>CM066039.1:32164056-33364056 GCA_033557465.1 Ichthyophis bannanicus
CTCTGCCAACCCAGGTGCAGAAAGCCCCCCATATGAGAATGGTGAATTTGGACAAGCACAGCTCTGCTTTCTTAGCACAATATTTTTTTGAGGCGTAGTCAAATCTAGTTGTGCACCTGTGATCTACATTGCTGTTCCTGGGGCCTGGATGACAGAGGTTGTTGATTATATATTCTGCCTTTTCTTTCCCGGCGAAAAACCATCCCTTACCCCATTCTCTTGCCCTTTTATGCAAATAACTGTCTTTGCCTTTGCATTTCCCCTTAGAGTAGCAGGCCTGGCAGAGTTGGCAGTTGTGATCAAGGAGAATTTATGAGATGTGAGAGCAAGGCTTCCCCTATCAAGGAGGACCTTAGTGCAAGGTTACCTGATCTCTGTGTGTCTACAGGAGGTGGTTGCGACAACTAGGCATGTGTTTATACGCTGAATTTCTTGGTCAACAACTTATCAGTGGACAAGCCGACTGAGTACTCACGTTGAGGGTAACATCCCCAGCTTCGATTGGAAGTTTTTGGGAGGCTCTACAGCAAACTGCATGCCTCTTTATTGCCTGCCGCTATGGATGCCATCTTGATCTCATCCACCTGGCCTCAACCATGCGCTATTTTGGTGTAACACTTGATTCTGCCGTTAACTTTCATGAAACACTTATCCAATATCATCCATTGCTGGGTCTTTCACCTAGACAAATAAGATCTGTTCGCCCTCAGCACTCACTAATCTTCTCGTGGCTTTAGGTGGTTTCCCGGGTGGACTATTGTAGTGTCATTTATGCAGGGCTTCCGTTATATCAGGCTCCATCATCTTCAGCTTTTAAAGAACATCACCGCCAGCTGAATAATTCACCATGCTTCACGTTACGACCATTTCACCCCGCTGCTTTCTCAGGTTACAAATACAAGCTAATGATCCGGACTCAATAAAACGCTTGTCACACTTATACTTATTCAATACCTGATGTCGACTCCCTCCGGTTCCAAAAACCTACATGCAGTTTACAGTCTGTCCATTCTAAGCGGCTTGCTTCACCCTTACTTCTGTTTCTCAGGTGAACCTTGACTTTACCTGTAACTCTGACTTCTTTTATTTCAGGTCTATCACTCTGGAACTCACTGGTCCACAGCACATCCAACTAGAATATAGAAAGACTAGGGGACATGCAATGAAGCTACAGGGTCAACTTATTTAAGACAAATAAGAGAAAATACTTTTTTTCACACAACGTGTAATCAAACTCTGGCATTTGTTACCGGAGGAGTTGTAAGTAAAGGCTGTAGTGTCGCTGGGTTTACAAAAAGGTTTTTTGGACAAGTTCCTGGAGAAAAAGGTCCATAATACCCATTATTAAAAAGGGACCCAGGATATAAATGCTGGACCCAATACAAGCATTGTGGAACTTGTCTCTTTTGGGGAAACTGCTAGGTAAGTTATGGACTAGATTGGCCACTGTTGGAAACAGGATTACGGGGGCTTGATGGACCTGTGGTCTGACACAGTATGGCATATCTTATTGTTCTTAAGTAATCCTCATTTCACAAAGTTACACGCCCCCTTACCACAACATAGAAACATGAGGACAGAAAAAGACCACATGGCTTATCTAGTCTGTCCTTCCATAACAAAAAACTACAACAGTCCACTTTTTTACCTTTAGAGATCCATCTGTGTTGGTCCAATGCTTTTTGAATTCAGTTACTGTACCTCATGCTCTACCACATACACCGGGAGACTATTCCATGGATCACGACTCTTTCTGTAAAGAAATATTTCCGCATATCACTTCCTGAATCTATCTCCCTTCACCCTCATCCCATGTCCCCTTGTAGCAGAACTTGCTTTCAATTGAAAGAGGCTCTTCCCTGAACATTTATGCCACGGAGGTATTTAAACATCTCAATCATATCACCTCTATCCGCCTTTCCTCTAAGGTGTACATATTAAGATCCTTAAGTCTGTCCTCATATACTTTATAATGAAGCCATTAATCATTTTAGTAGCAACCCTCTGCACCGACTCCATCCTGTTAACATCCTTTTGAAGGTGCGGTCTCCAGAATTGCCCACCATACTCCAAATGAGGTCGCACCAAAGACTTTATACAGAGGCATTATCACCACCCTTTTTTTGTAGCCATTCCTCTCATTATGCTCCCAAGCATCCTTCTAGCTTGTGCCGTCACCTTTTCCACCTGTTTAGCTGCTTTAATATCATCAGACACAACCACGGCTAGGTCCCGCTCTTCGTTAGTGGACAAAAGTACTCACCTCCTATACTGTATTGCTCCCTTGGATTGCTGCAGCCCAAATGCATGACCTTACATTTTTTAACATTACATCCCAGCTGCCAAATTCTAGACCATTCTTCAAGCTTAGCTAGATCTCTCCTCATGTTATCTACACCTTCCTGGGTGTCTACTCTATGCAGATTTTGGTATCATCCGCAAAGAGGCAAACCTTACCCGACAGCCCTTCTGCTATATCACTAACAAAGATGTTAAAAAGAATCGGACCAAGGACAGATCCTGGGGCACACCACTGGTAACATCCGTATCCTCAGAGTGAGCTCCATTTACTTGTACTCTTTGTCGCCTCCCACCCAACCAATTTCTAACCCAAGCAGTACTTTAGGGTCCATCCCCTAGGGTGCTCAGTTTGTTTATAAGTCGCCTGTGAGGAATAGTGTCAAAGGCTTTACTGAAATCTAAATACACCACATCTAGAGCTACTCCCGCAGTCCAACTCCCTGGTCACCCAGTCAAAGAAATCAATCAGATTTGTCTGAAAAGACCGGCTCTGGGGGATCAATGATGCCTCTGATCCTGTAATCCGCTGGACTCCAGAAACCTCACTATTTTCTATTTCAGCAGCGTTTACAATAATTTACTCACCACCGAAGTTAAACTAAACGGCCTGTAGTTTTCAACAACATCCTTACTTCCGCTTTTGTGTAAAGGCACCTCATGTGCCTCTCTCCAGTCCTTTGGCACCACTCCCGACTCCAACGAGGCATTGAAAAGGTCAGTCAGTGGAGTTGCTAGAACGTCCCCAAGTTCCCTCAGTATTCTAGGTGTATCCCATCCGGTCCCATCGCTTTGTCTACTTTAAGGTGAGCTAGTTTCTCACGAACACAGTCTTCTGAAAAGTGTCAAGATGTCCCTCGCTTCTGTTCTTATTTGTGGGTGTTTTCTGAGGTCCTGCTCATGGTTCTTCATCTGTGAACAGACTCACCTCTTTCAGGTTGACTATAACCTCCCTTTCCCTCTGTCCTGTGTCCCCTCTTTACCCCCTCTAATTTTTGCTAGTGTGTGCTTGTGTTGCTGTCCTGTCACCACACTAGTTCCTTTTTCCTTCCTGCCAATTCTCCATAGCTATTTTGAATTGTAAATGGCCCTGGTATAATGAAGGGCAGTACATAAAGTTCTCACAATAAAAAGATCCAATCTTTCATGATCCGTGGAGCCCCATGGACATATTACAGCCATCCTCCACTTGGTAAACTCTCTTCGATGTGGGAATTTTTTGTACTAAGGGGTTTTTGCCTATTCACCCGCCATCATGGTTTTTTTCTCCCTCCCTTGATTGCTGTTTAACTCTTGCCACAGCTCCTCTGCTCCCAATGCTGGTATCCCAGTTGGGCCGCACTCCAAAATCGAGCCCTTTGACTTTGCTGCAGCTATTTTCCTGGACGACATGTCCCAGAAACATGCAGCGGGTTCAAGAAGTGTTTCCCAGTTACACTAAGACCATATCTGCTATGGACAAGCACAACTGGTGACTTCAGTGCCTGGGTTCCCATCATCAGCCTCTTGTAATTTGTGTTTGCGGATGACAAAGTCGTGAGAAGTAGCGCAAAACACTTTTTGGCACTCATGAAGTCTGATCTATTGCCTTCGGCATTGATGGCACCTGTGTCTGTCTTCCAAGGCTGCATTGGGCGCTGGCGTTGCATAGACAACGAGGAGCTCTTGGGCTCAATCAGAGCAGAGTACCCATAGGGCCCTGGAGCATTAGCCATCGATTGTTCTCCACCAGAAGATGAGGAAGAATTCAACCTTATATTCTTTGACGTTGATGGGTGATTGCACTGAGCGAAGACTATGGTGCATCAGCGTCAGAGCTCATTGAGGTATGGTGTTGAGAGCGATGGGAGTCCACACCCCCTGAAGGTGCCCCAATGGGAGGAAAGCCATCTTTCAGGACATTGGAGGGGCCCCAACAGCAGAGACCCAGCCGCTGATACCTCTGGACAGGTATCAGGTACATTCTGTTGAAGTTGCTCAGGTCCCACAGCCTTCGGAATCGGCAGTGATGGAGAAGCACCTTCTGAAAGCGCTTGAGGACTGCATCCGGCATTGTTTGTGGTGCAGCATGCCAGGGCCTCGACATCGGCTGCATTGACACTGGCCTCAATACAGCCAATCTTCGAGACAAATGCCGCTGCCTGCGGGACAGGCATCGACTTCAGGACATCGAAGGGCCCCGACACAGATATCTGGCTGACGATATCCTTTTGTCCAACCAAGGAGCACGGATCCATGTGCAGACAACACACCCAGTACAAGAAATGTGGATAGCAGGAGAAGGAATCTTTTATTTAACACCTATTAGCCAAGGCCCGACACAGGCCGTGTTTCGCTATGCATTCATCAGGGGCTTTTTAGGCTAAAAAATACAACATATAAAATTATAAACATACCAAAAACAGTGAGGATGGGCAGTCAGAAAACAAACAGTTTGCCTTGATGTTTAGGTTTTGTTTATATTGAACATAGATACAAAAAATTATATACTTTGGAAAGAGAAGGCTTGTAATTCATGTATTGACATGCCATCATTTTTAGATTAACCAGGTAGGGCCGATTATTACTATAGATAGATCGTTGATGAGTATGTGAACATCGGCAGTAGTACTCATGGATAGCTAGTGCATGTGGACGAAAAAAAGACAAGATTTGACATTAATTTTTAGAAAGTATCATCACAATGGTTTGTTACAGTGTTGTACTCATTTTATGTTCATAACACAATTTCAAAAATGTTGTATTGTATCGGGGGTACTCTACAATTGTGATACCTGGATATTAGTTTTAGATATTTAACGACGTATCTATTATTAAAAGATTTTCCGGTTTTAATTTGGCAGCCACTGTTTGTTCTGACTGCCCATCCTCAATATGAGAGATTTTATGCTATTCAAAGATTTTTCATTGAAGTTTTACAAGCAACATCTCTTATTAAGATGAAATGACCTATCGTTTTCTGTTGCACTTCTTTCTTCCTTTTTTCTTTGACAATGGATTACATATCTTAGATTATTATTGAGTCTATCATCTCTGTAGAAAACACAGATTGCATTGAATTAAATATAGAACATACAGGTATGTTTCATTTTATTTTATTTCACAATTAACATCAGTATTTCAAGTTACTTCCAAATGACATTTGTTTAAAAGCTTGATAAAATCTATAAAACATTGGTTTTAGTTATTTATAAATTTTATAGTCAATGTTTTGGTATGTTTATAACATGGATGTTATTAGCTGTATAAGAATAACCAAGAGTGTATTATTAAATGTTTTTTTAATTCATATTTATTTATGTATTATACACACGGTTTTGTGATGCTTTTTTATTATTTGAATGGTTTATATGTTTTAATTATTTGGTTTTTTTATGTATTTATTTACTCATTTGTGTAATTTTATATGTTGTATTTTTTATCCAAAAAAGCCCCTGATGAAGGCATATGCGAAACACGGCCTGTGTCGGGCCTTGGCTAAGAGGTGTTCAATAAGATTCTCTCTCTTGCTATGACCGATATCCTTCTCCAGCATTTCGGGGTCTGATGCGCTCTCAAAGTCTAGACAAGCATCGATGCATCACTGCTCCTGAAGAAGCTCACAATCCCCTCAGGGCAGGAGACAGATCTAGGCAGAGACTCTGAAGTACTTGGACTTCCTCTCTGATTCCGACTCAGAAGTCTGGGTCACTGACATGGAATCTGAGGATTTGTCAGAGAGCAGGCCCTGGAACATCTCTTGGACCCTTCTCTATCTCATTAGCAGAATAAGTCCCCTCCTAAAGGCATGACCTTCCAACAATTTACAAGGGACATGGCCAAACCCATACCATTTTCTCTGAAGACTGAGGATGAGCCCACGGCAGAAGAGCTGGAGATCCTGCAGTACTCCTATGCCCCTAAGGAGGTGGTGACAGTCCTGTGCACTGCATCTTGCAGAAAGTACAGATGAGAATGTGGAAAAACCCTCACTGTACCTTCAGTTAGTAGGCTTGACGCCATGTACAGAGTTGAGAAGGCTCAGGTTGAAGAAGCCTCCAGCTTCCTCGCCATTCCTTGGTGGTCAAATCCACCCCAAAGAGAATCAAGAGTACCAAGACTCGTTCCTCAGTGACTCCAGAGAGGGAGGCTCGGACATTGGACTCTTTAGGGAGAAGGGGTTTCCAGAATTTCATGCTGGTAGCCCACAGGCGTCTTACCAGCTCTACATGGGCATGTTCTTGAAGATCATCATATGTGACTTGGCTGATCTGTCTCAGTTCCTTCCTCTGGAGAAATTGGATCAGTATCATTCCCTAGTGGTCCATGGCAAGGACTGCTTGGATTTCATAGTCCAGGCGACCTATGCTATCTTCGAGACAGAATCCAGAAATGCTGCAATAGGTATGGTGCCCAGAGACTCGCTTAGCTCGTCAGACCTGAAACAATCTCCAGGAACAAGCAGGAATGAGTCTTCACATATGGGTACGTTGGTACCGACGGAGTCTCTGCGCGGGAACGCTTCCAGCGTCCAAAGAGCTTTTGGAAGCATCCCACCACGCCTGTGTGCTGCCTTCCCGCATTTCCTAACTGCCTCTCCTCAGTTTTCGTTTTTTCGCGGAGCCGGCAGGACGTCCTCCTGTCACTGCAGAAATTCTTGTTTTATTTTTAGTTTTCTTGTGGTCGCGCTGTCTTCCTGACGCCACCGGTACCGACGGTGTTTTCTTTTCTTGAAAAATTTTTCCTTTTCCACGGGATATTTTTTCTTCATAGTGTCCCACGGTCTCTTAGGCCTTTTAGGCCTCTTCTTTTTCCTTCATGGAAACCGCCAGGCACTTTCTCCAAGAAATGATCACACTGGGGCGGAACAACGTTATTTTTAGACCCTCAAAGTCGGTGTCTCACCTGCGAGGGTCAGGACAACAGTTTGGAGAGAAGAGTTTTTCAACAATGAGATTCCCTCGATACACGGGTGCCCTCCAACTTCGGGCACCGTCCCCTTCTTCTTCCACACAGGATCAGGTAACCCACAAACAGTCTGTTAAGACTAGCCAGTCCTCGAGTGGTAGGTCTCATGCACAGCATGAAGACGGCTCCGGCCTTGCCCTCGGGGGCCCACTGGCTTCAAAACCCCGGCGGGAGTCTTCGGTCTCCAAAGCAAATAAGGGGTTTAAGGTTTGTTCTTGGGGTTCACCCCTCACAGAACATACCTCAGCCGTGTCCGGTGGTGGCATCCGCTTCGAGCGGTACCGGTACCCCGGCATCGGCACTGGTGTTGGAGAAAACACTCCTCACCAGGGAACGTCATCTGGCGTCATCAGTACCTTCGGGACCGGTGGATACACCCCAGACTGACTCTCCATTATCGGTACCAGCACCGATACTACCACTGCCGTTGGTACCCTCCAGACGTGCATCGATAGACTCGCTTCCTTCGATGCCGAGTCTGGAAATCGATCTCCAGTCTGGAGGACTGGGTACCGACTCACCTGGGTACCGGCTCTCGGTGGTACCGAAGGCCCGGTTCCGATGATTCGGATCCACAATCTCTCGGTTCCTTTGAGGCCAATTGAGTTGCCACTGGTTGACCTTCCTTCACCGGTGTCAGACACGGTACCGAAATCGGTACCGACGATCTCATTACCTTTGCGGTCGGTGCCTTCCATGCTTCGCTTATCAGGCTCTCTGCCCTCGATGCCGAGTTTGGAATCGATCTCTAGTCTAGCAGACTCGGTACCAAGAGCTTTTGGTACCGACATCGATCGATACCGTTGCTTCGGTACCGAGGATAGTGGCCGGATGGGTTCGGTCACCTCGGTACCGATTGAACTGTCACCGATGACTACTCCGATGTCTTTGTCGGACTCGACTCCGACATCGGTACCGGTATTGACATCGGTAACGGTATCCACAGTAGCATCGTGGCCAACTCCTACCATGCTTTTTTTCAACAGGATCGCTCCATTCTATACCAAGCTTGGAGTCGATACCTGGCATGGACAATGTGGTAAGGACGGTTGCTGCTCATGATACCAGTATCTTAAGCATTCCACACTGCACTGTGCAGGATCTTCTATTCCTATATATTTGGATACCTCTGTGGATGCTCAGGCTAGTTCTGTAAATCTAACCTGTCCAAGAGAGATTCCTGTTAGGGATCCCTCTTTTCAGAGTTTCCTCTGGGATATAGCAAGATCTCTTGCCATTCCTATCCCAGGACATGATCCTGCACAAGGCTCTCTTTCTACCAAAGCAAAGGGGAACATAATGCTTCCTTTGCATCATTCCTTGCAGGATCTCCTTCTAGGAATGTGGGAAAAACCTTTAAGGGTACCCCCACCTCCCAGGGCAACTGATCTGTTATATCAGGTGCCCCCCTCTCCAGGGTTTCAAAAGACTCAACTTCCTCATCATTCCCTAATAGTGGAATCAGCAATGAGGCGGGTAAAGAGTAAGAAAAAGCACTCTTCCTATCCGCCAGGTCGTGAGTCTAAAACACTAGATGATTTGGACGTCAAACCTTCCAGACATCTATGCTTTCTGCAAGAATTCTCTCATATATATTTATCTGAGTCTTTCTCTTGAGGAGGTCACAAAGCAATTACATCTTTTGTCTCCTTTCCTTTCAGATTCCAGGAGTACAGACTATTCCTCACTGCTTAAGCATATCCAGAATATCTCTTGGTTTCTTTCTCGTGCTTCCCTAGACTCTTTTGAGTCTGTTAGCAGGACTTCTGCCATAGCTTATAGGGGCACGACGTCGAGCCTGGCACCAAGCTTCAGACTTGGACAAATGGGCACAACAATGGCAGGGACATACTCCTTGCACTGGAGAAAATCTTTTCAACAAAGAGTCTTTACGTCAAGTTACTCAGTTATACCCTGATTTACCTGTTCTTAAGGGTTCTTCTACCCCTTCCTCTGTCCCAGTACGTAGGAAATGTCCTACCAAAATTTATTCCCACAGGAGAAGAAGCTTTTATTCATCACTTGCCCATCATACAGATGTTCCCCAACAGGGAAAGCATCGTCCTGGTCTAAAGAATCCAACCTCTCACCAGGCTCAGCAAACCCAGCTCCTGCAGGGTTTCTGATCATTCATCATCAGATGCTTGTGACTCTTGGGGTTAGAATCTACAGTTGCTTCTTCTCAATAGAGGCAATCCACCGCTTTATTCTAACCCCTACACAGGGATCTCTTTCCAAAAGATATCCATTTTCTCTATATTTCTATGAGCTGTCAGGATGTTCATGCCTATAAGTCACAGGTTTCTCCTCTTTTCCTGCTAGGGAAAGAGGTCTAACCACTATCAGATGATAGTTCCTGTGCCAGCATGCATTTTTCCTTTCTGTAGACTTACTACTTCGTAAGTATTCTTCAGCTCCATTATCTTCACCCTCTTACCTAGTTTTTTTCCTCGGGAAGAGCGGAATTACTTACTGGGAGGCTCTCTTCAGCCTCTCTAGTTTTCTCACTTTCCAGTGCGGAGTTTTCCTCTGAGTTACCTCCTCTGTTTTAATCTTGCTTTGGGGCAGCTTATCAGACATGTCCAGAGTTCCTACTCCTGTTCTTTCTGTTTTTGAACGGTAAGATTCTTCTGCTGTCTTGCCAACAGCTGCCCATGCAGGAGCTTTAATGTTTGGACCACTGGTTCTTATCCACAAACTACCAGATTGTCCTCCACTAACATTCTGTCTAGTCTTCGTAGTGGCTCCAAGTCAGTACTTCATCTCTCTGGGAGATCATCTCACTACAAGCTTTCTAGATTGTCTTCTATTCTGCCATCTTCAGTTCCTGAGTTTGGCAGCATAGTTGACTGAGATACTGGCTCTCTACCAGCCAGTTCTATCCCCTCATTCTCCTGCATCATGCTCTCTGCAATCTACAGAGAAGCTTTCCACTATGGGCCCTTGCTAGAGAGCATGGGTTTTTTTTTCTCCAGCAGCTATCCTAGCTGGTTAGAAAAGGCTTTTCAGTCATGTCTCCCATGACTAGAAGGGTCCCCCTTCTTTCTTTGATATAAAGGACATAGGCCTTCTCTTACGTGAAGACTCAAGGACTTGCCAGTTCCCTGCTTTGGTCCATAGTATTCCCAATCGGGGATATGCTCGTCCTCATGGTAAGAACGCATGATACCTTTGCCCTTAAGCAGGTCAACATGGTATCTCATTTCTAGGCGTCTTCTGTCTACTTACCATGCCAGAGTCCTGGAAGACTCGGGGACTTGCTGGCTGCACATTGACATTGTCCTTAGTTTTTCATGTAACAATCCTGGTTATTTTGCACTAACTAGCATTCTTGCAGATCATGACCAGGAGGAATAGATTCTCTATATATCTTCTCAAGTAGGTTCCACCTCCTTGTTATTAGATGAATCTTTCCTCTCCACATATCCTATGTGATCACTGTGCTGTAGGCATATCTCTGTCTGTTTATTGCAGACACCGATATGTAGGCCTACATATCCATATTTATTTTTTGTGTGTATTTTATGCCCTGCCATATCTCACTATAGATATATTCTTATATGTCTGTTTATATATATATATATATGTGTGTGTGTGTGTGTATCTGTTGAGATATTTTCTTATAGATAGATATGTATCCACATACTTATCTATCTCACTGTCTATCCTCATATGATTTGACAGAGGGGCTTTACCCATACCTATGCTATCCAGCAGGTTTGGGGTTCTACACACAAAACCACTCCTGTGGTTGTCAACAATTTTTATACCATAACCTAACGGTTTAGGTACCTCTGAAGCTTTCCGTGCCCAATCTCTCCTAGCTTACCCCAGTTAGGTGAGACATTGTGGATCTTCAGTTAATCACAGGCTTCAACGCCTCAGGCATTTGTCCTCGCTTTTTGGGATACAAGGAGCTCCCACACCCTTTCTCCCCACAAGGACTGTGCCTGTTTGTCCAAATCGGTTAGCCTTCTCTTTTTGCTCCTAAGAGTGACTCACTCTGCCTCCAAAAGAGCTAGGGTTTTTCTCATAAAGCCTTCTGCTGAAGGCCCACCGTTTTGGACTACCTCAGTTTTCCCTACTGGGGTTACGTGTTATCTTTCAAGATTCTGTCCTCCACTGGTTTTCCTACAGGATTATTACCTCCACTTACAGTGAGGTCCTTTTCACCGTTCCTCTACTAGGTTTCCCAGTAGATCCATGAACCTCCATACTTCTGTGAAATCCTGTCAAGGGAGGTCCATATTGCAATATCCTTTGCAATATTATTGATGACCATCATCATCCACACATGGACTCCATCCCTGCAGTCCTATGCTAGGTTAGCTGTTCCACAGCATCCTTCTTTCTTCAACTCCTACCCTCCATCCTCAGGATGCCTGGTGTTCTGGGAGATAGCATGTTCCAGCCTATGACATGCTGGGACTCAGGCATCTCAGCTTGGGAGTCCCCATCCCTGCTTGTTCCTGGAGATAGCACAGTTACTTACCTGTAACAGGTGATCTCTGGGAACAGCAGGAATAAGTCTTCACAACCCACCCACCTCCCCAGGAGTTGTATCTCTCTCTATCTTTCCTTTCCTCTCTCTCTCTCTTTGTCTCAGCTTTAAAACTTAACTGAGGAGAGGCAGTTAGGAAAGGCGGGAAGGCAGCAAGCAGGCGTGGTGGGATGCTTCCAAAAGCTCTTTGATTGGACGCTGGGAAGCGTTCCCGCGCAGACGTTGGTACAGACATACCCATATGTGAAGACATTCCTGCTGTTCCCAGAGATCACCTGTTACAGGTAAGTAACTGTGCTGTCAGTGCAGAACAAACTGGCAGACATCCTGTGCTGCAGAGAAATTCTCTTCAGTTTACAGGTCAAAGAGAAGGCTTGCTCCATTGAGAAGCAACATGTTACTCTTACCAGACTCTCCAGGTGCACATCTGAGCACAGCTTCTATCATAGGAGGTACCAAGGTAGGAACCAGAAAAAGACCTATTACCTTGTAAGTGCAGGTACTTTCTTGGGTCCCAGAACTCCAGACTCAAGCAGGCCTCTCACCAACAGCATAGTAAATGGACCATTCTTGTCTTTATCTGCCATCATATACTATCTAGTCTGCCCAGTAAGGGTGGCTAGAGTAGGTGTACCTGCTGCTCCTTGAAGGTCACCCCTCCTCTCTTTGTTGAAGTATAAAAAATTAGTTGTTTATTTTGATTTTATCCTCTTCTTATAAAGGGATTCGCTATGTCTGTCCCATGCCATTTTGAATTCCGTCACCATCCACCACCCTTTCAGTGAAAAAGTATTTCTACAGGAACAAGCAGTCCTCACTTATGGGTGACGTGGGCACCAACGGAGCCGGCACGGAGCAATTCCCTAGCTTTCAAAGAAAGCCTTAGGGATTGCTGCCACGCATATGTGGTCCTCTTCCCACTCAAGGGTGTCATCTTGCTCAGTCTCCCTATCTCCAGGAACAAGCAGGAATAAGTCCTCACATATGGGTACGTCGGTACCGACGGAGCCTGCGCGGGAAAGCTCCCCAGCTTCCTAGAATGGAAGCTTTGGGACCTCCCACTGCACATGCGCACTGCCTTCCCGCCTTCCTGAACAGCTCTCCTCAGTTTCTCTTTTTCCGCGGAGCCAGCAGGTCGTGTATCCTGTCACCGCTGAAGAAATTGTAGTTTTTTGTTTTGTTTCTTTAGACCGCGTACCTGCCTTCCCATACCGATACCGGTATCGCCGGTCTTCCTTTTTCTTTCTTAAAAAAATTATTTACTTTTATTATTTTTTCAGCACTTGGTCACTTCAGTTAGGCCTTCAGGCCTACTTTAATTCTCCACATGGAGAAGCCAGCCCCTGGATTTAAGAAGTGTACCAAGTGTACTGCTGTAATATCAGTCACAGACACCCATGAATGGTGTCTTAAATGTTTGGGGCCTGACCACTCCATTCCGGACTGCCCTTCCTGCTCCCAAATGTCTAAGCGTGGGCTGCAGAACCGGGCCAACAAATTCCATGTGCTGTTTGCTTCAGAGAATCCAACATCACAGTCATCCAGGTCATCATCCCCGGATGGATCTCAGGTAACCAAACCTTCTGTGGGCAAGTCCTCAAAGAGCAAATCTCCTTCAAAGCATCGAGAGGCTCTTAGTTTTGAGGACCCTGCCCCAGCCAAACAGCCCCGGCGGGAAGCCCTACCTTCCAAAACGCCAATACAGGGGCTACAGGTTGACATCGATGGCACGGCCTCGACAGATCACCTGTTGGACTGCTCTGGGGTACCGGCCCATACCGGTACCGACATCCAGGCAGCCGTGGCGTCTATGGGCAATACTGTCCAATCCATGCAGCAGGCCGTCATGGCTTTCATTAAAGCTGCAACGCCATCGGTACCGCTTCCAGCGGTTCCGGGCCCGGTTCCGGTATCGTCCGCCATGCCGGAACCCAGGCCTTCCTCTTCTAAACGCAAATCGGTACCGTATGGGCTTTCGCTCCATACCGCTTCCATACCCGGTACGCCCGATGTCGATACCGATCGGTATGCGTATCGTGCGTTGGAGGAAACTAGAGAATACACCGATTCCTCTGAGGATTTTGTCTCCTCTGATGAGTCTGCAGAGCTCTCCCTTGACCTTCCTGAGGAACCTTCTTCTCCAAAAAGGAGAATGTCTCCTCCAGAGGATTTGTCCTTTCAGGACTTTATTTTAGAAATGGCTAAAGGCCTTTCTATCACTACCTCCTCTGAAAGGGAACCAAGGTCAAAAAGATTGGATATTTTAGGATACTCTAAGTCTCCTAAAGAAGCAGTTACTCTGCCTATCCATGAAATCCTTCAGGAACAATTGATGGATTTCTGGGAGAACCCTTTAACTCTGTCTCCTTATTCCCGTAGGTTGGACACCATGTATCGGGTCCCTCCTTCTCCTGGTTTTCAGAAAACTCAATTGCCTCACCACTCCATTGTGGTAAAGTCTGCAATGAAAAAGATCAAGAGTACTAAAAGGCACTCTTCTACACCTCCAGGAAGCGAATGTAAGACACTAGACTCTTTTGGTAGGAAAATCTTCCAGGCTAGTATGCTTATAGCCAGGATTAATTCCTACAGCCTCTATATGGGCATGTTCCTAGGGGAACTTGCCAAGAAAGTACGGCATTTTGCCTCCCTTATCCCTGAGGATAAACAGGAGGACTTCCTTTCTGTTGTGAAACAACTTTTAGATGTTTCTAAGTTCTCCAACAGAGCTGCCTTTGATTCCTTCGAAGGAGCCAGCAGAGCTTCTGGCATTGCTATCGCAGCCAGACGTCTGGCCTGGCTCCAGGCTTCTGATCTGGAACCCTGGGTTCTAGATGGCTTACGGAATCTGCCCTGTACAGGTGAGAACTTATTCGGTGCAGAGTGGCAGGTTAAGGCCACTCAAATGGACGCTGAAAATGCCACCTTAGAGAGACTTTCTAAGTCCACTTCTACTCCCACTAAGAAGAAGTCTTTCAAGAGGCCTTATTATAAGAAGGCCAGATATGCTTCCAATACTGGCCAGCAATCTTCTCAACCTCGTTTTGCGGCCTAAACGTCAGCAAACGAAACAAGCAAGAGCAAAGCCTGCAGCAGCTACTGCAGCTCAACAGGCTCCACCCCCTCAGGGGTTTTGACTTGCCCCTAGAGAACTTGCCATTCCTGGTTCTGGACCAACCAGAACCTCTCACCATACCTGGAAGGTTAGCTCACTTTGCTCCCAGATGGGAACAGATCACAACAGAGCAATGGACCCTCTCTATCATCCGAGAGGGTTACAAACTTCATTTCTCCAGCCTTCCTCCTCATCACATGGTGAGACCCTTCAATTCTCCATCTCCTCTCCTAGCCCTGTTGGATCAGGAGATCTCTTCTCTGCTTGCCCAAGGGGCCATAGAAGAGGTTCCTCTTCATCAACAGGGGTCAGGTTTCTACTCCCCCTATTTTCTCATTCCAAAGAAGACAGGGGGATTCAGACCAATCCTAGATCTGAGAGAATTGAACAAATTTCTGTACAAGGAGAAATTCAAAATGCTCTCTTTGGGCATTCTCCTTCCATACCTTCAGAGTCAGGACTGGCTTTGTTCTCTAGACCTGCAGGATGCGTATACACATCTACTCATCCATCCCTCCCACAGAAAATATCTTCGCTTTCTGTTCAGGGG
The DNA here is from genome assembly GCA_033557465.1 of Ichthyophis bannanicus. Classification (NCBI taxonomy): domain Eukaryota; kingdom Metazoa; phylum Chordata; class Amphibia; order Gymnophiona; family Ichthyophiidae; genus Ichthyophis; species Ichthyophis bannanicus. The sequence continues at coordinate 32,179,468 of CM066039.1, forward strand.
AAGTCATTACCAATACAGAGTACTTCCCTTCGGTCTCGCCTCTGCCCCAAGAATCTTTACCAAATGCATGGCAGTCGTAGCCGCATTTCTCAGAAGCATGGGGATTTTCGTATTCCCATATCTGGACGACTGGCTCATTCGAGCTCCAACTCAGTCGCAGGCCCAGATTTCCCTAGACCGCACAAGGAACCTTCTGCAGTATCTGGGACTGGTGGTAAACCTTCCCAAGTCTCAACTCAGCCCTACTCAGTCTCTAGAATTCATAGGGGCCCGGTTGGACACCACCACTGCAAGAGCCTACCTTCCACTGGTTCGGGGTCAGCGTCTGCTGAGCTTGGCCTCCCAAGCCCAGTCCAGTACTCACTTGACAGCCAGGGAAATGCTACGCCTCCTGGGCCATATGGCCTCCACAGTACATGTGGTGCCCTATGCTCGTCTTCATATGAGAGCAGCTCAATGGACCCTGGCCACCCAGTGGACTCAGGCGTCGGGAGCACTCTCAGACCAAATACAAACCTCAAACCGTCTGTCTTGGTCCCTCCATTGGTGGATATCCACCAAGAATCTGTTGTTGGGGGCTCCCTTTCAGCCCTTGCTACCCCAAGCAACCCTCACAACAGATGCCTCCCAATTGGGGTGGGGAGCCCATCTGCTAACTCTCTCCACTCAGGGCACTTGGTCTCCACAGGAGGCCACCCTTCATATCAACCTCCTGGAAACTGCGAGCAATTTACCTTGCCCTCAAGGTCTTCCATACCCTCCTTGCCAACCTGACTGTCCTGGTTCAGACAGACAATCAGGTGGCCATGTTTTACATAAACAAACAAGGAGGAACGGGCTCTCTGTCGCTTTGCAACGAAGCTCTCAGATTATGGGCCTTCGCCAGAGAGCACCAAATTCATCTGCTAGCAGTGTACCTTCCAGGAGTTCAAAACTCTCGAGCAGACAGGCTCAGTCGAGTTCTGCTGCCACACGAGTGGTCCCTACACGTGGACCAGATAACCAGAATCTTTCAGGAATGGGGGACCCCGGACATAGACCTCTTTGCAAGTCCGTGGAATGCCAAACTTCCCCGGTTCTGTTCCAGGACTCCATGTCAGGAAGCTCAGGCCACGGACGCCTTTCTCCTCCATTGGGGTCAGGCGTTCCTATATGCCTTTCCACCCATTCCACTGATTCCCAAGACTCTGTTCAAACTCCAGAGAGATCACGGCTCTATGATCCTCATAGCTCCACGCTGGCCACGCCAAGTGTGGTTCCCTCTGCTTCTACAGCTCTCCCAGGGATCCTCCCTGGACTTAGGAGCTGCACCAGACCTTCTGTCTCAGGAGGACGGGACTTTGTGGCACCCAAACCCCAAATCCCTACATCTCCGAGCTTGGTTACTGAAGGCTTAAGTCTTCAAGACTTTAATCTTTCTCAACCTGTGAAAGATATCCTTCATGCCTCTAGGAAACCTTCCACGAGGCGGTCTTATGCTTTCAAATGGAAACGTTTTTCCATTTGGTGTGCTCAGCAGGGCCTTGACCCTCTGGCACTTCCTTTGAATTCCCTCTTAGACTATCTCCTGCATCTTTCCAATGCAGGCCTTAAGACGAATTCTGTAAGAGTCCATTTAAGTGCTATTTCAGCATCCCTGAAACCTGTAAATGGACAACCTATCTCCTCTCATCCTCGTGGTGCAAGATTCATGAGAGGCCTGACCCTCACTAAACCTCCCATCAGACCCCCCCGGTCGCATGGGATTTGAATCTAGTGCTTGGTCAGCTTATGAAGCCACCTTTTGAGCCGTTATTTTCTACCTCCTTGAAATTTCTTTCCTGGAAGGTATTATTCCTAATTGCAGTCACTTCCGCTCGTCGCATCAGCGAACTGCAGGCTCTAGTGGCTAATCCACCTTATACAAGATTTCATCATGACAAGGTGGTCCTTAGGACGAATCCCCACTTTATGCCTAAAGTGGTCTCGCCTTTTCATCTTAATCAAGAGGTATATCTACCTGTATTTTTTCCGGCTCCTCATGCCTCCAGTGCAGAGAGGAACCTTCATACTCTGGATTGTAAAAGAGCTCTAGCCTTTTACCTTAATAGGACTCAGCCACATCGAAAGTCTTCTCAACTTTTCGTGGCTTTTGATCCTTCACATTTGGGACTTCCAGTCTCCAAGCGTACACTTTCCAATTGGATTGCTCAGTGTATTTCCTTTGCTTACCAGAGTAAAAACATTTCTCTGGAAGGCCATGTCACAGCTCACAATGTGAGAGCCATGGCAACTTCTATGGCTCATCTGCACTCTGTTTCCATTGATCAGATCTGTCGAGCCGCTACCTGGGCCTCGGTTCATACCTTCACAGCCCATTACTGTTTGGACAAAGACTCCCGCCGGGATGCCTTGTTTGGCCAGGCTGTCCTCAAACACCTGTTCCATTCTTAGACAACTCCTGCCCACCTTCCCAGGATGGATGCCTGAGATCCATACGAAGATGGCGAACCTTGACAGGGGATCCCACGCATCTAAGCTAGGGAGTCCCCATATGTGAGGACTTATTCCTGCTTGTTCCTGGAGATAGCACAGTTACTTACCTGTAACAGGTGATCTCTGGGAACAGCAGGAATTAGTCCTCACAACCCACCCACCTCCCCTAGGAGTTGTATCTTTTATCTATCTATCTTCCTGTCCTCTCTCTATTGACTCAGCTATAAACTCGAAACTGAGGAGAGCTGTTCAGGAAGGCGGGAAGGCAGTGCGCATGTGCAGTGGGAGGTCCCAAAAGCTTCCATTCTAGGAAGCTGGGGAGCTTTCCCGCGCAGGCTCCGTCGGTACCGACGTACCCATATGTGAGGACTAATTCCTGCTGTTCCCAGAGATCACCTGTTACAGGTAAGTAACTGTGCTTTTTCTGCAGAGGCCTTCAGTTGCACATCCTCATCCCTCGGAAAAAGTATCTTATTTTTCGGCCACTGGCCTGCTATTTTTCCGGTTGCACCGGTCCTCTACCCATCCTCCCCCTGCTCATTCTTTTCTTCTTCTATATAGATATTTCATGTTGTGGAAAGGTTCAGAAGAAAGTTTAGGATTATTCCTCGAGTGGATAAACCAATGTGATTGTAATATTCATTTCACTAACATTTATCATAAAGATAAATTGTCCGATGTGGATATCACTAGAGGGAAGGGGGAGTGGTTAACATCGGTCCATCGTAAACCAACAGACCGTAATACTTTTTTGCACTTTGATAGCGCACATCCCCCGAGGTTGAAAGAGGGTCTTCCTTTCTCCCAATTTTTATGTTATAGACGGAATTGTTCAGATGACCGTGAATATAAAAGACTATCAAAATTTTTGTCAGTGAATTTTAGGAAGAGAGGGAAGTAGTGAGGCGAGCCTATTCTAGGGCTCTTTACAATAACAGAAGTCTGTTATTGATGCCTAAAAATGTGGAAAATGCTGATTTGAATAATATCAATTTGATCACTCGCTACTCTCCGCTACGGTCAAGGATTCAGCGGATATTGGAGACATGGGAATATTTTAGGGGTCATACCTGGGCTAACAGACAAAAAAATATGGTGTGTATGGCAACGCAACCGAAATTTAAAGGAGCAACTTAGTCCAGCAGTGTTGAGAGCCCCAGATATGATAGCGTTTTCACCAGATATAAGGAAGGGACATAAAAAATGTGGAGGATGTGCTATATGTGATATTACTATGGAGCTGGATGTTTTTGTACATCAGGGCGTTTCATACCCGTTGAGAGTATGTACAACATGTGACTCCACCTTCGTAGTATACATTCAGTGCCCTTGTGAATTAATTTATGTAGGAAAGACCATTCGTCCCTTTAGAGTTCGGATGGGGGAACACAGGAGCCATTTGAAATGTAAGGTTAAAGAGGCACCGATAGTATAGCATTGCTTGTCAATGGGACACATCTTTGAACAATTAAAATGTTTTTGTGTAGACAGGGTGCAGTCAGGAGTAGCAGGCAAATCGCAAGAACAATCTTTACTCATTAAAGAACAGAAATGGATTTTTAATTTTAAATCGTGGTACCAGATGGTCTTAATGTTGGCATTGATTGGACATCTTGTATATAATACATAGAGTAAGAGGGGCGTGCGGATGGAAAGAGATATGTAAAGATAATCTTTAGAACTGAATAAAGTTTTTGGTTAGGGATAGAAAAAGTAGGAAAGGTCGAAAATAAGTGACTAGGAGAAGGTAAGAGCTTTACTCTACTGGAGCTTTTTTATCAATTCAGTGTTATCATTGGTGAAGATGATGTCAGCAGAGGGCAGGTAGTAGAAATCTCCAATTGTTGAATGGAAGAGAAGGGTTTAAGTATTGGGAGGGGTAACACCTTACCCGCATGCGTGGTGTTTTTTCAAAACTGAGTTGAAAGAAAGATGGTAATAGCAGAGGCTATATGAGACGTGCGCAGCATCATTTAGTTCTCCGGTAGGTGTTCTGCCTTCGCATAAGTTACAATGCATTGAAGGATATATGTAGGGATTTTAAATGAATAATACGATAGTGTGTGGTAATTAAAATGGGTTTTGTATTATAGTGATAACAGTGATTAACGATCCCCTGAGGAAACTGTTACAGTGAAACGCGACAGAGGCGCCTAGGGCAGGCGTTGGGATAACAGTGGACAAGAACGATAGAGCGGAGTGGCAGAGAGAAGATAATATTGAAGTTGATCGGAACAGTGGATAAGCACTTGATGTTTACCACGTATGATAAAATCTTAGTGGTTAAGGATGTCTGACCAACAGCTTTTTTCATCGAGTGGAGAAAAGATGTTAAACGCTCCATATACTCTCATTTTTGTCTTTCTATAATAATTTTAGGTAGTTTTGTTGAAGGTCATTGATGCTATCAGGCACGAATGTTAGACATTTAATAAGTCTAAAAATAACTGCCAAAAAGTCTGAGACCTTTAACAATCGTAGGAGTAACCACAAAGCATAGAAAAAAAGATGGCGAAAAGATTTTGATCCTTGACAAATTGAATTGAGCGTTTTCTTTGTAGAAATTCTTCTTTCTTTTCTTCAAGGAAGGGGATGTGTTTTTATAACATTTTTCCTTTTTGCGGCTTCGCGCCCCTTTTTTCTCCCAACCGCTGGCCACATGGGTCTTCGAAATCGCAGGGGCCCTTTTTGCCCTGATGGCCACCAGTTTAAAAAAAATGTGACAGGTGCTCCAAGAACATGTCGTTCATGGACACCCATGACTGCGGTGTCTCAGGGCCGACCATGATCCGGTGCTCTGCTTGCTTTGTAAGAAAGTGTCCTCCAAGGCCCTACCGAGTCGTAAGCAGAAGTCCGACGACATTTTCCATAAGGCCACCACGGAATCCTGGGTGGCGCCCCTGGTCCTCTCTCCGCGGGTGGAATCCCCTACCTCAGCCCCGCGCTCAAGACAGCACTCAGACCAGGGATCCCCCAAAGGGGAACAGCGTAAGAATAAGAAGATCTCGATGTCACTGTCGGGGGCCCCAGACAAGCACGAACACTCCGATACTCAGTCTCTCAGCCCCCCACAATGTTCCTGAGCGTCGGACAAGGAGCGGCCTTGAAAAGTACCTCGCACAGATACAGAGGCCTCCGGCGATGGTGCCTGATCTCCTGAGGGTTGTCCCAGCGAGGACCCCCTCTCCTCAACGCCCAACCCTGTGACCCTGGTGTCGGCGTTGCAGAGCCCTGTGCCTGCGTGGGAATCCCGTATGCCGGCACTAGAGCGCAGCATTTCTGCATTCTTGGCTGCCCACCAGGCACTCACACCCAGCTCAGCTGATTCACGCTGAGAGACCGTGACTCCCTCTAGGGGGATGTCCAAACCCGCCTTGGAAATCCCTGTCATGGGCCTCATGAGGGTCCTCGGTGTCTGTCTCGCTCGCCTTCTCGTTCCTCGGGGGCAAGATCATCCAGCTCGAAACGGGCCTCGGCCTCCAGACAAGGCAACCTAACCCAATCAGATTCCTCCTCGTATCTCTCGGGTTGGGAGTCAGATGGGGATACTTCCCTGGAGACTTGCGCCCACCAGGACCTCCCTCTGAACCCGTCCCTTTCAGCGGCGTTCACCTCCCGAAGACACCTCCTTTATGTTGTTCGTGAGGGATATGGCACAGGCCCTTAACCTGGCTACCCAGGCCGAAGAGGAGCCTCGAGCTGAAGAGATCAATATCCTGCAGTATGAGTCCCCCGCCTCGGGAGTCTCTCACTGTCCCAGTGCCTCCCATCCTATCCAGACGACTTCTCTGCATGTAGGAAACACGTGCCTCAGTTCCCATTGTGAGCAAGCGCCTCGACGCGATGTACAGGGTCCAACGCAGCCCTGGGTTTAGGAAGACCCAGCTTCCCCACACCTCCATGGTGGTGGAATCAGCGATGCGGAAGCAAAAGAGCCTGAAGTCTCATTCTTCGGTCCTGCCTGGCAGGGAGTCAAGAGCCCTCGACACCCTGGGACACAAGCACTACCAAGGGTCCTTGCTTGCATGCCGTATTCAAGCTTACCGATTGTACATGGGCATGTTCTTACGCGACCTCGCCAAGGAGCTTGGGGGCTGCTCCGCAGGTCTCGCGGGCAAACCACTCCTGAGGTTGGCCATGGAGTGCTCCAAGTACATCTCCCACGCAGCATACGATGGGATTTGAATCCTCAGCCCAGGTGGTGGCTGCCAGCAGCGGGGCTCGGCATCTGGCATGGTTTCAATCCTCGGACTTGGAGCAGTGGGTCCAGGAGAAGCTCCTGGACGTCCCCTGGCTCAGCAAGTAACCTTTTGGTAAGTTCATGGAGGACAAGGCCGCTGAGATAGAGACGGAGTTCAAAACCCGAACCTGTCTCTAGCGCAAGACTTCCTCCCTTTCTCGGAAGAAACCTCAAACTAAGAAGCCGTTTTTCCAGAGGAAAGGCCTACCCTAACGTGGCTACCCACCCTACCTACCCACTCCCGCTCCGGTTGCAGGGGAAGGCACCCCAAGCCCACCATAAGCCGAAAGGGCCCAAGGCACAAACCCTGGCGCCACCTCAACCCGCTCATGGTTTTTGACACCAGCAGCATAGCCTTTCATTCCCCAGCAGCTGGTGGGGAGATGCCTGTCCCTCTTCGTCCCGTAGTGAGCATCCATCACGTCACACACCTGGGTCCTCTGGTGGTCTGAGATGGGTACTGTCTCCACTTGGACAGGCTTCCCCTTCTCTTCTCCCCAGCGGAGCCTTCTAGACTCCCTGCGCACCAGACATATCTACAGCGCGAGCCGGACAACCTCCTTGCCCAGCGGGAGGTCGAGAAGGTACCAATGCACCTTTGGAGTCGGGGCTTTTATGCCCGGTACTTCCTCGTCCCGAAAAAGACGGGAGGGCTGCAGCCTATCCTCAACCTCAGAAAGTTAAACAAGTTCTTGGTGCAGGTGAAATTCAAAATGCTATTGCTTGGCGTCTTGCTGCCCTTCCTCCGGCAGGGCGATTGGCTATGCTCCTTGGATCTCAGGGATGCTTACACCCACATCTTGATTTATCCCCAGCACAGGCAATATCTGGGCGTCAGGGTGCAAGGGGAACATTACCAATACAGGGTGCTCCCCTTCAGACTTGCGTCCGCCCTGCGGGACTTCACAAAGTGCCTCTCTGCAGCCGCCGCTTTCCTCAGGTGGCAAGACGTCCCAGTCTTCCCTTATCTTGACGACTGGCTCGTCATGGGGTCCTCAGCCGGATAAGCTCGATCGGCGGCATCCCGCACGATTCTCCTCCTCAAGGGCCTGGTCAACTACCCCAAATCCCACCTCAAACCAGTACAGATCTTTGAGTTCATTGGTGCACACCTCGACACCCAGCGGGCGACTGCCTTCCTGCCAGTGGACCGAGCGGCCCACCTCCGAGCCCTGGCGGCTCAGGTCCACAGCAGCACTCGGGTCTCAGCACATACTATGCTGTGCCTTTTGGGGCACATGGCCTCTACCGTCCATGTCACCCCCCATGCCCGCATGCACATGCAGATGACCCAGTGGTGCCTCAGTGCTCAGTGGAGCCTGGCCTTAGGTCACCTCAGAGACCCCATTCAGGTCTCCCTCAGCCTTCGCAGGTCTCTGGACTGGTGGCAGGACCTCCCCCAACCTCCTCCATGGACTGCCCTTCCAAGCTCCACAGCACGAGCTAGTCCGGACAATGGACGCTTCCCTGCTGGGGTGGGGAGTCCACTGCAGTATGCTGTGCACTCAGGGGCACTGGTCACCAGAAGAGTCCCAGCAGCAAATAAACTTGCTCGAGCTTTGGGTGGTCTGATAGGCCCTGAAGGCTTTCGAGGACCATCTGAAAGGGAAGTCGGTACTCGTGCAGACCAACAACAGAATAGCGAGGTTTTACATCAACAAGGAGAGGGGTACAGGCTCCTGCCTCCTCTACCTTCCATCGGGGGATGACGCTACAGGCAGTCTACCTTCCGGTCCACGAGAATGTCCTCGCAGACAGGCTCAGCAGTATCCTCCGCCCTCACGAGTGGTGGCTGGACCCAGAGGTGGTCGGCCTCTTGTTTCGTCGGTGGGGGACCTTGACCATGGACCTGTTCGCCAGCCCAACGAACGCGCAGCTTCCCTGCTTCTACGGCCCGATCTGCAACTGAACAGGGAGGCCCCGAATGCATTCCTCTTGAGTTGGACCTCCAGTCTTCTTTACAAGCAAGGTTACGCGAGATCAGGCATCAGTGATCCTTGCTGCTCCTTCGTGGCCCCCGACTGCCGTGGTTCCTGCTCCTGCTGCGGCTCTCGTCCGAGGCCTCAATTCCCCTGGGCTGTGTCCCAGACATGCTAACGCAGGAGGGGGGCTGGGTGCTCCACCCGAACCTGGCCTCGTTGTCCCTCACAGCCTGGTGGCTGAACGGGTATCCTAGCCCTGCTGGATCTTCCAGAGGAGGTCAGGGAGGTCCTCCTCACGTTGAGGAAGGACTCGACAAGGCAGGCGTATGCCTTCAAGTGGTGGCGCTTCTCGTCCTGGTGCTTCGGGCTCCAGATCGACCCGTTTTCTTGTCCTACCCAATGGGTCTTCCAGTACCTCCTCCACCTCTCGAAGGAAGGGCTGAAGTCAAACTTGGTCATGGTGCACCTGAGTGCCATCTCCACGACTCACCTCCCCATCAAGGGTAAACCCCTCTCAGAGCAGCCCTTGGTCTCCCGCTTTATGCGCGGTCTCTTGCTCTCTAGACCTCCCATCCAGCTTCCCCCGGTGGAGTGGGATCTGAATGTAGTGCTCATGCAGCTTATGCATTCTCCTTTCAAGCTGATGGCGACGTGCTTGCTTCGGCACCTATCCTGGAAGGTGGTCTTCCTGGTGGCTCTGACATCGACCCGTCCGGTCAGTGAGCTCCAGGCCCTCATGGCTGAAGCCCCTTACATCAGGTTCTATAGGAACAGGGTGGTCCTCCGTACCCACCCCAAGTTTCTGCCCAAGGTAGTATCTGATTTCCATATCAATCAGGAGGTAGTTTTGCTGACCTTCTTCCCGAGACCCCATGCTGACTAGGCATCAGCGGTCTTGCATACACTCGACTGCAAGGGGGCTCTTGCTTTCTACCTGCAGCGTGCCCAGCTTCATCGCAAGTCTGGTCAGCTCTTTGTGTCCTTCGTTCCCAGTTGCTTGGGCCAGGCAGCCACGAAACACATGCTCTCCAGCTGGGTGGCGGACTGCATCACTTTCACTCACACGAAGGCGGGTGCCCCACTGGATCAGAGGGTCACCGCCCACAGCATCCGAGTCAAGGCAGCCTCGGTGGCTTTGCTGCATTCAGTGCCTCTGATGGACATCTGCCAGGCTGCGACATGGGCTTCAACAAATACCGTCGCTTTCCATTACTGCCTGGAGAGGGAATTCCGCTGGGACAGCACCTTCAGCCAGGCTGTACTCCGTAATCTGTTCGGGATATAAGCAACTCCTGCCCTCTAACCCTTCTTGATGGCAACCGAGGGTTTTGCCCCGGGGACTCGGGCTCCTTTGGGCATCGGCTTCTGCTTTCGACCTCGCGGAGATGTTTTTGGTTGTAGGTTCGGTAGCCTGTAGCATGGAGAGTCCCATAAGTGCGGACTGACTTCCTGCTGCTTCCTGGAGAAAGCATAGTTACTCACCTGTGACAGGTGTTCTCCAGGGACAGCAGGAATCAGTCCTCACTACCCTCCCACCTCCCCTGATGAGTTGCTGGATTTTTATTCTTCCCTTGCCATCTGCTTGGTAGGGCTCGATCTAAGGGACCTGACTGAGCAAGATGGCACCCCTGGGCAGGAAGAGGATCAAGCAAGCGTGGCAACAATCCCAAAGGCTTTCTTTGAAAGCGGGGGAATTGCTCCACACAGGCTTCATCGGTGCAGACATCACCCATAAGTGAGTACTGACTTCCTGCTTGTTCCTGGAGAATGATCCAACTCCATCCCCCCCAGGCCCATTCTATTCTGTCCAGGCTACAAAAAAAAAAAAGGAAGAGGATCGCTGCTATTGTACATAGTTGGCCTCTTGACCATTAGCCAAGCCATAGTTGAGTTTTGCCCTTGGGCTTCTCAGTGGCCTCCTCAGTTTTTGGTAGCTTGGAAGGTCCCATATGTGAGCATTCATTTCTGCTTGTCCACAGAGAAAAGGTAGTTACTACCTGTAGCAGGGACAGCAGGAATTAGTCCTCACAACCTTCCATCTCTCCAAGGAGTTGTCTTCTGCTACAACTATGTTATCAAATTGAAGCAAGATGGTGCTGTGGCAGCAGGCGGAAAGGAGGCGCATAGGTGCGGTAGGGCCTCTCAAAGGTTTCCACTAGAAGCTGGAAAGTGTTCCCACATGCGACCCCATTGGGGACATCACCTGTACATGAGGACTAATTCCTGCTGTCTATGGAGAACATCTTCTATAGGTGAGTAATTACCTTTTATTGTCAGTGGAATATTACCTTCTGGACAAGTCCTGCCAAAGGATCTGGCCACAAGAAGAGCATTAACCATAAAGCTATGAGCTTGAAAAACATTCACAGTGAATTTCCACACTCACTATTTAAGGCCGTTGTTGCTTTTCATGTTTCTCATTTAAGTAAAGTATATTTTATAGTTTACCTAAAGAAGCAGTGAAGTAATATTTCTAGTAACATAGTAAATGACGGCAGATAAAGACCAGTATGATCCATCTAGTCTGCCCAGTGAGATGGCAAGAGTAGGTGCACCTGCTGCTCCATGCAGGCCACCCCTCCCCATGTCTTTGTTTAGGGGTGAACCCACCGCTCCATGTAGGACACCCCTATTTGTTGAGAAATTAGAGTTAAGTTTATTTTGATTTTATCCTGTTGCTGTAAAAGGATCCACTGTGTCTGTCCCATGCCATTTTGAATTCTGTCACTGTATTTGCCCCCACCACTTCCATCGAAAGGGCATTCCAAGCATCCACCACCCTTTCAGTGAAAAAGTATATCTCCAGGAACAAGCAGGAATGAGTCTTCACATATGGGTACGTCGGTACCGACGGAGCCTGCGCGGGAACGCTCCCCAGCTTCCCAAAAAGGAAAGCTTTTGGGAGCATCCCACAGCGCCTGCGCGCTGCCTTCCCGCCTTTCCTAACCATCTCTCCTCAGTTCTTCTTTGCCGCGGAGCCAGCAGGTCGAGCCCTGTCACCGCTGAAGAAGTTCTTTATTTTATTTTATTTCTTTGGTCGCGTGTCTGCCTTCCCCGACTCCGGACCGGTACCGCCGGTCTTTTTCTCTTCTTTCTTCAAAAAAAATAAATAAATAAATCTATTTTTCTTCACTTAGTGTATTTTTCCTCTTGGGCCTCAGGGCCTACAAGAAAATTTCCCTCATGGAAAAACCAGCCTCCAGTTTCAAAAAATGCACTAAATGTAGCGGTACTATTTCTGTTACAGATACCCATGAATGGTGTCTTAAATGTTTGGGTCCTGAACACTCCATTCCGGATTGTCCGTCCTGCTCTCTAATGTCTAAACGGGGTTTACAGAACCGAGCAGCTAAGCTCCATGTGCTGTTTCCCGCTGATGCACAGTCGGTAGCATCGACATCTTCCAGGTCTTCTTCTCCTGATGGATCTCAGGTAACCAAACATAAACCTAGCAGGTCCTCGAAGGGTAGATCTCCCTCTAAGCATCGAGATGCCTCCGGGCTTGCCCTCGAGGACCCTGCACCAGCAAAACAACCCCGGCGGGAAGCTCCGGCTTCCAAAACTCCTCCTATGGGGTTACAGGTTGACATCGATGGCACGGCCTGTTAGAATGCTCTGGGGTACCGGCACAATCTCCCAGTACCGACTTCCAGGCATTCATGGCGTCGATGGATCACAATGTTCTGTCCATGCAGCAGGCTATTACGGCCTTCATTCAAGCTGCGACGCCGCTGGTACTGAAACACACTCCGTTGTCGGTATTGGCTCCGGTACCGGTACCGACTGCATTGACATCGACCAGGATACCGGCTGCAGCGGTTCCTTGTCCAGGGCTGCTTATCGGTACCGATCCGGTACCGGGGACGCCCGATGTCGATACTGCTCAATACGCGTATCGAGCATTGGAAGAGCATCCTGACAGGCGATACTTTGATTCCTCTGATGATTCTGATACATCAGACGAGTCTCCTGAAGTATCCATAGCCCTTCCTGAAGAGCCTTCTTCTCCAAAAAGAAGAATAGCTACTTCTCTTATGAAGTCTTGAAAGGACAAGTCCTCTGGAGGAGACAAAGGACTTTCTATTTCAGTAACTTCTGAATCAGAGCCTAGAGCTAAAAAATTGGATATTTTAGACTATTCTAGGGCTCCTAAAGAGGCAGTCACCTTACCAATTCATGAGATTCTTATGAACACATGATTGATCTATGGGAGACTCCTCTCACTCTCTCTCCTCATTCTCGCAGATTGGACACTATGTATCGTGTCCCTCCTTGTCCTGGATTTCAGAAAACTCAGCTTCCTCACCATTCTATTGTGGTGCAGTCAGCTATGAAGAGGATAAAGAGTACAAAGAGACACTCTTCTGCTCCTCCAGGAAGAGAATGCAGGACCTTGGATGCTTTTGGTAGGAAAATCTTCCAAGCCAGTATGCTTATTGCCAGAATCAACTCATATAGCCTTTACATGGGTTTGTTTCTAAAAGAAGTTGCACAAAAACTGCACACTTTCCTCCCTTTTCTTCCAGAGGATAAAAGGGAAGAATTCCCCATTTGGCTTAAGCATACTCAAGACATTTCAAAGTTTTCCAATAGGGCAGCTTTTGACTCCTTTGAGGGTGTCAGCAGAGCCTCAGGCATTGCCATAGCTGCTCGCAGGATTGCTTGGCTCCAGGCTTCTGATCTAGAACCCTGGGTTCAAGATGGCTTAGGAAATCTTCCCTGTACAGGTGAAAACCTATTTGGTAAAGAATGGCAAATAAAAGCCACTCAAATGGATGCAGAAAACTCTGCTCTGGATAGACTTTCAAAGTCAACCTCCATTCCTGCCAAGAAAAAGCCTTTTAAAAAGTCTCTTTAAAAAGGGCAGATTTCCTTCTACTTCTGGCCAACAATCTTCTACAGGTCGCTTTACCACTAAGCGTCAGCAACCTAAACAGGCCAGGCCTAAGCCTACAGGGGCTGCTGCAACTCAGCAGACCCAACCTCCTCAGGGTTTTTGACTTGATGCTAGAGAACTTAGCCTTTCTGGCTGCAGCAGCCAGAGCCTCTCGCCATTCCAGGAAGGTTAGCTCATTTTGCTCCCAGATGGGAGCAAATTACAGCAGAGCAGTGGACCCTCTCCATCATAAGAGGGCAACAAGCTTCATTTCTCAGACCTTCCTCCCCACACTATTGTGAGACACTTCAATTCTCCCACATCTCTTCTCGACCTTCTAGGTCAAGAGGTAGCTACCCTTCTTGCCCAAGGGGCAATAGAAGAAGTTCCTCTTCTTCATCAAGGGTCAGGGTTCTACTCCCCCTATTTTCTCATCCCAAAGAAGACAGGGGGATACAGGCCCATCTTAGATCTCAGAGAATTGAACAAATTTCTATGCAAGGAGAAGTTCAAGATGCTTTCTCTGGGCACTCTCCTTCCATACCTTCAAAGTCAGGATTGGCTTTGTTCTCTAGATCTCAAGGATGCGTACACACATGTCCTCATCCATCCCTCTCACAGAAGATTCCTACAATTTCTTTTCCAAGGAAAACATTACCAATACAGAGTCCTTCCTTTCGGTCTGGCCTCTGCTCCAAGAGTGTTCACCAAATGCATGGCAATAGTTGCTGCATTTCTACGCACTCTGGGAATATTTGTCTTCCCATACCTGGACGACTGGCTCATCCGAGCTCCATCTCAGTCAGAGGCCCAGATTTCCCTGGACCGCACAAGGCGCATTCTGCAGTATCTGGGACTTGTGGTAAACCTCCCAAAGTCTCAGCTCACCCCTACTCAGTCCCTAGAATTCATAGGGGCCTGGTTGGATACCACTACTGCAAGGACCTACCTTCCGCAGGCCCGTTGCCAACGTCTAGTGCAGTTAGCCTCCCAGATTCAGTCAAAGAGCCACTTAACTGCCCGGGAGATGCTACAACTGCTAGGCCACATGGCTTCCACAGTGCATGTGGTACCCTATGCTCGCCTACACATGAGAGCAGCTCAATGGACTTTGTCCAACCAGTGGACTCAAGCTTCAGGAGCTCTCTCAGACCAAATAGCAACCACCAAACGTCTCTTTTGGTCTCTCCAATGATGGATGTCCACTCAAAATTTGTTGCTGGGGTCCCCCTTCCAACAGTTGTTGCCCCAAGCAACCCTCACAACAGATGCCTCCCAAACAGGTTGGGGAGCCCATCTACAGGACCTCTCCACTCAAGGCACTTGGTCCCCACAGGAGACCTCTCTTCATATCAATCACTTGGAGCTTCGAGCAGTTTTTCTAGCTCTCAAGGTCTTTCATACCCTCCTCAGCTACAAGACAGTCCTCATTCATACGGACAATCAAGTAGCCATGTTTTACATAAACAAGCAAGGAGGAACTGGCTCTCTGTTGCTTTGCAACGAAGCTTTAAAATTGTGGGCCTTCACCAGAAAGCATCAAATCCATCTCCTGGCAGTATACCTCCCAGGAGTCCAAAACTCTTGGGCAGACAGACTCAGTCGAGTTCTGCTTCCACACGAATGGTCCCTGCACATGGATCAGGTACTCAGAATCTTCCAAGAATGGGGAACCCCGGACATAGACTTCTTTGCAAGTCCGTGGAATGCCAAACTTCCCCAGTTCTGTTCCAGAATTCCGTGTCAGGGAGTTCAGGCCAAGGATGCCTTCCTCCTTCATTGGGGTCAGGGCTTCCTGTATGCATTTCCACCCATTCCCTTGATTCCCAAGACTCTGTTCAAACTCCAGAGGGATCAAGGATCTATGATCCTCATAGCTCCACGCTGGCCACGCCAAGTGTGGTACCCTCTACTTCTACATCTCTCCCAAGCCCCCTCCCTGGACGTGGGAGCTGCTCCAGACCTTCTGTCCCAGGAGGAAGGGACTTTGTGGCACCCAAACCCCAAGTCCCTACACCTCAGAGCTTGGTTACTGAAGGTCTAGACCTTCAAGACTGGAATCTTTCTCAACAAGTGAAGGATATCCTCCATGCTTCCAGAAAACCTTCCACCAGGCGTTCTTATGCTTTTAAATGGAAGAGGTTTTCCATTTGGTGTGCTGAAAAGGGTCTTGACCCTCTAGCACTACCTTTAAATTCTCTGTTAGACTATCTCCTGCATCTTTCCATTGCAGGCCTTAAAACGAATTCAGTAAGAGTCCATTTGAGTGCTATTGCAGCATCCCTTAAGCCCATCAATGGACAACCTATTTCCTCTCATTGCAAGATTCATGAGAGGCCTAATTTTAACTAAACCTCCCATTAGGCCTCCTCCGGTGGCATGGGACTTAAATTTGGTTCGTGGTCAGCTTATGCAGCCACCTTTTGAACCCTTAGCCACTACCTCCTTGAAGTTTCTTTTCTGGAAGGTTATTTTCCTCATTGCAGTTACTTCAGCTCGCTGCATCAGTGAACTGCAGGCATTAGTGGCTAATCCACCTTATACAAGGTTCCATCATGATAAGGTAGTCCTTAGGACAAATCCACACTTTATGCCTAAAGTGGTCTCACCTTTTCATCTTAATCAAGAGGTATATTTACCTGTCTTTTTTCCAGCTCCTCATGCATCCAATGCAGAGAAGACTCTTCATACTCTGGATTGTAAAAGAGCTCTTGCTTTTTACTTACAAAGGACACAGCAACATAGAAAGTCTTCCCAGCTTTTTATTGCTTTTGATCGTTCTCATTTGGGACTTCCAGTCTCAAAAAGAACACTGTCCAATTGGATTGCTCAGTGTATTTCTTTCGCCTACCAGAGTAAGAACCTTTCTCTGGAGAGCCATGTCACAGCTCATAATGTGAGGGCCATGGCCACCTCTATGGCTCATCTAAATTCTGTGTCCATCGACCAGATCTGTCGAGCAGCCACCTGGGCCTCGGTTCATACCTTCACAGCCCATTACTGCTTGGATAAGGACTCCCGCCGGGCTGTCCTCAAACACCTGTTCCATTCTTAAACAACTCCTACCCTCCTGCCCTGGATGGATGCCTGAGATCCATAGGAGGAAGTAGACCCCTTCCCAGGGTCTCATATCCTTGGGGATCTCCCAGGCATCTTAGCTAGGGAGTCCCCATATGTGAAGACTCATTCCTGCTTGTTCCTGGAGATAGCACAGTTACTTACCTGTAACAGGTGATCTCTGGGAACAGCAGGAATAAGTCTTCACAACCCTCCCATCTCCCCTAGGAGTTGTATCTCTTTTTCTATCTTTCCTTTCCTCTCTCTCTCTATTGTCTCAGCTTTAAACTCGAACTGAGGAGAGATGGTTAGGAAAGGCGGGAAGGCAGCGCGCAGGCGCTGTGGGATGCTCCCAAAAGCTTTCCTTTTTGGGAAGCTGGGGAGCGTTCCTGCGCAGGCTCCGTCGGTACCGACGTACCCATATGTGAAGACTTATTCCTGCTGTTCCCAGAGATCACCTGTTACAGGTAAGTAACTGTGCTTTCCTGACATTGCCGTTCGGGTACAGCGCAATACAGAGGTTTCTACAAAAAAACTCTGAATTGATTGATTTGCTTAAAACATCTATAGATGACTTACCTCAGTGATCTGTTCATTTGGAAACCTATTCAGATGTTTTTGTGAAAGATGTTAATAATCTAACAGTTCTCTTGGAACAGTTGGATATTTGTAGCAGATTAACTACCGCCGTTTAACTTTCCATGGCCTCCTATTATTTCATGAAGGAAATGTTTAAGTTGTATTATCTGAAATTTTAGGGGTCCTTTCTGAATCCTGTCCACCCTTGGTAAGGATTTGCTAATTGTCTTCTGGTCAGGTGGTCTCGTCTGGCACCAAGATTTTTGGTCCTCAACTTGCCAATGTCCTGAATGTGTCTGCACTGTTGGAAACGTCAGATTCAGAAGTGATTACTCCTGCTACTTGTTGTATTACATTAGTCCTTGCTTCAGACAGGGAATGGCTCCTCAAGTTCTTTTTCAGAAAGAGAAATTCACACTTCAAAAGCTGTCTGGTTCAGATTTTCCCAACCTGGCCAAAGAAACCCAATACTGCAGGAAGGAGTTTTTGATCCTGTGGCCATTGGTTCTATAGCTTGGGGATGTAGGGGTGCTTAAGAAAAACTACAAGTGTCTTGTGAAGCTGCTTCTTATTTCCTTATCAATAAATTTCCTTTTTAAATGCCCGTGTGTCCTCTGGGTTGGGGCAAGGAGATGCTTCTACTCTGATTATGGAAAGCTGGTTGTTTAGTGTCTGCTTTTTCCTTAAAGAGTATCTTTTCTATACACTATTTCCTTTTCATTCAGGGTCCTCTTTAGTGAGTTAGAGGTAGGATTGCTTGGTTCTATTTTCTTTTTTGTTATATTTCCTTATTATGTATGATGATTCTTTTCATGGCAGCCCTCATTTCCTATGCAAGTGTTGTATGCTTGTATTATTGCACAAAATTGATAAATATTAAATTTCACAGCACAGGACAATTTACAATAAAATTATAAACAAAGAGAAAAGGCAATCCATTGATAAGTAGAGAAAAAAGATGACACAATCATAACCTAAAGAGACATGAAGGGGGGGGGGATGAGAATTCTGGGGTTGCCTAGAAGTATCAGGGGATGGGAAGATAATAAAGGGTTTCTCCTGGGCCCTGTCATGGTTCCATGGGCCCACTTCTCTTTACCAAGTGTAAAGTCTGAATGCATGGCACCAGACAGACAAGCTCAAGCCCTGCTGCTCCTAGGAGACAAAGGCCCAAGTCCATCATAACATTTTTACTGACATTAAATTGTTTTTCACAAATGTCATTTATTTTCCCATGCAGGTTGGCAATCCCTATAGCAAGGCCTTTCTAATTTCTCTGGTTATGTTCCATTCCTCTTCAAAGATCTCAATTCCTCGCTGCCATACATGGTGATTTTCCCAGTAATGGAGCTTTGAGCTTTGTTTTATATGTAACAATAATCATAATCCAAAATGACAGCGAATGACTTATTCTCTGTAGAAGCTATTCTATATCGAGCCCCAAGACTTTAAAATATAAGAGATTTAAGCAAGATATTATATGAACGATGTAAGGTGTGGACAACACTGATATACTCCTGCATGGTGTTCTAAAGTAAAGTGGACCAGTTTTGGCTATAAACATATATGTTTTAAGTAATTGAATTAGTCCTAAAAAAGAAATTCCTGATCGTGTGCCAGTCTAGTCCCGGACCTCTGGGTTCCCTATCTCATCCAGCAGCTTGGAGACTGAGAGAACTCCTCCTTTTTGTGATGTCAGTGCTATATCCTCTCGGGATCTGCCTCCTGTCACCTGTCACCTCAGTCTCCATGCAGCTGGATAGATGGGAGCCCGGGGGGTCCGGGCTCACCAGAGACACAATTGAGAGTAGATTTACTTAATTGGTTTTTCTATTTAAGGGATTTTACTAGATACTGGAAAGTCTTGAGCTCCGTGTGCTGTGGCTTTAAATTTGCTAGCAGGCTTTCCCTCTGTTCCTTTAGCTCTCCCGTCTCTTTCTCCCGCTCTCTCTCCTTCCCTTGTGGGGGTTCAGGTCATCTCTTGCCTCTTACGGAGCGCTCTCACACGATCCGCAACAGCCCGGATCTGAAAGCTGAAGAGAGGGGAACCCGGAGCTGAGCCTGGCCGGCGCCGCGCAGAAGCCTTGCCTGCTGGTGCGCCCGGCAGGCTCTCCGCCCTTGCATTTGGCTCGGTCCTACGGGGCAGCGGTGCAACGCGGTTGGCCTCATTACTTTGCCCTGTAAGCTCCGGAGGAGAAAGGGGACGGCGTCAGTCACCTCTGCACTTAGCAAGGGGACTACTGAGCCGGATGCAAGGTAAGGGAAAGCAAGCGATTGATTTGGGGAGAGCTCCAGTTTTTGGCTCGAAGTCAGTGAACGGGCTGGGCCGCTTGGCGCCAGAGCAGCCCGCTTGCACAGATATCCTTGAAAGGCCTCAGGAGAGCTAGAGGCCGGGTTGTGAAGCTCTCAGGGTTTTTTTTCCTGACGGTGGACTTCGTCTAGTTAAGAGTTTAACCTCTTTCTGGGTGTTTTAGTTTAAAAAAAAAAAAAAAGAAAAAAGGAGCGCACCAGACCAGAAGTTTTTAGCAGCTGGTGGCAGCGGTTTTCTCTCCTGCCCAGAGGCTTCACCTTGCACAGTACTGCAGCTTAGCGCGAGTTAGACACAGCCTTCACTGACTGGCTCCAAATGGCGTAGCTATGCCTTCCAAGCCTCAATGTGTTGTAAGTGGGGCGAGAAAGGGCGCAGCATCAGGTGTGTGTGAGGCCTGCTTGAAGGGGGCCTCGAGCAAAGAGTTGGCGGGACAGGATAAGGAGCAGGTGCAGGGGCCCTTGGCAGAAGGTGCTCTCGCTCAGGCGTCAGACGTCGGCCGGGTAGAGCCGGTAGCTGGGCCATCTTCAGCCCCGGATACTCAGACCGCTCAGGGAAGCTTTCCCAAGGAGCTTTCTTCCATTTTTTCCCGGGAGTTCTTTCTGTTGCTGCAGCAGTCGCTAATGGGTGGTGTTCAGCAGCAGAAAGACCTCTCAGACGTTTCTGGTTCAAAGAGGTCAACGGCGTCTCTGCCCTCCGCAGTGCCCCTGCGCGGGGTCAAGCGACCATGCGCAGAGACGGAGACCAGAGAGCCCTCCGTAGTCTCGGAAGTTCTGCCTTCGGACAACGAGGGATACAGTATAGATGCCAAGGAGGAGTTCGAGGAAGGTGAACTCTCGGAAAAGGAGGACCAGTCTAGAGTGGTGCGGGTCTTCCGAAGGGAGGAGCTATCGGGGAGACTCTAAAGGTCTTGAACATGCCGGTTCCAGGAGACACTACGGATGAGTTGTTGGAGGATCCTCTATTGCAGGTGTTCCGTAAGAGTCAAAGGGCTTTTACGGTGCACGGAGTTTTTCAGGAAATGATTCAGGAGGAGTGGAATGTCCCGGAAGCTCCTCTGAAGGGATCTCGGATAATGGGCCGGCTGTATCCTTTGTTGGAACTGGATAAAAAAATCTTTAGGTCTCCAAAGGTAGACGCGGCTGTCTCCGCAGTAACTAAAAAGATTACCATCCCCGTAGAGGGCAGTGCGGCTCTCAAGGATACTCAGGACAGAAAGCTGGATGTTTTGCTAAGACAGGTGTTTGACAAACGCCCTGTCTCTCCAGGCGGCTATCTGTGGAGCATGGGTAGCTAGAGCCTGCTTCCGCTGGTCGCAGCGTATACAAGGGGGTCAAGAAGGTGAAGTGTCCGCAGAGGCGGCCAGATTGGAGTCCGGCACAGCCTACCTGGCGGACATCCACTATGACCTGATACGTGGGCTGTCTAAAAGCATAGCGTCGGCGGTTGCGGCATGACGTTACTTGTGGCTGCGCAATTGGTCCGCAGATTCTTCCTCTAAACCTCGGTTAAGTAAACTTCCCTTCAAAGGGCGCTTGTTGTTTGGGGAAGAGTTGGAAAAGTTGGTAAAGGACTTAGGGAAGTCCAAAGGAGGCAAACTGCCAGAAGATAAGCCTAGGACTGGCCGAGCAATCCCGGCAGGCAGAGGGCAGCAGCGGGATTTTCGCAGGTTCAGATCCCAGAGATTCTATTCGAGCCAGCGGGGCAGATTCTCTAATAGGGGCCAGGGCTTCCGGGTGTTTCGAGGAGCGTGAAGGGGATTTGGTCCTTCCTCCTCCTCTGCCCTTTCTTCCAGGAAGCCGCAAGGGGGGCGTTTGCAGGAGTTTTATCCGGCCTGGGTCCATGTCACATCTGATCAGTGGGTCCTAGAAGTCATACGGGAGGGCTACGCGCTGGAGTTCCTCAGACCAGTGCGAGAGGCCTTCGTACCGTCCCCCAGCAGGTCAGTCGCCAAGTGCACGGCCATCCGGGAGACGGTGCAAAGGTTGCTAGCCCTCCAGGCGATAGTTCCAGTACCTCCGGAGCAATGCAGTTCCGGTCGATACTCCATTTATTTTATCGTACCAAAGAAGGACGGAGGCGTCCGGCCGATCCTAGATCTCAAAGGGGTGAATCGGTGTCTTCGGGTGTTCCACTTCCATATGGAAACTTTGCACTCAGTCATCGTGGCAGTGCAGAAAGGTGAGTTTCTCACTTCTCTGGATTTGTCGGAGGCGTACTTCCATATTCCGATAAGGCCGGAGCATCACAAATTTCTCAGGTTCGCAGTCCCGTGCAGACACTTTCAGTTCCGAGCATTGCCCTTCGGGCTGGCGACGGCGCCAAGAAAGTTCACCAAGATCATGGTGGTGGTGGCAGCGGCGCTGCGGAAGGAAGGGATTTTGGTGCATCCTTATCTGGACAATTGGTTGATCCGGGCGAAGTCGAGGGCGGAAAGCGAGTCAGCTATGGCCCGGGTGGTCGCGTTCCTGGAAAGCTTGGGGTGGATAGTCAATCTGTCCAAGAGCCAGTTGGTTCCCTCTCAGTCTTTGGCTTACTTAGGAGCTCGGTTCGATACCCAGGTGGGAAAGGTATTCCTAACGACGGAGAGGGCGTAGAGTCTGAGGTGGCTGGTCTGAAGGTTCCTGCAGTTGTTGGGAACCATGGTGGCGTCGATAGAAACGGTTCCGTGGGCCAAGGCGCATATTAGGCCCTTGCAAAGAGCGCTTCTTCGGTGCTGGTCACATCAGAACAATGCGCTGGCCAGAAGGCTGATCTGTCTGGAGGAAGTTCGCCAGGCTCTGCAATGGTGGTTGATTCCCGCATCCCTGGAGTGCAGGAGGGAGCTGGAATCCCCCGGCCTGGATACCCGTGATGACCGATGCCAGTCTCTGGGGATGGGGAGCGCATTGTCAGGGAAGTTTCGCCCAAGGTAGGTGGAGTTCTCAAGAAACAAGCTGGTCCATCAACAGGTTGGAGTTAAGAGCGGTGATGCTAGCGCTGCAGGAGTTTCGGATCCTTCTAAGTGGCACGGCGGTCCGAGTGTTGTCAGACAATGCTACCGCGGAAGCCTATGTCAACAGACAATGGGGAACCAGCAGCGCGCCGCTGGAGACTGAAGCAGGAGTCCTTTTTCGGTGGGCCGAAGCGAATCTTCTGGATATATCGGCAGCGAACATAGCAGGGGTGAACAACGTGGAGGCCGATTTTCTCAGTCGAGTGCGGGTGGACTCAGGAGAATGGGTTCTACATCCAGAGGTCTTCAACATGTTGGCGCGCAGATGGGGCACCCTGGTTATGGACCTCATGGCAACCTTCGCCTCAGCAAAAATCAGTCATTTCTTCAGCAGACGAAGAGAAAGGATGTCGGAGGGCTTGGACGCGTTGATTCAGGTATGGCCAGCAGAGCAGCTACTGTATGTCTTTCCGCCGTGGGTCCTGATAGGCAGAGTGCTGCAGCGGGTGCAGCGTTACAGTGGCCAAGTAATTCTGATTGCGCCAGATTGGCCTCGGCGTCCCTGGTATGGGGATCTGGTGAGGTTGTTGGTGGCGAAGCCGTGGCGGCTCCCGTCGCGGGCTGATCTGTTGACTCAGGGTCCACTCTCAATGCCTCACGTGGATCAATTCTCGCTTACGGCTTGGCTCTTGAAAGGGCACGGCTAAAGGCAAGAGGTTTTTCGGCGGCGGTTGTTGCCACTATGTTGAAGGCCAGGAAGAGATCCACCTCTTTGACTTACGTGCGTGTATGGAGGATCTTCGAAGCTTTGTGCATTGACCGGAGTTACGATGCCTTAAAGGCTTCTCTTCCTCAGATCTTAGATTTCCTCCAAGACGGTTTTGACAAGGGGCTGGCGGCTGCCTCGTTGAGAGTACAGGTGGCAACTTTAGCCTCCTACAGGGGCAGGATAGGGGGGCAGTCGCTTGGCAGTCACAGAGACGTTAAGCGTTTGAGAGCGGTGTCGTTAGCGAGGCCTCCGTGTCATCAGATTTGTCTGACCTGGCACCTGCCGTCGGTGCTAGATGCGCTGGAAAGCGAGCCTTTTGAGCCCTTGGCAAGTGCGTCCCTGAAGGATCTCACCTTAAAAGCGGTGTTTCTTATGGCTATTGCTTCGGCCAGGAGAGTGTCAGAGTTGCAGGCTCTCTCCTGCCGGGAGCCTTATCTTTCCTTCTTCTATACATCTTAATTTCATATCCCTCAGTAATAGTCAGCCATGAGAGTTTGTTCTAGTGCATGGAGGTAATTGAAAATTCAATGTAAAATGCATTATTTTAAGATCATACTCCCTTCTGCTGCATAAGCTAGGCTTAAATCTACACTCCACTCTGCCTTCTATTTCCTCGGCCCCAGCCTCTGCAATAACTTGCTCCTGGACCTCTGCTTTGAACAATCCTATACCAAATTCAAGGCTCAGCTGAAGGCACTTTTGTTCCATAAGGCCTATTGCTGAACCAGGCTCGTAGAGGCATATATAGTAGGTCCAATGTTACCTTGCTGCATAAGTAAAGCAGCATCAGGAATCCATGGAATCACCTTCATGCTGGTTCACATACTAGTACTTACAAGCAGTGTACGATTGTTCTGCCTTCACCACTCTCCTCCTGCCAGTTCTGCACTTGCGCCAGCAGATGAAGGAAAGATTTCTTGGACTCTGGTGTGTCCCTGTATGCTGACCACCTCAAGTACTGGAAATGGCGGACCATCAGATGTCCTTCCTGCAACTACAAGACATTTTGGTTTTAGACTTCTTGTTGGGTGGCCACATGGCCATACATTCTCACCCCCTGGAGTCATGCTTGGTGGTTTCACTGAACTGAGCATCATAAGTCTTGAGCACCAGGAACCTCATGAGTGACTGAGTTCTGAATAAAACATTCTTTTATTTGTACATCCATTAAAAAACATAGTAAATGTCGACAGATAAAGACAAGTATGGCCCAACTAGTCTGCCCAGTAAGATGGCTAGAGCGGTGCTTGATGCAGATGACCCCCCTTCTATGCCTTTTTTTAGGGCTGCATGTTACCCTCAACAGTACCTCAAAAAGACCACCACCAGGAAATACTGGACATACTGTTTATGCATTCAGAAAAACAACGATCTACAGTAATTAAAGAATAAAATGTCTTAAGGTGAGGGTGTGTGAAGAAGGTTACACAAAAAATAGATTTATTTTGATGGCCTGCTGTTTATATAGTTAATTTCTGATGAGCTGGGTGGGTGAATGAACAGCTAGGCACGACACTGGGCTGTGGTCATGGAAAACCCAGAGCTAAGCCCAGGCCTCAAGTCCTGAGAAATACGGCACTTCAGTACTCAAAACAACTCCGTTTAAATAAAAGAAAGGAAGAGGAGTAAGAAGCTCTGGGATGATTAATTTTCTGTAAGGCTGATTTTTTTTTTACAGGCAAATGGGGGGGTGGGGGGGGGGAAAAGAATTAATTATCTGCTGAAAGATAAGCAGTATACAAAGCCCGTCAGCTAGCATCTAATAATTCCTCTTAACGGATCTTGAATCATCGAAATTACAGCTTTTACACCTATGTAATTAAAATATCAAAATACTTTGGCTAGACATTAATTCAAAGTCGTAACCTCCATGTCCAGTTCTATTTGTCTTATTCACCATGAATTTATTTTATTTCATTATATTTTCCTTTTTTAAAATTACATAAGAGTTGTTAATTTATGGTCAGGCATTATACAGGGAGCCGACTTCCTCTGCTTGTAAGCAATCTAATGTTTGTTTTCCTCCCTCTCCCCCAAAACCACCCTACAAACATCTCTTTATTGTAATTCAATACAAGCACAGAGCAGCCAGATGTTTGGACAATGGCCTCAACAGCTTTGGTGTGTCATTCAGAGGTTGGTGGTAAAACATGGATAAGGTCCTGGGCACTGGATCTTATTTAAAATAAATAAATAAATAAAAAAACAAGGTGGGAGAAGGCATAGTTGACAGCCCATTAGTGAAGAACAGGAAGTTCAGCACTGCAATGGAATTTAACCACATTTGGAATGGGTACAGTAAGAGGGCAATGGCAGTGATAGAGTGATAGGTTTATGAGTGGTTGGGTAAAATCATGATGATGGGGTACAGTGTTGGTGTAGGCATGGGAATTTATATCATCTTCCCAAGGCAGTAGGAAAACAGAGTGAGACAATAGCACAGAGTGGATGGGCCAATAGCATGTGTGTATTCTATTAGGTTTTATTTTTAATTAAAATATTAAGACATTTGGGGATAGCTACTAATGGCATTGCTGGTCTGGCCCGAAGGATGCCTACTACCATGCAGAAGACCTAGTAGTATGGCCTCCAGAATCTCAGCCCACCAACCATTGATATAACCGTGAGACTAAAAAGATAAATGATCCATGCTGCCCAGTTCAAAGTGAGTGCCAAAGGGAACTGTGTCCTTCCCTCACAGCCACAGGAAGAATGAGGGGACAGCATAGTTGCTTACCTGTAACAGGGGTTCTCTGTAGACAGCAGGGGTATGCAGCCACACTCTGAAAATGAAGTCCCCAACTGGGCCCGAGTTGCCCGGATCTCCCACAGCTGAGAGAAGCTTTTGAGCCTCTAAGCCAGGGGTTCTCAACCCTGTCCTCGGGACCCACCTAGCCAGTCGGGTTTTCAGGATAACCACAATGAATATGCATGGGAGAGATTTGCATATAATGGAGGCAGTGTAGTCAAAAGCTGGGGTCGGGCTTGGGGATGGTGGGCTGAGGGAGTGGTTGGAATTTTGGGATGGTGGGTTGATTTTGGAGGCATTTTTGAGGTGGCCTGGGATAGGGTTGGTATCGGTGACGTGGGAAGAACTGCTGAAAATATTGGTAATGGTAGGGCCAGTCAATGAGCTGAAAGTGAGGGCTCAGCTGATTGTGCAGCCAGCTCTCTCACTGTGGAGGAGTGATCTTTCACCTTAGAACTAAAGAGGCTGTCGTCTTGGCATGGGGTGTCTGCCAAAGGGTTGTGAAGATCCTCTCAAAGACGCAGAGCCATGTGGTGTGCCTGGCTGAAATAGCTGTAGCTGCCAGGCGCGCTACAGAAATGTAAATGTCCTAGGTGGCACGGATGATGTGATAATGACTGACCTTCACAAGTCTAATTGTGCAGGGTCCTATGTGGCTGGGTCATTGAGCTGGAAGAAGCGACAGTGAAGCATCTGCACTTGATGAGCCAGGATCCATGTGGCTAAGGTGCTACTATGGTAGGACTTCCAGCCAGTGGCATCCAGGGTCCACTATTCTTTACCCAGGGGGGTGTCTATGATGGAGGTTTGGAACTTCTGGACATTTTTAGTACTACCTCAGATAACACTGACTGGTGAGGGAGCTGCTGGTATTTGAAGCCAGGTGCTGGTAGAACCTTTTATTTCAGATCCAATCGTTGAGATGTAGCGCTACCTGATGTAGGTGTTTTCCACATGGAGGCTTGCAGGTCAAGAATCTGGGGTATGGGGAGGGCTAAGACTTCCCTGAGGGTATTGCAGGCTCCGAGTATGGATTGGAAGTCACACTTGTTTGTGGTGGTTTGAGAGTCACAGAGGATGAGAGCACATATTTACATATTTTGAAGGAATTTGTGGTAAGAGATCCTCAATGGGTTCTTTAGGGTTGTCCTGCTGGGGGGGGGGGGGGGGGGAGGCCAACCACGGAGGAGTTGTAGGTCTCCCAGGGCTGGGAGAAAGAATGCAGGAATCCTGCATCATCATCAAGGGGTGGGGGCTGCCAGTGGATGAGTGAGGGTGATTATGGCATACCAGGCAGGGTGCCAGTCTGGGGTCACAAGGTGCTTCTGCCGCTGCTGGGGGAGGAAGCTGCATGCAGAATGGCTGAGCTATTCTATAAGAATTTCTGGAGGAAAAAGAGGATAGTGGACTGGGGGTTCCCCAGCTGGAAGGGGGGCTGTCAGGGGTGGAAGTAAGCAGCTTGGCCGGTGGCCCCCTCTCCCCCTGGAGGCTCACTCCCACAGAATTAGGGGGTGGTCTTATCTTGGAATTTTGAGGAAGCAGCCCGAGGAGGAAGAGGAAAGTTTGCTGTGTTTGTGCTTGGCTTTGGGTTTTCCTTCAGACTTAGCTGAAGCTTGGCGGTTAGGAGAAGAGACTGCAAGATATGGGGTGATATCCAGTGGAGGGTGGAGTGGAGTCGGCCTGCACAAGTGGCTGGTTAATGCTTTATGTCCCCATCACTTTTGCCGGAGGAGAAATAGCTTCCAGTGGAGAAGCTGCCCTTGTTAAGCCCATTCATGCCATGACTGGGCCAAAGGGCGGAGGGAAAGAGAAATAGTTGGAACCATGGACATGGAGGTCAGCTCTCAGAAGCAGTCTGCTGAGCAGAGCATGCCCTGAGTCTTGGCTCTTGCTCCCTACTTCCTCTTTTTTTTTGTTAGAGTCAATGCAATCATCAATTCTGAGTAAAGATAGGATAAGCTGAAGGTGATAGAAAAGTCCAGGGATTGCTGCTGTTTTGCAGTCAATGAGAGGGGGAGAACAGTGGCTGCGCTGAGGTGGTTAAGAAAAAAAACGGATTCCTCCGGAGACAAACAGGCAGGAAGCAGGCATACATGCTCAGAGGCTCAAAAGCTTCTCTCAGCTGTGGGAGATCCGGGCAGCTCAGGCTCTGTCAGGGACTTCACCTTCAGAGTGTGCCTGCATCCCCCTGCTTGTCTCAGGAGAACATAAATTATGGGAAGAAGAGAATGAGTCACAAATGCTGCACGAGAGACGCTCCATGGGTAAAGTATGGGACTGGAACCCAGGAGAGCAGGTTTAGTCCTAAAAGGTCTTTTGTGCAGAGACTTCTTGTTCTGCAGTATGGTATACAACATCCACCTATGTTAGTCATTTCAAGTTATATCTGCTATATTTGCAGCTTGCTTAGCTGCATCTTAGATGTTTTGGCGGTAACGATCAGCCCCTATAAGTTAAACATCTAAATGGTGCCAGCCATAGAATGCCCCATATCTCACCCCATTTATCAGACATGTAAGTTTAACCATGTAACATTTTATATATCCAAAATTATATCTTCAGATGGCCTGAATTTCCAAAGCTCTCATGTAGCTGGAGGTAATGCAAACCATGTTAAGGGCTTTTGAATACCGACCCTGTGGTTACCGTATGAAGCTAACCACCAGTGTTGCTGAACTTAATCAGTATATTCAATGCTGTTATCCATATAAATAGTGGTGCGGAACATACATATTGGCCGGTGACCACAGCAGCAGGTCTAAACTAAAAGCATAAATTATCCATTTTACAGCTCAGTACTGCTGCTAAATGGATCATATTTTGGGCTGCCTCAGTCATGCCCCTAACCCAACCAGTATTTATACAAATAGTATAATGTCATTTAGTGATTTAAACTTTTAAAAATACATAGATAAGCAAATTGAATATCATATCGACAAGTGTATGTCGATATTCAATTTGGAGTGGAGGAGTGGCCTAGTGGTTGGGGCAAGGTACCTCAGGCCGGAAGGTCGGGGGTTCAAATCCCACTAAAGGACAGCAACCTTGGGCCGGAAGGACTGGGGTTTCTAGTCCCACAGGTGCTCGTTGTGGTCTTGGGCAAGCCCTCCATTGCCCATGTTCCCTGTAAAATAGTTTTCCAAGTTATAATGCCCTGTTCGATGTAATTTCAGTTTGTTCAATGTAAACCGCCTTGATATCATCAAAGGTGGTATATAAGAAATGTTAAATAAAAATAAAATAAATAAAATGTCTAAGTATCGATGCTTCTGAACAACCCAAATCCTGTCACCTTTCAGATGGATAATTTTGACTATATAACAATTTGTGCATCCAAAATTATGCATCCCAGTGGCCTGGGATTTTTCAAAACAGCATTTGTGTTCAGCCCTACTGCTGACTCCACAAGTACTTTTAAACTTCAGTATAAAAAACATCCCATACTGGACTATCATAGGAATAGGAGGCTATTACCAGCCATGTATTTTCCAAAGCCTTCGTAGTGAAAGCAACTTGAGTTTTCTATCAGTGAAATAGTGAAGGCCAACCACTTTCCTCCCCCTCATGCTGAAGCACGATTGTCACTTTACACTGTGATTCATTATGGCCCAATCTGATGCAGGATGTGCACTCTCACTCACCCTTGTGATATTTTGGACCTGGAACAGACGAGTAATCAAATCTTCATCCGCCGATCCCGAAACAAACTCCACCTCCATGGGGCCATATTGCTGAAGTCCTGGTTCAGGCCAGTACTGTACACAGGGCTAAGGCAAAAACAGAGAGACTTACGTTATGCTCACTGAGCTCTACCTACAGACAAGGCAAGACCTCCAATCTATGTGGATTATATCTCCCAACATCTTATCGTCCTCTGCAAGAATCCACTGGATGGAATGGAAGTTACAGTAATTGTACCAGATATACTAAGAGGTTTAAGGCCTATATGCAGCAGCTCGGCTATTTAAAGTGCTGAGCTGCCATCGCTCTAATTAAAACCAGATATTTGGTACTGGAACTTGTCCAGTGCTGAATATCCAGCTTCACTGGACCGTGGCATCGCGATCCGGTTAGCAGCAATATTCAGCAGCTATCCAGATAGCAAAACAGATTAAAGTCAGAACAACTATTGAGGTGACCTAATTGGTTTAGCTGTCCGTATGAAGCTAACCACCAGATAGCAACCGGCACCACCCCAATCTACCCACAAACTCAGGGCCAACCTGTCCACTAGATAAGCTAGGTGGGCTGTGGCAGCAGTGTCACACATGGGCGACCGTACCGCCCTCTCCCCCACCCGCTGCCGATTCCATTGGGGGGGGGGGGGGGAGACTGACAGGCAGTGGAAGCAACAGTATTTCCAAAAGCGGCGGCAAAAGGCCGCCACTGCCTGCCTCCCCCTCCTGAGACGGACTCTGTGGCAGCTGGGGAGGGGAGGGCAGCAGCAACCCTTGGGCCGGTCCTGCACAGACCACCCTGGTTTTACCTGGGCATTTTTTTTTTTTTAACACGGTTTGTGGGGGATATTCAGTGGCACTATCCGGATAGTGCTGCTGAATGTTGGGCTCATTGTGTTATATGGGGCATACTAGAAGAACTATGATTGTACGGCTGCGTGAGCATAGGTCTTTGCTTAATACTGCAATGAAATCAGCCCCGACTGTTGAGCATTGTTTCTTTTCATCACTCTTTTGACCAGTTACGATGGCGGATCATCCAATGTGTTCCTCATAGTTGGTGGAGTGGAAATTAGGATGTTCTACTAAATTATTGTGAACAGTTTTGGATTTTCTCTTTGAAAGCAGTTCAATTTAATGGACTTAACCATCAGATTGATTGGTACACTGTGGCGTAGTGTTATGGACCTTTAAGAACAATCTGGGGGAGGAGTCTTCTGAAGTTAAAAGGACACCATGGTCATTTTTCTTCAGTATAAGCTGATGGGGCTTCTAATATTTGGTTGAACTGCATTTTCTGTTCAGATAAGTACTGCAGAACCGTGTTGGCTTTGGTTTAAGTTGGCAGTTTTTTTATTTGAAGTGATCGTGCATTGCTCATTAAAGTAAACTGGACTTAAATGGAGGACGCTTTCTATAGCAACCTTGCCCTACAGTCCAGCATAAATTTGTTAATTTTAGG
Organism: Ichthyophis bannanicus; assembly: GCA_033557465.1. NCBI lineage: Eukaryota > Metazoa > Chordata > Amphibia > Gymnophiona > Ichthyophiidae > Ichthyophis > Ichthyophis bannanicus. The sequence goes on from CM066039.1 coordinate 32,210,517, forward strand.
AGTGTAGTATTGGTATGGGTTTCTAAGTATCACATTGTGTGGGCAATAGCTACAACTCCAACATTGGTGAGTTTGGAGGGGCTAGATGCTCATATGGCAGCTCTGCTAGCGTTGATGGCTGTTTGGATGGGTGCAATTTTTCCACCTTTTGACAGCTAACACCCTTTAGTAAACACACCCCTAAGTTTAGAATGGCCCGCCAAACAGGTATAGAAAGCAGTGGTAGGAAGAGAGTTGAAGGGCCAGGTAGTCACGTAAAATACCAGGGGAGGTAGATTAGCTGATGCCAGTTTAGGTATGGAAATAGCATAGTTACTCAGCTGTAATAGGTGTTCTCCAGGGACAGCAGGAATCAATCCTCACTTATGAGCGACGTCGGTGCCGATGGAGCCCATGCAGAAGCTTTCAAAGAAAGCCTTTGGGATATGCTACCTTGCCGATCAAGGGTACCATCTTGCTCAGTCAGATGACAGTTTTTTTTACTACTGTCCTAGCTAAAACAAGGTAGGTAGGCAACTCCCAGAGGAGGAGGGAGGGTTGTGAGGACTGATTCCTGCTGTCCCTGGAGAACACCTGTTACAGGTGAATAACTACGCTTTCTCCAGGAACAAGCAGAAGTCAGTCCTCACATATGGGACTCCTTAGCTCCAGGCTGCTGAAGACCGAATCACGACAGCACCAATGGCTGCCAAGTTGGGTAGTCATGAATTGCAGAAGATGAGTCCCCACCTGAGACATTCTGCAAGACCCTAGCATCTAGCAGCACCATCACGCCAGTAGCCTGAACACAAAAGGGTCGGAGGGCAGGAGTTGCCTACATTCTGAACAGATTGCAGAGTACCGCTGTCCCAACAGGACTCGCTCTCCAGGCAGTAGTGAGCTGCGAGCTTGTGAATTGAAGACCATGTGGCGGCCTTGCAGATCAGTCACCAAGCACAGGTTTGCCACTGATGCACTGTGATCTGATGTTCCAGGGAGAGCCCAGCTCTCGCTCATAAGTGAGGGCAATACAGTCCGCCACCCATGGACAGAGTTCGCTTAGTCACAGGAAGCCCCAGTCTGCTGGGGTCATAAGAAAAAAAAAGTTGAGGCGCTTTGCAATAGCTCTGAGTCCGCTGTAGGTAGAAGGACAGGGCCCATTTGCAGTCCAGTGTATGGAGTACAATTTCCTCCTGACCAGCCTGAGGCCATGAGAAGAACAGCCTCCTAGTTGAGGTAGAAAGGAGATGCCACTTTTGGGAGGAATTTGGAGTGGGTGCAGAGCACCTCCCTATTCTTTAGGATCTTGTATATGGTGGTTCCACCACCAGGGCCTGAAGTTCGCTTACTCTTCGGGTGGACGTGAGGGCCACCAGGAAAGCAACCTTCCATGAAAGATACTGCAGATAGCAAGTGGCTAGCGGTTCTAATGGCAGTCTAGTGAGCTGTGAGCACCACGTTAAGATCCCACTCCACTGCCGGAGGCAGAGAGGGGGCTTAAACAGGAGGTCCTGGAGGAACTGAGAGACCAAGGGCTGACCTGAGAGGGGTTTTCCCCTCGATACAGTGCTGGTGTGCAGCTATTGCACTCTCACTGAGTTGGACTTCAGCCCGGTGTGCAACAGATGCAGTGGGTACTGGAGCACTAATAGCACCTGGCAGGAGAACAGGTTCTCCTGTCTCTCCGCACACCATATGGAAAATCTTCACCATTTAAAGGCATAAGCTCGCCTGGTAGAAGGCTTTTGGGAGGCCAGCAGGACCTCCTTGACATCCTTTGGGAGGTTGAAAGGGGCCAATGCTATTCTTTCAGTAGCCACGCTTTTAGCATTAGAGACCCCTCCTCCTGTAGGAAGGTCCGGGGCATGGCCCAGCGGGACTGGGAGTGCCACAGACAGGGAGAGCAGCAGTGAGAACCAAATCTGTCTGGGCCACCTCACACTGTACCTTGAAGAGGGTCTTGGTGACCAGAGGAATCAGCAGAAAGGCTTAGAGGAAGCCTTACATCCATGGGATCAGGAAGGCATCCATTGTCACCCTCCCTGGATGTGGTCGCTGCGAGCAGCAGCGGGGAGCTGGGTGTTGTCCAGGGTGGTGAATAGGTCCATCATGGGCCTGCCCCAGAGCCGAAAGAGCTGAGAGGCCACACTCTGGGGTCCAGGCGCCATTCGTGTGGACAGAGTTCAGCTTGACTGCCAGGAGGTGAACTGCCTGCAGGAGCATGTTGTTGCGAACTGCAAAAGAAAGGAGGGTCTCCATCTCTTGGCAGAGGGAGTATGATCCCATGCCCCCCTGCTTGACGACATAAAACATTGCAACTTGGTTGTCCGTCTGGATCAGTACGGACTGGTGTCGCAGGCGGTGGCAAAATGCCCATAGGGTCAGGAAGATCGCCCTGAGCTCTAGGAGATTGATCTGTAGCAGAGATTCTGCTTGGAACCAGCTACCTTGTGTGCGGCTGCCCTCGCAGTGCCCTCTAACCTAGGAAGGAGGGGGAGGTGTCCGTGGTCAAGATCTTCTGGAACACAGGTGCCTGGAAGGGCATCCCTGCTAGGAGATGGCGGAGAAGTTGCCACCAACCAAGGGAGTCTGCCAGCTGGCAGGTTACCCTGATCCTGACCCGCAATCTGCCCTTGGCTTGCATCCACTGCGAGCAGAGGCACCACTGAGCTGCCTGCATGTGTAAGTGAGCTAGTGGGGTCATGTGAACTGTAGAGGCCTTATGGCCCAGCATGCGGAGGAGGAGATGAGTTGGCACTGACCAGCAGTGCTGAACTTCCACCGCTAGCTGTCTGATGTGTTCAGCCCTCTCCCTGGGGAGGACAGCCTTGGCCTGTAATGTGTCAAGCTGAGCACCTATGAACTCCAGACTCTGGGCTGGAGAGAAGTGGAATTTAGGATAACTGATAATGAATCCTAGGTGTTGCAGTAGGAGGACTGTGCGGCTTACCTGGCCTCTGCGGCTGTGCTTTCTCAAGCTACCACTGCTGGGCATTTCATAAAGATCCTTGGCAAGGATGCAAGGCCGAGGGGTAGCACCCTGTGCTGGTAGTGCTCTCCTCCTACTATAAACCTTAGGTACTGCCTGTAAGAGGAGTGGATTAGGATGTGTGTGTACGCATCCTTTAGTTCCAAGGAGCACAGTCAGTCTCCCTGGCGGAGGTAAGGCAGCAGTGTTTCAAGGGAGAGCATCATGAACTTCTCCCTCACCAGAAACGTGTTTAAGTTTCACAGGTCTAGGATGGGCCTGAGGCCCCCAGTCATCTTTGGGTCAAGGAAGTACCTGGAGTAGAAGCCTCTGCCACATAGATGTTTGGGTACCTTGTCCCTGTGAAGACCTGTGAGCAGCAGGGTCTGGTGAAGGAGGGGGTCACACCGTCTCTTTGGGAAAGAACCTGGGTGGAATCTGCTGCAGGAGAATGTATCCTTCCCTGACCACCTGCAGTACCCATTGGTTCAAGGTGATTGTAGTCCATCTGTGGGCTGGTGAAGGTCTCCTGGGGGAAGGGAGGCCAAGTCCTGGGAGTCTGAGTGGGAGCTGGAGTCTGGGACTTAGGTGCTTTTGTCTTCTGAGCTCCGTGCCCTTGCATCTTTGGGTGAGAAGCCTGCTGCTGGACTGAGAAGGGCTGGTTTTGGTGACCCTGCCCGAAGGGCCCCTTTTTCCTCGGGGAAAGGGGCCTCTTCCCCGATGGTATTTTGCTGGGATGGGATGAGATCTTCTTAGAGAACCTCTGACGGGTCATAACGTCGGCCTCTATCTCAGCCATGGGTTTGCCGAACAGGTTCTCTCAGTTGCAGGGGACGTTGAGCAACTTGTCTTGGACCCACTGCTCAAAGTTGGAGGATTGTAGCTAGGCTTGGCATCAGGGATGCCAGCCATAGCTACCCGAGCCGTTGACGCGAAGCTATCATAGGATGCCTGGGAGAGGAACTTGCAACAGTCCTTGATCCCCGAGGTCAGGGTCTGGAACCATTGGAGCGGTTCCCCGACGAGGCCTGCCACAATCCCAGACAGCTCTTGGGCCAGAGCCTTTAGGTACATGCCTACGTAAAGCTCATAGGCCTAGATCTGGCACCCGAGCATCGAGCCTTGGTAGCACTTGCGACTGAGGCCTCTGGCCTCCCTCTTGGGGGGGGAACCGAGGTCTTCTGGCTCTTGAGTTTCTGCATGGCTGATTCGATGACCATGAAGTTATGTGGGAGCTGGGGTTTGTTGAACCCTGGGGCCCTTCTGGATGCGGTACATGGCGTTGATGCGCCAGCTCACTACCGGCACAGATGCTGGTGTTTCCCACATTTGAAGTAGTAGCCTAGCTATGTCATCCGACTGAGCAAGATGGCACCCTTGGGTGGGAAGGGGACCAAGCATGCATGGTAGAATATCCCAAAGGCTTTCTTTGAAAGCTGGGGAAATGCTTCCGTGCGGGCTCCATCTGCGCCGGCATCACCCATATGTGAGGACCGACTTCCTACTTGTTCCTGAAGAATGTATGTTTCTAAGTGGCAGACAAGCAGTGAGGAAAACTACTTTGATTATGGTTTGTCATCCACTATGTTATCTTATGTGTTGTGTTATGATTAGCGAAAAATCCTGGTGGACTAATGTAAGTGTTTCATGTAATCTAAAGACAAACTCAGAGTTTTCTGTTTATAGAACATGCTCATGCAGTGTATATCTAAGCAAGGACACATCAATGAGCAATGCCTGCACACCAAACACTTTTCAGTCTAATAGGAGAAAGTGGTAATATCCGAGACACAAAGGGACACTGTGCCTTTGGCCTCTGAAATGCAAGTTAATAAGGGAAGACAAAACTTAACAAGTTCTCATCACTATTTTGGCTTTGTTTTTTTCTAATTGATCCCCCCCCCTTTCCCTCCCTCAGGTTTGCAGAGAGAATAGAATAGATTTTGGGTGTGTTTTCGCTCCATGGTTTGTTCTGTCCTCCCAGTTCAGTTGAAACCAGTGCTGGGATCCTGACACCATGAGCTTTCATTCACAATCACCCTCCCCCCCCCTCCTACTGTTCCTAGTCTGGTCACTACAGCAGTGGTCTTGAGGCCAGGAGCCAGGGCTCCTTCCAAAATGCTGTAGCATAGGCTAACTGGCTACCAGGTACTGCTCTCAACAATGACCACAGTTTCCCCTCCCCACAGGTTTAAACAGAATATGGAAGACTTGACCTGCAAATCCAACCAGGGCCCTTCCAGTGCTCCCACTGTGCCAGTACTTTGGCCCAGATTTGGCTCTTGTTATTCTTTAGTATAGTATTATGAGACTGCTACAGTACCAGCATTGCTGCCAATGGAGCTGGACCATACAAGCACTATTTCAGTATATTTAAATGAGACAACATGATGGTGTCATAGCCTTCCTGTGAGATGACAGCAGGCTCAGACTTCTTCCTCCCAGTTCCAGACACTGGCAACAGTAGCACAGGGACTCTGCATCTATCCCCTCCTCCTCAAAAAAGGGGGCTACAGTGGTCCGGCTTGTAATTGTCAATAATATTGCATCATTCCATGCAACAGCTAGCCTAAAATTCCCACAGGCAGTGTGTCTGTGGGTGGGGGGGGAGGGGTTGCCACAAGTTATTCAGCTTCCCCAAAACCACTTGATTTTCAAACCTGGGATGCAATTGACTATTTGGTGATATCCACAAGAAATATTTCTAATTCTTAAAGTTGGGTGATTTGAGCCCAAGAGGGAGAAAAGGAAAATGGAATGACAGCAGAGTGGAAGGACTTAATAAAGGGCAAGAAAGACGCTGGCAAGGGAGGTAAGGGAGTGAGAGAGGATTCTGGTACTGTGTTTTTAGAGAAGAGGACAGCAGCTGATCTATATGAGCAATTTAAGACATCACATGCTTACTTGCTTTCGTACAATGAAAGTACAGAAACCTCAGCAAGACTAAATAGATGGTGTTTGTCACTGCCCTTTTAACAGTACATTTAACATTTCTGGTCACCGAGAGGTCTTAACAGAAGTGGGTGACAAACGTATTTTAGAAATAATTGCTTATTAATAGGGGCTATAAATCTCAGCATGCTGCACAAAGCCAGGCTACTCTATACTGTAATCTGAAGATGAAAATTTCCTTCCACTGGGCAAGGGTCAAGTTGTGAGCACCCTTCAAACCCCCTCCACAGCTACGAGGAGGAAGGAGTGTGCATGATTGATGAATCCTTTAGGTTAAGCCTACAAACATCTTAAACCAAACTAAACAACGTTTCTGGGCATCTCCAAAGAATACAAATTGTAGCATACTGGGGTGAGAAGAAACTCGTGCTATTTGAATTTAGCATATGGTGCTATCTCCGCAACAATGGCCAGGAATTTTATTTATGCTGCAGTATTCCTTTGGAAATACCAAGGATTTAAGATGCTATGGTGAAGACCAGAATTGTGGAGGTAGAAATTACAACCGAATGGGCTTGCTTTTGCAGAATCTCTCCATCTCCAGGAACAAGCAGGAATGTAGTCTTCACATATGGGTATTGTCGGTACCGCCGCAGCCTGCGCGGGAACGCTCCCCAGCGTCCAATAGGAAAGCTTTTGGGAGCATCCCACAGCACCTGTGTGCTGCCTTCCCCAACTGTCCCTCTCCAGTTCTTCATTTTCCGCGGAGCCGACAGGTCGCACATCCTGTCACCGCAAAAAAAATTCCCTTCTTATTCTTTTTTGTGGTCGCGTCTGCCTTCCCTCGACGCTACACCGGTACTGCCGGTGGTTCTTTCTTTTTTTCTCAAAAAACCCCCAAACCTCTCTTTCTGGAGTCTTTTCCAGTAATTTTCTCCTCAGGTGCTACGCCCCATTTTGGGCACTAGGCCCAACCTTTTCCTTCAAAATGGAAAAACCCGCTTCGGGTTTTAAAAAGTGTTCTAAGTGTGACGGTACCATCTCCGTCACTAACACCCATGAGTGGTGCCCCAAATGTTTAGATCCTGACCACTCTATTTCAGAGTGTGTTGCCTGTGGGATGATGTCGAAAAGGGGCAGGCAAAATCGAGCTGCTAAACTTAACACCCTTTTTCCCTCTGATGCAGCCTCCGTGGCATCAATGTCTTCCAGGGCTTTGTCTTCCTCCCATGGATCTCAGGTAACTAAACATAAATCTAGCTGGTCCTCAAAGGGTAGATCTCCTTCTAAACATCGAGATGCCTCTGGCGTTGCCCTTGAGGGACTTTCACCGGCAAAACTGCCCCGACGGGAGGCTTCGGCTTTCAAAGCACTAATGGGGCTCCAGGATGTTCTCAAGGCTTCAACCTTGGCAGAACTACTGGTGCCATGCTCTGGCGTGCCGGCCGCTTCATCGGGCACCGATTCCCAAGCATTGGCAGCGTCAATAGACCAGAGATTCTTGGCTATTGAATGCAGTCTGGCGGCTCTTCTCACGGCCTCGATGCCCCTGAAACCGCTTCAGACAATTCAACCGGTACTGGCACTGACTCCGGTACCGGCACCGACATCGGCAGGTATTCTACCGGGACCGAGTCCTGTGTCTTCTATCCGGCATCGACAAGTTGGTACGGACCACTCCGATGCCAACTTCGATTGGTACCGGTACCGTGCCTTGCACGATCACTCGGATCGGAGATACTTCAAATCCTCAGATGAGTCTGAAGACTCTGAAAGCTCTGCCGATACCAGAGTACTTCTTCCTGAGGATTCCTCTTCTCCTCAGCGTAGGATGTCTCCACCAGAGGATATATCCTTTCAGGATTTTATCCAAGATGTGGCCCAAGGTCTTAACATCACAGTGGTTCCTGAAAAAGAACCTTCGGCAAAGGAATTAGAAATCCTACAATACCCTAAAGCTCCCAAGGAGGCGGCTACCTTACCTATTCATGAGATCTTGCATGATCTTATGTTAAAGATGTGGGAAATACGTCTAACCAGATCTCCTCACTCTCGAAGACTCAACACCATGTATCAAGTTCCTCCTTGTCCTGGATTTCAGAAGACTCAACTACCACACAATTCCATGGTGGTGGAATCAGCCATGAGAAGGATAAAGAGTGCAAAAAGGCATTCATCTAATCCTCCACGACATGAGTGTAGGACTCTTGACGCCTTTGGACGTCGATCCTTCCAGGCTTCCATGCTTTCTGCTAGGATCAGTTCCTCTATCTTGTATATGAGAATGTTCCTTAAAGAGGTCACAGGAGATTTAGAACTTATGAGCCCTCTCCTTCCTGATGATAAAAGGCAAGATTATCTCGCTCTTGTCAAACATGCTCAGGATGTTTCCAAGTTTGTGAATCGTGCAGCCTTTGACTGCTTTGAATGCATAAGCAGAACCTCTGCCATTGCCATAGGTGCACGTAGGATTGCCTGGCTCCAGGCATCTGACTTGGAAATTTGGGTACAGGACAAACTAGGAAATATAACTTGCACAGGAGAGAATCTCTTTGGCAAGAATTGGCAGGAAAAAGCTAATGAGATAGATGCTGACAATATCACATTGGATAGATTGTCTAAATCTACAGCTGATCCTGCGAGGAAAAGATCCTCTAAGAAACCATTCTTCAGTAAGAAGAAAAGGTTTTATCCCTCCTATACCCAGCAGGGGCATCGTTTAGGTTAGTCTGCCCAAAAGGGACAGCAGCAACAACCTAGGCAAAGAAACACAAAAGCAGCTAAGCCTCAACTGGCTCAGCAGACTCAGCCTCCACAGGGGCTTTCACTCCTATCTAGAGAACTTTGCCTTCCTGGCCCTGAACGGCCCTGAACGGCCCAGAACCCTCCACCATCCCAGGAAGGTTATGTCATTTTGCCCCCAGATGGGGTCAGATAACAGCAGAAAATTGGACTCTGTCTATTGTAAGAGAGGGGGTACAAGCTTCATTTCCTCAGCATACCCCCTCCTACAATGGTAAGGCAGTTCAATTCTCAGACCTCTCTCAACGACCGGTTAGGTCAAGAGGTCACTGTGCTCCTTGCTCAAGGGGCAATAGAAGAGGTACCCATTCCCCAACGGGGTACAGGGTTTTACTCCCCCTATTTCTTTATTCCAAAGAAAACAGGAGGACACAGACCTATTTTAGACCTCAGAGAATTGAACAAATTCCTGTTCAAAGAGAAGTTCAAAATGATTTCTCTAGGAACTCTGCTGCCATACCTTCAGAGTCAGGATTGGCTTTGTTCTCTAGATCTTAAGGATGCGTACACTCATGTTCTCATCCATCCAACTCACCAAAGGTTCCTTCGCTTTCTGTTTCAAGGGAAGCACTACCAATACAGGGTTCTTCCTTTTGGCCTGGCCTCTGCATCAAGGGTGTTCACAAAATGCATGGCTGTGGTGGCAGCATTTCTCCGCACCCTGGGAATATCCGTATTCCCTTAGACGACTGGCTCATTCGAGCCCCTTCATAGCCAGAGGCCAGGCTTGCGCTCTCTCGCACAATGCGCATCCTTCAGTATTTGGAACTTGTCATAAACTTCCCAAAATCCAACCTTGCTCCCACTCAGTTGCTAGAGTTTATAGGAGCTCTGCTGGATACCAGACAGACAAGGGCCTTCCTTTCACAGCCCCGCTGCCTTCACATTGTGCAGTTAGCTTCCCAAGCAGTGCTAAAACCTCACCTCACTGCTCGAGAAATGTTACAGTTGCTAGGCCACATGGCATCCATCGTGCATGTGGTTCCTTATGTTCGCCTCCATATGAGGGCAGCCCAGTGGACTTTATCCACTCAGAGGACTCAGGCATCAGGTTGCCTGTCAGACAAAATAGCAAACTCAGATCGCCTTATTTTGTCCCTCCAATGGTGGCAGTCACCTCAAAACCTTTTGGTGGGGTCTCCTTTTCAGCAAAACCACCCCAAGCCACTCTAACAACAGATGCTTCACAGGTGGGTTGGGGAGCCCACCTGCAAGCCTCTCTACCCAGGGTACCTGGACTCCACAGGAGGCCTATCTACACATCAGTCTCCTGGAACTCAGAGCAATCTTCCTTGCTCTTCGAGTATTCCACACCCAGCTCAGCTACAAGACAGTCCTAGTTCAAACGGACAATCAAGTAGCCATGTTCTATGTGAACAAGCAGGGCGGAACAGGCTCTCTGTCGCTCTGCAACGAAGCTTTGCGACTATGGGCCCTCGCCAGAGAACATCAGGTTCATCTTCTTGCGGTGTATCTTCCAGGCATTCAAAACTCTTGGGCAGACAGACTCAGTCGAGTTCTGCTTCCACACGAATGGTCTCTCCATGCAGACCAGATGGCCAAAACTTTTCAAATTTGGGGAACCCCGGACATAGACCTCTTTGCAAGTCCACTGAATGCCAAACTTCACGGTTCTGTTCCAGAATTCCAGCTCAGGGTTGTCAGGCCAGGGATGCGTTCCTCCTCCATTGGGGTCAGGACTTCCTGTATGCCTTTCCACCCATTCTCCTAATTCCCAAAACACTTCAAGTTTCAGAGAGACAGAGGTCATATGACTCTCATAGCTCCACAATGGCCACAGCAAATGTGGTACCCTCTGCTCCTACATCTCTCTCAAGCTCCGCCTCTGGAGTTAGGATCTGCTCCAGATCTCCTTTCTCAAGAGGACGGGATGCTGTGGCATCCCAATCCCCAGTCTCTGCATCTCAGGGCCTGGTTGCTGAAAGCCTAGAACTTCACGGTCTTAACCTTTCCCAGCAGGTAAAGAATATCCTTTATGCTTCCAGGAAGCCTTCCACAAGATGTTCTTATGCATTTAAGTGGTAAAGGTTTACCATAAGGTGCTCGCAGAAGGGTCTTAACCCTCTTGCGATACCTCTGGAATCATTACTGGAGTATCTCCTTCATTTATCAAATGCAGGGCTTAAGACCAATTCAGTGAGAGTTCATTTGAGTGCTATTGCAGCTTCTTTCAAGCCTCTAAATGGACAATCTATTTCCTCTCATAGCGAGGTTTATGAGAGGCCTTCTTTTAACTAAGCCTCCCATTAAGCCACCACCGATAGCATGGGACTTAAATCTGGTTCTTGGGCAGCTCATGAAACCGCCCTTTGAACCATTAGCCAGTACCTATTTGAAATTCCTTTCCTGGAAGGTCATCTTTCTTATTGCAATCACATCAGCACGTCGCATCAGTGAATTGCAAGCGTTGGTGGCTGATCCTCCTTATACAAGGTTCCATCATGATAAGGTAGTCCTTAGGACTCATCCACACTTTATGCCAAAGATGGTGTCACTTTTTCATTTAAACCAAGTGGTTTACCTTCCTGTATTCTTTCCAAGGCCTCACGCCTCAAATGCAGAAAGGAATCTTCATACTTTGGACTGTAAAAGGGCTTTGGCCATTTACTTGCAAAGGACACAGCAACACAGAAAGTCCTCTCAACTCTTTGTTGCTTTTGATCCTAGTCATTTGGGACTTCCAGTCTCCAAAAGGACACTGTCCAGCTGGATTGCACAGTGTATATCTTTTGCCTGTGAGAGTAAAAACCTTCCTCTTGAAGGCCACGTCACAGCTCACAATGTGAGAGCCATGGCAGCCTCAATGGCTCATCTTCACTCTGTGTCTATCGACGACATCTGTTCATACCTTCACAGCCCATTACTACTTAGACAAGGACTCCCGCCGGGATGCCTTGTTTGGTCAGGCTGTTCAACACCTGTTCCATACTTAATCACCATCCCTGATAGGATGCCAGAGATCCATGGTGGGGAAGTGGAGCCCTTTCACAAGGGCACACAACTTCTGGGGCCTTCTCTCTGGCATCTGCAGCTAGGGAGTCCCCATATGTGAAGACTAAATTCCTGCTGTTCCCAGAGATAACCTGTTAAAGGTGAGTAACTATGCTATCTCTGGGAACAGCAGGAATTTAGTCTTCAAAACACACCCACCTCCCCTAGGAGTTGTATCTCTCTATCTCTCTCTTTTTTCTCAGCTTTAAACTCAACTGGAGAGGGACAGTTGGGAAAGGTGGGAAGGCAGCACGCAGACACTGTGGGATGCTCCCAAAAGCTTTCCTATTGGACGCCAGGGAGCGTTCTCACGCAGGCTCCGTCGGTACCGACGATACCCATATGTGAAGACTAAATTTCTGCTGTTCCCGGAGATTACCTGTTACAGGTGAGTAACTATGCTTTACCGGTGTTTCCATTAGAAAAGCTATTTTGGCATTAATATTTAACAGAGCAGAAAAAAAATAAATTGTCTGCTTTATTTTGCACTATCAAAAGGGCCAAAAGTTTTGGGGTGGTCCATACGTCAGGCAAAAGCACTATAAAAGACAATTAGTCCTGGAAAAGATGCCCCCTCCCGTCACTGGGCTAGTGACGGTGCGCTTGTGTTACCTGGGCATGCTGACTATGGAAGGGGAGTTTGAGTTATGAGTTAAAAAGGGAAAGGAAGAGGATTAAAAAAAAAATTGTAATCAAACTTATCATTCTCAAACGATTATCAGCCACCGCAGTAAACGTTTTAAATTATTGTTTTTTTGTGAAAGAAACAGTGACCACAAAGACTTAAGAACCAAATAAGCAAATAAGACTGAAGGAAAATGTAATGGTGAACAAAAGCGCCATTTAACATAAACGTGGATGGATTAGGACAGTCTGCTCTGGTGTATTTAAATACTACACTAAGGGGTCTGTTTACTAGCTAGCGGCTTCCATGCGAAATCGGAGGCATGGCCCCATTGAATAAAGCAGGACTGTGGCTCCGATTTCACACAGAAGCCACTAGCGCCACTTAGTAAACAGACCCCCCTCATAATTTCATATGTAAATAGTTAATCTTTGATCGCTGTACATAGTTATTCTTGTTACTATATGTATCCAATGTTATGTTCCATGTAAACAGTTGAAACACACTGCTATAAATTGTTCTATGTAAACCGTCTTGACTTGTAGAAAGACGGTATATAAAAATTGTTTACTAATTTATTTATTTTATTTATTTAACAGACCCCTAAGCGAGTTTACAGCTCAAACAAGGACTGCATTGAAAGCTAGATAAATGATCAACTGTTATATTAACTGGTTAACTACACTTAGGTACGATAACTGGATTTTTATGTCAATTAAAAATGTTTCAAAAAGTTCTTATTTTCCATCTGTACAGGGGCATACCACAGAACGATACACATTTTGCTACAGAACTTTGTTTTTGAAATGCCAGAGAGACCTGAAGGGGGGCCTCTCACACTCAGTCACATCTTCAGGATATCCACAAAAAATATAGACACTGGACACAGAGGGTTATTTTAAAAGCTCTATTTGTGCATAAAGACATCCAAAGCACAGACATTTTAGAAGCTGACTGTGGGGTCGCCCCCAGTGTGAGGACATCTGAATCCGAATGGGGGCATTGCATTCTCAGGAACCTGGAGTCATGGTTAGGGCATTCCCAGGGCATCCCTGCCTGATCACAGAAACATCGACAGCCGGCTTCGCATCTAACTTTAGACCTATTATGAGGCACAAATAGCACAAGCATCTGAAAAGTCATAGATTTAGCTGAAAAACTTCCAGAGGGTGCAGAGAAGAAAGCACTCCATCATCCCCAGTACTTGGCTCAATCTCAACTATAGCAGTAGTGGGATTTGAACCCTGGCTGCCCTGTTCCTAGCCCACTACTCTAACCATTATGCTATCCTAGACATTTAGGTTCTGAAATACCTATTGGGCATATCCAGGTTTGTGAAATCATGTCTGCGCCTGAACAGGTCTGCATTTGTTTTCAGACAGTCTGGCTTAAACGTCCCTTCTAAAATTCCCCTCAATGAATGTGAAATTTATCTCCCGCACATTAATGATTAGTGTCCTGAAAATCAACCCAGCTTTGGGGACACTAGAACAAATATGCAAAGCCCTGACCTGGCAGCATTGATTGTAAGGTGGCACCTTTTGACAACATCGTAGATTAATGTAGAAATAGAACATAGAAAATGATAGCAGATAAAGAGCACATGGCCTATTTAGTCTGCTCATCCATAAGAACTAGTCAGTTCTATAGTGCCATCCTTTCTCTCACAGAACCTCTGTACTTGTCCCATGATTTCTTGAATCCAGACAAAGGTCTCATCTCCACTGGGAGGCTGTTCCTTACTTGTACCACCCTTTTCCATAAGTAAATCTTTCCTCAAAATACTCCTGACTGTATCCCCTTTCACCCTCTTCTCTCTGGCCCCTCGTTCTACAGCTTCCTTTCAAATGAATGAGGACCACCTCCTGGGCATTTATACCATGGAGATATTTAAATGTCTATCTTATTTCCTTTCTCTTGCCTTTCTTCCACAACATACCTATTGAAATCTTCAAACCTATCCCCATATGGTTTATTACTCTACCAATAACATGGATTCGGGTTGCCATGTGCACGCTATGACAGTCTGCGACACCTCAATAGCAGACATATTGCTAAGAGGGAGTTTTCGTGCCTCTGCACAATGAAAGTATGAATACATGACAATTAGTGAAAAACGTCCAGCGGAATAGCCTGAAGCAGGCAAGGTTAGTTACAGCTCAAACCTTGTCTCCTATTAAGAAATGTGCTAATTTCTCATGAGCATTACACTAGCGTTTACAGCTAAAAGTCTAATATCAATTCATAAAATAATATTGTTAAATGTTGTCTTCCCCAGACATCCATTAGGAGCCAGTAATGCTAATTTTATGTAAAAATCCAATAAAGCTTTCCTTGTTGAGTTCAAATTATAGATTCCTAATGGATTCTTAACTGCATTCCAGAAGCACATGACAATTGTTATATGCATCATCAGCTGTTACACCAACCTCAGATGAATTCCAAATAATGTCCTCACACCACATCAGGGTTGTGTTTTAACTTGGATGAACTCTCTCCAGTATTCCTTACTTATCGAAGGAATAACTACCCAGTAAAGCTGGAAACATGATCTAGAGAGAAGGCAAAGTTACTTACCTGCAACAAGGTTCTCCATAGACAGTAGGCTATAGACACTAGTGGGTTATGTCATCCCCTCTATTTCAGAGCGCAGAAAGGCAAACATCTTTCCAAGCATGTACATTATTTCCCACCCAGCAACTGTCCACCTGTTCCTCTTAGTCCATTTACTAAAACAGAGTTTGACTCCCCAGAATGGAGGCTAGATTGTATTTGATTTATCCTGGTGTCTATGAGAACTGCCTTTACAGAAAAGCAACTTGGCTTTCTCTATAGATGAGCAGGATTAAATTGGTTGCAAAAGAGAGAAATTTTATTTATTTATTTAGACAGTTTTGTATACCGCCTTATCCTTCAATCAAAGCGGTCACAACACAATTGGGGGATACATTTAACACGTGGGGATATGAGACACATACACTAATACTTACAGGGAACATGGGCAATGGAGGGTTAAGTGGCTTGCCCAAGACCACAAGGAGCATCTGTGGGACTAGAAACCCCAGTCCTTCCGGCCCAAGGTTGCTGTCCTCTAGTGGGATTTGAACCCCTGACCTTCCGGCCTGAAGTACCTTGCCCCAACCACTAGGCTACTCCTCCTCCTCCAAAGCAGAGAATGTGCTTACCCTATCCAGTGGAAGTTTTGCAAAGGCAATGCTTGTAGATATGAAGGGTGCATCGACCCTCTATTAAAATGACTTTGAAGAACTCCCTGAAAGCACTGTTTCTTAGACTGGTTGTCTAGACAATCGTGTAACCTGAAAGTGTGGCCTCAGACAAATGTAGCTTCTTTACAAATTTCCACCAATGAAAGAGTGAAGGCATGCAACAAAGTCCTCACCCTTACTTGATATGCCTTTGTCTGTATCCTGGAGGGAAAGACCTGCCAGGAAGTAAGTGATGCAGTTTACCAGCTAGTTTGACAAGGTATATTTCACCATTGCTTTTCCAAGATTGTTAGAACTGAAGGAGACAAATAGTTGTATGTATCGGCACTGGGGTTGTGGCCTCCTCAGGTCGTAGGCTAGGGCGTTTTACAGTCCAATGTATATAAAGCTTACGCCCTTCTGTGAGCATGCAGCTTTGGAAAGAAAGCGGAGAAGACTATGGTCTCATTCGTGTGAAAAGTTGCGACCGCCTTCAGCATAAATTTTGGATGTGCCTAGAGACCACTCAGAGGCCGATGAGAAACTGGTTGAGAAAGGGGCGAGTTAGTAGCCCTTGCTTACGGTTCTTGACTTGTCAAGGAATGCTTGCCATGAGGAATATGTCCTCTGATCAGAGATGGTGAAACTACTGGGTTCTGAGATCTCTCTGGGGGCTCTTTCCCAGAGCTGGAGGAGGGCTAAGCTTCTTGGAATGATGAGACTTAGTCATACAGATGTTCCAGGGTGCCCTGAATCTGGTCCTTCAGGGTGTACCACTGACTTCATCTCAAAATTATTTCATTATCAAGTGAAGGAACTGGTCATAGCTGACTTGATCCTGCACCAGAATTGTGGAGGTTATCATCTGCTTCCAGTAACAGAACATACTACCTGGGTGCTGAGAGATGGTGTGATGTCGGAGCTCTTTTCTCCCATGAGCTATAGAAAGAGAGCACCTTCAGTGCCAAAGTCTTCATATGCTTCTTTCGTCTTTCAAAAATAAAGTGATCTTAAAAAAGAAATTAACCCGTTGCTTGAATCGGTGAGTGATTTGCAAGGCTTGAGTACAGATGCTGCTTTGCAGCATTCGAGTATTCTTTCGCCTGCTCACTGCTTGGATAAAATATCAAGAAACTGAAGTTGAAACTCTTTATAATGCTACATCTAGTTTTGATTGACCACAGAACGCCCAAGGCCACAAAGATGGCGTTTTTGTTGCATATTTGAAAGGATTAAAGCACTTGACATAGGGCGCACACCCGAAACGTGCACGTCGTGTACCTATATGCTTTGCAACGTAGAGGAGAATAAGTGCAATTTTTAGCGAAGATAAGTAAATATTTTATTACACTAGGGTGAAATCTATATAAAAATAAAAGTAGTCTACCGTCTGGTGGGGGTTAGGAAAACCAGTTCTAACCCTCCCTCGATGGGCTCCGACAAATAATATAGTAATTGGGTTTAACTTTATGATGGCTATATAGTTACATCTAGTTTTGCGGCAGCTTCTTATTTTTTAGTACATTCTAAAGTATCATCTCAGACTGTTCTAAAACCATAAGTATGTTTGACCTCAAGCCTTAAAAACACGGTCTCAGAGTCTCAAACATTGGTGTTGCAGGATATGGGTAATTGGTCTATTGAAAGACTACCAAGTGCTTTTTCTAGACTGGAAAAGTTGGTGCTATCCAAGTTAGAACTACAGCATCATGATGTCGTTAAATCTGAGAAGAGGCTGCCAGAATGTGAAAATAGAGCGCAGTCATGTGTACAAGATTCTTCTAAACATTTTGAAGAAATCAAACGGTTGGATTTAGTATCAGCTGAGGCTTTGAAATCTTCTGCGATCAATGCTCATGAACTAGAAAATATGGAGAACACTTTAAGATGAAGAAATATTGATTGCCATTTTACCTAAATTGGATAAGATGTCTCCTGTAAATTTATTTAAAAGTTATATGCGTGAGATTCTGGAAATTCCTGAGATTTCTTTGCCTCCACTGCTGTCTGCGTATTATTTGACTAAAACCTCTCCCCTGACTAAAGATTTTGTGTCTAACACTATTTCTACTTCTGTTGTCATGAATAAGTCTTCTAATGATTTGTCTTTTCATGATATTTCTGCTCAATTAGTCCTGGATTCTCTTGTTAAAGCCACTTTTAACTATATTGCTTGAGTCTGATAAGGATTGGATTTTTAAGATTTTTTTCCCACTTCGCCATAAAAAAATTTCTTGGCTGTACTATAAGAATCTATCCAAATATATCTTATCTAACTCAAGTTTGACGCAGTTTCTTGCTATGTGTTCTCAAGTACTTGGCTTAGGCGCTAGCTTTACTTTGCACTACCCCTGCAAATGTAAGATAAAATATTGTGCAAATAACTACGGTGTTTTTGGAACCAGACCAACACAATCTTCCTTCAAGCCAAGATTGATTAGCATACTTTGGCTTCTGGGGACTGAAGTCTCATTTTTATTTTTACTTTTATTTTTTCAAATAGCTGTTGGCTACAGCATATGTTATTTTCCTTTTCTCTTTCTTTTTCCATATTGGATTTATTTTTTAGGTTATCTATAATATGACGATGAATTCTTAAGTCTTTGCGCTTTTTTACCATAGGGCCCGATTCAGAACTGCAAATAGCGGAGTTGACACATGATCCCCATGTAGGCCCAGGACCATATTCCACAAAGTTTGCGCCCCGCACATAAAGGGCCAATGTGCAGGGAGTGCTGGATAGGTGCAGTGCAGGGGCGGGCCCAAGCACGCAGACATACAGGGCCTATTTAGGTTAGGGCCCTGTACATTCACTGGCTGCCTGCTGGATGCCCGGCTTATTCCACCTTGGAGGCGGAATAAGCACCGGGCATGGGCTAGAAGGCGACCTGTAGCACCCCCATGGACATTGCACCATCGGGGGGGGGGGGGGGGGTATGACCTGCTTCCCAATCCCGGCCCTGGCTGCCCCTGCCAAGGGTCGGACAGCAGGAACAGAGCACCAACTCATGTGGGACATCAGGGGCTCCTGCAGCACGTGCTAGTGCCATGGCGACAGGATGCCACAGCATCGGCACACCAGCAGGAGTGCTGAGATGGCTGGACAGGCAGTGCTTGGGACGTCTGCTGTCTCAATAGGGGACACATCAGACTGTCTAAGTGCCCTGATTTTGCAACACTCCCGCGATTGCAAAATTGGGTACAAAACTGCCCTGTATAACCTTTGGCCGCCCGGACGTGTCCCTCTCAGAATCTGCCTCCTAGTGTATACATCTCTATATAATTAATAAAAACATGTAAAAGGGAACACATTCAACATGTCTACAGAAAACTGAGCCCTAAGGAGCTACAATCACGATTTTACTTTTAACTGTTTACACAATAAAAAATATAAAGACTTATATGGATCTTGCAAGTTAATATAGATTGCAGAGGCGTACAAAAGTACAACAAAAATTAAAAGTAAAATATCCCCTCTTTTAGTTAAGATCTCTGACTCTGGCGACTCCTAGTGCATCAGTGGCTTTAGATCACATCACTTCAGCGCCAAGGACTGTTTCAGTACTGATGTGTGTTGCTATGGCACCACAAAGTGTTTTTGTACTATCACAGGCAGCATTTATGCTGATCTCTGTGCTGCCTGTGATAGTATAGCAAAATATCCTCACACAGCAATGTGCATTTCTTAGAGCGAGTCCACTATGGGAAAGAGGACAGCTGCAAGGTTAAACTATCATGGGGTGGGAAGGAACAGGGAGGGGGAGAGGAGCCACAGCAAGATATGTTAGTGCAAAGAGTGAACAAAAAACAGACAGAGAGGAATGGGAAGGCAGCTGCTCTATTGGAATTGATGCGCATGCCTGGAAAGACCTGGTCTTTCTGAGCTCTGAGATAGTGGGGTCTTTTTTGACACTTTCAGATAACATCACCCACTGCTATGGTTGATGTCATCCTGGCTGTTGACCAAGAAACCATACCTTGCAACCTGCTATAAGATGGGGGAGAAGTTTGCACTACAGCCACAACCAACTATGGATTTCTGCTCCGATTGCAGAGTTTTCAGCAGGCCACCATGACTGCAGATTTCCACCATCTTTTAGCAGGCAGCATTGTAACAAAAGAATGTGCGTTAGTTACAGTGGTAGAGCCATTAGATTTCCAAATTACGGCACGATTCTTTTCAAGTTCCCAGTACCCCCTGGCTTCAAACAGTAGGACACCTTATAGCCTCTATAGAATGAAGACGTACCCAGGCTGAGTTGGACTGGTTGAGCTGATTTAGCATGACGATAGAGGTGCAACCATAGTCATACACGAGTCTCCAGAAATCTGTGGTGGTGCTCTGTAAGGGATGGAGTGTGACCACAAAAGCAGAACTCCGCCTGTAACTCTAGGAATAAGAAATAGAGATGTGAAACAGAACACAGAGTTTATTAAACTGATACCACAGTCATCTGAAAGTGCTACTCAACGCAGAAATGCTAAGATTGATAGGGTTAGACATATTAGTGAATGTGGCCAGATACTTCAAAGGAACTGCACTTTCATGACTATTTCTTGGCCATTGTGTGTTAGAAACTACTTTATGGGTTAATCAAGTACCGAATGATTCCTTGATGAAACTAAAAGGCATGTCAAACACTGTCTAGCCTTGCGTGTAGACTGGGATTGGATCAAATTCTTCAAACTGATAAAACATTCAAAGGGATCATATGGATCTGTATGGCTGAAGATCCAACCCCTCCCCCCCCCCCCCCCACAAATGCTCAGCAACCCCACTCCATTCAGTCTCAAACTTATCCATATTACAATATGAGCCATACGAGATACGGATAACTGTAGCTAAGTTGCTAGTTTGCCAAATATTTAAAAAAGGAGCAGGGTTAGAGTCATTCTGGAAATAGCTAATTTATCTACTGCTATTCAGCTGCTAAATGGATAACTTATCAAGTGGAAGCATACAAATAACAGCTATAAAGTGAAATGGATATCTTATCTGTTTAACTATATCTTAATTTTCCACAGTGTTACTTAAACGGACATCGTTGCTGAAAATCCAGCTAAAGTTAAATGGATACGATTATGTGTTTCACTTTATGTGGTCCCTCTGCAGCTGAAAACTGACCTCTAAATTAATAGAAAAAGTTTACATAGAAATTATAGGAGACTGGCGAATGGTCAGCCCTGCAACAAAATCTTCAGAAAACATTTTCACACAAACAATCATCAGTACTTAAAGTGTGGATACAAATAGCTCAGTATACTGATTTTGGTGAACTGTCAAGATTTCCGGTTACAAAAAAAATCTAGAAAAATGAACAAATCCAATGGGCTATAAGCCGTGATCTGGTAGTTTCTGAACCAAAGCAAGTATGAATGGGTGTATCAGAGGAATAAGATATGCCATACTGGGTCAGATCAAACATCCAAACTCAGTATCCTGTTTCTAACAGTGACCAGTCTAGATCACAAGTCAGGTTCCCAGAAGGTAGACAGATTCCATTCTGCTTATCCCAGAGGCAAGCAGTGGATTTCTCTAGTCCAAACCTTCAGGCACTTGTCCAAACCTCTTTTACACCAAGCTATATTAACAGCTTTTACTATATCCTCCAGCAATGAATTCCAGAGTTTGATTACACGTGGCATGAAAAAATATGTTCTCAGATTAGTCAGAGGTATGACATTGTAGCTTCACTGCCAAACTTTAAGAATAGCCTCCCTTAAGGATGGGTTAGCTAAGAAGCTTAAAGGTCAGAACAGGGCATTGAAGGGGGCAGAAGCCAAACAGCCCAGTGGCACCAAAGGTTTAAGGTAAGCACCGCAAGGCCGTTTGAAGGGTGGCAGTTGCAGTAATGGGCTGCCCCTGGACCACTGACGCTCTAAGCTACCTAATGGTCATGCCAGCCCTAGCCGCATGATAGAAACCTTGGGAGTGTTAGAACTAGTTTAACCTGAAGCCTTTTTGC
This sequence comes from Ichthyophis bannanicus, assembly GCA_033557465.1. Taxonomy (NCBI): domain Eukaryota; kingdom Metazoa; phylum Chordata; class Amphibia; order Gymnophiona; family Ichthyophiidae; genus Ichthyophis; species Ichthyophis bannanicus. The sequence continues at coordinate 32,231,967 of CM066039.1, forward strand.
AGCAAGCACGTCCTCTACGTATTTGAGAAGTTACAGTCTTTGTTTGAATAATAGGCTGAAATAAAGGATATTTTCTGTTACCCAGGCTACTGGCCATTTTGTTCCTACCATCCAGAAGGGGCCAAGGCTCAATCTGCTCACCCACAGCGAGGCAGAGACATGAATATTAATGTGTATATGGAATTTGCTCAAAATTTGTCAAAGTTACTTTGAAAATATAATTCCTTACCCATGACCTCCAAGTTGCTCCTGACCCAAAAAAAGAACAGGCCCATTGCCTAACTTCCCAAAGCTTTTCCTGATGCAGGGCAAGAGCAGCTCTACGCTCGACATCGCAGGGCTGCACTTGACCAACTGACGGCAGTGCCGCTGCTGCTCACCCGCCCCCTTCCCCCTCCTGTCGCCGCCCCTCATATTTAATATATGTACAGTGGCCAAAGGCAGTCCTGGGTGTCTGACATTTCCTGGTCTACTGCATGGGACATTTAGCTTCAATAATGAAGAGTCTATTTGCATCACTCTCTGCCTTGCCTACCAACTGAAGACTCCTGGCAGCCTCAGTCTTTAATATTCTCATCATTTTTTCCACATTCTCTTTTAATTGAAATGTGCCATTGGCTTATGCCTTGTATCACTTTAAAGTTTTCCATTAAGCAGCAGTCCTAGGAATTAAATTTTAGATAATTCAATTGGCAGTTTAACTAAACCATTAAACTCCCTTTTTCTCGTTCTGAGTTTTATTTCGTTCCTGGAGTGATGGTTTTGCTTCAGGTTACTGAGAATTCAGCTTCTGTTATGAGTACAAGTAAATCAGGACACTGCACAGCAGATCCTTAGCTGAGCTCCCTGCAAGTAAAGCAGGAATACGAAATAGAAAACTGAACACTGGACTCGGGGAAGGAAGTTACTTAAAAACATATGGGCCAATATTGAGCCCATGGTCCTTTTTTTTTTTTTAACCACCAGTTACTGTGGATTTTTAAAAAAAAATCCAGATATTCAGCTGCACTACCTGGATATTCAGCCAATCATCTGAATAAAAGTACTGAAAACTGCCACTATCCGGGTAACTCATGCCTCCGCCCCCCCCCCCCCAAATGCCCCAGGTACTGCTAACCAAACAGGTGCCTTGGAATATCAACCGCATGAGGGACTTATACATATAGCGGCACCTGTAAACAGCTAAGTCCTATTAAGTGACTGTTTCAGCAGCAGATGATCTCTACAGACTGCCTCAACACTATCTGGACAGTATTAGGGTGGCCTGGGGGACAGAGCTTTAACTTATCCGGATAGTGGTGTTTTTTTAGTGCTGCTGCCCTAAGTGCTATCCGGATCAGCTATTTAGATAATGCTAGCTACTCAACACACTACCAGATATTCAGTCCCAGTCACTATCTGCCACGGAATAACCATATATTTTTTTTAACCCACGGCAGTCGGCATTTTTAAAAAAAAATGTCGACCGCTATAGGTTCAGTACTGACCCGAGAGGGTAGATCAAGAAAAAAAGATGGTGCAGATTATTTCCAATCAAAAAACAGATCAAATGAAGATTTTAGGAACCTTAAAAATAAAATGAAAAAAAGGGAGTGAGGGAGCCACAAAACAGGCAAGTTGAATAGTTCGAGCAGTAGCCTGAGAATCAGGGAAACCAAGCATCAAATCCCACCGCTTCTCCCAGAGCTCCTCCTCGCAATTTTGAGCACGTCACTTCATCCTTTCTTGCAGGAACTATGAACTCAGGGCTAGATTCACTTACATGCACTTAACATGTGAGTTATTTAATTTTAACGCACATTAAGGACACGTACAGACATTTTTGGTTCATTTAGCCTTTTCCTCCAATTTTCAAATTTTTTTTTGGTTCTTCTCAAGTTTTTCTTTTATTAATGAAAATGTTTGAACAGATGCTAGAATTTTTTAAACACTTGGAAATTGACTTTATGTGATTAATTCGCAGGCTAATGTGCATTAAATCTATTTATCGCACATTTACTAATAACTCAGGTTAATTACATTAACACATGCTAAATGCATATTTACATGTTAATGTACAGTATTTGCATTGCTAAATCAAGCTGTTAGATTTGTAAGTCCCTCTGCTTAGCTGTACCAAGACTTGCAACATGCATTGAGCTCAGATTTGGAAAAGTAAATAATTAGATAAAAAAATATCCAAATTTTAAGGCGATAAATCATTTCTGAAGTATTAGCAGGCTCAATGAATGATTCTCAGTCCTGTTCTTGGGACACAACCCCTCCCCCTTCCCCCAACCATTCTGGTTTTCAGGATATCCATGTAACAGATTTCCATGCACTGCTTACATAGAATACAAATGTCTATCTCCAGGAACAATCAGAAATGTAGTCTTCATATATGGGTATTGTCGGTACCGACGGAGCCTGCGCGAGAACGCTCCCCAGTGTCCAACAGGAAAGCTTTTGGGAGCATCCCATAGCGCCTGCGTGCTGCCTTCCCGCCTTTCCAACTTTCCTCTCCAGTTCTTCATTTTCCGCTGAGCCGACAGGTCACATACCCTGTCACCGCAGAAAAATTTTGTCTTTAATCTTTGTTTTTGTGATCGCATCTGCCTTCCTTTGACGCCATACCAGTACCGCCGGTTCTTTCTTTAAAAAAAACAAAACAGAAAAACCCACCATTATAGTTTCTGAGGTGTTTTACTTTAGAAACTTTTTTTCCTTGGTGCTAGGCGCCATTTTGGGCACTAGGCCCAATTTTTTCCTTAAAAATGGAAAAACCTACTTCAGGTTTTAAGAAATGTTCTAAATGTGGCGGTACTATTTCCATCACCGACACCCATGATTTGTGTTTCAAATGTTTAGGTCCTGACCACTCTATTTCAGAGTGCCACTCCTGTGGAATGATGTAAAAAAGGGGCCGGCAGAACCAAGCTGCTAAACTTAGCACCCTTTTTCCCCTCAGACGTGGTGTCTGTTGCATCGACGTCCTCCAGGGCCTCATCTTCCTCCCATGGATCTCAGGTAACTAAACATAAATCTAGCTGATCCTCAAAGGGCAGATCTCCTAAGTATCGAGATGCCCCTGGCGTTGCCCTTGAGGAATTTTCACCGACAAAACTGCCCCGGCAGGCGGCTTCGGCTTCCAAAGCACCAACGGGGCTCCAAGATGTTCGAGGCCTCAACCTCGGCAGAACTACTGGCGCCATGCTCTGGGGTTCCAGCTGCTTCTACCGGTACAGACACCCAAGCATCAACAGCGTCGATAGACCAGAGATTCCTTGCTATTGAATGCAGTCTAGCAGCTCTTCTCATGGCCTCGGTACCGTTGAAACCGCTTCAGACACCAACACCGGTACCGGAACCAGTACCGACTGCATTAGCATTGGTGGGTATGCCACCCATACCGAATCATGCGTATGTCTCCGGCATCGACAGATCGGTACCGGAACAACCCGATACCAACTTCAATCGATACTGGTACCATGCTTTGCACGATCACCAGGATCGGAGAGGTATTTTGAATCCTCTGATGAGTCTGAAGACTCCGAAGACTCTGCCGATACAAGAGTACTTCTCTGCGAGGATTCCTCTTCTCCTCAGCGCAGAATGTCTCCACCAGAGGATATGTCCTTTCAGGACTTTATCCGTGATATGGCCCAAGGCCTTTCCATCACAGTAGCTCCTGAAAAAGAGCCTAGGGCAAAGGAATTGGAAATTCTCCAATACCCTAAGGCTCCCAAAGAGGCAGCTACTCTGCCTATTCATGTGATTTTACATGATCTTATGCTAAGGATGTGGGAAACACCTTTAACCACATCTCCTCATTCTCAAAACCATGTATCGAGTTCCACCTTGTTCTGGCTTTCAAAAAACTCAATTACCACACCATTCAATGTTGGTGGAATCAGCCATGAGAAAGATGAAAAGTGCAAAGAGACATGCATCCAATCCTCCAGGTCGTGAATGTAGGACTCTCGATGCCTTTGGGCAATGATGCTTCCAAGCTTCCATGCTCTCAGCTAGGATCAGTTCCTATATCTTGTATATGGGAATGTTCCTTAAAGAGGTCACAGGAGACTTGGAGCTTATGAGCCCCCTCCCTTCCTGATGACAAAAGGTAAGACTATTTTACTCTAGTCAAACGTGCTCATGATGTTTCCAAGTTTGTAAATTGTGCAGCCTTTGACTGTTGAGTGCATAAGCAGAACTTCGGCTATTGCCATTGGTGCACGTCGGATAGCCTGGCTTCAGGCATCTGACTTGGAAATTTGGGTACGGGATAAATTAGGAAACATTCCTTGCACAGGAGAACATCTCTTTGGCAAGAATTGGCAGGAGAAGGCTAATGAGATAGATGCTGACAATATCACCTTGGATAGATTGTCTAAATCTACAGCTGATCCTGCAAGGAAAAAATCCTCTAAGAAACCATTTTTCAATAAGAAAAAGAAGTTTTATCTTTCCTATACCCAACAGGGACACCGTCCAGGTCAGACTGCCCAAAAGGGACAACAGCAAAAACCTAGACAACAAAAGAAGCCAAAAGCTGCAAAACCTCAGCCACCTCAGCAGGCTCAGCATCCTCAGGGGCTTTGACTCCTCCCTGGAGAACTTTGCCTTCCTGCCTCTGAACGGTCCAGAACCCGACCATCTCAGGCAGGTTATGTCATTTTACCCACAGATGGTACCAAATAACAGCAGAAAATTGGACTCTGTCCATTGTACGAGAGGGGTACAAGCTTTATTTTCTCAGCATGCCCCCTCCTACAATTGTAACACAGTTCAATTATCAGACCTCTCTCGACAGTCTCTTAGGTCAAGTCGTCACAATGCTCCTTGCTCAAGGAGCAATAGAGGAAGTACCCATTCATTCCCCATCACGGTACAGGGTTCTACTCCCCCTATTTCCTTATTCCAAAGAAAACAGGGGGGATACAGACCCATTTTAGACCTCAGAGAATTGAACAAATATTTGTTCCGAGAGAAGTTCAAAATAGTCTCTCTAGGAACTCTGCTGCCATACCTTCAAAGTCAGGATTGGCTTTGTTCTCTAGTTCTCAAGGATGCATATACTCATATTCTCATCCATCCAAATCACAGGAGATTCCTCCGATTCCTGTTTTAAGGAAAGCACTACCAATACAAGGTTCTTCCCTTTGGCCTGGCTTCTGCGCCAAGAGTGTTCACAAAATGCATGGCTGTGGTAGCAGCATTTCTCCGCACTCTGGGAATATTCGTCTTCCCTTACTTAGACGACTGGCTCATTCGAACCCCTACAGTGCCAGAAGCCAGCTCTGCTCTGTTTCGCACAATGTGAATCCTTCAGTATTTGAGACTGGTCATAAACCTCCCAAAATCCAATCTTGCTCCCACTCAGTCCCTAGAGTTCATAGGAGCTCATCAGGATAACAGGCAGACAAGGGCTTTCCTTCCGCAGCCCCGCTTTCTTCTCATAGTACAACTAGATTCCCAAGCAGTGCTCAAACCTTGTCTCACTGCTTGGGAAATGCTACAATTGCTAGGCCACATGGCATCCACCATGCATGTGGTTCCTTATGCTCGCCTCCATATGCGAGCAGCCCAGTGGACTTTATCCACTCAGTGGACACAGGCTTCAAATCATCTTATTCTGTCCCTCCAATGATGGCAATCATCCAGAAACCTTCTGGTGGGGTCTCCTTTCCAGCAACCCCTATCCGAAGCCACCCTAACAACAGATGCATCACCGGTGGGATGGGGAGCCCACCTGCACGATCTCTCTACCCAGGGTACCTGGACTCCACAGGAGGCCTGTCTTCACATTAACTCCTGGAGCTCAGAGCAATCTTCTTTGTTCTTCGAGTATTTCACGCCCAGCTCAGCTACAAGACAGTCCTAGTTCAAATGGACAATCAGGTAGCTATGTTCTAAGTGAACAAGCAGGGCGGAACTGGCTCTCTGCAACGAAGCTTTGGACTATGAGCCCTCGCCAGAGAGCATCAGATTCATCTCCTTGTGGTGTATCTTCCAGGCATCCAAAACTCTTGGGCAGACAAACTCAGTCGAGTTCGGCTTCCACATGAATGGTCTCTCCACCCAGACCAGGTTGCCCAAGTATTTCAGATTTGGGGAACCCCGGACATAGACCTCTTTGCAAGTCCGCTGAATGCCAAACTTCCCTGGTTCTGTTCCAGAATTCCGGCTCGATGTTGTCAGGCCTTCCTCCTCCACTGGGGTCAGGACTTCCTATATGCCTTCCCACCCATTCCCCTCATCCCCAAAACCCTATTCAAGCTTCAGAGAGACAGAGGTCATATGATCCTCATAGCTCCACGTTGGCCACGGCAAATGTGGTACCCTCTGCTCCTACATCTCTCTCAAGCTCCGCCTCTGGAGTTGGGATCCGCTCCAGATCTTCTCTCCAAGAGGATGGGATGCTTTGGCATCTGAATCCCCAGTCTCTGCATCTCAGGGCCTGGTTGCTGAAAGCCTAGAACTTCAGGATCTTAACCTTTCCCAACAGGTAAAGGATATCCTTCATGCTTCTAGGAAACCCTCCACAAGACGCTCGTATGTCTTTAAGTGGAAAAGGTTTACCATATGGTGCTCGCAGAAGGGTCTTAACCCTCTTGCGATACCTCTAGAATCGATACTGGAGTATCTCCTTCATTTGTCAAATGCGGGTCTCAAGACAAATTCAGTAAGAGTCCATCTTACTGCTATTGCAGCTTCTTACAAGCCTCTAAGTGGACAACCTATTTCCTCTCATAGCCAGATTTATGAGAGGCCTTCTTTTAACAAAGCCTCCCATTAAGCCACCACCGGTGGCATGGGACTTAAATCTGGTGCTCGGGCAGCTCATGAAACCACCCTTTGAACCATTAGCCACTACATCTCTGAAATTCCTTTCTTGGAAAGTCATCTTCCTCATTGCAATCACATCAGCACGTCGCATCAGTGAATGGCAAGCGTTAGTTGCTGATCCTCCTTATACAAGGTTCCACCATGATAAGGTAGTTCTTAGGACTCATCCACACTTTATGCCAAAGGTGGTTTCGCCTTTCCATTTAAACCAAGCGGTTTACCTTCCTGTATTCTTTCTGAGGCCTCATGCCTCCAATGCAGAAAGGAACCTTCATACCTTGGACTGTGAAAGAGCTTTGGCCTTTTACTTGCAAAGGACACAGCAACATAGAAAATCTTCTCAACTCTTTGTTGCTTTTGATCCTAGTTATTTGGGACTTCCAGTTTCCAAAAGAACTCTAACTGGATTGCTCATTGCATATCCTTTGCCTATGAGAGTAGGAACCTTCCTCTTGAAGGCAATGTCACAGCTCACAATGTGAGAGCCATGGCAGCCTCAATGGCTCATCTTCACTCTGTCTTTCGACGACATCTGTCGAGCAACTACTTGGGCTTCGGTACATACCTTCACAGCCCACTACTGCTTAGACAAGGATTCCTGCCGGGATGCCTTGTTTGGCCAGGCTGTTCTTCAACATCTTTTTCAGACTTAATCAACTCCTACCCACCATCCCTGGTAGGATGCCAGAGATCCATGAGGGGAAGTATGGCCCTTTCACAAGGCCTAACAACTTCCTGGGGCCATCTCCCTGGCATCTGCAGCTAGGGAGTCCCCATATGTGAAGACTACATTCCTGCTTGTTCCTGGATATAGCGTAGTTACTCACCTGTAACAGGTGATCTCTGGGAACAGCAGGAATTTAGTCTTCACAACCCACCCACCTCCCCTAGGAGTTGTATCTCTCTCTCTCTTTCTTTTGTTTCAGCTATAAAGTCAACTGGAGAGGGACAGTTGGGAAGGCAGCATGCAGGCACTGTGGGATGCTCCCAAAAGCTTTCCTATTGGACGCTGGGGAGCGTTCCTGCGCAGGCTCCGTCGGTACCGACAATACCCATATGTGAAGACTAAATTCCTGCTGTTCCCGGAGATCACCTGTTACAGGTGAGTAACTACACTTTCATGCATAGTCACTGTGGCTATCCTGAAAACCAGACCAACTGGGTGTAGTCCAAGGACAGAGTTGAAGAACACCTTGTTGAGCATTTTCCCTGGTACTAATGAGCTTTCTCATCAGCATTTACAGTGGGAGTTCCTCATAACTGGCCTAGGGGAACCTCAGCTATTGTTATCAAGATAAGCAGGTTTGGTTTGCTGGTTTCAGTTATACACTAGATGTATTTAAATATAATTCATGAATATTCATTGTGACTCTCTTGAATCCCCCTGACCTGCTTGAGTAATCCAAGGAATGAGTTTGGAAAACCCGATCCTCTTAAACCCTTTAGGATGTGCTTTCTTGGGGGGCGGGGAGAATCTTATCTGATTCCTTAACTCTTGGTGGGATTAGCAGACAGCTTCTAGTTGCGTCATTGCTTCTCATCCCCCCCCCCCCCCAAGTCAGTCAGGCTTATCAGAAATACAGTGGGTCTGCAGTAGATGCAGATTTGACTCAAGCATGTTCACTGGGGTAATTCTGAAAATCTGAATGGCAAGATGTACCTCTAGAAATGGCTTGAGAAGCACTAATCTAGTTCACCCAGGCGGAGATGTACAGTGCAGGCTGCTGATTTTTCCAGGCATCACTTATTACTGTATATTGCTAAATTTAAAAACTACAGCTGCTGGTTTATACAATATTGGAAAATCAATAAAGAAACGGTTACAAAAAAATAATGAGCCCAAGCTTGTCTGAAATTTCATTCAAGAGACTGGGAATGCTAAGATCATGTTGTAAATTTCAGAGGGTGGCCATTCTGACAGTGAATTCATTTAAGGCTGGGGACTCACCTAGCCAGTCAGGTTTGCAGGATAACCATAATGAATATTCATGAGAAAAATGTGCATGTACTGCCTCTATTGAATGCAATTCATGTATGTTCATTGTGGTTACCTTGCAAATATGATTGGCTAGGTGCATCTTGAGGACTGGGTCGAGAACCCCTCATCTGAACTGAGAGAAGCATGGCATTCAATGTTCTGGTTGGGGTCATGGGAACAAATTCAGAGGCCACAGCATGGCAGTTCTGAAAAACCCAACTATCCCTTGCCCTTCAGCATCAGTTGAGGGAATGTAAGGATGAGGCATGAAGACAGAACCACTGTACTATATACACAGACTATGTACAAAAGAGGATACAGAGAACTAGAAGAGTAGGGACAATGATGAAGTCTTCCATTAAGCACAACAGCGTTGCTAAACACATCATTTAACGTGGCTGTGCTATAGAACCACTCCTTGAGCCTGACATGAGCCTATATAGAATGCATGCGACACTTTGCAGAGCTGGCCTCTCTTCTCTCATTCCACTGCTTTTATTCACTTGAGATACCCTGTTCCCCTAGCCCCAGGCTACAAACCTATCATACCAGAACTGCACTAAGTTCCAGAATCCAACTAGCAACAACCCTGCCTAAGAAAAGACAGCACCACAAATATCAGGAGCATGCATGGCCACAAAGAAAAATCCATTTGTGCTAGTTTAAGACAAAAGTTTCATGATTTGTGGGCCTTTTTGGGTGTTCATTTGACCTATCTGAACTTAAAAATGTATGTAATTGTATGCATGTTAATTCAGAGGCATACACACATACAAGTGATTTGTACACCCTTCAATTTTTAGGTACTCAAACCAACCAAATGTGTGTTCATGAATATACATCCTTAGCAAATATTACATTCCTTATTGTCAGTCCAGTCCCGGAATCTCTGGGGTTGTGTACCTCTTCCAGCAGCTTGGAGACTGAACAATGACACTTTTGATGTCACAGGTATAAATACCCGAGGGACCGCCTCCTTGCTCCAGTTAATTCAGTCTCCAAGCAGCTGGAGGTTGTATGAGCCCAGAGATTCCAGGCTCACTAGAGGGATAATTAAGGAATTTAGTGGTTAAATTTCGGTTTAAATTTCAGTTTAATTTGATTTGATTTAGTTAATTATTTAATTGATTTTGATTATTATAATTGTTTTATTCTGAAGAGGCTTAGGAGTCCTGAGGTGCGCCCCCCCCCCCCCCTTTATCTATCTCTCCTCTTCTCCCTGCTTAGAGCCACGGCTCCTTCTCAAGCAGTGCTGCCAGGATGTCCGGCACAAGCTAAAGCAGAATTCCGGCTCCCGAACCCACCTGTTTTGGGTGAGGAGCCGGTGATTCACGGAACTGCTGGCGTTGTGAGGCGCTCTGAGCAGACAAAGGCAGCACTGAGTGGCGCCTCCAGGAAGGCAACCAGTATCTCCTCCGACGCTGAAGCCGCGATTTCGGCCGAGTGTAGGGAGAGCTTGATAGACCAGCGTGAAAGGAGAGTGTTCCTTAAAATTGGCAGCACAGCAAGCCAAGAGAGCCTGCTCGCACCCTGGAAAGGAGGGAGATCTCGGTGCCGTTTAGAGCAAGCGGTTGGACGAGTGCAGGCTGTGGCGCGTGCGCGGGAAAACGGCCATGCGACTCAGAGAGGTTTTGCAGATACCAGAGGGATCTGGTTTAAGAGGGGCCCTCGTTTTGGTGGATGGACCCTCAGGGGTAGCTGGGGGGGAGAGCTAGTTGCTCTTGGTTTCATTTTTTGGGAGATTTTTACAAACAATTTTTTGCTGTTATACAAGGTTGTCAAGCACTCACTTGGAACAGTTTTGAGAGGTGGGTTGCTTTACCAGGCAAACTGGTCATCACAGGACAGTCATAGTGGCGTAATGCCTTCTAGGCCACAGTGTTTGGTCTGTGGCACTAGAAGAGGAGCTGTGTCTGACACAGGAGTGTGTAGAGGCTGCATCCAGGAGGCAGCTACTATGGAGCAGGCCTTGGAGGTTACTGGAGATTGTGCTAAAGGGACTTCTTTGATTCTACCGGACGCTACGTCATCCGCTGTACCTTTACAAGAACCGGTGGCAGGGCCTTCCTCCGCTCCAGATTTGCCTCAGGCACAATCGGTTCTACCTGGAGGTTTGGCAGCATTATTTTCACCAGAGTTTGTATCTCTGCTTCAGCAGGCCTTTGGGAATGGACAAAAGGATCCATAGCCCACCTCTACCGGGAGGGACCCCGGAAGGACGCGTCCGGGTATTCCTATGGAAGTTGCTGAGGGCGCAGTGCCTGCAAAGAAATCTAGAGGCGGGAAGGACCGACAGGAGCATTTGGTAACCTCAGAAGAAGGTTCACTCGGAAGATTTGGAGCTGGATTTGGAAATGGAGGAGGAATTAGAAGGAGGAGAGCTCACAGAACAAGAGGACCAGGCGAGAGTTGTTCGTGTTTTCCGCCGAGCTGAATTACCGGCGCTGATTGTGGAAACGCTTAAGGCTCTTAATATGCCGGCCTCGGAGCCGGTGGATGATTCCACCTTAGAGGACCCGTTCTTACAAGCATTTCGGAAGACGCAAAGGGCCTTTCTGGTGCACAGAGTAGTGCGAGAGATGATTCAACAAGAATGGGACATGCCCGAGGCAGGACTAAAGGGGTCCAGGGTCATGGCTCGTCTGTATCCTTTGGTGGATCGGGATTAGGAATTGTTTAAGTCACCCAAAGTGGATGCAGCAGTCTCGGCGGTTACCAAGAAGACTACAATTCCGGTGGAAGGTAGTGCCGCTCTTAAGGATGGCCAAGATAGAAAGCTAGATACATTATTGAAGCAGGTGTTTAATGTCAATGCGTTATCCATTCAGGCTTCAATATGTGGTGCATGGGTAGCCAGAGCCTGTCTTCGCTGGTCTCAGCGGGTGCAGGGAGAACACGTGGTGGACGCTGCGGCAGAAGCAGCCCGGTTAGAGGCCGGGGCAGCGAATTTGGCTGACATTCATTATGACCTTATTATGGGGCTGTCGAAGAGCATGGCCTCGGTAATTGCAGCTAGAAGATATCTGTTTGCATAACTGGGCAGCAGATGGTTCTTCTAAAGCAAGGCTCAGTAAGCTTCCTTTTAGGGGTAAGCTGCTGTTTGGTGAAGACTTAGATAAACTGGTAAAGGATTTAGGTGAGTCCAAAGGCGGCAGGCTGCCGGAGGACAAGCAGAAGCTGGGGCTTCTATGCTGGCGACCAGGGGTCAGCAGAGAGACTTGTGTCGTTTTCGTTCCCCTCGGTTCGGACGTCCGCCTTACAGGAGCCAGGGTTTTCAGGGATTTTGAGGAGCAAGCAGGGGTTTTGCTGCCTCTTCCGCGAACCCTAGAAAATCACAATGAAGTCAGGGGGGCCCAGGCATGTTTGGTGCCCATGGGAAGTCGTCTACGGGATTTTTATTCGGCCTGGGTCCAGATCACATCCGATTGGTGGGTGTTGGAGGTCATTCGGGAAGGATATGCTCTGGAGTTTCAACGCCCAGTGGTCAATTCTTTCATTCAGTCTCCTTGCAAGGCACACCACAAGTGCTCAGCTGTGCGAGAGACCTTGCAAAGACTGCTGAATCTGAACGCCGTCATTCCAGTGCCACCAGACCAGTGCGGCTGCGGTCGATACTCCATCTACATCGTGGTTCCAAAAAAGGAAGGATCTTTTCAGCCAATTTTGGATCTTCAAAGAGTAAATCGTCATCTTCGGGTGACTCATTTTCGTATGGAGACACTGAGGTCGGTCATAGTGGCGGTACGGAAAGGAGAATTTCTTACGTCCCTGGATTTGGTGGAAGCGTATCTGCATATTCCGATTTGTCTGGAGCATCAGAAATTTCTAAGGTTTACTGTGCCCATGGGGCATTTCCAGTTTCAGGCATTGCCGTTCAGTTTGGCAATGGCTCCTCGAACCTTTACCAACGTGATGGTAGTGGTGGCGGCAGCACTGCAAAAGGGAGTGTTAGTTCACCCCTATCTGGACGACTGGTTGATTGGGGCAAAGTCCAAAAGAGAAAGCGAGTTGGCTACTGCCAGTGTGGTAGAGTTCTTACAAAGTCTTGGTTGGGTGGTCAATGTGGCAAAGAGCAGGTTGACTCCATCGCAAACTCTAGAATACCTGTGAGCTCACTTTGATACAAAGGTAGGAAGGGTGTTTCTTCCTCAGATACGGGCGCTAGGGTTGAGAAAGCTGGTGTGCAGTTTCGTGGAGGGAGAGGATCCCATGGCATGGCATGGCATTATCTATAGGTCCTCAGTACCATGGCATCAATGCTGGTGCTAGTTCCATGGGCACGAGCTCATATGCAGCCATTACAGAGGGCGCTACTCAGGAGGTGGTCGCACCAGGAGGAACCTCTCTCAAGAAGACTACCCTGCCATCCGGAGACACGTCAGGCTCTTCAGTGGTGGTTACGGCCAGGGATTCTAGAAGTAGGAATGCTCCTGGAATCTCCCGCTTGGATTCCGCTTACAACGGATGCCAGTCTCATGGGCTGGGGAGCTCATTTCGAGGGACGGTTCGTTCAAGGCCAGTGGACCGAACAAGAGAGAGTTTGGTCAATCAACAGATTGGAATTGAGGGAGGTAGCCTTAGTGCTGCAAGCATTTCAATGATACCTTTAGGGAAAGGCCATTCGGGTACTGTCCGACAACACGACCGCAGTGGCTTACATCAATCGTCAAGGGGGCACAAGCAGTATCTCCCTGGAGTTGCAGTCCTATTAAATTTTCTTCATTTTGCCGTCTTTTTAGCCATGTCATTTAACTGAGCAAGATGGCACCCTTGGGCGGGAAGGGGACCACGCATGCGTGATGCAGTCCCAAAGGCTTTCTTCGAAAGCTGGGGATTTGCTCCGCATGGGGGCTGCATCGGCGCCGACGTCACCCATATGCGAGGACTGATTCCTGCTGTCCCTGGAGAACACCTGTTACAGGTGAGTAACTACGTTTTCCTTGGATGCAGGTCCTATTTCCCTAGATAGGGATTTCATTGCGGCTCTCGATGAGGGAGCCTTTTTCAACTATAGGTTCATGGTAGCCTGTAGCTGGGGAGTCTCATATATGAGGACTGACTTCCTGCTTGTTCCCGGAGAATGCGTAGTTACTCACTGTAACAGGTGTTCTCCGGGGACAGCAGGAATCAGTCCTCACAATCCTCCTTCCTCCCCTTGGAGTTGCAGTCCTATTATTTTCATTTGTTTTTGCCGTCTTTTTAGCTATGTCATTTGCCTGAGCAAGATGGCACCCTTGGGTGGGAAGGGGACCACACATGCGTGGTAGCAATTCCCAAAGGCTTTCTTTGAAAGCTGGGGATTTGCTCCGTGCGGGCTCTGTCGGCATCACCCATATGTGAAGACTGATTCATGCTGTCCCCGGATAATACCTGTTACAGGTGAGTAACTATGCTGTTTCAGCAACCTAACGAGAAGAACGCCCTCCCACCCTCCCAATAGTTTCTTTCCTTCAAAGAGGTATACCAGTAAATAAAGAGGCCTTTTCTCAGCTGCCACACCGCTACACGTCTGTTTGCAAAATAGCAGACCGGACACATATATGGTGAGATACATGTCTGTTCCAGAATACCATCACGGACTATGTGGCCAGGCCCACGGCCATCCATATCGGACACATGCAAGTTTCTAAAATCGCCTCACAACTTGCATAATTCCGCACATCCCCATATCTTTTCTTTCTGACAGACATTTATCTTTTACAGTGGTTGCTTACAGGTGCCCACCTTCACTGGTGTCCCTCTTACAGAATTTCAGACGTTTTGACTTGGATGTCCCAGATTGCACCTACAATGGCCTTTCTAAAATATGCATTTATATGTACTAATCACACTTGTTCCTCTGCTGCCTAAAGTTGTTTCTTTGTGGTGTGCTGACATTGTGATATCATGTCTGCATTATCTGAACGTTCTACCATGCTGCCTATTATAGGTGCATCATATGTATTCTGCTATTATCGTATCATATTTGTTATATGAATATTCGAATGTACTGTTTTATGTGTATACTACTACCATTGTTTGAAATAATTGTTATTACTAGGATCTGATTTGCTATCTCAGTATGCCACATTGCTCCAATAGTGTATTATGCTGACATTTGGTCATTTTGCAATTATGTTGTTTCTACAATGTAAGTTGTTAATTTCAAATTACACCTGTTGTACATCATCTTGAGTGATTTTCTTTATCGTAGTGGTTAATAAATCTTAATGAATAAATAGCTAATAAACTAAGGAAGTATGTTAGTATATGCAACTGGACATTTTGGTGATGTGTACGACAGGTAAGATTTTAAAGTATCAAGACAGATTATTTACAATAAAACATGACATTTTGAGTATGAAAGCCTGGTAGCTCTGCTGGTCATCTTTCTTCCCATCACCTCTTTCTCTAACAGGTCTTCTAATGCCAGAAATACGTACGGATGCAGAAAGAGTACAGAAGCGAGACAGAGAGGTATCAGTCAGCGAAGAGTCTGAGGAACAGTCTACTATTGGTTATTATAAGTGCTTTATGTGCTGGGGGTCAGAAAGAGAAACGGAATGTCAGTGTCCCACCATCATTATGCACAGGAACTCACATCAGTTAAAGCTGCATTGATATAATTATTGCTGTCCCCATCCACAGAAATGAGGAAGGGAAGGCAGCGGTCAGGAGGAAGGACGTCCATGCTCCGGTTCTTCTCCCGGTTCCTGGGAAGTAGGGCAATGCTGCATTCCTCCACATCCAGGTGTGTCGTAACAGAATTCAGAGTCTGCAGCAAGAGAGAAAGTTAGAACTTTGCTCACTACCCTTTCTGCTAAAAGAGAAGCCCCATTCCCTACAACGGTGGTTCCCACTATGTCCTGGGTATCCATAATGAATATACAGGAGAGAGATTTGCATATACTGACTCTCCAGGACAGGGCTGGAAATCACTGCCCTAGGGAAACATGAATGCAGCATGCATTAATTTCTGTATGCAATAAACGCCAACAGCAAAAGGAAAAGGCACAAGCTATTTCAAACTTTAACCATAGCATTTTTGTTTTCATTTACTGATAAGCACGACCATAGCTCTGTTTTTCTTGCCAGTCTGTAGGCCCCCATCCAGCCCAAGATAAGCACATTAACCTGATTCTAACAAAGAAAAAGCCAGAACGATCAGATTAAAAATAAAATTTAAAGGAATCTCTCATTTTATCTGGAGTTTATATACCACCTTTCTTATCCAAAGGACCACCCAATTTGGATTACAGTAAACAAAAAAAATAAGACATAGAAAAGAATGCATTCATAAAATACTTAATACAAAATAGTAAGGGTCATTTGGCTAATGGTTAACATGCATGATCTGCCAAAGGGCCTATTTTATTCCTATAGAGATAATGCATACAAATACTAATAGCATGCACTAATGCAAAGTGACCCCCTAAAGCACAGTTACTTACCTGTAACAGGTGATCTCTGGGAACAGCAGGAATAAGTCTTCACATATGGTTACGTCGGTACCGACGGAGTCTGCGCGGGAACGCTTCCCAGCGTCCAATCAAGAGCTTTTGGAAGCATCCCAGCACGCCTGCGTGCTGCCTTCCCGCCTTTCCCAACTGCCTCTCCTCAGTTAAGTTTTAAAGCTGAGACAAAGAGAGAGAGGAAAGGAAAGATAGAGATACAACTCCTGGGGAGGTGGGAGGGTTGTGAAGACTTATTCCTGCTGTTCCCAGAGATCACCTGTTACAGGTAAGTAACTGTGCTATCTCCAGGAACAAGCAGGAATGAGTCTTCATATATGGGGACTCCCAAGCTGAGATGCCTGGAGTCCCAGCATGTCATAGGCTGGAACATGCTATCTCCCAGAACACCAGGCATCTTGAGGATGGAGGGTAGGAGTTGAAGAAAGAAGGATGCTGTGGAACAGCTATCCTAGCATAGGACTGCAGAGATGGAGTCCATGTGTGGATGATGATGGTCATCAATAATATTGCAAAGGATATTACAATATGGACCTCCCTTGACAGGATTTCACAGAAGTATGGAGGTTCATGGATCTACTGGGAACCCAGTAGAGGAACCTTGAAGAGGACCTCACTGTAAAGTGCAGGTAATAAAACTGTAGGGAAATAGTGGAGGTCAGAATCCTGAAAAGAATAGGTAACCCCAGTAGGAAAAACTGGGGTAGTACAAAAACGGTGGGCCTTCAGAGGAAGGCTTTATGACAAAAACCTAACTCTTTTGGGGGGGAGAGTGGCTCACTCTTAGGAGCAAAAAGAGAAAGGCTATCCGATTTGGACAAAGAGGCACAGTCCTTGTGGGGAGAAAGGGTATGGGAACCCCTTATATCCCAAAAGAGAGGACAAATGCCTGAGGCGTTAAAGCCTGTGATTAACTGAAGATCCACAATGTCTCTCTTAACTGGGGTAAGCTAGGAGAGATATTGGGCACGGAGAGCTTCAGAGGTACCTAAACCCTTAGGTTATGGTATAAAAATGGTTGATTACCACAGGAGTGGGTGTGTGTGTAGAACCCCAAACCTGCTAGATAGCATAGGTATGGGTAAAGCCCCTCTGTCAGGATCATATAGCTATATGAGGATAGACAGTGAGATAGGTAAGTATGTGGATACATATCTATCTATAATAAAATATCTCGACAGATACATATATACACACACATATATATATATATATATATATACACACATATATATATACACTGTGATAAGGAAGCTTATCATAGTTCAGGAGGGAGCTATAAAAGAGGTGAATTGGCTCTGAACAAGCAACCTGTCTTTGCTGGTAGAAATACTAAAACAGAATGTTTTCATAAAAGACTACCAGTCCCAGAATGCACCAGGTTTCAAACAGCCTCTAGAAGGGCTGAAGTGGGGAAACGTGTGTTCAATCAGGAGAGTTCTGAGGTAATCCCCAATCACTCATCTCCAAGGGTGGAGTGTCCCTCTAAGCACGTTAAAAGTAAAACATATTCTGCACAGAGACAGAATCGTGAGGAGATCAAGGACAGAGAGAGCAAGGGGAGAGAGAAGCAGCAGCAACGTGGAAAGAAGAGAAAGACACCTTGGAGGTCTAAAGAAGGAGCCCACAGCAGTACGTGTGTTGGGAGTCATTTCAGAGGCAAGCATACTCCATTGGACTGGAGGAAGCCAGAGGAGTGGGGTTATAGAGCCAGGAATTCCCAGACAGCACCTTTGAAGGAGATGGCTGCATGTGAAAGGGGCCCTAAGACCGGTGCAAGGAGGTATGTGAAGAGAGACCCAGTGTCCAGGGATCTTGATTGGAAGGCTGGACATAAAAGCTGGACTACTTACTGGCCAGGATACCTGGAGAGGAAGCCTAACAGCAAAGGAAGCTCAGGTATGAACTTGGATCTATGCCCTAGCTCTTCCCCAGGAAGACAGCAGGGAAACAAATATTATCCTGAGAGTGAACAATTGAGGAATTCCTCTGAGCCAGACCAGGATATTGATTCCATGATATTTGAGGAAGAAGGAGATATATTAAATGATCAGAATGAATACATGGATTGCTCTCTGTCTAGGCTGCTGTGGTAAAATACTTTCTCACTAATACAAAAACCATCAAAAGGAACTGTAATTTGTTCTTTTATCTACCCAGAAAAGTCTGCAAGAAAGCTTTTGGGTAGGATTGAGCCACGTAGAGAAAGTGAACCAGCAAAGGGGTTTGCAGCTGGCTAATTAGTGATAATTGAGCCAGGCACAAGTGCACGTGAGCTCTGAAAGGAAACTTTTCTTTTTGTATGTGTAAATAGAAGAAAGTTATCCTTGATAAAGAACAGTTTTTGTTACCTTTGGGTTTTGTTTTGCTTTTGGAGCAATGCTAAGAAAGTTATTAGCATGAGCCATCAAAAAGACCTTTTCTGTTTCCCATCAAGGTCTTATTTGATTTTTGCTTAAGAAGTTCAGTTACCTTATTTCATGTTTTGTTTTCCTGAATGCAATACTGAAAGCAAGTGTCCTTTTTGTGTTACCAAGTAAATCTGTGTGGGAGAATTAACCCCATGAATTAAATCCATTTTTCTTTGCTTACATTCGTGCATCACAACTCATTATTTTGTGAACGGCTGATTCTGGTATAAGTGAACTACATTCCCCACAATCCTTTGCAAGTCATAATATTTTTGCCTCTGTTAAGACTGTGGCCATTCACGACCAGCGCCCCCGTTTACAACACACATATACACATATATATATACATATATATATATATATAGATGCATAGATAGACATATAAGAATATATCTTATAGTGAGATATGGAAGGGCATAAAATACACACAAAAAATAAATATGGATATGTAGGCCTACATATGGGTGTCTGCAATTAAACAGACAGAGATATGCCTACAGCACAGTGATCACATAGGATATGTGGAGAGGAAAGATTCATCTAACAAGGAGGTGGAACCTACTTGAGAAGACATATAGAGAATCTATTCCTCCTGGTCATGATCTGCAAGAATGCTAGCTAGTGAAAAATAACCAGGACTGTTACGTGAAAAACAGAGGATAATATCCATGTGCAGTGAGCAAGTCCGGAGTCTTCCAGGACTCTAACATGGTAAGTAGACAGAAGACGCCTAGAGAAGAGATACCATGTTGATCTACTTAAGGGCAAAAGTATCATGCGTTCTTACCATGAAGACGAGCATATCCCCGATTGGGAATACTATGGACCAAAGCAGGGAAGTGGCAAGTCCTTGAGCTTTCACGTACGAGAAGGCCTATGTCCTTTATATCAAAAAAGGAGATAGTAAAAGAAGGGAGAACCTTCTAGTCATGGGAGACATGACTGAAAAGCCTTTTCTAATCAGCTAGGATAGCTGTTGGAGAAAAAAAACCCATGCTCTCTAGCAAGGGCCCATAGTGGAAAGCTTCTCTGTAAATAGCAGAGAGCATGATGCAGGAGAATGAGGAGATAGAACTGGCTGCAAGAGAGCCAGTATCTCTGCCAACTATGCTGCCAAACCCAGGAAAATGGAGATGGCAGAAATAGAAGACAATCTAGAAAGCTTGTAGTGAGATAGTCTCCAAGAGAGATGAAGCACTGACTTAGAGCCACTACTAAGACTAGACAGAATGTTAGTGGAGGACAAATCTGGTTGTTTGTGGACAAGAACCAGTGGTCCAAACATTAAGGCTCCTGCATAGGCAGCTGCTAGCAAGACAGCAGAAGAATCTTACTGTTCAAAACAGAAAGAAAAGACAGAACAGGAGTAGGAAACTCTGGACATGTCTGATAAGCTTCCCCAAAGCAAGATTGAAACAGAGGAGGTAACTCAGAGGAAAACTCCGCACTGGAAAGTGAGAAAACTAGAGAGGCTGAAGAGAAAGCCTCCCAGAAAGTAATTCCGCTCTTACTGGGGAAAAACTTGGTAAGAGGGTGAAGAGAATGGAGCTGAAGAAGACTTACGAAGTAGTAAGTCTATAGAAAAGAAAAATACATGCTGGCACAGGAACTATCATCTGATAGTGGTTAGACCTCTTTCCCTAGCAGGAAAAAGAGGAGAAACCTGTGACTTATAGGCATGAACATCCTGACAGCTCATAGAAATATATAAAAAATGGATATCTTTTGGAAAGAGATCCCTGTGTAGGGGTTAGAATAAAGCGGTGGATTGCCTCTATTGAGAAGAAGCAACTGTAGATTCTAACCCCAAGAGTCACAAGCATCTGATGATGAATGATCAGAAACCCTGCAGGTGCTGGGTTTGCTGAGCCTGGTGAGAGGTTGGATTCTTCAGACCAGGACGATACTTCCCCTGTTGGGGAACATCTGTATGATGGGCAAGTGATGAATAAAACCTTCTCCTGTGGGAAGAAAGTTTGGTAGGACATTTCCTACGTACTGGGACAGAGGAAGGGGTAGAACAACCCTTAGGAACAGGTAAATCAGTGGACAACTGAGTAACCTGACGTAAAGACTCCTTGTTAAAAAGATTTTCTCCAGTGCAAGGAGTATGTCCCAGCCTTTGTTGTGCCCATTTGTCCAAGCCTGAAGCTTGGAGCCAGGCTCTACGTCGTGCCCCTATAGCTATAGCAGAAGTCCTGCTAACAGACTCAAAAGAGTCTAGGGAAGCACGAGAAAGAAACCAAGAGATATTCTGGATATGCTGAAGCAGTGAGGAGTAGTCTTTACTCCTAGAATCTGGAAGGAAAGGAGACAAAAGATGTAATTGCTTTGTGACCTCCTCAAGAGAAAGACTCATATAAAAAATATATGAGAGAATTCTTGCAGAAAGCATAGATGTCTGGAAGGTTTGACGTCCAAAGTCATCTAGTGTTTTAGACTCACGACCTGGCGGATAGGAAGAGTGCTTTTTCTTACTCTTTACTCGCCTCATTGCTGATTCCACTACTATGGAATGATGAGGAAGTTGAGTCTTTTGAAACCCTGGAGAGGGGGGCACCTGATATAACAGATCAGTTGCCCTGGGAGGTGGGGGTACACTGAAAGGTGTTTCCCACATTCCTAGAAGGAGATCCTGCAAGGAATGATGAAAAGGAAGCATTATGTTCCCCTTTGCTTTGGTAGAAAGAGAGCCTTGTGCAGGATCATGTCCTGGGATAGGAATGGCAAGAGATCTTGCTATATCCTGGAGAAAACTCTGAAAAGAGGGATCCCCAACAGGAATCTCTCTTGGACAGGTTAGATTTAAAGAACTAGCCTGAGGACCCACAGAGGTATCCAAATATATAGGAATAGAAGATCCTGCACAGTGCAGTGTGGAATGCTTAAGGGATGGTTGCTGGTACTGGGTATCAGGAGCAGCAACCGTCCTTACCACATTGTCCATGCCAGGTATCGACTCCAAGCTTGGTATAGAATGGAGCGATCATGTTGAAAAAAGCATGGCAGGAGTTGACCACGATGCTACTGTGGGTACCGGTACCGATGTCGGAGTCAAGCCCGACAAAGACATCAGAGTAGTCATCGGTGACAGTTCAATCAATACCGAGGTGACCGAAACCATCCGGCCACTATCCTCGGTACCGAAGCACCGGTATCGATCGATGTCGGTACCAAAACCTATTGGTACCGAGTCTTCTAGACTAGAGATCGATTCCAAACTCGGCATCGAGGGCAGAGAGCCTGATAAGCGAAGCATGGAAGGCACCGACCGTAAAGGTAATGAGGTCATTGGTACCGATTTTGGTACCATGTCTGACACCGGTGAAGGAAGGTCAACCAGTGGCAACTCAATCGGCCTCGAAGGAACCGAGAGTTGTGGATCCAAATCGGAACCCAGCCTTCGGTACCATCGATAGCCGGTACCAAGGCGAGTCGGTACACAGTCCTCCAGACTGGAGATCGATTCCAGACTCGGCATCGAAGGAAGCGAGGCTATCGATGCACATCTGGAGGGTACCGACATCGGTTGGAGTATCGGTGTTGGTACCGATGATGGAAAGTCAATCTGGAGGGTATCCATCGGTCCCGAAGGTACCGAGGACACCAGATGACGATCCCTGGTGAGGAGTGTTTCATCCAACATCAGTGCCGATGCCGGGGTATCGGTACCGCTCGAAGCGGATGCCACCACCGTACACGGCTTAGGTATGCTCTGTGGGGGGTGAACCCCAGGAACAACCTGAAATCCCATAGGCTTTGGAGACCGAAGACTCCCGCCGGGGTTTTGAAGCCAGTGGGCCCTCGAGGGCAAGGCCGGAGCCGTCTACATGCTGCGCATGAGACCTACCACTCGAGGACTGGCTAGTCTTAACAGACTGTTTGTGGGTTACCTGATCCTGTGTGGACGAAGAAGGGGACGGTGCCCCGAAGTTGGAGGGCAACCGTGTATCGAGGGAGCCTTGATGTTGAAAACCTCTTCTTGCCAAATTGTTGTCAGGACCCAAGCAGGTTAGACACTGACTTTGAGGGTCTAAAAATAAAGTTGTACCGCCAGTGTGAACATTTCTTGGAGAAATTGCCTGGCGGTTCCATGAAGGAAAAAGAAGAGGCCTAAAAGGCCTAAGAGACCGTGGGACACTTTGAAGAAAAAATATCCCATGAAAAAGGAAAATTTTTCAAGAAAAGAAAAGAAAACACCGGCAGTACCGGTGGCGTCGGGAAGACAGCCGCGACCACAAGAAAACTAAAAAATAAAAACAAGAATTTTCTGCGGTGACAGGAGGACGTCCTGCCAGCTCCGCGGAAAAAAGAAAACTGAGGAGATGCAGTTGGAAAAGGCGGGAAGGCAGCACGCAGGCGTGCTGGGATGCTTCCAAAAGCTCTTGATTGAACGCTGGGAAGCGTTCCCGTGCAGACTCCGTCGGTACCAACGTACCCATATGTGAAGACTCATTCCTGCTTGTTCCTGGAGATATATACCAACCCTGGACATCCCCACCCCTTCACTGAGGAGCTAGGCAGTGAATACAAATCAACATACACATATAACACATAGCATGTCCATGTGGAGGTCAATTCCAAATGTGGCACAACTAAAATCTGGACAGCTCGGATCTGCACCTGCGGGAGTTCCCAAAGGAGCAGAATCGGGTATAGAGGATTTGGATGGCCCGGCCGTACCCTGATTCTGAGGGTCTAGACGTTCAGGGAATGCCCTGTCTAATCCACCCAAGGCCCCTGCATGGAGCCCGGTGCCATGGCGCCCGGTCACCATGACACTGGGACACCATGCAGGAGCCCCAATTGCCCACAAGCCTCCTAAATTCCCTTCGCCGCCCTCCCCTCCCCTACCCACCTCCTCACCAAGTCCCTCTGACGGCTGGTGCAAACTTCAGGGGAACGTATTCGACCTCCAAGGTGGAATAAGTTCCCCATCTAACCTTCATCCCCTGGACGTACAGAGCCCTGACCGAAATCAGCCCTGTATGTCTGGTTTGAGTGCCCTGCATCTGCCCTCACTCATCCTCCGACCTGCCCCCATCCAGAGCTCCCCACACATCTTTGTACATGCGGGGTGCTCTGGAACCGGCGTCAGGCCTAAGCATTTAGCGGGGATGTATGTCCAAACCAGACATACATCCCTGCTAAACGCTGTTCAGAATGCCCCCCATATCATCTCATAAATTAACAAAAAGTGTGATGATCTCTCCACCCTGCAGGAAGACTGAGGAAAGAACGGAAGGCAACCTAAAGATGTCCCAAGGAAATGCAAAGGTGGAGAGCACGTACCAGCACTCACCTGAAATTCCTCTCTCAGCTGCGAGGAGTTGCTTTGTGGGTCTATTTTTATCATTTCCTTGTATGTTGGCTTGAATTCGCCCACTGGGATGGTGGTGTCACCACAGAGACAGGCTTCTAAGATAGCGTCGTGGATGAAAATGTACTGTTCCTTGCAGAGTATACAAAAAATATTTTATGCTTCTTGGTACTGGGATTCATAATCTTAGCTTATTTTTCATCACAGTACTTGGTATTCATGAAATCCCTCACAAAGACTATCCTCAACAATGATGGGGCATGACTGAAGGAAACAGGGTAAAAGGTTTCATCCAACCCCATCTTACAGTTATGATAAAAAACCCAACAAAATGGAATTTTATCTTAAGCAAGGTAACAGACAACCAAGTCAGTTTAGGATATGTGTTGCAAGTTACTTGGTGAATGTGAAATGGTTATATTGTTTATCCTTCATAACTCCATGTTATATCTGCTCAGTTGACTTGTAGAACATCTATTGCCTTTTTATCCACCGTCTCGCTGCAAAGGGATAATGGATTAAAGCTCAACCCTGTTTCTCTCTGCTTATGAGATAACCCGGTTGGATGTCACAAACAGGCGCACAAAGCTGGCCAATCTGCTGGCACTGAGCATTAACTAAGTACAAGATTTTTATTTTTTTTTATATGAGCATACACTTGGAATCCAAATATCTGAAATTTTAACATAATAGCTTTACCAATGTTGAGAGACTTAAAATATCAAAAGCCTCCCAGGCTAGTTTAAAAATGTTCATTAATAATATTGTATCACACTCTCTCCCCCCAAGTAGCAGTTAAATCATATCCATGAAAAACAGTTATAGGCAATGGTAGCTGATTACATGTATGTCACATATGCTTGTGATCATGTGACCACAACCTATCACATCTACAGCATTGATATGAGCATTGATCACACAGACAGTTAAGCATGTTAATGCTGCAAAGACTAGTTTCTGGTATGTTTGCTATTAGCTGATCACTATCAATCAAGTTACGTGGTACTGCGCGCGCTATAAGCAGTGTCATAAGAGGCGGCAATGGAAACCTTCTGTCGCCTCTGACTTACCCCCTTTCAATGGACAAACTAGTGCTACCCATTTAAAAGTGATGGGCCTGCCAAAAGCTAGAGGCAATAGTCAAATTTCCAAAAAGCTTATTATGATTTGCTGTATGCCAACTACTTTAGAATAAGAGAACTTACTCTGCCATTTTATAAAGTCAAGTCCATACATATCTTACTTTAGAAAACAAGAGTGAACTGCAAACGTTAGTCTACAAAATTACACTGTGTGTGTGTGTATGTATTGCCATGTGTGGAATATGGAGGTAATTTTATAAAACCATTCCTGCACATATGTGACTACATATGCACGTAAATGACCTCGTATAAAATACTGTGTGACATAAAAGTACACGCTTTAGCGTGAACATGAGCGTTCAGTATAAAATATCTTAATCTATGCCCATCCTTGCACACTTTACACGCATTCTTTGCGCTCCTGCTACAGAGGTGGTATAAATACCCATGCCTGAATTTAAAATGCAGCCTCTGCCACTTATGCTAGCATTTTATAAAGCTAAGTAGGTATCTGCTTGCCTCTATAAAAAGAGATGCGTTTCGACTACTTTAACCTAGGTGCCTTCTCATAAAATTACCCTTCATCTGTGTACATATTTTTCTGCAAACAAATCTGTGATACTGCCATGACTGGCTGCCAGGAATACACAGGTGTAAATGATGTACTTTATTCATAGAAGTGTTGAACCCTGTGACTTCATACTATAGCATTCTGCTATCACATAAGCACAGAAATATATGTGCATTAAAAAAATACTTAGTTTTAAACAAAATTACATATTCATGATGACAACTGGGATAAGATTTAAGAATCGCCATGCCTTTAGTTCTGAGGGTTCTTTCCCTTAGCATGTGTTATCATTGGTGTCATCTTTCCTATACTGCAGCCAGGTAATTGGGCGATTCACAGCTTCTACTCCAAGAGCAGAGGGCAAAAAAGCACAGTTACTTACCTGTAACAGGTGATCTCTGGGAACAGCAGGAATAAGTCTTCACATATGGGTACGTCGGTACCAACGGAGCCTGCGCGGGAACGCTCCCCAGCTTCCCAAAAAGGAAAGCTTTTGGGAGCATCCCACAGCGCCTGCGCGCTGCCTTCCCGCCTTTCCTAACCGCCTCTCCCCAGTTCGAGTTTAAAAGCTGAGACAAAGAGAGAGAGGAAAGGAAAAATAGATAGAGAGATACAACTCCTAGGGGAGGTGGGTGGGTTGTGAAAACTTATTCCTGCTGTTCCCAGAGATCACCTGTTACAGGTAACTGTGCTATCTCCAGGAACAAGCAGGAATGAGTCTTCACATATGGGGACTCCCTAGCTAGAGATGCCTAAGTTAATTGTACATAGTTATGAAAAACGCTGTTCCATGTAAAACCATGTTCATTATATGTTAAGTGTAAACCGCCTTTGATCTCTGGAAAAAGCGGTATAAAAGAAAAGCATAAATAAATAAAAATGCCTGGGAGATCCCCAAGGTTGTAAGACCCTGTGAAGGGCTCTATCTCCTCCTATGGATCTCAGGCATCCATTCAGGGAAGGAGGGCAGGAGTTGATTAAGCATGGAACAGGTGTTTGAGAACAGCCTGACCAAACAAGGCATCCCGGCGGGAGTCCTTGTCCAAACAGTAATGGGCTGTGAAGGTATGAACCGAGGCCCAGGTGGCCGCTCGACAGATCTGGTCGATGGACACAGAATTTAGATGAGCCATAGAGGTGGCCATGGCCTTCCAGAGAAAGGTTCTTACTCTGGTAGGCGAAAGAAATACACTGAGCAATCCAATTGGACAGTGTCCTCTTAGAGACTGGAAGTCCCAAATGAGAGGGATCAAAGGCAACAAAGAGTTGAGAAGACCTTCTATGTTGCTGTGTCCTTTGTAAGTAAAAGGCAAGAGCTCTCTTACAATCCAGGGTATGAAGATTCCTCTCTGCACTTGATGCATGAGGACCTGGAAAAAAGACAGGTAAATACACCTCTTGATTAAGATGAAAAGGTGAAACCACTTTAGGCATAAAGTGTGGATTGGTCCTAAGGACTACCTTATCATGATGGAACCTTGTATAAGGTGGATTAGCCTCTAAGGCCTGTAGTTCACTGATGCGGCGAGCTGAGGTGACTGCAATGAGGAAAATAACCTTCCAGTAAAGAAATTTCAAGGAGGTGGTGGCTAAGGGTTCAAAAGGTGGCTTCATAAGCTGACCAAGAACCAGATTTAAGTCCCATGCCACCGGAGGAGGCCTAATGGGAGGTTTAGTTAAAGTTAGGCCTCTCATGAATCTTGCAATAAGAGGATGAGAGGAAATAGGCTGTCCATTGATAGGCTTAAGGGATGCTGCAATAGCACTCAAATGGACCCTTACTGAATTCGTCTTGAGGCCTGCATTGGAGAGATGCAGGAGATATTCCAATAGAGAATTCAAAGGTAGTGCTAGAGGGTCAAGACCCTTCTCAGCACACCAAATGGAAAACCTTTTCCATTTAAAAGCATAGGAACGTCTAGTAGAAGGTTTTCTGGAAGCATGGAGGATATCCTTCACCTGCTGAGACAGATTCCAACCTTGAAGGTCTAGGCCTTCAGCAACCAAGCTCTGAGGTGAAGGGACTTGGGGTTTGGGTGCCACAAAGTCCCCTCCTCCTGGGACAGGTCTGGAGCAGCTCCCAAGTCTAGAGAGGGAGCTTGAGAGAGATGCAGAAGTAAAGGGTACCACACTTGGCGTGGCCAGCGTGGAGCTATGAGGATCATGGATCCTTGATCCCTCTGGAGCTTGAACAGAGTCTTGGGAATTAAAGGAATGGGTGGAAAGGCATACAGGAAGTCTTGTCCCCAGTAAAGGAGGAAGGCATCCTTGGCCTGAACTCCCTGACACAGAATTCTGGAAAAGAATCGGGGAAGTTTGGCATTCCACGGACTTGCAAAGAGGTCTATGTCCGGGGTTCCCCACTCTTGAAAGATTCTGAGTACTTGGTCCATGTGCAGGGACCATTCGTGTGGAAGCAGAACTCGGCTGAGTCTGTCTGCCCAAGAGTTTTGGATTCCTGGGAGGTATACGGCCAGGAGATGGATTTGATGCTCTCTGGCGAAGGCCCACAATCTTAAAGCTTCGTTGCAAAGCGACAGAGAGCCAGTTCCTCCTTGCTTATGTAAAACATGGCTACCTGATTGTCCGTATGAATGAGGACAGTCTTGTAGCTGAGCAGGGTATGGAAGACCTTGAGAGCTAGAAAAACTGCTCGGAGCTCCAAGTGGTTGATATGCAGAGAGGTCTCCTGTGGAGACCAAGTGCCCTGAGTGGAGAGGTCTTGTAGATGAGCTCCCCAACCTGTTTGGGAGGCATCTGTTGTGAGGGTTGCCTGGGGCAACAATTGTTGGAAGGGGGACCCCAGCAACAGACTTTGGGTGGACATCCACCACTGGAGAGACCAAAAGAGACGTTTGGAGGTTGCTATTTGGTCTGAGAGAGCTCCTGATGCTTGAGTCCACTGGGTGGACAAAGTCCATTGAGCTGCTCATGTGAAGGCGAGCATAGGGTACCACATGCACTGTGGATGCCATGTGGCCTAACAGTTGTAGCATCTCCCGGGCAGTTAAATGGCTCTTTGACTGAATCTGGGAGGCTAACTGCACTAGGCGTAGGCAACGTGCCTGAGGAAGATAGGCCCATGCAGTGGTAGTATCCAGCCAGGCCCCTATGAACTCTAGGGACTGAGTAGGGGTGAGCTGGGACTTTGGGAGGTTTACCACAAGTCCCAGATACTGCAGAATGTGCCTTGTGCAGTCCAGGGAAGTCTGGGCCTCTGACTGAGATGGAGCTCGGATGAGCCAGTTGTCCAGGTATTGGAATACAAATATTCCCAGAGTGCGTAGAAATGCAGCTACTACTGCCATGCATTTGGTGAACACTCTTGGAGCAGAGGCCAGACCGAAAGGAAGCACCCTGTATTGGTAATGCTTTCCTTGGAAAAGAAAACGGAGGAACCTTCTGTGAGATGGATGGATGAGGACATGTGTGTACGCATCCTTGAGATCTAGAGAACAAAGCCAATCCTGACTCTGAAGGTATGGAAGGAGAGTGCCCAGAGAAAGCATCTTGAATTTCTCCTTGCATAGAAATTTGTTCAATTCTTTGAGATCTAATATGGGTCTGTGAACCCCGTTTTCTTTGGGATCAGAAAGTAGGGGGAGTCAAACCCTGACCCTTGTTGAAAAAGAGGCACTTCTTCTATTGCCCCTTGGGCAAGAAGGGTAGCCACCTCCTGACCTAGAAGGTCGAGGAGAGATGTTGGAGAATTGAAATGTCTCACCATGGTGTGAGGAGGAAGGTTTGAGAAATGAAGTTTGTAGCCCTCTCTTATGATGGAGAGGGTCCACTGCTCTGCTGTAATTTGCTCCCATCTGGGAGCAAAATGAGCTAACCTTCCTGGAATGGTGAGAGGCTCTGGCTGTTTCAGAGCCAGAAAGGCTAAGTTCTCTAGCATCAAGTAAAAAGCCCTGAGGAGGCTGGGCCTGCTGAGTTGCAGCAGCCCCTGTAGGCTTAGGCCTGGCTTGTTTAGGTTGCTGGCGCTTAGCAGCAAAACGACCTGTAGAAGATTGTTGGCTAGAAGCAGGATGGAATCTGCCTTTCTTGAAGAAAGACTTCTCGAAAGGTTTTTTTCTTGGCAGGAATGGAGGTTGACTTTGAAAGTCTATCCAAAGCAGAATTTTCTGCATCAATTTGAGTGGCTTTTATTTGCCAATCTTTGCCAAACAGGTTTTCACCTGTACAGGGAAGATTTCCCAAGCCATCCTGAACCCAAGATTCTAGATCAGAAGCCTGGAGCCAAGCAATTCTGCGAGCAGCTATGGCAATGGCCGAAGCTCTGCTGGCACCTTCAAAGGAGTCAAAAGCTGCACGGTTGGAAAACTTTGAAATATCTTGAGTATGCTTAAGCCAAATAAGAAATTCTTCCCTTTTATCCTCTGGAAGAAAAGGGAGGAAAGTGTGCAGCTTATCTGCAACTTCTTTCAGAAACATACCCATATAAAGACTATAGGAGTTGATTCTGGCAATGAGCATACTGGCTTGGAAGATTTTCCTACCAAAAGCATCCAAGGTCCTGCATTCTCTTCCTGGAGGAGCAGAGGAGTGTCTTTTTGCACTCTTGATCCTTTTCATAGCTGACTCCACCAAAATAGAATGGTGAGGAAGCTGTGTTTTATGAAACCCAGGACAAGGAGGGACACGGTACATAGTGTCCAATCTACGAGAATGAGGAGAGATAGTGAGAGGAGTCTCCCATAAGTCAATCATGTGATCATAAAGAATCTCATGAATTGGTAAGGTGACTGCCTCCTTAGGAGCCTTAGAATAACCTAGAATATCCAATTTTTTAGCTCTAGGCTCTGATTCAGAGGTTACTGAAATAGAAAGTCCTTTAGCCACTTCTCTTATGAAGTCTTGAAAGGACAAGTCCTCTGGAGGAGACATTCTTTTTTTTGGAGAAGACATTCTTCTTTTTGGAGAAGAAGGCTCTTCAGGAAGGGCTATGGATACTTCAGCAGACTCCTCCGATGCATCAGAATCTTCGGAGGAATCAAAGTATCGACTGTCAGGGTGCTCCTTCCAAAGCTCGATACGCGTATCGAGCGGTATCGACATCGGGCGTCATCGGTACCGGTGCGGTACCGATGGGCATCCCTGGACAGGGAACCGCTGCAGTCGGCATCCTGGTCGATGTCGATGCAGTCGGTACCGGTACCGACACTGGTGCCGGTATCGGAGCCGATACCGACAACAGAGTTTGTTGTGGTATCAGCGGCGTCGCAGCTTGAATGAAGGCCGTGATAGCCTGCTGCATGGATAGAACATTCTGATCCATCGACGCCATGAATGCCTGGAATTCGGTACCGGAAGGTTGCGCCGGTACCCCAGAGCATTCTAACAGGCGATCGGTCGAGGCCGTGCCATCGATGTCAACCTGTAACCCCATAGGAGGAGCTTTGGAAGCCGGAGCTTCCCGCCGGGGTTGTTTTGCCGGTGCGGAATCCTCGAGGGCAAGCCCGGAGGCATCTCGATGCTTGGAAGGAGATCTACCCTTCAAGGACCAGCTAGATTTATGTTTGGTTACCTGAGATCCATGGGAGGAAGTAGAGGCCCTGGAAGACGTCGATGCCACTGAAGCTGCATCAGAGGGAAACAGCACATGGAGCTTAGCTGCTCGATTCTGTAATCCTCGTTTAGACATCAAGGAGCAGGACGGACAATCCAAAATGGAGTGGTCAGGACCCAAACATTTAAGACACCATTCATGGGTGTCGGTGACAGAAATAGTACCGCTGCACTTAGTGCATTTTTTAAACCCGGAGGCTGGTTTTTCCATGAGGAAAATTTCTCGTGAGGCCTAAGGCCCAAAGAGGAAAAACACACTAAGTGAGGGAAAAATATGTTTTGTTTTGTTTTTTTTTATAAGAAAAGAAAGAAAGACCGGCGGTACCGGTCCGACGTCGGGGAAGGCAGACGCGCGACCAAAGAAATAAAATAAAACAAAGAACTTCTTCAGCAGTTACAGGAACACGACCTGCTGGCTCCGCGGAAAAGAAGAACTGGGGAGAGGCGGTTAGGAAAGGCGGGAAGGCAGCGCGCAGGCGCTGTGGGATGCTCCCAAAAGCTTTCCTTTTTGGGAAGCTGGGGAGCGTTCCCGCGCAGGCTCCGTCGGTACCGACGTACCCATATGTGAAGACTCATTCCTGCTTGTTCCTGGAGATAACCCAACTGGTTTTAGTGAGCGCATGGGCCAACATGGCTGGAATGCTAACCCCGTGAAATTGACATTAAAAGATCATAGGTGTTGAGTCTCGTCTTATTCCCATACACACAAAGAAGAGAATCACATAAGACCATCAAACACTTTCCTCTGAAACTTTGGCCTCTTTAAAGCCTTGATGCTTTAACATTTAATCTTCCTCCTCCCCCATCCCCTGAGCTAACGCTTTACCAACCCAGGCAATAGATTTACTGCTTGGCATCATCTGGAAGAGTAAGAAACGTAGGAAACAAGATCAGACGTGTTTGATGTTTACTAGAAATGATAGGAGCCCAATAAAAAAGCACTTTCAAAAGAAAATAATTCTTGCCTGCTCAGTTGCACTTCTTAACCATCTCGTGCATTATGAAAACAGCCACGGGGCTTCCTGATTCTGAGAGCAAGATTCTCAGAATGAGTTGGAAAGCCTGTAGGTTCCATTAGCAAGGTTGATAGTGGATGTCAAGAATGCTCTTTTGACCTGGCAGTTCTTACCTTCTCCTATTTTGGATTTTTCCTTTCTTATCCTAAACACACACATGTTTTCAGTTGGGCTACAGCAGCAACCATTCTGAATCAAAGGACATGTAGCCTGACTCCCTTCAGAATCCCAACAACCATTATCCTATAATTGACCATCTAATTGTAACTCCATGAAGTGGCTACAATGCTTCCCCCTTCCCCCCAAGGTTGTGAAGTTTGCCTTAGGAGCACAATCAGATTTAATATTCCAGCACCCATAGGCAGGATTGAAGAAAGCAGAGGGGAAGGGGATTAATAACGCCACAGATTAAAAGATGTGAAATAAAGTGGACAAAAAAAAGGATTATAATGTCACGGCAACACCTTTTTGAAGTGCAGGGCCCTAAAGCCCCTTTAGCCTGGGTATTTGGTATCTTCAAATTTTGGTGCCCTATATAATTGCCTATGCCTAAATCCAGCCAGCTTGGCAGCAAACCCAGCACCAGGCTGACCCAAGAAACAGAAATCTTGACCTGGAAACTGAACAGAGAATCTCATGTGTGGCAGGACACAGCTCGTATCAGAGTCACTAGGCTAGCCCTCAAGGATACTTTATCATGGGAAGACGTAGTCTTTGAAGTTTATGTGGAAGCTATTAAAAACCACCGGCAAATATGGGATCCTTCTCCTGTTTGTTGACCTTAGTATTTAATGATGGAACGAAGCGTGCCCATTCTTGCTAGATAACTAGTTTGATGAATACCATAAACTCAATAGATCCTGGGATTTTGCCCCTTTTCAACAAAAATAAAGTTCCTGCATCATTTTTATGAAGCAATATCATTTTACCATTCCTAATAGCAGCCTTTTACCTTAAAGATGGGACCTTTTTTGTGCCTATCCAGAGGGTCAGAGGAACCACAAAGGGGGAGGGGGGAGGAGAAAGGAGTCTCAATAAATCATTTTCTTTTCTGTAATGAAACCTTTAAGAGAGGCAGTTGAAAGTCTGTTGGTGCCAACAGCCCATGGCGACCGCCTTCTATTCAGTTAATTACCTCATTAGTCATGAGTAATTATTCAATGCTTGAGCCAAGAACATCAACCCTTTCAGCTCAGGTTGTGTACATTAGCACCCACAATCCCCCATTAGCTGGGCTCCGTTTAATGGATTTTTCTGCAATTTAGTAAGTGAAGTGCTCTCGGTCTCTCACCCTTTCTTGCAAAATTGGTATCTTATTATTTTAAGTGGAGAATTGCAGATGCACTACAGAGCATGGAACAGACGGAGGAATAGATAACCTAATCACTTTAGCAAAAAGGTGACATTTTACTTACCAGTTAGGCCTTTCCTCAAATCCTGCTAGACCAGTCCAGATAAGTGGGTTGTGTTCCCCTACCAGCAGATTGGTGGAGACAAAGAACCAATGAAAAGCCTATGTTTTCAATGACA
This sequence comes from Ichthyophis bannanicus, assembly GCA_033557465.1. Lineage (NCBI taxonomy): Eukaryota > Metazoa > Chordata > Amphibia > Gymnophiona > Ichthyophiidae > Ichthyophis > Ichthyophis bannanicus. The sequence goes on from CM066039.1 coordinate 32,265,722, forward strand.
TCACTCCTATGCCTCTATTTGCCTCAGGCACCAGAGGTCTCTTCAGTATTTGTCCCAAAGCAGATGGGAGAAACATGATAAGCCTCACACAGCCTCAAATCATGGGCAACAATGAGTAATTAACAGTAGAGAACTATGTACAGGAAAGCATAAACAGAAGGTTGTCAGTAGAGGATGAACCTGCAGAGCCAAGTTTCTACTTCTTGCAAGACTATCTGCTTGCTTGATCCCATTCTTCTGATTGGCCCCAGGTGGGGAATGGGGTAGCCATCGAGGAAACACGTACAGCAAGTGCTAGCCAACCTAATTTCCATGCCGTGACTAAAGAAATGACAAACTATGGCATTATAGTAGGTCACCATTTCGGGGATATCCCAGTGGCACAGAATCAACACACACACCACCTGACAATTTTCACTCTCCTGGATCCAGTAAGTGCCAGTTGAAGAAGTCCGCTTCCACATTGTCGACCCCAGCAATGTGCTGAGCTGACAAGGCTAGGAGGTTCTTCTCTGCCCAGGCAAACAGGAAAGCCATCTCCAGAGCTACCACGGCACTCCTTGTGCCGCTTTGCCAATTGACATAAGCCAAACACTCAAGCCGTCTGGCCCTTGACCAGGGGCCAAAAATGCAGACGAGTCAAACTGATCACCCTCGCCGAGAGAAGGTTGATGAACCACACCACTTGCCTGTGGTTCTAATGACCCTGGACTGTACAAGAGTTGGCAATGGGATCCCCAGCCTGAGAGACTTCCACCCGTCATCAGCAGGATCCAGAAGAAATAGTTCAGCGGCACGCCCTTCCTCAGATGACAAGGCTGATCCCACCACCACAGGCTGGACTTCACCATCAATGGCAGTGGGAGCATGCGCTCAAACTCATGAGAACTCGGGGACCACCTTGTCAACAAGGACCGCTGGAGCATCGCATGTGAGCAAGCGCCCACGGCACCACTCTATGTTTGCTGCCATCAATTAGAGAAGCTGAAGATAATCCCAGACTCTAGGAGCCTGCTGCACCCAGAACAGCACCAGGTAATCCAAGAGTCTGGCAGGAAAGCTCTGCCCACTTGAGTGTCGAAACATGCTCCCAGAAACTCCAGGGACTGGGAAGGCAGCATCTGGCTTTTTCTCCAATTGATCAGCAAAAAAAGGACACCAGTTGGGACGTCATTGAAGACGTTTCTGAAAAAGAACAGGCCCAGATGAGCTAGTCATTCAGATATGGAGGGACACAGATCCCTTGGCGCCGCAGCTGCCACCATCATGATCTTGGAGAACATCTTTGGGACTATGGATAGCCCTAAAGGGAAGGTGGCAAACATAGTGAGAGCCAAGCATGGCAAAATGCAGATACTTTTGATGATCCACCTGGATCGGGAAATGAAAACATGCCTTGGCCAGATCCAGAGAAGCCAAGAACTCCCCTCAGAACACTGCTTGGTTCACTGAGTGCAAGGTTTCCATCTGGAAGCGCAGGGCGTGCAAGTGCTCGTTAACCCCCTTGAGGTCCAGAATGGGCCAGAAGGAACAGTCCTTTCTGGGCACCACGAAATAGATGGAGTATCTGCCCTTGCACAGCTCGTCTGGGGGGACAGGCACCACTGCCTTTAGGCACCGCAACTTGTCCAAGGTGGTCCACAGAGCAGCACTTTTACTCGCAGACCCACAAGGGGAGATGACAAAGGCACTCAGAATGAGCTTTTTGCATTTCAGGACATAACCGAACTGAATGGTGGAGCACCCAGCGATCCTTGGTAGCCCAATCCCATTACTGAAAGAAAAGGCAAAGCCTGCCTCCAACTGAAGGAACCAGGGAATGGGCTCCCAAACTTTCATTGCACAGCCCGGGAGGGTGGTCCTCTGGAGGGAACAGAGTCCCTGGGCACACACGCTCCACGAAAGGATTGAGAACGAGCCAGAAGCCTGGAGATAGAGAGGAAGAAAGGTTTTCCAAGTCGGTAACAATGAAAGTCACAAGCCCCCCGGTATCTAGCTAGAGTACCCTCGGATGGATGGGTGGAAGCTGATGAGAAAGAGGCACCAGCCCACTCACAGGCCCCCTGGACCTGTCTTCCGGAAGGCAGTAAGTTTTTATCTTACCCAGGTCCTTCACCAGCTTCTCCACATCAGCTCCAAAAAGAAGCTTCCCTTTAAAAGCTAGTTGGGCCAAATGTGCTTTGGAAGATGATTCTGCTGCCCAGTGCCGGAGCAACATCCAACACTGTGACGCCATTGTGAGGGCATCATCCCTGGCTGCCAAACATGCATAGGTCATACATAGCATCAGAAAGGAAAGTCATAGCAGACTCCAAGAGAGGGGTAGTATCATCTACTGCAGGAAGGCTCAAGACATCAGACTGGCACATACCGCCAGCAGCCGCCATGGCAAACTGGCTCTTCAACAACAAATCCACCATATGGTCCAGAAAATCCTTTAAGGCTGATCTGCCTTCCACAGGAATGGTGGTCTGTCCGATAACTGCTGTGATCCAGCTTGGGAATACCAAACCACTCAATACACTCCTTCTCCAGGAAAGCATAGATCTTTTTACATACCCATAACTCTCCTTAGGGAGTCGGGAGAGTCCCACTACAACTGGATCATATCCTTGATCACATCTGGGGATGGGAAGACAACAGTGAATTTCCACACCCCTTGAAGGAGCGGGTGTACCTTCGGCTCCTGCTCCATGCCAGAAGCAGCCATCAAGCTCAAGGCAGATAAGACTGACAATCCACGCTGCCAGCTCCTCCTTCCGGAATAGGTGGATCACTCCGGCCTCTTCACAATCTTCTGAAGGCAAGAGTACTTCTGCATCCACGTCAGTAGCAGCAGCCCGAAAGGCACAGATTAACTGTGCTTTTACTGCAATGCTCCCACTTGGACATAACGAGTGCTAGGACCACGTGACTGCCAAGCGCACAATAGGAAGAAACGTTATTAACGTGTGCAGAAAATGTCAAGAAACACCCACACCATGCCAACAGTCGCCAGCAGTCCACCCCGAATTCCATCCCAGGCAGCTGGAATTGGGAGTCCCCAGCAAGGACAATGACGTGGCCAAGTACTCACTCCCTGAGAGCCCAGGCAGAGAATTCACGCCGGGCACAGCTCTACTCCCCTGAAACTGTTTCACTGGCTTTGCAGCACTACGTTTAAGGTGGCTGGCAGACAGATCCCTCTGAGAGCCTTCTGCAATCTTCAGGACAGAGCAGGGGGGGTGGATAGAGAAGGAGGGAAGGGGCGTCGATGTGTAAGGCTGCTGTAATCTACCAGATCCTTCCAATTTCTGGCTGCTCAACAAGCTCTTATGATAAGCACATGGAGCTGAACCAATTTTCCCTCCTCCTATTGCTACTGAAAAGACTGCAGTCTCCCACGTTGCACTGAAGTGAAAATCACCCTCAAGGTGGTCTTCCACAAACATTTAAAGCAATCTTTTTTTCTCAATTCTTCAGAGGAGAAAATCCATCCTACACATCTGCTGGAGATAAAGAAATACTGAAGAGACCTCTGGTGGCTGAGGTGAATAGAAACATAGGAGTGATGTCACTGAAGCTGGGCTTTTCATTGGTTCTTAGTATCCACCAATCTGCTGGTAGAGGAACACATCCCACTTGTCTGGACTGGTCTAGCAGGACGATATGGAAGTAGATGTCAGCAGCAAAGAAAAAGCAGAGAGTAAGGTGTGGAAGAGGAAAGTCACTCCATCCAGACCTGTCTCAGAGTTATAAAAAAAAAAGGTGAATTAGTCCGGGTTTCTCAAATGTTGTCCTTTGTAGAACTCCAGAATGCTTTAACACACAAGCAGAAAAACCATGAATGTAACATGACATGTAATCAAATGGCCATCCTACGTTTATATAAGGATCCTTCCCAGCTTTTCTTCATGGTAAAAAATTCCTTCCCTCATAATTTTAATGTACAAGACTTAACTGTGGGCTTTTGGGAAAACCAAGGACCATAAATACTACTACTACTGAGCATTAATATAGCACTACCAGTTGTACGCAGCACTGTACAGAAACATGTAAGACACAGTCCCTGCTCATCAGAGCTTTCAATCTAATTAAGACAAACTCAGAAGGCGTAAACAGGGGGAAGGAGAAGGCGATCAGATGAATCTGGATCCAAAGGCAGCAGCGAAGAGGTGAGTGAGCCTTCAACCTGGATTTGAAAAGGGTTAGCGAATACTCACAGTCAAACCATTTAAGCAAGCCTTTAATTACAGCAAACGAATACTCAAAGGAGAGCACACACGGAAGGTACCGTCTTCTGTAGGAAATTTTAGAACTGATTTTCCATGTATAAATTTTCTCATTGGAGAAAGGTGAATAGTGGAGTACCCCAGGGATCTGTGCTGGATCGGCTGCTTTTTAACATATTTATAAATGACCAGGAAATGGGAATAACGAGTGAGGTGATCAAATTTTCAGAAGACACCAAATTATTCAAAGTTGTTAAAACACAAGAGGACTGTAAAAATCTGGGAGAATGGGCATAGAAATGGCAGACGGCATTTAATGTGGACAAGTGCAAAGTTATGCACATAGGGCAGAACCACCCAAACTACAGTTACATGATGCAAGGATCCACATAAGGAAACACCACCCAGGAAAAGGATTTGGGCATCACTATGGATTTTACGTTGAAACCCTCTGCCCAGTTTGTTGCCAGGGCCAAGAAAGCAAATAGAGTGCTAGGAATCAAATAAAAGAACAGAGAATAAAACAAAGACTATTATAATGCCTCTATATTATTCCATGGTACAACTGCACCTTGAATACTGTGCAATTCTGGTTGCCCTATCTTAAAAGGATATTACAGAATTAGAAAGAGAAGAATTAGAAAGAAAAGAGCAACAAAAATAGTAAAGGGGATGGAAGGATATCCCTATTAGGAATGGCTTAAAAGGTTAGGGCTCTTCAAACTGGAAAAGAGATGGCTGAGAGGAGATATGATAGAGGTATATAAAATAATGAATGGCGTGGAATGGGTAAATGTAGATTGGTTGCCTACTCCTTTAAAAAGTAGAAAGACGGGAGGAGGAAGTGACGTCACCTGGGAGATGGTGGCCTGAATCGGGAGCTCCCGTAGGGACGTAGCTTTTGAGGCGAGATAGTGCGGCCAGCCTTTTCCCCCAGTCCAACACTCTGGTGCAAAAAGTTTGCGAAGCATCAGAGATGTCCGTAAGCAAAAAATTAGCCAAGTTCCAGTCCTCCTACGCCCTGAAAACTGACCGGGCGGGCAGAGAGAGCTCAGAGCGCGTGGCCTCGGAAGACGAAATGGAGGAAGTACCCGACCGGGCCGACGATGCCTGCACACGTGGCGACATATGGGGCTGGAAGCGCTCCCTGAAACGGGACATTGGCGGCCTGCGGAGCGAGCTGAAGGAGACGCTAGTGACTATCAAAGCGGATATTCAGGAATTGGGCAATCGGGTGGAGACCCTTGAGGAGCAGGCCGAGAAGACCGCGGAGAAGGGGACCGAACTGGAGGCCCTGTTGCAGCAGTACCAGTTAGAGCAAGGCCTCTTAAAGGATAAACTCGAGGACTTAGAAAATCGCTCGAGGCGTAATAATGTGAGGCTGCGGGGCTTACCGGAGACTGGTGAGTTCGCTGATGCTACTGCGGTAGTACAGAAAGTCTGCCGCTATCTTCTGCAGCGTGGTGAGGACCTGCCAGTGAATGAGGTGGCAGTGGAGAGAGCGCACAGGGCCTTGGGCCCGGCACGGAAGGGACTGCCGAGAGACATTGTGGCTTGCCTGGGTTCTTATGCTATAAAAGAGAAGGTGATGAGGGTGGCGGCGGCCCGGCGACGCTTCACATGGGAGGGCCAGACAGTTGAGGTTTTCCATGATCTCTCAGCGGCTACTCTGCAGAGGCGGCGAGAGATGAAGCCCGTCACCACATACCTACAATCTGAGCAGAAGCGCTACAGATGGCTGTTTCCTTTCGCGCTGATGTTGGATGTTAATGGCAGGAGCTTTAGGGCACGTACAGTGGCGGAGGCCTGGACTATTCTGAAGAGAGAGGGGGCCCCGAGGCTTCCTGAATTGAGCATGGCCACTGAACAGCAAGGCCCAGGGAAGGAGCGGCGTTCGGTGTGGGAAAGAGTCCCTGTGAGAGGGCAGCGGCTGCGGCGTCGTTCAGGGGCAACAGAGCCAGCAGACCATCCAGATGAACAGACAGGCAATACTCTCCTTGGTACTGAGTGATGGCCCGGAATAATTTGAGAGGACATGCTGATATATTTTAGGCCTCAGTTACCATTAAGGGCTTCCTTGGGTTTCCTCCAGGCGTTGGAAGAGATGTGGCAGGATTGGGTGGGGGACTGGAACGGGGGGAGTTGGGGATATATATATATTGCTGAATGTAGCTTATTTACTGTTACTCTCTTTTGTTTAACCATGTTTGTTTGCGGGAGTGTTGGGGAACTTACTGTGATGGGGGGCTGGGTACGGTGGGCGGGGGGAGGCTGGGGAGGGCATTTGGGCGCTGTGTCCTGGGGATCGCCACTTCCTCGCTGGTGGTTGGATTGGAGATCCGTAACAGGGGAGGAGGGGGGGTTGGAGGGGGGAGGGGGGCTGGGGGGAATGGGTGGGGTTGGGCTGCGGGGTGCAAGGGGGGGATACACACTGGTTATGGCAGCGGGATTGATAGTGGGCAGTCTGAATGTGCGGGGCCTGAATTCCCCACATAAGAGGCGCTTGCTGTGGAAGGAACTTCGGTCCCGAAAATGGGGCGTGGCTTTTCTGCAGGAAACGCATCTGCGTCAAGTAGATGAGCGATTGTTGGGCTCGGGGGCTTATCAGGGGTACTTTGCAGCTGAGGGGGGGGCAAGAGAAAGGGGGGAGTTGCGATTTTGGTGGGACAGGGGGTGCCTCTCCTGGTAGACCAGGTCCACCGAAAAGAGGATGGGCGAGCGGTGGTGGTGGGGGGAGAACTGGGGGGAGAAAGGGTGACCCTGATTTCCATCTATGGCCCGAATTCGGGTCAGCGGGAATTTTGGAGGGATCTGGAGTTGTGGTTGGGGGGGCGGATACAGGGCAAAGTGTTGCTAGGTGGGGATTGCAATATTGACTTAGAGGACAGGAGTGGGGGGGGTGGGGGGGGGATAGCAAGCTCCTGGGACAATGGATGAAGGGGTTGGGGGTAGAGGATCTCTGGAGAATTGCTAACCCTTCTGCTAAAGATTTTACTTTCTTCTCAGCAGTACATGGCTCCTATAGTCGCCTGGACTATGTGATGGGAGACAGCTCTTGGTGGGAAGGATTGGTTAGCGCCCACATTGGCCCCGTCACATGGTCGGACTACGCCCCAGTGCAGGTCCTCTTTGGTGGCTCTGGAGATGAGGGCCGGCGCACCTTTTGGAGACTGAATGATTATCTATTGCGGGATAAGGGAGTGGATCAGCAGCTCCAGAAGGTGATTGAGGACTATTTAGTCCTCAACGATAACAATGAAGTGTCCACAGGTATCCTTTGGGATGGGCTCAAGGCGGTATTGAGGGGCCACTTGGTCCAACTGGGGGCAAGGCGGAAAAGGCGACGGGCCGAGGAGGAAAGTCGCCTTCTCGGCCGGTTGACTGAATTGTTGCGGGCACATAAGGATAGGGGGGGACGGCGTCTGGGGAGCCAAGTCGAGGAGGTGCGTACGCAGTTAAATACGCTCCAGTTAGAGAAGATTTCTGGGCAGATGGATAGGGTGGGGCAAAGGTATTATGAATTCGACAATAAGTCGGGCCGGCTGCTGGCTGGTAAGCTCCGGTCCCAGCGACAGCGGTGCAATGTAGCTAAAATAAAGGGCCCCCGGGACCAATTGCTATACAAGGCGAAGGACATTAGGGATAGTTTTAGAGACTACTACCAGCAGTTGTATACTGCTGACTCATCAGGAGAGGGGAGGGATATTCGGGGTTACCTTTATAATGATGGACGGGGAAGTGCCCAATTGGGGGACCATGCAGGGGAGGAATTGGAAGCGGATATTACCATTGAAGAGGTGCAGCGAGCGATTAAGGCGTTGGTACCGGGCAAGGCCCCGGGTTTGGATGGGTTTTCTGGGACGTTCTACAAAGTGATGAAGGGGCAGCTGGCTCCTGTCCTGGTACGAGTTTTTAATGCCGTCTTGGGCGGGGAGGCCCTCCCACCATCCATGAGCCAAGCGGCTATTACGGTGATCCCCAAACCGGGTCGGGACCCAGCAGTGTGTGGGTCCTAGCGCCCCATTTCACTATTGAATATTGATGTCAAGCTTTTGGCTAAAGTCCTAGCCCTTCGTTTAGGACCACATATGCCCGCCTTGGTCCATCCTGACCAGTCAGGCTTTATCATGGGAAGACAGCCCGCTGACGGGATTCGGAGGGTTTTGCAGCTTGGCGAGGCAGGAAAAGCAACAAGCCACGTTTCTCTCTATTGATGCGGAAAAAGCTTTTGACAGGGTTAGTTTCTCCTTTTTGCATGAGGTCTTGGCATATGTGGGGTTGGGGCCCCGGTTTCGTGCATGGATCCGGGCCCTGTATGCTGCGCCGGTAGCTGCGGTGAATGTAAACGGTGGCTTCTCCGACTTCTTCCCATTAGGTAGGGGAACCCGACAAGGGTGCCTGCTTTCCCCTCTATTGTTCGCTTTGGTTATGGAGCCCCTGGCGGCCAGGGTACGGGCGAATGTGGATATCCAGGGGATTGTGGTGGGGTCGACGCAGCATAAGATGGTACTTTTTGCAGACGACGTGCTTTTTGCTTTGACTAAGCCCCTAGTGTCGGTCCCGGTGCTGATGGGAGAGCTTCAGACCTATGGCAACCTCTCAGGATTTAAGGTGAATTGGGACAAGACTGAGGCTATGGCCCTTACGCTGGAAGCCCAGGTAGTGGACAGTTTGCGTAGTTCATTTCCCTTTAAGTGGGCGACGGGGTTGATTAAATATTTGGGGGTACGGGTCACGGCCCACCCGCAGGGGCTATATCGCGCTAACTATCCTGCGGTATTTGGCCAGTTGAGAAAGGACCTATCCAGATGGAAGGGGCTGGAGATTTCTTGGTTGGGCAGAGTAGCCGTCCTGAAGATGAATTTCCTTCCCCGTTTGCTATACTTGTTTCAAACTCTCCCGGTGGGGATCCCCTCTCAGGAGCTGCGGGCCCTACAGAACTCGCTCTTTGCATTTGTGTGGGGGGGGTAGTCAGCCTCGTGTGCGTCGGCGCGTTCCTCCGGCGGCCCGCGCGGCCGGGGGTCGGGGGGTCCCGGAACTGGCCCGTTATTATAGGGCCGCCCAAATGAGACAGGTGTTTGAGTGGCAGGAAGGGGATGGGGGGGTGAAGCGGTTCCGTGAGATCGAGCAGTACTGGGCGGGGGATATTGCGCTGAAGGATTTGCCCTGGATCTATGGTGCATGGCCTTCTGGGCGCTGGAAGGCTAACCCCTTTATGTGGCACTTGGGGACGCAATGGCGGATGGCGAGGGGGCGGGGAGGGATTGGCAGGGGGTTTACAGTGCTGGCCCCGGTGGGGGCGACAGCTGCGTTTATACCGGGGAGAGAGGCGGTCTTTCATCGTTGGGGGCGCTTGGGACTGGATACCTTTGGGAAGTTTCTTCGGGGAGGGCAGGTGATCTCCTTTCCTGACCTTCGGGTGCGTTATCAGCTGCGAGGAAGTGATTTTTTTCCCTACCTCCAAGTGAAGCATTTCTTGACTCAACGGGCTATTCGGGAGGGTTGGGAAGAGGCACCGGACACAGGGGTGGTGCTGTGGCAGAGTTGGGAGGGTTCTAGGGGGTTGATATCCCGTTTGTATCGGGATTTGGGACGGGGGGGGGGGATCTGGGGAAGTTCCCTCATCACGAGCAATGGGAGAGGGATTTGGGGAGGGAGCTGGGGCCCCTGGAATGGCGGAAGGTTCACCTGGGCATAGGGCGACAGGCCCTCTCGGTGGCCATTCGGGAAACTTCCTACAAACTGCTCTTCCGTTGGTATTATACCCCTGTCCGACTACATCGGATGTTCCCTGCTTTCCCTGACCACTGTTGGCGAGGTTGTGGAGAAAGGGGGACATTTGTACATATGTGGTGGTTGTGTCCGAAAGTACGAGATTATTGGGATATGGTATGGGGGGTTCTCCAGTCTATCTTGGGGTTGCCAGGGCAGGCGGATATGGCCGGATGGGGTACCCAGGAGCAGAGACCGCCCGGCTCGGGCTTGTCTCCAGGCGGCCAGGAGCGAGATTGCCCGGGCCTGGAAACAACCTCATCTACCGGGCTTAGCGGCATGGCAGTCTAGGCTCCGCCGAATTGCACTGATGGAGCATTTGACTGCAGTTCGATGACAAGTGGTGGAGAAGTTTCAGAACCAGTGGCAGGCGCTCTTGGACTATTTGAAGGCTTGAGAGCCCATTGGGGGTTAATGGGGCTAGGGGGGAGGGCTAGGGGGGAGGGTGGAGAGGGATTCCATGGGGGGCTGTTCTCGAGGGGGCAATGTCTATAGATATGTCCTATATCTCTGGGGTGTTGGGTTACTTGTTTGCTGGTGCGCTGGCATGCGTGCCTTTAGTGGTTTGACTATGTACCTTCATTCATTGTGGTGTCTGTTTATTATCTCTTGGACGGTTTCTTGTTGTATTTATATTGAAAAACTTTAATAAAAAGAAATTAAAAAAAAAAAAAAAAGTAGAAAGACTAGGGGACATGCAATGAAATTACAATGTAGCACATTTAAGACTCAGAGAAAATATTTTTTCACTCAACGCGTAATCAAACTCTTGGCTTCATTACCAGAGGAGATAGTAAAAGTTATTAGCGTAGCTGGATTTAAGAGAGGTTTGGACGAGTTCCTAGAGGAAAAGTCCATAAACCATTATTAAAGAGGACCCAGGAAATCCACTGCTTACCCATGAGACAAGCAGCATGGAATCTGTATATCTTTTGGGACCCTGACAAGTACTTGTGACCTGGATTGGCCACTGTTGGCAACAGGATACTGGGCTCAATGGACCTTTGGTCCAACCCAGTATGGTATATCAGACTATTTAGCGTGCAGAATAGGGCTTTTATAGAATTGTATGGCTGCACAGGAATGTAACTGCATGACTGCTTTAACTTATTTATTTTATTTTAGTATACATTTGTATACCGCTACTTCCAGCGATCAGCAGCGGTTTGATTACAGATTGGAAATTGTCAAATCATGACAGGAAATTTTTTTGAGGTATAAACACATTGATTAGACAGGAAAGCACAGCACACAGAGAACTATTTACAGGGAACATGGGCTATGGAGGGTTAAGTGGCTTGCCCAAGACCACAAGGAGCACCTGTGGGACTAGAAACCCCAGTCCTTCCGGCCCAAGGTTGCTGTCCTCTAGTGGGATTTGAACCCCCGACCTTCCGGCCCGAAGTACTTTGCTACAACCACTAGGCCACTCCTCCACTTGATCTATGGGTAGACGTTCCCACAGTAGTTTGGGTGGAAAAGAAGCAGCATTACATGCATATTTTCTCAAAGCTTTGAGTACCATCCACAGCTTTATACCAACATCAGAGCAGGTATGTATTTGTGTGTCAAGCACTTGCATAGTATCAGGGCTGCTTCTAGGAGCCTATTTTATGAAGGCACATCGTTGTCTACATTGCCTTTATAAAACAAGCATCCTGTTATAAAATCAGGCCCAAAGGGAGAAATTTTCAATGTGCAGCTGATTTTCAAAGAGGAAATATGAGGGTAATTCCTCTTTAAAGAGCGCCCATAGTTTGTGTTTACTGCTGGTGCGGGCAGTAATGGCAGGATAAAACTGCACATGTCCATTTGAAAAGCTGAATATGCATGAGTTGTTTCTCTAGACATGATGCCAGGAATGCTCAATTCCCATCCAGTTAAAAGTACAACTGCTATAGGCAGCCGTACATACCTTTAGCCAGTAAGAGGACAATGATTTTCAGATAGTTAACGTACCTGAGTAATTGGCTTTATTATTTTATATTTAGCTCACACCTTTTCAGTAGTAGCTCCAGGTGAGTTATCTTCAGGTACAGTACATATTCCCCATCCGGCTCACAATCTAGGTTTGTTCCCAAAGTTAAATATCACAAGGAATGTCATAGGGATTTGGACCCTAGCTGCCTTAGGTCTCAGTCTGCTGCTCTAACTACTAGGCTACTCTTCCAGTCCTAGGGTACAAACTGAAAACTGCCCTCTAAATAGGTCATTTACATACATATAGATTTTGGGTTAGGACAGAACCGAACCCATAACTCTCCTCTTGACTCCTCTAATGGTCACATGTCACAAGAGACCTTTGTACTAGAACTCCCCCATTCCTGTTATCACAGAGAGAATCAATGCATAGAGTAGAAAAGTGGCTTTGAGCCTGACCTCAGGACATACCCAGCCCAACTGGTTTTCAGGATAAGAAAATACATGAGGCCTTTATGGATGCACTTCCTTCTTTGTATAAAAATCAGTTCATGCATATTCATTACAGATATCATGAAAATAAGTAGCTGGGTGGGTCCCAAGAACTGGTGCAGTATAAATTTTATGCAGTCTTTACATTGTCATAAGAACATAAGAGATGCCTTGTTGAGTGAGACCAAGGGTCCATTAAACACAGTATCCTGTTTCCAGCAGTGGCCAATCCAGGTCACAAGTACCTGGCAGGTTCCCAAAAAGGTACACAGGTTCCACAATGCTTGTCCTGGGGTAAGCAACGCATTTCCCGGGTCCTCTTTAATAATGGCTTATGGGCCTTTCCTCCAGTAACTTGTCCAAACCTGTTAAACCCAGCTACACTACAGTTTGATTACATGTTGAGTGAAAAATGTTTTTCTCCTATTAATCTTAAACAGGAGACATCACGTGTCCCCTAGTCTTTCTACTTTTTGAAGCAGTAAACAACCAAACTAAGTTTACCTGTTCCACTCCATTCATTAATTTATAAACCTCTATCATATCTCCCCTCAGCCGTCTTTTTGCCAAGTTAGAGCCCTAACCTTTGAAGACGCCTCATAGGGGTATTCATTTATCCTCTACCATTTTGTGGCTCTTTTCTGTACCTTTTCTAATTCTGCTATATACTTTTTAAGATATGGCAACCAGAATTGCACACAATATTCAAGGTGCGGTTGATCCATGGAACGCGACAGAGGCATTATAATGTCTTTCTTTTTTCTCCATTACTTTCCTTATGACTCCTAGCATAATATTTGCTTTTTTGGCTGCCGCTGCACACTGGAATTCAAGTTCTTAATGGTTACCAAACTCTCTTGCCTTTTCTATTATTTATTGGAGTTCCTCTCTAACTTTTAAATGAACTATGTTTTTATAATCGAAACTGTTCTGGTGCCCTCACGAAGAGCGGTATATTAAATTTTTATAAATAAACTACAGATAAAATAATTGGTACTTGACAGTCACTAGTAACTGCAAAGGAACAGAGATGTGGCCTACTGGTTAGACAAGGGGCTGAGAGCCAGGGAAGCCCGGGTTTGAATCCTGCTTCTCCCATTGACAATCCTTGTGACCTTGGGCATGTCATATCACCCTCCATCGCCTCAGGTACTTAGGTCCTTGCCTCAGAGGGCTTGTGGTCTATCTACTGTAGCAGAACTGTAATTCGCCTTGGGCATGGATTGAAAAAGTAGAATACATACAAAATCCAAGAAATTATGTTTTGGCTCATGCGCTTCATTCACATCCTTACAATTGCACATGGAAACATGAATACACAACAGAAGGATCAAACCCACCAATCCTACTTGACTGCTGACACTAGACCAGGAGTTTCCAAACCATTCCGGGGTTGACTCTTAGCCATCTGGGTTTGTGAGATACGCTCAATGAATATGAATGAAAAAATTGCATGCAGCGGAGGCAGTGCATATGCAGATGTGTCTCATGCATATTCATGATCGCTATCCTAAGAACCTGACTGGTGGGGGTCCCCTAGCCTAGACTAAGGTGAAGGTAAAGTGAAGAAATTTTTTAAATGTAATGCCTGGCACAAGCTGGTCTTATGGCATAAAGAGGACTCTTTCACCCTTAAAATATCATTTATGCAATTCTGATACATGTTTCCAAGATATCACTGAAGATGTTGACCTACCTCAGTCTGGATCATGTTGATTCTACGGGAGCACAATGTCTTCACACAGTTGTAAATGTCAACCACACCCTCACATTCGGCCATGTCAAGCATCACATCCAGAACGATGTAACACCCTGTTCTCCCAGTTCCAGCGCTGAGAAGAAAAAATAGTCTGCTGCTTGATTACTGCTTCATTAAGGAGACCTACTACTTGAAATTATCTAGCATACAACTAAGTCTTCTGACCAGGGGCATGGGATGAATCACCTAATGTATTTAAAGGACACTGAAAACATTAAAAAAAAAACACAGTACAGCAGATAGTTTAGACAGAACATAACCATTGAATTTCTGGGCACTACATCGTGTGGAAAAACTTGCTGCCTGAATTTTGTTGGGCAGTTTGATGATTCTGTGGAACAAGTCTGCTGACTGCAGGACTTTTAGAACCTCATGGGATTAGGTTGCTGAATGAAGAACTAGTCCATCAAATATCCAAATATAACACAAGAGAATTAATTTCTAAGGAAGAGGATAAACAAATATAAACACTTGTCTTATCTGTCACTGTAGCAACAAGAGATCCCGTCACTGCTCAGTCTGAACCAGTCACGTAAAAAATTATGCAGAAGATGAGCAGATTTCCACCATATCATCTATCCCTCCAGGGACTGTATTTGTGCTGACTGAAACCTATTTTATTTTTTCTGGATTTGCATTTCTGGGTCACCCCACTCCCTCCTTCAGCCTCTATTCCTCGAAAGATTCTGCATCCACACATTTTTTGGACTGATGAATCCCTTGACATGATTAGTGGTGATTACAAGCTATGGAAACTAATCACATTTGTGTTATCGGTGAATGAATACTGATTAGGTAATGGAGAAAAAAAATTACAGTAAACAATCTTGTATCTTGTTCATCGGTAGAAATATGTCAGTTTTACCCACTGTACAGTTTCTTTTAGTGACTTATGTGCAAGAGCGACCCCAGAGCTAAAGCAGGGCACACCTAGCACTGGAATCTCATTACAGACAGCAGAGTGACCCAAGAATACAGGCACTAACAGCTAGGAACCTACATATACCTCTTTGTAAATTATACAAAATCTCAGCTATTTCATAGCACATACATTGAAAGAATACCAACACTCAATATAACGTTCCTGTTGTATGATAGGACATAACTAATATGAGGCTCACATACCACCTTTCTGGTCCAAAGGACCATTTAGTGCAGTTTATTGCAAAGAAAAACAACATATGTTATAGGCCCACCTGAATATGAAGAGGACCGTAATGCATTAGCACTGAAGTCCCTGGTGACCTTACATCCTAAGCTGCTTACCTGCAGTGGACCACTACAGGCCCAGCATCTGGAGGAGTTGAAGCTTTCACTCTGCGGATGAAGGCGAGGAGACCAGTAGCATGGTAAGGTACCCCATGCTCTGGCCAGGAAGTAAAGTGAAACTGTTTCACCTCATGCCTGGCTGAATAACCCCTCTGTAAAAGGGAGGGAGAAAGACAATATTAAGAAAAAAAATATAAACAAAAAAACTTAATATTCTTGCTCTTGAAAACTGCTGCTAATTGAGGATGTCCACCTGAGGCTTTTGTGTGCAGTAAAGAAGGTAGGTGAGGTATGGAGAGCTGCGGTACGCCAGTTCCTTCAAACTCAGAACACTGTGTCAATTTTACACTTAAAATACTCTAATTTGCTGTGACGGAAATCAATCCATCCTGAAAATCTTTCTTCAGAACAAAAGTACAGTTCTTTAGGTCTATTCTATGAAGTTCTATCAAGTTTGTCTCTTATCTTCTGTTCTGACTTCTCTCTTAACACCATCTACCGCGACCCACCCTACTGCTTCAAACCCTCTTCCTTCCCCCCATCTGCTTGCCAACCACTTCTTTGGCGAGGTCAGCGTCCTCCACTCTACCTTCCCTTAACTGCCCCCACCCCTCTTTCCCCTGACCTTCCTGTCCCAATTCTCTCCCCCTCTTCCTAGCCCGTTTCTGAAACTACAGTTTCCACTTCCTCAATGGCCCCTCTTTCTGACCAATTATCTCCCAACCTTTCCTGGACTCATCACTGGTCTTCTTTCTCTGCTATCTCTTCTTAAGTTATTACAACTCATAAAACAACCTGTTCTACAGACACTATCCCATCTTGGCTGACTACTCCCTCGCTTGCCCTTCTAACATTAGTCCTTTCTATGTTTAACAGTCTTTCTTCTGGTTCCTTCCCTCTCAGTTGGAAGCATGCCATTATTCGTCTGATATTGAAGAGTCCCTCCCTTGATCTCTCTGTTCTAATTACCGCCCAATTTACACTCTTCCTTTCCTGTCCAAACTATTGGAAAAACTTGTGTTCTCTCCGCTTTCTGGTTTCTGATTCTGTTAATGCACGTCACCCATGTCAGTTTGGCTTTCATCCCGGGCACAGCACAGACTGTTGTTCTTTCTCTCCTGAGTAACCTGTACCGAACTTACGACCATGATGATATTTAGGTGGCAGTTGCTCTTGATCTATCCTCAGCTTTTGATCTAGTGGACCATGCTACTCTCCTTTCCCGGCTCTATGACCTCGGCCTTTTCAGTGCTGTGCTCAGTTCAGTCTGTTTGTAGGTACCTGCTCTTCCTCCTCTCGATTGTTTCCCTGTGGTGTCCCCCAAGGTTTGGGCCTGGCCCCACCAATAACATTTTTATCACTCTCTTTGTCCTACAGCATAGTATCACTGTCCTTTACTATGCTGACAACATATTACTTCATCACACCAGTCCACCATCTCCTCATCTCTCCCCCCTTAACGCCTATCTTTCTGCTATGTTCACTTGGTTCTCTGACAAATTTCTTCACCTAAATCCAAAAAATAATCTGCTGCAATCTGGTTTACTTTTGGTTGCCCCCTCCCCTATTGCCCCTCCCTACCTGGCACTTCCGTCCCCTTGGTTGATACTATCCCCTACTTGGGAGTCACTCTTGACTCCTCTTTCATTTCATGCTCACTTGTCCTCTTTAGTCTGCCACTCATCCTTTACATCAAATTTGAGCTATTCGTCCCTTCCTTGCTCCTCCTTTTGCTACTCTCCTCCTTTCCCTTGTTATTTCTCGACTGGATTACTGTAATATCATCTATCTTGGCCTTCTCCAGTACCAGCTACATAGACTTCAGCTTATTCAAAATACTGCCATCCATATCCATGCACATGCCTCCCGTTATGATCACGTTTCTCCACTTCTAATTCAGCACCATTGACTTCCCATAGAACATAGCCTACAGTACAAATGCCTAACATAGGCTCATCATACACTTCACACTGGCTTTCCCCGCTATCTCTCTGATCATCTTTTCTTCATTACCCACATTGCTCCTTCCATAGTATCCATGCCAACCATCTTAGTCTCCCCTGCAGTAACTCAGGCATGCCTTGAAACTACTCTCTCCGCTGCCTTCTATTTTCTCGCACCCGTTTCCTGGAACGCACTCCCCTTCCCGGCCTCCGCTTGGAACAATCACACCCCAAATTAAAATCTCTATTAAAAACCTACCTCTTCAGTATAGCTCACAATCTCCCATTTACTTACTTTACGCAACTTCTCTCCCTCTGTTCTCTCCCGTCTCTCCCCCCCCCCATGCTCTTCCTCTTCCTTAAGTGCGAATGATTTTAATGCCCCCCTTTTCCTGTTTTTATTGGCATTCTTTTCATATCTTTTTTTATCTTCTTTTTAGCCTTTGTACACCGCTCCTTTGCTCCCCCAAAGAGCGGTTAATCAAAAACTAACATTACGCATGATATTTCTATAATTGTCTAACAATTTCCTCTTCCTCCTCCATCACTTATCCTGTTGTCGGCCATTTTGTTTTAAATTGGTACAGTTCCAAGTATAGCAGGGGCTGACCTTTTCATTTGCTTCCTATGTGTCACCTTTTTCACAGGAGCTAACTTAGAATAAACAGATGATGACAATAAGTTCCAATATTTAACACCATGATGTCTACTGTCAAATCCCAACATTTGACCCAAATCCTTAATAGTATCTTCAGCTGCCCAGCCGTAATATTTCCAACACTCCTTAGTTCTTAAGGTCACACAATTTCTAATCTCTCCTGCTCCATCTCACTGAACCAGGTAGTAATGTTACAGTAGTCAGACCAGGGAATCAGACTCAGATCAGTAAAGCATAGTTACTCACTTGTAACAGGTGATCTCCGGGAACAGCAGGAATTTAGTCTTCACATATGGGTATCGTTGGCGCCGACGGAGCCTGTGCGGGAAAGCTCCCCAGCGTTCAATAGGAACGCTTTTGGGAGCATCCCTCAGCACATGCGTGCTGCCTTCCCGCCTTTCCAACTGTCCCTCTTCAGTTAAGTTTGTAGCTGAGTGAAAGGATAGAAGGAGAGAGGAAAGAGATAGAGAGACAACTCCTAGGGGAGGTGGGTGGGTTGTGAAGACTAAATTTCTGCTGTTCCCGGAGATCACCTGTTACAGGTGAGTAACTATGCTATTCTCCAGGAACAAGCAGGAATGTAGTCTTCACATATGAGGATGCCCTAGCTGCAGATGCCAGGGAGATTGCCCCAGGAAGCTGCCACCTATAGTAAGGTGGGCCATGCTTCCTCCCATGGATCTCTGGCATCCCACCAGGGTTGGTGGGTAGGCGTTGAATTAGGTCTGAAAGAGATTTTGAAGAACAGCTTGGCCAAAGGTGGCATCCCGATGGGAGGCTTAGTCTAGGCAGTAGTGGGCTGTAAAGGTGTGTACCGAAGCCCAGGTGGCTGCTCAACAAATGTCATCAATAGACACAGAGTGAAGGTTAGCCATAGAGGTTGCCATGGCTCTCACATTATGAGCTGTGACATGGCCATGAAGAGGAAGACTCTTACTCTCATAAGCAAAGGATATGTGCAATCCATTTGGATAGAGTTCTCTTGGAGCCTGGAAGTCCCAAATGACTAGAATCAAAAACAAAGTTGAGAAGACTTTCTATGTTGCTGTGTTCTTTGCAGGTAAAAAGCCAAGGCTCTTTTACAATCCAAAGTACGAAGGTTCCTTTCTGCATTAGAGGCATGAGGCCTCGGAAAGAATACAGAAAGATAAATTGATTGATTTAAATGAAAAGGCAAAACCACCTTTGGCATAAGGTGTGGATGAGTTCTGAGAACAAGCTTATCATGGTGAAACCTAGTATAAGGAGGATCAGCCACTAAAAGCTTGCAATTCACTAATGCGACGTGCAGAGGTGATTACAATTAGGAAGATGACCTTCCAGGACAAGAGTTTTAGGGTTGTAGTGGCTAAAGGATCAAAAGGCGGTTTCATGAGCTGCCCGAGAACTAGGTTTAAATCCCATGCTACCGGTCGTGGCTTGATGGGAGGTTTTGTTAATAGAAGACCTCTCATAAATCTTGCTATGAGTGGATGAGAGAAAATTGGTTGTCCATTTAGAGGCTTATAGGAAGCTGCAATTGCACTAAGATGGACTCTTACTGAATTGGTCTTTAGACCAGAATTTGATAAATGAAGTAGATACTCTAGTATCGATTCCAAAGGTATCATAAGGGGGTTTAACCCCTTTTGTGAACACCATATAGTAAAACGTTTCCACTTGAAGGCGTAAGAGCGTCTTGTGGAAGGTTTTCTAGAAGCCTGAAGGACATCCTTTACCTGTTGGGAAAGGTTAAGATCCTGCAGGTCAAGGCTTTCAGCAACCAGGCCCTGAGATGCAGGGACTGGGGATTCAGGTGCCATATCATCCCATTCTCTTGGAAAAGAAGGTCTGGAGCACACCCTAACTCCAGAGGTGCAGCTTGAGAGAGATGTAGAAGCAGGGGATAGCACATTTGTCATGGCCACCGTGGCACTATGAGGATCATACGACCTCTGTCTCTCTGAAGCTTGAAGAGTGTTTTGGGAATGGGTGGGAAGGCATAGAGGAAGTCCTGACCCCAGTGAAGGAGGAACAGAACCGGGGAATTGTGAGCCGGAATTCTGGAACAGAACCGGGGAAGTTTGGCATTCAGTGGACTTGCAAAGAGGTCTATGTCTGGGGTTCCCCAGATGTGAAATATCTTTATCACCTGGTCTAGGCTGAGTTTGTCTGCCCAAAGGTTTTGAATGCCTGGAAGATATACCACGAGAAGGTGAATTTGATGCTCTCTGGCGAGGGCCCATATTCATAAAGCTTCATTGCATAACGACAGGGAGCCTGTTCCGCCCTGCTTGTTCATGTAGAACAGCTACTTGATTGTCTGTTTGGACTAGGACTGTCTTGTAGCTGAGCTGGGCATGGAATACTCGAAGAGCTAGATAGATTGCTCTAAGTTCTAGGAGGTTTATGTGAAGACAAGCCTCCTGTGGAGTCCAGGTACCCTGGGTGGAGAGATGGTATGCTCCCCATCCCACCTGTGATGCATCTGTTAGGGTGGCCTGGGATGGGGGTTGTTGGAAAGGAGACCCCACTAAAAGATTCTCCAATGATTGCCACCATTGTAGGGACAAGATCAGTCGTGAGTTTGATATCTTGTCCAACAGACGTCCTGTGGCCTGTGTTCACTGTGTGGATAGGGTCCACTGGGCTGCTCGCATGTGGAGGCGAGCATAGGGAACTACATGAACTGTGGATGCCATATGTCCCAGTAATTGCAGCAGTTCTCGAGCAGTTAGGGAGGACTCTCCCGCTGCTTGAGAAGCTAGTTGCGCTATGCGAAGACAGCAGGGCTGTGGGAGGAAAGCCCTTGACTGTCTGGTGTCTAAACAGGCTCCGATGAACTCCAGGGTCTGAGAAGGAACAAGTTGGGATTTTGGGAAGTTTATGACCAATCCCAAGTATTGGAACATAAGAACATAAGATATGCCATACTGGGTCAGACCAAAGTCCATCAAGCCCAGTATCCTGTTTCTAACAGTGGCCAATCTAGGTCATACGTACCTAGCAGTATCCCCAAAAGACACAGGTTCCACAATGCTTGTATTGGGTCAAGCATTGATATCCTGGGTCCCTTTTTAATAATGGTTTATGGACCTTGGAGCGGAGGAGTAGCCTAGTGGTTAGAACACTGGCTTGGTAACCAAGCAACCACGGTTCGATTCCCACTAGCGCTCCTTGTGGCCTTGGGCAAGTCTCTTAACCCTCCATTGCCTCAGAAGAAAGGCCTGGCAATCTACTTCCGGTGATACTGCCAAGAAAACCCAGGAGCTTCTGGGTCACCAGGAGTCAGGACTGACTCGAAGGCACACATTGCATTTTACACATTATGGACCTTTCCTCCAGGAACTTGTCCAAACCTTTTTTAAACCCAGCTACACTAACAGCTCTTACTACATCCTCCGGTAACAAATTCCAGAGTTTGATTACACGTTGAGTGAAAAAAATATTTTCTCTTATTTGCCTTAGTTTACCCTTTAGCTTAATTACATGTCCCCTAGTCTTTCTATATTCTGATAGCGTAAACAACTGATCTACATTTACCCGTTCCACTCCATTCATTAATTTATAGACCTCTATCATATCTCCCCTCAGCCGTCCCTTTTCCAGGTTGAAGAGCCCTAACCTTTGTAGCCTCTCTTCATAGGAGTAGCCTTCCATCCCCTTTACCATTTTGGTGGCTCTTCTCTGTACCTTTTCTAATAACGCTATATCCTTTTTAAAATACGGCGACCAGAATTGCACACAATATTCAAGGTGCGGTCGTACCATGGAACGATACAGAGGCATTATAATATTCTTTGTTTTATTTTCCATTCCTTTCCTTATGATACCTAGCATTCTATTTGCTTTGGAGAATTTGCATTGTGCGAGACAGTGCAGAGCTGGCTTCTGGAATCGTGGGGGCTCGAATGAGCCAGTCGTCCAAGTAAGGGAAGACGAATATCCCCAGGGTTCGCAGGAATGCAGCTACTACTGCCATGCATTTCGTGAATACTATTGGTGCCGAAGCCAGACCAAAAGGAAGAACCCTGTATTGGAGGTGTTTTCCTTTGAAAAGGAATCATAAGAATTTTCTGTGATCGCGATGGATCAGAATATGAGTATATGCATCCTTTAGATCTAGAGAGCAAAGCCAATCCTGACTTTGAAGGTATGGCAGAAGAGTTCCCAGAGAAATCATTCTGAACTTTCCTCTGGACAGATATTTGTTCAATTCTCTGAGGTCCAGAATTGGTCTGTCCCCTCCTGTTTTCTTTGGAATAAGAAAATAGGGGGAGTAGAACCCTGTACCCTGTTGGGGAATGGGTACTTCCTCTACTGCTTCCTGAGCAAGGAGTGGTGAGACCTCTTGATCCAGTAGATTGTCTGGAGAGGTTTGGGAATTAAACTGTCTTAACGATTGTAGGAGGGGGCATGCTGTGAAAATGAAGCTTGTACCCCTCCCCTACAATGGACAGTCAAATTTTCTGCTGTTATTTGGTGCCATCTGTTGACAAAATGACACAACCTGCCTGTAATGTTTAGGGTTCTGGACCCTTCAGAGGCAGGAAGGCTAAGCTCTCTAGGAAGGAGTCAAAGCCCTTGAGGGGGCTGAGCCTGTGGAGCTGATTGAGCTCTCGGCCTTTTGGCTTCTTTTGTTGTCTGGATTGTTGTTGTTGTCCCTTTTGGGCAACTTGACCCTGAGCTTGCCCTTGCTGGGTATAGGATGGATAAAACTTCCTCTTTTTGCTGAAAAAGGTTTCTTATAGGGTTTCTTTTTGGCTGGAGTGGCTGTATATTTGACAATCTGTCTAAAGTGAGATTGTCAGTATCTATCTCATTAGCCTTTTCCTGCCAATTCTTGCCAAAGAGGTTTTCTCCTGTGCAAGGAATGTTTCCTAATTTGTCCTGTACCCAAGTCTCCAAGTCTGATGCCTGAAGCCAGGCAATCCGCCGTGCACCAATGGCAATAGCAGAAGTTCTGCTGATGCATTCAAAGCAGTCAAAGGCTGCACGATTTACAAACTTGGAAACGTCTTGAGCATGCTTGACAAGAGTAAGGAAGTCTTGTCGTTTGTCATCAGGGAGAAGGGGGCTCATAAGCTCCAAGTCTCCTGTGACTTCTTTGAAGAACATTCCCATATATAAAATATATGAGCTGATCCTAGCTGAAAGCATGGAAGCCTGAAATGTTCGACGCCCAAAGGCATCAAGAGTCCTGCATTCACGACCTGGAGATTGGATGCATGTCTTTTTGCACTTTTCGTCCTACACATGGCTGATTCCACTACCATTGAATGGTGTGGCAGCTAAGTCTTTTGAAAACCAGGACATGGTGGAACTCGATACATGGTATCGAGTCTCCTAGAATGAGGAGATGTGGTTAGAGGTGTTTCCCACATTCTGAGCATCAAATCATGAAGAATTTAATGAATGGGCAGGGTAGCTGCCTCTTTGGGAGCCTTTGGGTATTGGAGTATTTCCAATTCCTTTGCTCTAGGTTCTTTTTCAGGAGCTACCGTGACTGATAGGCCTCGGGCCACATCATGAATAAAATCCTGAAAAGACATGTCCTCCGGAGGAGACATTCTGTGTTGAGGAGAAGAGGAGTCTTCCGGAAGAAGTACTCTAGTACCGACCGAGTTATCCGAGTCATCGGAAGACTCGAAGCATCTCTGATCCCAATGTTCATGCAAAGCAAGGTATCGGTATCGATCGAAGTCGGCACCAAGTTGGTCCGGTACCGATCTGTCGATGCCCGAAAAAGTCGGCATGGGTAGAATTCCCACCGGGGACGGTACTGTCGGTGCTGGTACCAGCATCGGTGTCAACAGTACCACAGCTGTAAGAAGAGCTGCAAGACTGCATTCGATAGAGAGGAATCTCTGGTCTATCGACACTACCGAAGCCTGGGTGTTGGTACCGGTAGAAGCGGCCAGAACCCCTGAGCATGGCACCAGTAGTTCTGCCGAAATCGAGGCCTCGAGAACATCCTGGAGCCCCGTTAGTGCTTTAGAGGCCGAAGCCTCCCGCCGAGGCTGTTTTGCCAGTAGTTTCCTCAAGGGCAATGCCAATGGCTTCTCGATGCTTAGAAGGAGATCCACCCTTTGAGGACCGGCTCTTATGTTTAGTTACCTGAGATCCATGGGAGAAAGACGAGGTTCTGGAAGATGTCGATGCAATGGACATCGCATCTGAAGAAAAGAGGGTACCGAGCTTTGCTGCCCGGTTCTGTCTTCCTCTTTTAGTCATCCCCATACAAGAGGAACACTCCGATGGAGAATGATCAGGGCCTAAACATTTGAGACACCAGTCATGGGTGTCGGTGACGGAAAGGGTACCGCCACACTTAGTACATTTTTTAAAACCACTAGCTGGTTTTTCCATTTTTCAGGAAAAATGGCGCCTAATGCCCAAAATGGCGCCTAGCACCAAAAAGAAAAAGTTTCTGAAGAGAAACACTTCAGAAGTATATATATTTTTATTTTTTTTAAAGAAGAAAAGAGAACCGGCGGTACCGGTAGGCGTCGAGCAGAGGCAGGCGCGACCACAAGAAAAACAGTTTAAAGAGGGACAGTTGGAAAGGCGGGAAGGCAGCGCGCATATGCTGAGGGATGCTCCCAAAAGCGTTCCTATTGGACGCTGGGGAGCGTTCCCGCGCAGGCTCTGTCGGTGCTGACGATACTCATATGTGAAGACTACATTCCTGCTTGTTCCTGGAGATAATAGTGATACCAAATCAAACCTTAGCAATATCTCCCTTAATGCATGGGACTTATCTCCCATTGAATAAATCCTAAACTGCTGAATCCATCAAAAAATAAAGCATCTGTGTAATCAATGGGTATTTAATAGTGTACATTAAAGTCTCCTGAAATAACTTTTTGAATGATACTGACAGTTCCCCTATCAATTGCAATAGATTTTCCATGTCTTCTAAATCTTTACTAAGAGCCCAATATGCCAGTAAAGCACAGTTACTTACCTGCAACAGGTGATTTCCAGGAACAGCAGGAATCAGTCTTCACATATGGCTGATTTCCCTGATGGAGCCCGAACAGGAGCGCTCCCCAAGTGTCCAATAGGAAAGCCTTTGGGAGCACTCCTCTGAACCTGCGTGCCTGCCCTCCTGCCTTCCCAACTTCTTTCCTCAGTTGAGTTTCTAGGGGAAGAGGGCAGTTGTTAAGACTAATTCCTGCTGTTCCCAGAGATCACCTGTTACAGGCGAATAACTATGCTATCTCTAGGAACAAGCAGGAATGCAGGCTTCACATATGGGACTCACTAGCTCCCAAATACCAGACTGGTATGGGGGGGGGGGGGAAGTAGTGCAATCCCTGAGGCAAAAACCTGTAGCTGATGAGTCTGGAAGACATGTGGGCCATTGGAATTGAGTCCAGAAAGCGCTACTCCAATGATAGTCTGGTATCTTGTAGAAGTCAGGGATGGTGGGTAGGAGTTGAGTTTAAGTCCCAAAGAGGTGCTGGAGTCCTGACGGGAGTCTGCCCAGATAATAGTGTGCAGCAAAAGTATGAATGGAGGACCAAGTAACTGCCCAGCCCATATCCAAAATATCACCAAAACTCCATACTACAAACTCAGAACTCTTCGAAACCTACGCCCCCTCCTACCCCCCGATACATTCCGCTCAGTTTGCCAAGACACCATCACTTCCTTGTTTGACTACTGTAATTTCAATTATCATGGTCTACCAAAGTACGCACTCCTCCCACTACAACTCGCCCAATCTATCTTCCAAGCTTCAAGACAAACCCACATCACACCAATCTTCAAATACCTCCACTGGCTTCCCATCAGTTTCAGAATACAATTCAAAGTTCTGGCCATCATTCACAAAACCCTGGATCAACAATCCCCAGAGCAATTCCAAGCAAGCACTAATTCACACCCTGAACTCAGACAGACCACCCAGAATCTCCTCAGCCTCCCACCACAGACTCGCAAATCCAAGCAAACCACAAGAATGAGAGTATTCTCCTTGTACGCCCCCGCCCTCTGAAATTCACTACCCCCCTCAATTCGAAATATCAAATCAACCGCAGACTTTCGTAAAAAGCTTAAAACTCACCTCTTCACAGAACATTTTGGCTTCAGGCACAACCACAGATCAGGACTACCCCATACAAATAATCACTTTATCCTCCAACCTACACCCATTAAACCCTTTACCCCTCACCCCCTCCCCCCATGTACATAGTTTGTTAGAGAAATACTGATTCAAGTGTATTGAAATATACAAAAGGTTCATTGTTTTCTGTTTACATTTAGTTTTCATGTTAATTGAAAATGGCTTTTGATGTTCCTTGTAACTTGTTCTTCGTATCAACCCAGTTCCATGTAAACCATTTTGATTTGTAGAAAAACGGTATAAAAAAATTGTTAAATAAATAAATGTCCTCAATGGCTACTGAACAGAGATTAGATATGGATGCTGCCATAGCCGCACATTATGAGAAGTGACGCTACCCTCCAAAGAGAGTCCTACTTGTGTATAAACAAAAGAAATGCAATCTACTGTCCATTTAGACAGAGTAGCTTCGTCACAGGTAGACCCAAGTGACTAGAATCAAAGGAGATGAATAATTGAGAGGATCTTGTGATCTGTAGTTCTATCCAAGTAGTAGGCCAGTGCTCACTTGCAGTCTAAGGTGTGTAGCGCTGCTTCAGCCCGAGATGCACGTGGTTTAGGAAGAAAGTCGGGAAGATTACTGACTGGTTTAGATGGAAGGAGGAAACCACTTTTGGAGGAAATGTGGATGGGTATGCTGAACCAACTTGTCATGCTGGAACAGATTATGAGGCAGATCCACCACAAGAGCTTGCAGCTCACTGATGCAGTGAGCTGAAGTGAGGGCAATAAGGAAGATGACCTTCCAAGATATAAACTTCAGTGAAGTGGTGGCTATAGATTCAAAAGATGGCTTTAGAAGTTGAGCCAGAACCGTATTCCGATCCAAGGCCACCAGAGGTGGCTTAATGGGTGGCTTGAACAGCAGGAGACCCCACGTGAAGCGTGTTACACTAAGGGGTGTGAGGAGATAGGCTGTTCATCCACTGGTCTGTGAGAGGTCACAATGGCACTGTGAACTCTCAATGAGTCTTAAGTGGAGGAGATATTGTAGAAACGACTTCACTGGGCAAGAAAAGGGGTCAAGGTCCTTTGGGGAGCAAAGGGTAAACCTACGCCATTTGAATGCATAAGATTGCCTGGTGGAATCTTTACGTGATGCAAGGAGGACATCTTTGACCACCTGTGGTAGGTCAAGGTTGGCGAGCACTAGTATTCCAGCAGCCATGCTGTCAAGCATAGGGAGTGAAGAATGTAATGGAGGAGCGTCCTATGGTCCTGGGAGAGGAGATCGGGCACACATCCCAGGTTGAGAGGCTAAGTCTGCACAAGGAAGAATCAGAGGAAATCAAGGTTGAGGGTCCAAAAGGAAGCTATGAGAATCGAGCTCTTGTTGGCCTGTAGTTTGAATAGCATATTAGGTATCAAGGGGATGGGTGGGTATGCATAGAGCAGCATTTGTCTCCAATGGAGAAGGCAGGCGATTTGGGGCCTGCCAGTGTAGAGATGGAACTTTGGAGCAGAAGTGAGGAAGCTACATGTTTTGTGGAATAGCAAAGAAATCTATGAGTGGGGTTCCCCACATTTGAAAGATCCGAGATGATAGGTCCATTCATGCAGACGAAAGAAACAGCTTAATTTGTCCGTTAGGACATTGAGTTCACCAGGGAGGTACAATGCTCTCAGGTGGATGTGGTGAGAGATGGCAGAGGACCATAGGCGAAACGCCTCTCTGCAGAGGGGACAGGATCCCATTCCCCCCTGTTTATATAGAAAATGGTGACCTGGTTGTTCTGAATAGAACAGGTTGCCCCAATAGCTGGGGTTGAAAAACCCAAAGAGCATTTGTCAGTGCCCGTAGTTTGAGCAGGTTGATCTGCAGAACAGATTGTTGTATCCACAGTCCCTGTGTGGTCAAGGTTGTTCAAATGAGCCCCCCCCAATCCAGTTTGGAAACATCCATCGTCAGGGTGCAACAAAGTGGAGGCATCTGAAAAGGTGACCAGACAAGTAGGTTTTGTTGGAGACACCACCACTGAAGGGACGTGATAAGTTGAGGTGTGATGTGGATCTTGACCCTGAGGCAACCCTTCGATTGTGTCCATTGGGAAGATAGAGCCCACTGTGCCTGATGCATGTGTAATTGAGCATAGGGGATGACATGGACTGTGAAGATCTTGTGTCCCAATAGCCGTAGCATCTCTCAAGCTGTTACACGGTTCTGATGTTGTACCTTTTTTGCCAGCTTAATGAGGCAGGCACAGCAATCCTCGGAGAGGAAAGCTTGGCCTGTCGAGTGTCTAGGAGCACTCTAATGAACTCCAGTCATTGGGTTGGAGCAAGGTGGGACTTTGGGAAGTTTATGATGAAACCCAGGTGTTGGAGCACAGTGATGGTTCGATGAAGGGAGAGTTACCTCCTTGGGGGAGTCCCCTAATCAGCCAGTCGTCCAAGTGAGGAAAAACAAATACTACTAGGCAGGGACAACTGCCATGTGTTTCGTGAAGACTCCTGGGACAGAGGCTAGACCAAAGGGGAGAACCCTGTATTGGTAATGGTTTCCTTGAAACATGAAGTGCAGATACTGTCTGTGTAAGGGATGCATCAGTACATGTGTGTATGCCTCTTTTAAGTCTACAGAACAGAGCCAATCGTGTCTCTGGAGATATGGCAGAAGAGTTCCTAGGGAGATCATTTTGAATTTTTCTCAGATCAAGAACTTGTTTAGGTCTTTGAGATCTAGAATGAGCCTGAAGCCTCCTGTTTTCTTTGGAATAAGAAAGTATGGGGAGTAGAAGCCCAGCTTTTCTTGAGGAGTAGGAACTCTTTCTATGGCCACCTTTTGTTGTAAGAGGGTGCTGTGAAGGTGTTGTATGGGATACTCCCCAGTGAAGCAGGAGGGGGTACGGTTTTGAAGTGATGCTGATAACCCCCCCTTTGAACAATCTGGAGTGTCCATTGCTCTGCTGTTATGAGGTGCCACCTGTGGGCATAGTGACAGTCTGCCTGCAATGTGGAGGGGCTGAGGGCCCTCCAGGGGCAGACTGGCAATGGTATCTAGGAAGGAGTCAAAAACCAGGTGCCTGTGCAGTTGGTTGAGGTTTAGGAGCTTTGGGTTTTTTAGGTTGGCAAGGACCCTGCTGCCTCTGCCGAGGTTGATAGGCAGCATAAGGCGGGTAAGGAGGATAGTATCTCTTCTTTTCAGAATAAAAAGATTTCTTGGGAAGGGCCTTTCTTTTGGATGGGTCAGCTGTCTTCCTGGAAAGGTGTTTTAGGGTGAGATCATCTATTTCCGTCTCCCCTGCTTTTTCCCTCTAATCCTTGCCAAAAAGATTTGCGCCAGTACATGAGATGTTGGCCAGTTTATCCTGGACCCATTGCTCAAAATCTGAGGCTTGTAACCAGGCCATCCTGTGAGCTCCAATGCAGACTGCTGAAGCTCTGCTGGCAGATTCAAAGGCATCAAAAGCAGCTCTGGTAAGAAACTTAGAAGTACTCTGACTATGCTTAATGAGGGTCAGGAATACAGCCTCTTTATCCTCTGGAAGCAGGAGGGAGAAAGTCTCCAGATCCCTGGTGACATCCTTCAGGAAGATGCCCATGTAAAACAATGTAAGAGTTGATCCTGGAGGCTAACATGCATGGCTGGAAACTTCGATGCCCAAAAGCATCGAGGGTCCTCTATTCTCTGCCAGGAGGCATGGATGAATGGTTTTTGGAGCTCTTTATTCGGTGCATTGCCGATTCCACCACCGAGTGGTGGGGAAATGAGGTTTTTGGAAACCTGGGCACTCTGGTACTAGGGTGCATGGTATCAAGTCTCTTGTTAACTGGAGGAACCATAAGCAGGACTTCCCACATGTGGAACATAAAGTCCTGAAGGATCCGATGCATTGATATGGTAGCAGCCTCTTTGAGCATTGGAGGGTATTGGAGTTATCTCCAATTCCTTGGTCCTCAGTTCCTTTTCCGAGGCTACCGTGATGGAGAGCCCCAACAACATGTCATGGATGAAATGCTGAAAGGATATATACTCTGGTGGGGACTGCCACCATTCCTGAGGCGGTGAAGGGTCTGAAAGGATGTCAGGAAGTTCCCAGGAATCAAGTGACCCTACGCCGGATTCTGAAGAACTTGAATCAAAGTCCGGCAAGAAATCAAAGTATCAGCGATCATGGGTTCTACCTCGATGCTTCATAGAAGTCAACACGGATACCGATACTCCGGGATATTGGAACCAAGAGGCATGGGAGTCTGGGTCTGTTGGATATCAGAAGCATCAACCGGTTCCAACTGAGGAACTGGCC
The DNA here is from genome assembly GCA_033557465.1 of Ichthyophis bannanicus. NCBI lineage: Eukaryota > Metazoa > Chordata > Amphibia > Gymnophiona > Ichthyophiidae > Ichthyophis > Ichthyophis bannanicus. The sequence goes on from CM066039.1 coordinate 32,296,103, forward strand.
TCAGGTGCTCTGATGCTTCCAGCTCAAGGGCCAGTATTGGGACCGATACGGTGCTCGGTTGTAGGCTTGGTACCAAAGCCTGAACTCCTGGAAGCTGTCAATGTTATCAATACCGAGGCTGTCAGGAGTGCTGCCAAACACCTCTCAAGAGTCAGCATGAACTGGTCGAGGGAGATGGCAGTTGTCTGGGTGGAATCATGTACGGGGCTCTGAGCCACTGTCCCAAAACAGGAACCGGTAGCTCTCAGAGGTCAATGTCTCAGGAGCGTCCCAGAGCCCCACTTGTGCCTTGGAGGACACATCCTCCTGCCAGGGCTGTTTGGCTGGCCGATCTGCATCAGAAGCATCTCTAGGTGAGTCACGATGCTTATGTTGGGACTTCTCTGGCATCAGAATCGGCCTTTGATGCTGAAGATTTGTAAACGGCCAGAGATTTTGACTGTTTGGACTTTGAAGAAGCCAGAGACAAATGAGAAGATGTCTTTGCCCTCAAAGTGGAAGCCAATGAAACAGAGTCTTAAGGCAAACAATCCAAACTGCCTGGCTCGGTTCTTGAGGCCTCTCTTTATCATTTGTTGGCACAAAGAACAAGAAGTGGGTTCATGGTCAGGATCCAAACATTCTAAACACCAGTCACGTTTATCAGTGGTTGAAATGGTACTGGCACACTTGGTACATTTTTTAAAACCACTGACTGGCTTTTCCATGCCTGAAAAAAAATTGTCTTTGAAGAGTGAAGACAAGGCTATGGAGACCTAGAGGACTAGACCAGCAGTGAGAACCATGGTGAGAATCAATAGAAAATAAAAAGAAATATTGGGACCAGAGTCTGACTAAACGGAATGCTCCCAAAGGCTTTCCTATTGAATGCTGGGGAGCGTTCCCGCGCAGGCTCCGTCAGACACATCCACCCATATGTGAAGACTGCATTCCTGGAGATAAATCCTTGCACCTTCCATACAGACTGAAGTCCTTATTGAGCATAGTCTTTCACAATGAGATACCTCTCAGTCCCTTTTCCCCTTCTAACATACACTAGAGTATTTAAATCCTGGAAGACAATTGATTTTCCATGGGCTAATCCCCAACAGAGAGCCATGTCTCGGTAATAAATGTTAAGTACCCACATATTTTTATCATTAGTGTGCCTGCTGATTGTACACATTCCAGGCATTACATTTTAGATGGTACACTAAAAAATAAAATCTAACCAGTGCATTACCCATTTTAGTATGTATGCTAATATTTCCATCTTGTTCATTCTAAATAGAAGGTTTCATACATAGGTCCCAATGTCCCTTATGCAAGCCATAAAGGATAAAAGGACCAAAAATTATTAATGCTTGCCACTTTGAGAGGTAGCACCCAGTGAGAAAGAAGGCCCTTGTCTCTTACCCTCTCAAGGGTAAACGTCCTCATGGTATACTCGGCCAGAGTCTCTGTTTTCACCAACGTGATCTTGATGTCACCATAGAGCTCAGAGTCCTCGGGCCAGTACTTGCAACACTTCACCTGGAAGCATAAACATTAATATTGAACTCATGTCTGCAAGCCTGTGTCACATTCTGAACCAGCCATAGTAGTATCTCCTCTACATGGGCTTCCCTTTATTTCAGTTACGTTCAGCCTTTAGCAGGTAAGGGACCATAAATTATATTATAGGGCAGAGAAACAGAAATTAGGGTTGCTAATGCATAGTCCTGATAATTCAGTGAGCCAAGACACAGCTTTCAATGTATTTTGTTTACAGTGAATTATGATCATTTGTGATGTCATACCTGTACACTGCAGGCAACAGATGAAGTCATGCATTACACCATTTGTGATGTCATGGTCCATGCACTATTGGCAATAGATATTATCATTCCAAGCTATTGTTTATATGCAATGCAGATTAAGGGCATCACAACTCCCAAATTATAAAGTAGTTGCAATATTGCTCATCTGAATTACAGGCTGTTCACAACTCAGTCAAAGGAGTCAGACTCTTGCACTGTCACAAGGCAATCCCTTTCTGTGAAGCCAAAGCATCACTCAAACGTCTGGGCTCCCAGGTCAGAGTTCAATGTCATGTATTCAGATATCATTAACCTTTCACAGTACTTACCCTTCCCACCTCTACCAGTTTGGTTATCATGACAATACTGGAGCAATGTTCCTGCCAGACCATTCTCCAGAAATCATACACCGTTTCTTGCTTGGGACCTGCAACATGAAGAGGAGGTACATGGGTTAACACATTTTCTACTTCCATACACATTGCCAGAATCACCTTATCCAAAATTCTTCTCTGGATAATGAAAAGGTCCTCAAGGCGAGAGATCTCTCTTCTCTCCCTCACCAATGTTATAGGTAATCTGTATCTTTATGGTGAACTATATAAATTCAGAAATGTTGCCATCCAAAACTGGCTGTTCTGTAGTTTACCCTATCCTAAATTGGCTCTTAAAATTGAACCTCAGCAACACCTTACATGACACACACACAGGCATCCTAAATCATAACTAACTAATAGCAAAGAGCAATTCTGAAATGATTTCACCCAAGTAAGCAGTTGCCTCTACTGAAAACAATGCACTTGAAAATGCAATATAAATTTTAAAACTGTCTTCATTTTAAGATTTTAAACAGCAATTTAGAAGAACTATGACCCAACGTGGAGTTTAGTTTAGTCCAATGGCAATGACTTTGTGAGAAAAAGTTATGACACAACAGACAACATGAACCAATCAGAACAGGAGGAAGATACAATTAACCTATGACTTCCCAGATGGACACAGGAATGCAGTTGAAAAGACAGTCGGTGTTTCTCATGGCTATAACCTCTGCAAGGTTTTTTTTTTTAAGTATGTTTTTAGCGGCTACACTGACTGACCTTTTCAGTGTCTCTTTGGAGTCGGGAGTGATTCCAGAGGACTGGAGAAAGGCACATGTGGTCCCTTTACACAAAAACAGAAGTAAGGATGAGGTTGAAAACTACAGGCCAGTTACTGTAACTTCTGCGGCAAGTATATTATTGGAAACGCTGCGAAAAGAGAATAGTGAGGTTTCTTGAGTCCAATGGATTGCAGGATACGAGGCACCATGAATTTACCAGAGGCAAGCCTTGTCAGACCAATCTGATTGATTTCTTTGACGGGTGATCAGGGAATTGAACAGAGGGAGAACCCTAGATGTGGTGTACTTAGATTTCAGTAAAGCCTTTGACACCGTTCTGCACAGGCGACTTATAAACAAACTGAACATCCTAGGGATGGACCCTACAATGACTGACTGGGTTAGAATTTGGTTGAGTAGGAGGCAACAAAAGGTACAGGTAAATGGAGCTCACTCTGAGGAGAAGGATGTTACCAGTGGTGTGCCCCAGGGATCTGTCCTTGGTCTGATTCTTAACATTTTTGTTAGTGATATTGCGGAAGGGCTGGCTGGTAAGGACTGCCTCTTTGCAGAAGATACCAAAATCTGCAATAGAGTAGACACCCAGGAAGGAGTAGATAACATGAGGAAGGATCTAGCTAAGCTTGAAGAATGGTCAAGAATTTGGCAGCTGAGATTTAATGCTAAAAAAATGCAGGGTCGTGCATTTGGGCTGCAAAAATCCAAGGGAACGGTATAGTATAGGGGGCAAAGTACTTCTGTCCACAAAAGAAGAGCAGGACCTGGGCATGACTGTTTCTGATGATCTTAAAGTAGCTAAACAAGTAGAAAAGGTGACTGAAAGCCAGAAGGATGCTTGGGTGCATAAGGAGAGGAATGGCCAGCAGAAAAACGGAAGCAATAGTGCTCTGCATAAGTCTGGTGCGACCTTATTTGGAGTACTGTGTGCGGTTCTAGAGACCACACCTTCAAAAGGATAGAGTCGGTGCGGAGGGTGGCTATTAAAATGGTTAGTGATCTTCGCTATAAAGCACAAAGACAGATTTAAAGATCTCAATATGTAGACATTAGAGGAAAGGTGGGATAGAGGAGATATGACAAACATTTAAATATCTCTGTGGCATAAATGCACAGGAAGAGATTGAAAGCAAGCTCTGCTACGAGGGGACATAAGATGAGGGTGAAAGGGGATAGACTCAGGAGTAATATGCGGAAATATTTCTTTATGGAAGATGCGTGGATTAGTCTCCCAGTGGAGGTAGTAGAGACAAGGACAGAATCTGAATTCAAAAAAGCATGGGATAAACACAGAAGAGCTGTAAAGGAAAAAAAGAGGACTACTGTAGTTGACATGGAAGGCAGGCAAGACAAACATGACGGCAGAAAAAGACCACACGGCCTATGTTTCACTGTTAGGGGCAGGCTTTGACAAATTTTGTGAGGATTTAGGAGCCAGTGCTTGTGACCCCCTCATTGCCCATTTCTGGTTCTCTCATGCTGGTCTCATGTTCGTGTGAAAACAGCACCAGAATTCCTACACTATGCATCATCTTTAGATAACAATAGTTATAGCTTCAGATAGCAGATGTCTCTTTGGGTGTGTGCTACAATGATGGTGTGCCTGTTTGTGTGTGGGATGCAACGGTGTGTGTGTGGGATGCAGAGCTGGGGAGCCTCTCCTACCCCACCCCACCCCTTCTCAGGCACATCTGGAATCAACATGACACACTGCTTTTTATTTCCTTGACCCTTCCCTCTGGAATAATTTCCCCCCATCACTCCGATCGGAACCCCCATTTTCGAAATTCAAAACTCAGTTCAAGACCATCTATTCTGTACAGCTTTCAGTCTCGTATCAGACTCCTGATTTGCTCCCACCTGTGTACTCCTCCTCCCCCCCTTAAAGGCCCTCCTGTTGCGTCTTGTGTCTCTTTCCTATATATTATTGCCATTCTTTTCCTACTCCGGGTTTTGTTGATTATTATTGTGAACCGCTCTGCCGTCCCCATTAAGGATGGTATATCAAGTTTTAACACTAGAAGCCCCAAAGTGGGTCAATTGACGCAAATGCATTTTCGAAGCTGTATACCAGCACCACTGCTAGAACCATGTCAGTCATGTTCCATGACTTTGTTAGCAAGGTCAAGATGTTCAAATATGTGCATCGAAAATTAATGACAGATGCACCACCTAGCAGGAAAATGAATTTATACCTTGAAGCCCCAAAGTACATCAATTGATGCACTCAATTGTCTTGGATGCATCAATTGACGTACTTTGGGGCTTCTAGGTATAAATTCATGTTCCCACTAGGTAGCGCATCTCAATCGCTGTTTACAGTTCTACTCAGACATTACAAACAATAAACACAAGATGACGTCACATACTGCACGTATTTAACAAATAAGTAACTTCACATTAATTCACATCTGCATTTCATGCTAAACGCAGTCATTGTGATAATGCGTCAGTTGATGCACTTTGGGGTTTCTAGGTAAAATTCCTTTTGGGGCTTCTAGTGCTAATAAATGAAATGGTGTGGAGGTGAGGTGTATATGTGTGAGAATAGCGTGGGGGTTGGGGTGCACGTGTGTGTGTAGTGTGGGGCTGAGGTGCTTGCGTGGATGTTGTTGGGGGGTGCACGTGTGTGTGTAGTGTGGGGGTGAGGTGCTTGCGTGGATGTTGTTGGGGGGTGCACGTGTGTGTAGTGTGGGGGTGAGGTGCTTGCGTGGATGTTGTTGGGGGGTGCACGTGTGTGTGTAGTGTGGGGGTGAGGTGCTTGCATGGATGTTGTTGGGTGCACGTGTGTGTGTAGTGTGGGGGTGAGGTGCTTGCATGGATGTTGGGGGGTGCACGTGTGTGTGTAGTGTGGGGCTGAGGTGCTTGCATGGATGTTGTTGGGTGCACGTGTGTGTGTAGTGTGGGGCTGAGGTGCTTGCATGGATGTTGTTGGGGGGTGCACGTGTGTGTGTAGTGTGGGGGTGAGGTGCCTGCGTGGCTGTTGTTGGGGGGGTGCACGTGTGTGTGTCGTGTGGGGGTGAGGTGCTTGTGTGGATGTTGGGGGGTGCACGTGTGTGTCGTGTGGGGGTGAGGTGCTTGCATGGATGTTGTTGGGGGTGCATGTGTGTGTGTAGTGTGGGGGTGAGGTGCTTGCATGGATGTTGTTGGGGGGTGCACGTGTGTGTGTAGTGTGGGGGTGAGGTGCTTGCATGGATGTTGGGGGTGCACGTGTGTGTAGTGTGGGGGTGAGGTGCTTGCATGGAGGTTGGGGGGTGCACGTGTGTGTGTAGTGTGGGGGTGAGGTGCTTGCATGGATGTTGTGGGGTGCACGTGTGTGTGTAGTGTGGGGGTGAGGTGCTTGCATGGATGTTGTTGGGTGCACGTGTGTGTAGTGTGGGGTGAGGTGCTTGCGTGGATGTTGTTGGGGGGTGCACGTGTGTGTGTAGTGTGGGGGTGCACGTGTGTGTGTAGTGTGGGGGTGAGGTGCTTGTGTGGATGTTGTTGGGTGCACATATGTAGTGTGGGGGTGAGGTGCTTGCGTGGATGTTGGTGGGGGGTGCACGTGTGTGTGTAGTGTGGGGGTGAGGTGCTTGCGTGGATGTTGTTGGGGGGTGCACGTGTGTGTGTAGTGTGGGGGTGAGGTGCTTGCGTGGATGTTGTTGGGGGGTGCACGTGTGTGTGTAGTGTGGGGGTGAGGTGCTTGCATGGATGTTGTTGGGTGCACGTGTGTGTGTAGTGTGGGGGTGAGGTGCTTGCATGTATGTTGGGGGGTGCACGTGTGTGTGTAGTATGGGGCTGAGGTGCTTGCATGGATGTTGTTGGGTGCACGTGTGTGTGTAGTGTGGGGGTGAGGTGCTTGCATGGATGTTGTTGGGGGGTGCACGTGTGTGTGTAGTGTGGGGGTGAGGTGCTTGCGTGGATGTTGTTGGGGGGGTGCACGTGTGTGTGTCGTGTGGGGGTGAGGTGCTTGCATGGATGTTGTTGGGTGCACGTGTGTGTGTCGTGTGGGGGTGAGGTGCTTGCATGGATGTTGTTGGGGGGTGCATGTGTGTGTGTAGTGTGGGGGTGAGGTGCTTGCATGGATGTTGTTGGGGGGTGCACGTGTGTGTGTAGTGTGGGGGTGAGGTGCTTGCATGGATGTTGGGGGTGCACGTGTGTGTAGTGTGGGGGTGAGGTGCTTGCATGGATGTTGTTGGGGGTGCACGTGTGTGTGTAGTGGGGGGTGCGGTGCTTGCTTGGATGTTGTTGGGGGTGCACGTGTGTGTGTAGTGTGGGGGTGAGGTGCTTGCATGGATGTTGTTGGGTGCACGTGTGTGTAGTGTGGGGGTGAGGTGCTTGCGTGGATGTTGTTGGGGGGTGCACGTGTGTGTGTAGTGTGGGGGTGAGGTGCTTGTGTGGATGTTGTTGGGTGCACATATGTAGTGTGGGGGTGAGGTGCTTGCGTGGATGTTGTTGGGGGGTGCACGTGTGTGTGTAGTGTGGGGGTGAGGTGCTTGCGTGGATGTTGTTGGGGGGGGCTGCACCCTTTATCATATACAGATTGTCATTTTTGTCCCCATATATTCATCCCTTTAACCTCCACCTCGTCCCCACTTCAATCCTCCCCACTCTTTGTTCCACTTCTGGACGCTCTCCCTCCTATGAGTAATATGCAGAAATAATTCTTTACGGAAAGAGTAGTCTCCCAGTGAAGGTGGTAGAGATGAGGACAGTATCTGAATTAAAAAAAGCATGGAACACAAAAGATCGCTAAAGGAAAAAAGGGGACTGTTGTAGTAGTTGATATGGAAGGGCAGACTAGATAGAGACATAACGGCAGAAAAGACCACATGGCCTATGTTTCTCTCTCTCCCCAGCATTCCCACCCCTGCCTTTCATTCCCCCATCTTCTGTAACTTGGAGATTTTTAATTTTTTTAAGGTAATGCCCCTTTAAATTCTCTGCCTCTCCCTTTTTTTTCTGAAAGCTCTGATCCCTATGGTTCTCTGCTTCTCTTGGCTTCCCCTCCTGCTGTGCCCTCAGGGATCCAATGTTGCGTGGGTAGAAAAGGGATCTTTGCCACGATTGGGGATTAGATGCATTCAGACAGCCTGCAGATCAGATCCTTGCATCTAAGCCCCGATCGTGGCAAAGATCACTCCTTTTCTGCCCGCAGGATATCGGATCTCCTATGGGCAGACAGAAGGGGGGTTTTCTGCCTGTGATCGGGGTGGAGGAGGAAGCAAATCCCAAGCATCAGGTTTGTCAAGCCCTGGTTAGGGTCATATTCACTAAAGGTTAACGCATGTTAATGGACATTAATGCGCATTAAGGGCCACCACCGCCCTTTAGTTTCTATGGCTGGAGTGGCACTTAACACGCATTAACATTTATTTAAGTTACGAAGGAGCATGCTTACTAAAGGTTAACGCTCATTAAAGTTCTAGGTATCACTATTTTGCATTTCTAGAGTTAAGAGTATTGCATAGTAGACAGTTGTGTGATGTCACAGCATGCACACCCCTAATTGGTCCAATGTTTCATGGTGTTCTTCTACACCTATTACATTGAACTTGGCATCCTAACATCTACATATTTGATTAAAATTTCTCCAAGATATTCTTTTTTTACTGAATGTTCTATCAAAATGGTTTGCTACTATTTGAACAATAAAGATGATTTTCCACCATAAAACTTAGTTTATTCTGAATTTGCCATGGCTGAATGTGGTATTTGACACCAGAGCACACATTAAATTTCTATTCGCATGTCTGCTGAAGTCCGTTTTCAAAACAATTTAAACAGGTTACAAATAGTGAAAACATGTGAAGCATGACTTATGGAACTCTTTCCAATTCCTCTGCGCATACTTTTATCTGTGCTACCTCTGTGTGCGTATGTGCATGGAAAGAATAATAAAATGAAAGTAGTACACATAAAACTACTACATCAAAGCTAGGTAAAAAGTCTTTTACCCATGTGAATCAGATGCTTAAAAACTGCTTTCCCTCCATGCCGCTGGACGTTCACACATTGCACTTTCAGTCACATTAAGAGGAGACATGGTGAGGTTGGTGAAGGAAATGCACACACAAACATTTTCAATTCTTCACGCATACATTTTCAGCACAATTCTACCTACACAAAAAGATGGCTAAGGGACCATATAGACTCTGCACCCATCACAAAAGTCAATGCAAAAGTACACCCAAACTTTCGCTTTGAGAATAGCTGCAAAGTCTATGGGGAAAAACCACCATGGATGGTCTTTATCCCAGTGGAGCAGTATGACATTGCTCCCTTTTGAAAAAAGTGGAGATGTAGCAATTAGAACCATTTTAGCTCTGACACCTTTTCAGAATTTTATGGCATCATACTGTTTCTCAGCCTCTCAGCAATATTCTCAGAGGCCATTTTAAAATCTGTGCATAGAGAGCAATGTCAGTGGCTACGTTTAGCTGTGGATTTCACATCAGGTCTCAGAGGGAAACTATCAGCACGCTTTCCCTTTGAAAACTCCTCATGGAACAAGTATTTGCAGAGATCTGTACCTGCTTTTTCTGCACCTATGGCTGCATTTAAGATTTTGGTGCCCATAGGCAGGACTGGAGAGTAAGGGTAGGTATTCTGCCTTGGAGCTCAAACAGCCAAGGGGCCCCCTGGAGATTGAAAAGAAGAGGCAATGTAGGGCCAGAGTGTCCTGGTGGTGCCTCTGAAGTGGCACCAATAGATATCTCCAAAGTGACAGAAGATTCATTTTTGGCCCGGGTATTTGGCACTATCAACATTTGGTGCCCAAGAAAGTTGCCTATTCCTTAATCTGGGCAGGTCTGCAGCTTCTTTTCTGAAAAGGTTCCCATGAGCTAAAATGGTTCCAATTGCTACTACATCTCAACTTTTTTTGCCTCTTCCTGTCTAAACTCTCACCAGGATGCTGTCCCAAAAATGTGAGAAAAATTCACACTGTGGAACAATGCCTGTCCTTTTACCCACATATAAGTTTTCAAAACAGGCTAATCATCATTTTCACACACAGTTGAGGTGGTTTGAAAACTGCTCCCTAAATGGAGTTGTTGCAGTTTACATCTGAATTTTGATATCTTGGTTATCCCGAATATCAGGTCTGGATCTGGTTGCTGCTCTTGAACTAACATGCCCCTTCCTTCTTTGCAGGAAATGCATTTAAAGTTAAACTGTGATATGGCTTTTAATTGCACAGGACCCATAGCCTTTGGAATTAACTGCCTTTAGAAATGAAAGGGCCTATTTACTAAGTTGTGTTAGCCGATTAACATGGGAATTAGTGTGTGCTAATCTGGGAAACAGCACACTTATTCCCACCTTAATCAGCTCACATGGAAAATGTCCTGGGCAGGGACTGTGCCGTACAATTATGATGAGTTAGTTACCATGCTTTCACTGTCTTTTGGGTTTTTTTTTTTTTTTTTAAGAGCCTTCAATTTCATTGCTGGCTCCTGGCGACCCAGCAACCCCTGGGTTTTCTTGGCAAGGTATGACCGGAAGTCGATTGCCAGGTCTTTTCCTCTAATGGAGGGTAAAGTGACTTGCCAAAGGTCACAAGAAGTGCCAGTGGGAATCAAACCCTGATCTCTTGGCTACTAGGCTGTTGCTCTAACCACTAGACTAGAAGATAATACAAAGCAGTGGCCACCACCCTCAAGAGGTAAAGCAAATTGCATTGCACATCACCTGCCATGTAGTTAACATGCACTAGCGGCTTTAACTCACAACTCTCCCAAAAATCCTCTGAATATTCCCTTCAATTAAAGCAGAGGTTTTGCAGTTAGTTAGTGTGTGTTAATTTTGGCAATTATCTTGCGGTAACTCCAATACCTTACTGCACTTTAGTACATAGGGTCCTAAGTCCTTGTGGGGCTCTCTAGCATTCAGGGAGGGGGTTAAGTTTAGATTCTTTCAGACTGCACAACTGTTGCCAGGGATTTGATAGTGTGGGTGTATTTTTCTGTTATGCTTATCCTGTATTATTGTTAGCCATGGAACAATAACACAACCAGTTATATCCATTGTAAAACAATAAATTAACAGAAAATAAATACAATATAGTACACTACAGTATAAGTGTGCCATAAAACAAATAAGTCAACAACGTAGCAAACCATGGGTGCAAACAAAAAAAGAGGGGTGAACTCAGTGGACTTTGCACAGACTTTGTGTTCTTAGAAATAGAAAGGCAGGCTCATGTTAACAGCCTGATAAGCAAATTGTAACCTTCTTGTGACAGATGACAGCAGTCTGTACCATGACCAAAAAGGCTCTGAGCCCTATGAATCCACTCAAGTTATGTCAATGGTGGGGCATAAACAGCATATTATACTATATTATCAGTGGTTGTGATCTGGCTGGCTCATTTTACTTTGTAATTGAATCACAGAATTTTAAATAAGCACAAATTCAATTAGAGTTTGTTGCCTAACAGTGCATAGTTAGTTGAGTCTCTAATCTTTTTTCAACCTAACATGATGTTCTCATGACAATGCAGAGGAAGACGGCAACTCCACCCCATCCCCACACCAACAACAACAAAAAAAATATGGACCCTACTGTTTTATCTGTAGCTAGTTCCCCTGCATAGTGGAAAAAAACTATTCTTGGCTCCAGAAATAATTTTGCTGAGCCCCTTCATATGAAAAATAGAAATATGGTACTTACCTAGAGTGGCAATAAAATGGTTTGACCTGTGATAACCCTGAAAAAGACAAGAAGAGTCTCGGTCATTCATAGGTTGCCTTGTCTTCCTAAAGCTTGGTGGATACCATGGTTCAGGGCAGAAAGGTAAGGGTGTGTGAGGAGCGTGGTACTTACTTCTCGATTGATTCGAATCTGTTAGTGATTTCCAGTCAGGTTGGTTTGAAAAGTAAAAGGGTGGGATAGAAAGACAAGAGCAGAGATGGGCAGGTTAGTGAAAAGAAAAACTGGTTAAGAAATCGCCAGTAAAGAGCAGAGATACTAACAGGATGTTAAGCGTCCAATCACACACAAGACAAGATTTCAAAGCCATTAGGAACATTTTGTTGAGGATAGAGCGACAGAGAAGACGCAGCAGAAACAGGTCATTAACTTCCTCCAACTGCATTTGAGTAATTAAATTATTTTTATGATTTAAAAAAGGAAAATAGTCCCTATTTGGGACAAACAAAGGATTATCCCTCTCCCACAAGCCTTCACTATTTGACTATCTAATTATACAAGCATAAAAAAAGGATAACGTTGAATATTCAGGAAGGCACCAATGATGAAAAGCAGCAGCAAGGTCTTTAGAGGCGTGGACTTCATTGAACTGAAACAGTACCAGTAGCATTATTTAATCCAAACAGGGCCCAAGGCGAGCAAGCAAAAGGAATGATGGGGCAAATTTTATGAAATAAATAAATTGGAGCTGCCTTCCGCTGGGGTTGATGTGGAATATAAGAAATGACATTAAAATATGATCCCCCCGCCCCTATGCATGCCCTCCTAGATGCAAAACCCAAAGTACTCGGGCAAAAGTAGAATAACTGGACCTATTTCAGAAACTGAGGTTGAATGTTTTCATTACGAGAGGAGCTAGCTAGGAGAATATTTAGAGGAGGGGGTGATGCAAAAGGGGGACAAGCTATGTAGTGGGGGTGGTGAGAAGCAATTCACATGAGCTCTGGAACAGTATTTTCAGGATTTAGAAAGAGGTACAAGACATAAGATATGCCACACTGGGTCAGACTAAAGGTCCATCAGACCCTGAGAAGAGATGCAGTAGTGGAGTAATGCGAGAAGTCTCTTGCATGCATATAAAAAAGTAAAGTGGCACGAGTGGAAAAAATCCCCAACAAAACTGCAGTAAGCTCTCCTACCTGCAAGATTAATTTAAATTAATGCCTATAAATGCTTAACACTAGATGCTACTATTCTTTATGTACAAATCAGCAGATAATGAGTGGGCTTTTCAAAATGCTTTGTAGATCAAAAAGAAGCTTAAACTTTTCTATTGTAAAAATCAAGAGTGGAGAGAATATTTCTATTACTGAACTATTAGGAGCAGAGCTTCCGAACAGTATTCTGGAGGAAGAGAGAGTGAAAGCCAATTAATCCAAGCCACAGATTGAAAAACAGGGGTGAACATGGCAACCGTGGGAAGAGGGAACAGGTTTTTTTTGGGGGGGGAGGGGTGTTAAACACTCCAGCAAAAGCAAAAAGCTACACACAGAAGGGAGGGCTTGGATGCAAAAACAGAACAACAATGGACATTGAGTGGCACATGAAGTATTAGGACAAACAGGAAACAAAGGAATAAGACAAAGGAAGTACAAGGAGGGGAGGGGGAATATTCAGTGGCAGCGCTGATAAAGTGGCTAGTCATTGCCGCTGAACTTTGAACCCGGATATTCAATACTGGGGCCATATCCGACCACTGGAACTGAATATCCAGGTTGGCTGGAGAGCACATAAGCTAACTGGCTAGTGGCAATATTCAGCCACTGGCCATTTATCTAAAGTGGCTAAAGATAGGCAAGCCTTTTAAGTGCTTAACTTTAGCCGCTTTAGAATAATAAACTAGTGGCTGAATATTGCCGCTAGCCCGTTATCCCCAACGGCTGCCTCCGATCCATCCCTGGAATACCCTGACATCAGCTAGCACTGTTGCACTTAGGGGCCTAAGTTAGTGCCGCTGATTATCTCGCCGAGTGCCATTTAGGCAATTTGCAGGTCTGCAAACTAACTAGCTTTGACTATCCGCCACAGGAATACCAACAGGCAAATTTTGATTTGACACTATCCATAGTACCTGCATTTGCACTGTAGAGAGATATGTCATTACCCTACCACCCACACTTACTGAATCATCTAGATGCCACAGCATTGCATGCATTTTTTTTCTTATGCATTTTAATTTTTTGCCCTTCAGTTTTGTATACTCAGTAATTTTAACTTGTGATGCAGACAAGCTGGGAAGTGGAGAGAGAACGTGTTAATTCTTAGTGACACTCACATCAATGTAGTTGGCGTTGATATAATCTGCGTTGGGGTCCCCTTGCAGCGGATGCAATTTGACTCGATGGCGATCATCTAGAAACAGAAGCCACACAAAGTCTCAAAATGCCAATGCAAGAAAGCAAAACAGGAGACTTCAACACGAAAGTAGTTGTAGAAACTACTCCTCAGATCTTTACTCTGGAAATTCCTTCTAGGCTACTTAAGATTTGACTGTACAACAGGAACATGGGTTGAAAATATGTAAGTTTTCCACAGACCATGCCAGCTGATCTATTTTTTCAGGACAGTCCTATGTTGCTCAAGACAGCATAGTTACTCACCTGTAACAGGTGATCTCCGGGAACAGCAGGAATTTAGTCTTCACATATGGGTAAATCCTCGGTACCGACAGAGCCTGCGCAGGAATGCTCTCCAGCGTACAATAGGAAAGCTTTTGGGAGCATCCCACAGCGCCTGCGTGCTGCCTTCCCGCCTTTCCCAACTGTCCCTCTCCAGTTGAGTTTATAGCTGAGACAAAAGAGAGAGGGAAAGATAGAGAGATACAACTCCTGGGGGAGGTGGGCAGGTTGTGAAGACTAAATTCCTGCTGTTCCTGGAGATCGCCTGTTACAGGTGAGTAACTATGCTATCTCCAGGAACAAACAGGAATGTAGTCTTCACATATGAGGACTCCCTAGCTGCAGATGCCAGGGAGATGGCCCCAGAAAGTTGTGTGCCCTTGTGAAAGGGCTCCACTTCCCCCCATGGATCTCTGGCATCCTACCAGGGATGGTGGGTAGGAGTTGATTAAGTCTGGAACAGGTGTTGAACAGCCTGACCAAACAAGGCACCCAGGCGGGAGTCCTTGTCTAAGCAGTAATGGGCTATGAAGGTATGTACCGAAGCCTAAGTAGCTGCTTGACAGATGTCGTCGATAGAGTGAAGATGAGCTATTGAGGCTGCCATGGCTCTCACATTGTGAGCTGTGACATGGCCTTCAAGAGGAAGGTTCTTACTCTCATAGGCAAAAGATATGCACTGTGCAATTCAGTTGGACAGTGTCCTTTTGGAGACTGGAAGTCCCAAATGACTAGGATCAAAAGCAACAAAGAGTTGAGAGGATTTTCTATGTTGCTGTGCCTTTGCAAGTAAAAGGCCAAAGCTCTTTTACAGTCCAAAGTATGAAGGTTCCTTTCTGCATTTGAGGTGTGAGGCCTTGGAAAGAAAACAGGAAACCGCTTGGTTTAAATGAAAAGGCGAAACCACCTTTGGCTTAAAGTGTGGATGAGTCCTAAGGACTACCTTATAATGATGGAACCTTGTATAAGGACCAGCCACCAACGCTTGCAATTCACTGATGCGACGTGCTGATGTGATTGCAATGAGGAAGATAACCTTCCAGGAAAGGAATTTCAAAGAGGTATTGGCTAATGGTTCAAAGGGCGGTTTCATGAGCTTCCCAAGTACCAGATTCAAGTCCCATGCCACCGGTGGTGGCTTAATGGGAGGCTTCGTTAAAAGAAGGCCTCTCATAAATCTCGCTATGAGAGGAAATAGGTTGTCCATTTAGAGGCTTGAAAGAAGCTGCAATAGCACTCAAATGGACTCTCACTGAATTGGTCTTAAGTCCTGCATTTGATAAATGAAGATACTCCAGTAATGATTCCAGAGGTATCGCAAGAGGGTTAAGACCTCTCTGCGAGCACCATATGGTAAACCTCTTCCACTTAAATGCATAAGAACATCTTGTGGAGGGTTTCCTGGAAGCATGAAGGATATCCTTTACCTACTGGGAAAGGTTAAGACCCTGAAGTTCTAGGCTTTCAGCAACCAGGCCCTGAGATGCAGAGACTGGGGATTGGGATGCCAAAGCATCCTGTCCTCTTGTGAGAGAAGATCTGGAGCAGATCCTAACTCCAGAGGCGGAGCTTGAGAGAGATGTATTAGCAGAGGGTACCATAGTTGCCGTGGCCAATGTGGAGCTATGAGAATCATATGACCTCTGTCTCTCTGAAGCTTGAACAGAGTTTTGGGAATTAGGGGAATGGGTGGAAAGGCATACAGGAAGTCCTGACCCCAATGAAGGAGGAAAGCATCCCTGGCCTGACAACCTCGAGCCGGAATTCTGGAACAGAACCGGGAAAGTTTGGCATTCAGCGGACTTGCAAAGAGGTCTAAGTTACCAAAATTTGAAAAATTTGGGCCACCTGGTCTGCATGGAGACACCATTCGTGTGGAATCAGAACTCGACTGAGTTTGTCTGCCCAAGAGTTTTGAATGCCTGGAAGATACACCGCAAGGAGATGAATCTGATGCTCTCTGGCGAGGGCCCATAGTCACAAAGCTTCGTTGCATAGCGACAGAGAGCCTGTTCCGCCCTGCTTGTTCACATAGAACATGGCTACCTGATTGTCCATTTGAACTAGGACTGTCTTGTAGCTGAGCTGGGTGTGAAATACTCGAAGAGCAAGGAAGATTGCTCTGAGCTCCAGGAGGTTGATATGAAGACAGGCCTTTTGTGGAGTCCAGGTACCCTGGGTAGAGAGGTCGTGCAGGTGGGCTCTTTAACCCACCTGTGAAGCATCTGTTAGAGTGGCTTGGGGTGGGGGTTGCTGGAAAGGAGACCCCACCAGAAGGTTTCTGGGTGACTGCCACCATTGGAGGGACAAAATAAGGCGATATGAGTTTGCTATTTTGTCTGACAGGCAACCCGACACCTGAGTCCACTGAGTGGATAAGGTCCACTGGGCTGCCCTCATATGGAGGTGAGCATAAGGAACCACATGCATTGTGGATGCAATGTGGCCTAGCAACTGTAATATTTCCCGAGCAGCGAGATGAGGTTTGAGCACTGCTTGGGAAGCTAACTGTACAATGTGAAGGCAGCGGAGAATGTGGAAGGAAGGCCCTTGTCTGTCTGGTATCCAGATGAGCTCCTATAAACTCTAGGGATTGAGTGGGAGCACTGTTGGACTTTGGGAAGTTTTTTATGACAAGTCCCAAATACTGAAGGATGCACATTGTGAGAGACAGAGCAACACTGGCTTCTGACCCTGAAGGGACTCGAATGAGCCAGTTGTCTAAGTAAGGGAAGACGAATATTCCCAGGGTGTGGAGAAATGCTGCTACCACAGCCATGCATTTTGTGAACACTCTTGGTGAAGAAGCCAGGCCAAAAGGAAGAACCCTGTATTGGTAGTGCTTTCCTTGAAACAGGAATCGAAGAAACTTCCTGCGAGTTGGATGGATAAGAACTTGAGTGTACGCATCTTTGAGATCTAGAGAACAAAGCCAATCCTGACTCTGAAGGTATGACAGCAGAGTTCCTAGAGAAATCATTTTGAACTTCTCTCTGAACAGGAATTTGAGGTCTAGAATGGGTCTGTCCTCCTGTTTTCTTTGGAATAAGGAAATAGGGGGAGTAAAACCCTGTACCCCGTTGGGGAATGGGTACCTCTTCTATTGCTCCTTGAGCAAGGAGCATAGTGACTTCTTGACCTAACCCGTCGTTGAGAGAGGCCTGAGAATTGAACTGTCTTACTATTGTAGGAGGGGGCATGCTGAGGAAATGAAGTTTGTACCCCTCTGGTACAATGGATAGAGTCCAATTTTTTGCTGTTATCTGACACCACCTGGGGGCAAAACGACATAATCTTCCTGGGATGGTGGAGGATTCTGGGCCATTCAGGGCCAGGAAGGCAAAGTTCTTTAGACAGGAGTCAAAGCCCCTGTGGAGGCTGAGTCTGCTGAGCCGGTTGAGGCTTAGCTGCTTTTGGCTTCCTTTGTTGCCTAGGTTGTTGCTGCTGTCCCTTTTGGGCAGACTGACCTGAACGATGTCCCTGCTGGGTATAAAAGGGATAAAACTTTTTTTTTTTACTGAAGAGAATGGTTTCTTAGAGGATCTTTTCCTCGCAGGATCAGCTGTAGATTTGGACAATCTATCCAAAGTGATATTGTCAGCATCAATCTCATTAGCTTTTTCCTGCCAATTCTTGCCAAAGGGATTCTCTCCTGTGCAAGGTATATTCCCCAGTTTGTCTTGTACCCAGATTTCCAAGTCAGATGCCTGGAGCCTGGCAATTCTATGTGCACCTATGGCAATAGCAGAAGTTCTGCTCATGCATTCAAAGCAGTCAAAGGCTGCACGATTCACAAACTTGGAAACATCCTGAGCATGTTTAACAAGAGCAAGATAATCTTGCCTTTTATCATCAGGAAGAAGAGGGCTCATAAGCTCTAAGTCTCCTGTGACTTCCTTAAGAAACATCCCCATATACAAGATATAGGAACTGATCCTAGCAGAAAGCATGGAAGCCTGGAAGGATCAACGTCCAAAGGCGTCAAGAGTCCTACACTCGCTGGAGGATTAGATGCATGCCTTTTTGCACTCTTCATCCGTCTCATGGCTGATTCCACCACAATGGAATGGTGTGGTAATTGAGTCTTTTGAAACCCAGGACAAGGAGGAACACGATACATGGTGTTGAGTCTTCGAGAATGAGGAGATGTGGTTAGAGGTGTTTCCCACATCCTTAACATAAGATCATGCAAGTTCTCATGAATAGGTAAGGTAGCTGCCTCCTTGCGAGCTTTAGGGTACTGTAGGATTTCCAATTCCTTTGCCCTAGGCTCTTTTTCAAGAGCCACTGTGATGGAAAGACCTCTGGCCACATCTCGGATAAAATCCTGAAAGGACATATCCTCTGGCAGAGACATCCTACGCTGCAAAGAGGAATCCTCGGGAAGAAGTACTCTGGTATCGGCAGAGTATTCGGAGTCTTCAGACTCATCCGAGGATTCGAAGTATCTCTGATCCGAGTGATCGTGCAAGGCACGGTACCGGTACCGATCGAAGTCGGTATCGGAGTGGTCCGGTACCGACTTGTTGATGCTGGATAGAGACAGCGTAGTTACTCACCTGTAACAGGTGTTCTCCAGGAGCAGCAGGAATCAGTCCTCACTTACGGGTGACGTCGGCGCCGACGGAGCCCTCGCGGAGCAATTTTCCCCAGCTTTCAAAGAAAGCCTTTGGGAATTGCAGCGCGCATGCGCGGTCGTCTTCCCGCCCGAGGGTGCCATCTTAGCCAGTCAGATGACATAGCTAAAAAAGACAGCATAAAAATTTGCAAAAAAGAACATAAGCAGACGATTGCAACTCCAAGGGGAGGAGGGAGGGTAGTGAGGACTGATTCCTGCTGCTCCTGGAGAACACCTGTTACAGGTGAGTAACTACGCTTTCTCCAGGACCAAGCAGGAAGTCAGTCCTCACTTATGGGACTCCCAAGCTCAAGGCTACCGGAGACCCTAAGCACAAAAATGAGCTCCCTCTAGCTCAGCAGCACAGAAGGATAGAATCTTCGCTGAATTATCACCCACCGGTAGCCCACATCCGGGATGGAGGGTAGGAGTTGCTCAGACCTCAAAGAGATTACGGAGGACTGCCTGTCCGAAAGCACTGTCCCTACGGGACTCCCTCTCGAGACAGTAATGGACCGCAAAAGTCTGGCTCGAAGACCAAGTAGCGGCCCGGCAGATGTCTGCCAGCGGAACAGAGCGGAGGTAAGCCACTGACGTGGCCTTTGCCCGAACGCAATGAGCCGTGACTCGACTTTCTAAGGAGAGTCCGGCTGCCCCATAAGCCCAAGAGATACAGTCCGCAACCCAGATGGACAGAGTACGCTTGGAGACCGGGAGCCCCAATTTATTGGGGTCAAAAGACACAAAAAGCTGAGCAGCTTTACGGTGCTCCCGCGTACGGTCAAGGTAGAAGTTCAATGCCCTTCTACAGTCCAGGGTATGGAGGACCGTCTCAGCTCGGCTGGAGTGTGATCTGGGAAAGAAGGTTGGAAGTACCACCTCCTGATTGATGTGAAAAGGGGAGACCACTTTAGGCAGAAATTTTGGGTGAGTCCGTAGGACTACCCTATTCTTGTAGAACCTAGTGTAAGGGGGATCAGACACGAGGGCCTGCAATTCACTTACGCGCCTAGCGGAAGTGAGGGCTATCAAGAACAGTGTTTTCCAAGACAGAAAACGGAGAGAACAGGTAGCCATAGGTTCAAAAGGCGGACAGGTGATCCGCTGCAAAACCACATTCAGGTCCCAGTCAGGCGCTGGCGGGCGCAGAGGTGGTTTAAGTAGAAGGAGACCTCGGAGAAACCTCGCTACGAGAGGGTCATTGGAGAGAGGTCTGCCGTCCACTGGCACATGATGTGCTGAAAGAGCACTGAGGTGAACTTTGACGGAGTTGGACTTAAGTCCCAGATTAGAGAGGTGCAGCAAGTACTGCAAGATCACCGACACCGGGCAGGAGAAGGGATCCTGAGACTGTTGGGCACACCAGACTGCAAAGCGACGCCATTTAAGGGCGTAGCATTTGCGGGTAGAAGGCCGTCGCGAAGCTAAGACGACCTCCTCCACCTCCGCCGGCAGGAGAAGGGGAGCAAGGACTACCCTCTCAGCAGCCAGGCCATGAGGTTGAGAGACCTGAGGTTGGGGTGCAGAAGGGACCCCTGATCCTGAGTGAGGAGATCCGGTTGTACCCCCAGAGGGATTGGATCCTCCACCGCCAGTTGCAGCAGGAGCGGAAACCACGGCTGCCTGGGCCAGCGAGGGGCCACCAGGATCATGAAGGCTTTGTCTCGGAGAACCTTGAAAAGAGTCCGAGAGACCAGCGGGATGGGAGGGAAAGCGTACAGAAGGCTCCCCGACCACGAGAGCAGAAAGGCGTCCGCCGCCACCCGAAGGGGGTGTGGCTGACGAGAGCAGAAGCGAGGAAGCTGCCGGTTGTGAGGACTGGCAAAGAGATCCACCGTGGGGAGACCCCACTTGAGGAAGAGCTTCTGAACTACCAAGGGATCCAGACGCCACTCGTGCGGCTGGAGGACCCTGCTGAGTTTGTCTGCAAGGCAATTTTCTTGGCCCGGGAGATAAACTGCCTTGAGGAGAATGCCGTGACTGACGGCCCAAGAGCAGAGCTTCTGTGCCTCCCGGCAGAGGAGGCAGGAGCCCGTGCCCCCCTGCTTGTTCACGTAGAACATGGCAACTTGATTGTCCGTCTGGACAAGGACGGACTGTTGGGAAGTCAGGTGGGAGAAGGCCTTGAGAGCTAGGCGGATCGCCCTGAGCTCCAGGAAGTTGATCTGCTGAGCAGACTCCCACGTGGTCCAGAGGCCCTGAGTACGTGCCTCTTGGCAATGTGCTCCCCAGCCCAGGAGGGATGCATCGGTGGTCAGCACCCGGGTCGGCTGAGGTGACTGGAAAGGCATTCCGAATATCAGGTTCGGCTGTCGGAGCCACCACCGGAGAGACGAGAGCAGCGGCTCGGAGACGCGCACTAGGTCTGCCAGGCCGCCTGTGGCTTGTCGCCACTGCTGGCGGAGACACCATTGAGCAGACCGCATATTCAGGCGGGCATTGGGGGTCACATGGACGGTGGAAGCCATATGGCCGAGCAGTCTCAGGAAGCGCCTGGCGGAGACCAGGGGCTGGCTGCGAAAGCGGTCGGCTAGGTCCATGAGCCGTTGAGCCCTGTCGAGCGGTAGGTACGCTCGTGCCCGAGGAGTGTGCAGCCTTGCGCCGATGAACTCGAGATCCTGTGAGGGGAGCAAAGTGGACTTTGCGAAGTTTATAACAAAGCCCAAGTGCTGCAGCAGAGTCACCGTGCGGCACGTGGCGTTGGTGACCACCTGAGCGGACGCTGCTCTGATGAGCCAGTCGTCGAGGTACGGAAAGACATAGAGGCCGTGAAGCCGGAGATGGGCCGCCACGACCGCGAGACATTTTGTGAAGACTCGCGGTGCGGAGGATAGGCCAAAGGGCAGTACTCTGTACTGGTAATGATTTCCTGCCACCACAAACCTTAGGTATTGGCGGTGGCTTGGGTGGATGAGGATGTGCGTGTAGGCATCCTTTAGATCCAAGGAGCATAGCCAATCTCCCTGCTGGAGGTAGGGCAGAAGGATTCCAAGGGTAAGCATTTTGAACTTCTCCCGCACAAGGAACTTGTTGAGGTTGCGCAAGTCCAGGATGGGTCTGAGGCCCCCTGTTCTCTTTGGTATCAGAAAATACCTTGAATAAAAGCCTTGACCTCTCAGGTGGTGGGGCACCGGTTCCACCGCCTGTTCCTGCAGAAGACCTGCTAACTCCTGAAGGAGCAACTCCCTGTGCAGAGGGGGGCGCGAAGGTTCTCCCGGAAAATAGGAGGGAGGGACCTGATGGAAGTGGAGAAGGTAGCCTTCTCGCACGACCTGAAGTACCCAGGCATCTGCGGTGATGCTGGACCACCTGTGGCCGAAGTGAACCAGCCGGCCTCCGGTGCTGGGAGGAACCAGCGGGGGGGGAGAGGCTATGCTGAGCGAGTCAAAAACCCCCACCCTGCTGAGCAGGGGCTGGTGGTGCAGGCTTGGGGGCTTGCTGCCTACGGGACCCGTTACCCCGTCCTTGGCCTGCTGGCCCTGTTGGGGAGCTGCAGGGGCCTGATAATGGGGGTACTGTTTGTAGGCAGCCGCCTTCCTCGGGTAAAAGGACTTTTTTCCCGAGCCCTTCTTTTTCTGGGAAGGGGCGGAGGTCTTCCTAGAAAGCCTGGTCCTGGTGAGAGTCTCAGTCTCAATTTGTGCAGCCTTTTCCGCCATGGGCTTGCCAAAGAGGTTTTCGCCTCGGCAGGGGACATCGACCAACTTGTCCTGTACCCAGGGCTCAAGATCCGACGACTGAAGCCAAGCCTGTCGGCGGGCACCGATGCCGGCTGCGGCCACTCTAGCCGAGGCCTCAAAGCCATCATAGGCTGCTCGGGACATGAACTTTGAGCATTCCCGAATGCCCGTGGACAAGGCTAGGAACCTCCGCAAGGGCTCCTCGGAGAGACCAGCGGAGAATCCGGCTAGCTCTTTAGCCAGATCCCGGAGATACATGCCCATGTAGAGCTGGTAAGTCTGGACACGACATGCGAGCATAGAGCCCTGGAAGCACTTCTTGCCAAGGCCATCCAGGTTACGGGCCTCCCTTCCAGGAGGCACCGAGGAGTGCATCTTCTGGCTCTTAAGACGATGCATGGCCGATTCCACTACCATGGAATGGTGTGGCAGCTGTGCCTTCTGAAAGCCAGGGCTCTTGCGGACCCGATAGATAGAATTGACCCGCTTGCTCAGGACCGGCGAGGAGGCCGGACTCTCCCACATGCGGAAGAGTAGTCGTTCCAGCATAGGAGGAACCGGCACAGTAAAGTGCTCCCTCGCGGGAGAGTCATACTGGAGGGCGTCGAGCTCTTCGGCTCGAGGCTCCTCCTCGGGATCCGCAGGGAAGGCCAAAGCCTTGGCCATATCCCTAACGAAGTCCGAGAACCGGGCATCCTCCGGGGGGGACTGCTTCCGAGGCTCGGACCCCGGTGAGTCCGATGGGACACACCGAGTCCGGAAAGAATCAGGTGACTCTTCCTCCTCAGACTCCCAGACCGACTCCGACGAGGACTCGGTGGGGTCGGCCCGGGCAGGATGCGGCGCCAGCCGCCCCGACGTCGAGGGAGTCGGCGTCGGCGACCTCGGTCCCGAACGGGAGGCCGAGGGTGACCTCGACCGAGGATCGACTCGAGTTCTCATTGACTCGAGGATCGGCTCGGTCTCCGGGGTCGACTTGGACGTCGACGTCCCGGCGGTCGGGGCAGCGGCGCCAGCGAGGCCAGCGAGCAGTGCCCGCTGCTGGTCCATGAAGGCAGACAGTCTGCTCTCCAAGGCCGTCAACCTGAGTCCGAGCTCAGGTGACCCAGCAGCCCCCGACTCGGGCCCCGACGGCGTCGGGCCCGACGTCGGCTGTCGCGGAGGCGAGTCCAGAAGGACTACAGGACTTACCCGGGCAGGCATCTCCGACTCCAGGCGAGGTCGCTTCGGGAGATGTTCCTTCTCCAAGGACCCGGGGCGGCTGTCGGGGCTATGCGACCTGGCCCTCGCGGAGCCAGAGCGTCCACCGACGCCGCCCTCGCGGGTTTTTCCTTCCGACGATGGTCCCCGGAGGGAGAACCCCGGTCGGAGGAGCTCCGGCGACGGTCCGAGCTGGAGCCCTTTGACACGGAGGCCTCCGACGAGGTCCGGGTACGGCTGGGGTCAGCGAAGATTCTCTCGCGCTGATGCCGCCGACTTCTCAACGCCTTCGAGGACAGTTTGCTGCAGGGCCCACAGATCAGTTCCTCATGATCCGGGCCCAAGCAGCGGAGGCAAAAGTCGTGTGTGTCGGTTAGTGACATATTTCGGTCACACCGACCACACCGCTTAAAGCCACTGGCAGCCATCGGGGGAAAAAGGGCCCCTGCGAGGTCAAAGGACCGGGCTGCCAGGGAAAACGAAAATGAAAGCTGACTAAGTCAGAAAAACCGAAAAAACGCTAGAGGACTCGAGACCGGCGTCGCGAGTCCGGGCGGGAAAACGATCCGAAAGAAAAAAGTATAAAATAAAGAGGAAAATCAACTTTTTCGCGGGGACAAGACGGGGACGTCTGCAGGGCTCCGCGGAAAAAAGAAGACTGGCTAAGATGGCACCCTCTGGCGGGAAGACGACCGCGCATGCGCGCTGCAATTCCCAAAGGCTTTCTTTGAAAGCTGGGGAAAATTGCTCCGCGAGGGCTCCGTCGGCGCCGACGTCACCCGTAAGTGAGGACTGACTTCCTGCTTGGTCCTGGAGAAACATGACTCGATCCCGGTAGTATACCTGCCGATGTCGATGCAGTCAGTGTCGGTACCGGTTGAATTGTCTGAAGCGGTTTCAGGGCCATCGAGGCCGTGAGAAGAGCCGCCAGACTGCATTCAATAGCCAAGAATATCTAGACTGCCGATGCTTGGGTATCGGTGCCGGTTAAAGTGGCCGGAATCCCAGAGCATGGCACCAGTAGTTCTGCCGAGGTTGAAGCCTCGAGAACATCCTGGAGTCCCGTTAGTGCTTTGGAAGCCGAAGCCTCCCGCCGGGGCAATTCTTTCCACTGAAAGTCCCTCAAGGGCAACACCAGAGGCATCTCGATGCTTAGAAGGAGATCTACCCTTTGAGGACTGGCTAGATTTATGTTTAGTTACCTGAGCTCCATGGGAGGAAGATGAAGCCCTGGAGGACGTCGATGCCACGGAGGCTGCATCGGAGGGAAAAAGGGTGCTAAGTTTAGCAGCCCGGTTTTGCTGGCCCCTTTTTGACATCATTCCACAGGCGAGGCACTCTGAAATAGAGTGGTCAGGACCTAAACATTTGAGGCACCACTCATGGGTGTCAGTGATGGTACCGCCACACTTAGAACACTTTTTAAAACCCAAAACAGGTTTTTCCATTTTAAGGAAAAAAATTGGGCCTAGTGAAGAATGTTACTGAAGAAAGACTCCAGGAACAAAGTTTGGGGGTTTTTTCCCCAGAAAAAGAAAAGAACCACCGACGGTACCGGTATAGCGTCGAGGGAAGGCAGACGCGACCACAAAAAAGAAGTATAAGAAGGGAATTTTCTGCGGTGATAGGATGTGCAACCTGTCGGCTCCGCGGAAAATGAAAAACTGGAGAGGGACAGTTGGGAAAGGCAGGAAGGCAGCACGCTCCCAAAAGCTGTCCTATTGGATGCTGGGGAGCGTTCCTGTGCAGGCTCCGTCGGTACCGACGATACCCATATGTGAAGACTACATTCCTGCTTGTTCCTGGAGATCTGTAGTTCTGATTTCCTTAAAGAAAGCAGAAGGGCTGGATTTGTCCATCCTGATAAGCATGTAAACCATTCATCCTCACAGTTTTTTTTTTTAAACGCCAGCTGATACGGCTGAAAAAAATCCAGATATTCAACACCAGTATCCAGAGAATGACCAGCCTGAAAATGTGGATTCAGCTCCGACCACCAGCATTACCTAGGTCATGGTAGTAGCTATCCAGATAGTGGACTTAATAACCCGAAATTTAGGACAGTCTTTCAGACATCCTAAATTTATCTGAAAAGCAGCTGAATGTCACCACTATCTAGAAAAGTACTGGTTCTACCCAAGCTCTGCCCCTGGGCCACCCCAGCACTATCTGGAAATATTTAGTGGCCTGTACTTACCCAGTGAGTAAGTGCTTTGAATATCGGCCCCTTAATATTTTGGATTTTCTCTTTGCCCGCCTTTCCAAAATGATGCTCAAAGTGATCTCCAGCATTATTTGAATACAATACAATTAGGGCCTGATTCTGTCCCGCACGGCTATCCCCTTTGTACGTCCAGTCTGAGCTGGATGTACAAAGGGGGTAGCGATTCTGATCCCCCGCAGGATCAGAATTGCGATCAGGCCTGTATATGCGATTCAGTCCCGGCGTGCACGTACAGGCACTGCCTGCATAACTCAGTCAGGTTTTTAAATGAAGCTGCGGTCCCATGGTGTCATGTTGCCATGGCACTGCGGCTCCATTTAAAAGCCGCGATGCTGGCCACCACAGAAAAAGGTTTATTCTCTGCAGCCTGACCCCCGATCTGGCCTCCTAAGGGGAAGTTAGTCGGGGGCTGGCGCCTGCACGGACAGACATCCCATTGGGACGTCCATCCCCACTATTCATGTCTCAGAATAACCTTCGAAGTATCTTCTCCAGAGAGCTTACAGTTTAAGTCAGTGTTTTTCAAGCAGGTCCGGGAGTACCCTCTTGCTAGTCTGGTTTTCAGGATATCTACAATGAATATACATGAGATAGCTTTGCACCCAGTCCCACAAACCAGGCTGGCTGCTAGGGGGTACTCCAGGGCAATTTAAATGTACTCCTGAGGCAATGGGAGATCACGCAGCATCAGTGGGAAGGGGGCAATTGAGATTTGAATCCTTGCTCCCTTGCTCCTTAACCTTTTGCACTTACAATTAGATCACTCTTCCTCCTAGTGGAAACCCACAAGCATGCTGTTTCCTCCAATGACTCCAACTTAAAGGGACATTGCCAGACAGGCAGATGATCTTATAATGGAAGCAATTTGTTTGGGTTCTGGGGGAGGAGCACAAAGAAGGGCCTGAGGAAAGTGAGGCAGGAATATCACCACTGCAGGGTCATTTCTGAGGCAACGGTGGTGCAACTGGTCCTCAAATCCCACATACAAGTCCAATTCTCTGGATTTACATATAGTTGAACCAGTTAACTTGTAAATTTGGCTATTCTGAAAAACAGACCTGTTCATAGCACTCGAAAGACAAGAGTTCACCAGCCATGCTCTAAGGGATTAAGAGCCATGTTTCTAATGCTTACCACATGCTAATGCATCTTAGCACATTCAAAGTGTCATCAAGGTTATGGGAGTCATTTTAGAAGCTCTATTCATGATTTGCATGTCTGAAAATGCCCATTCAGATATGCCAATCAGATTCACGCCCGAGAGCCATTTTTGGAAGGATCAAATTAACATGTATTGGAGCAATCACGTCTGTCGCATGGGAACATGATGAGGGTATGTCCAAGGCAGCGATAAAAAGATCTACATGCATCTATGACTCCATAAAGCTGCTGAACATTTAAAATCCCTGTGGACACATCCATATCTATACCTGCTCCTTGCAATCAATAGGAATTTTTAGAAAGTGCTTGTTTCAGCCAGCTGTCAACACTGAGGAGGGATCTGCAAAAGCTGGAGGAATGGTCTGATGCTTGGCAATTAAGATTTAATGCGAAGAAGTGCAGTGTCATGCACTTGGGTAGCAGAAATCCAAGGGAAACGTACGCGATAGGGGGCGAGAGGTTGGTGTGCATGGAGCAGGAGAAAGACCTCGGTGTGAATATTTCTGTAGATCTCAAGGTGGCAAAACAGTGCGACAAGGCAGCGGCAAAAGCCAGGAGGATGTAGGGCTGCATTCAAAGAGGAATTACCAGCAGAAAGGAAGGGGTACTAGTGCCACTGGATAAGTCTCTGGTGAGGCCTCACTTGGAATACTGTGTTCAGTTTTGGAGACCGTATCTTGCAAAGGATGTAAAAAGAATGGAAGCTGTTCAGAGGAAGGCGACCAAAATGATTTGGAGCCTGCATCAGAAGCCTTATGATGAGAGACTTGAAGACCTAAATATGTACACTTTGGAGGAGAGGGGGGGGATAGGGGAGATATGATTCATACCTTTAAATACTTAAAGAGAAATAATGAACAAACAAACCTCTTCCAGAGACGGGGAAGCTGTAAAACTAGAGGACATGAAGCTGCAGGGGGGTAAATTGAAAGGCAATGTCAGGAAATACTTTTTTTACTGAAAGGGTGGTGGATGCTTGGAATGCCCTCCCGATGGAAGTGGTGGGGCAAACACAGTGACGGAATTCAAAGTGGCCTGGGACAGACACAGTGGATCACTTTACAGCAACAAGATTAAATCAAAATAAACTGAACCATCTAATTTCTCAACAAATAGGGGTGTCCTACATGGAGCAATGGTGGGAGGAGCGGTGGGTTCACCCCTAAACAAAGAAACAAAGATATGGGGAGGGGTGAAGACATGGGGAGGGGTGCACCTGCACCTGGTGGGTGAACCACTAAGCAAAGACATGGGTAGAGGTGCACTTACTCCCTAAAAGACATGGGAAGGGGTGCACCTACTCCTGCCATATTGCTGGGCAGACTAGATGGACCACACTGGTCTTTATCTGCCATCATTTACTATGTTACTAAGGGTAACAGGGGCATTCCCTCTTATCACAATAATTTTTTCCCCTTCATAAAAGCATAGCGGATGAAAATGAAGGCCTCTCTCATACTGCCGCAGTGCTGCATATCTCTGTGTCTATGATGGCAGGCTGGAAGGGGTGTATGGTAACTGTTTCTAACATCAGCTGTCTCTGTGCATATATCTAGACCCTTATTCTGCATGTTCCTGTTTTTTCTGTTTGTGAAAACATTTATCTTTCGGGGGTGGAGACAGGTCAATTCAGGAACACGTTTACACGTCTACCTTCTGTGCTGGCCCTCCCAGGGAATTTCCCAGGGGCACCTAAATGGTCTTTCTAGGAATAAAATGTGTCACAACACTTAGTGAACACTAAGGAGTCTAGTTACTAAGATGCGCTAGAGTTAAACGCACATTAATTCACCATTAATGAGTTATTAATAACTAGGTCCCATAGAACATGGGGCCTGTGTTAAAACACTCATAACGGCAATTTAATGTGCGTTAATGTTAGCACTTCTTAGTATTTAGACTCCTATGTATTAGTAAACATGGCTGTAAATCTCTCAGAAGACCTCCTTTATAGCCTTGTGCAAGCACAGGGCCCAATGATGGAGGCGGCAATTAAGATGGGAGAACACAGTGAGTATTAGCAAAATAAGCATTTCAAGAATGCAGACATTTGTATTGACCTGCAGTGGAATAGCAAATAAAATGTTTAGCAGCCAGAAGGTTGGCCAATCCTGCTCAATACATTAAAAGTAAGGTGCTGCTGGCCTTATTTGCAAATTTTCAATGCTGCACCACGACTGCAGTCATATGCAAAGATGCATTACCAAGTGTAATTTTTAAATAAATCTAAAATAGGACTCAAATGCAGAAATATACAGAAGACACATACGCATTTTTTTTTTAAAGAGAATCTCTTTTTTTGCAACCAAGACCACTAAATAAAATGATTTCTCTTTTAGAGATGTTCAAATCTGCATTTTACCAACCTCACCAGGAGCTCTTTACCTTCTCAACTTGCCCATCTCTGTCTTCTGCTCTCTTATTATCTCTGCCAATTACCATTCTGACTTGCCAATTACCATTCTGACTTACCGATTCCCCACCATCCAAAGCAAAAGCATAGTGGCGACAGACAGGAAAATGGAAAACAGAGACTACTTTTCATTGAAGCTCCACAGCGGCAGCTGCTCTGTACTCCTGTACCTTTGGGGGAATTTTCAAAGAGGAATTGCCCACATACGTTTTCTTTGAAAATCTTCCTAAAAGCATGTGGATATTACCAGGGATCTGTCATTTGTTTGTGCGGTTCACGTCATTAAACGATTAAGTATCCACTGAATTGACAGAATGTGCATTAACTGACAAATTACTGCTTGCTAAACCATTCTAATGTCCATTAATTTTTTGCTAACACGAATGTGTGAAACAAAGGAAAAAGGTCTGAAAATTAAAAAAAATAATCTGAAAATGAAGATTTTATTCTGTGCACATTCCTAATATTTACTAGGTCACTGTCATTTCTGCAGAAGAACAGCAGCCGCCATGCTGGTGGTATTTCTATAAGATGGGGAGGTGTATCTTCCATGGCAACACAACACTTACTTTGCCGGTATTTTAGTCATTTATATGCATATATATCTACATGTGTGTATTAATGGTCTCTTATAACACCAGCGTAAAAGTATGCGCATTCACAGAATGCTGCACATTTTGCCAGGATGGGCAGAGTTTAGACGAAGCATAGGTACGTGCAGAGATTATAAAATACTATAATTAAGGACTGGTGTACATGTCCTTAACTTAAGGCACGGTTCTCTGTCACTTTTGCTAACCGTGCTTCTGTAGACACCTGCCTATGGCACCCCGTTATAAAATTGGGCTCTGTGCGCACAGTTTGCTCGCTCTAACATAGTGCTGCCTGAAGCATCTCTGTTTAACCCAGCTAAAAGTAGGTACAGCTATTATGAAACGTACAATTTTCTCCCAAGGGATCTAGCTAGATAATTACAGAATTTAAGTATCAAAACAAAGAATCGGATCAGAACAGTGAAGGCCCACCTTGTCCATTCAATCTGCTTTCTTTGCAGTGCCACTGACCTCTGGCTTTCCCTTCAGAACTAAAAAGCACCACCCACTACCCTCCATGTTTGCTCTTTCAGTAATCTCAAATTAGATGTCGTGGTACGTAATGGCAGAAGGAGGGTCTAACAGTCTACAAGAACAATACTGCAGGTTTCCCGAGTGACACAGCATCTATTCAGTAGTGCTGCAAAGACCATCTTTAGGCCAGCTTGAAGGGTGTCTTGCTCTTTCCTGCCGAGATATACTCCTGTGCACCGAGTCTTGTGAACAAGAAGCTACAGGAGTATATCTCAGAAGGAAAGAGCAAGACGCCCTTCAAGCTGGCCTGAAGATGGTCTTTGCAGCACTACTGCATAGTGCTGTGTCACTCACGAAACCTGCAGACTACAGGATCATTCAGCTATGCTAAGATGCGGCCATGTACCTGCAGGATCTTAGCCACTTACAGCTCTGTGGATGTTCTGGTCTCCCTTTGGCCTTCTCCTTCTTCTTGGAGACATCCCATCCTTCAAAGAAGCTCTAAAACACAGACAGGAGACGGTCAGTTTGTAACTATATCACCATAAGAGCAGCATTATACCGAAAGGCAATAAACCAGCCATACTAGTGCAAGGACTCTAGGTTTGGAAATTTAGTGCAAGATATGGAAGCCTATTTTTAAAACTCCTTTATTAAAGAAAAAATTATAACTGCAAAAATAGAGAATTCCCTCCCCCTAAAATATGCTACAAAAATAACACCCACAAAACCTTGCCTAGATATATTAATAAGTATATCTATTACTGTATTTGCATAAACCATACCAGAAGATTTGATGTATCTCAAAGAGTAGCATTTGCTCTACCTGAACACAAGAATAAATGCTTTTAAGACTGCATGGGGAAGTCTTAATCTTCCATTCAAGTGTACTGGTGTAAAGGAATACTGAAGGGAAAGGGGAGCTGGAAAAAGCTGAAATTTGGAATACTGGAACACACTAGATCCCTTCTTGGGATAAGCCTGGACCAAGGTCAAGCCTATACATTGGAAGGGAAACTCGTTTAATACTTTGCAGTGTGCAGGAGACATGATTCGACTAGTGCTTTCTCCTAGCGTAATACCATCTAATATTGCATCTTAAGCTGTCATAGTTGTTAAACTAAATAGACAGCATCTCTGCAAGCAGCAAGGTGCTGATATAAGGTATTTGTCAACATATCCTAAATTGAGATCAGAACATGTCAGCATGCATACACATTCTGCATTAAAGTGTGGTGCATTAGCAGCGACTGTGTTGGATTATAGATTTAAGGATGAGGGCTTGAAACGTTTGACACTAACAACGAAGTCAAGTTGCTGGCACCTTCTCTTGTAGCTCATATTGGGAGATGCCAGGCCCACTGAAGAAACTGTCCATTTGTCTCTGTCCCTCTTCTTAATATGGTTTATGACTTGGCATGATTAAGTCACGTGTCTTCCCCTTCCGTGGACTCTGCAGCTCTCACCTCATACTCCTGTTTGAACCCGTAACCTTCTGCGGTCTTCATCTGGTTGATGTGCTGCAGGAGATCGGCAACTCGCACAGCGGGGTGCAGCTGCCCTGTATGATACGGAGAACCTTTTCGACCAGACTGGCGGCGGGGAGACCCACCTAGCAAACTGCTTGATTCATTGACCATGCTGCTGCGCTGGTCTCCTGAGGAAAGATGGCAGACAGAACAAAACAAGTAAAAATCCAGAGAGATACTTCCTACCACTAATGTTGTGTGTCTGATTCTGTTAGCGATGCCTGGATGTGTGCACTTTTGTAGTCATGGTTTTCAACACTGCATTTTGTTTTATTCATGCCAACGCCAGAAATCGAGCAACAGGAAGATGGGGGGAGGGGAGGGGGGGAGGAATAGCATCATAAGGAGAAATTTTACACACCTGATAATTTTCTTCCCTGAATCCTGTTAGACCAGTCCAAATGAGTGGGTTATGCTCCCTTGCCTGCAGATGGAGGCAGATCTGAGCAATGTTCAGTGATGTCATCATAAGAACATAAGATAAGCCATACTGGGTCAGACCAAGGTACATCAAGCCCAATATCCTGTTTCCAAAAGTAGCCAATCCAGGTCACAAGTACCTAACAGGTTCCCAAAAAGACGCGCAGGTTCCACAATGTTTGTACTGGGGGAAGCAGTGGATTTCCCAGATCCTCTTTAATAATGGTTTATAGACCTTTCCTCTAGAAACTTGTCCAAACCTTTTTTTTTTTTTAAATTTAGAATTTGTAAACCAAGCAAACAGACTACATCGCTCATTATCCAACGTTATACATTATCTAAACAACAATGCCAACAGCCTCAAACCAGCATTCCTGAACAGGCTACACAATGCTTCAATAAATTTTTCCCCCCCCTTTTCCTCCGCACCCCCCCCTTACCCCCCACTCCCCCACCCCTTCTGCTCCCCCCACCCCTCCCCCCCACCTTCTACTCCCCCCTCCTCCCCCCTCCTTCCCCCCCACCTTCTACTCCCCCCCCTCCTTCCCCCCACCTTCTACTCCCCCCCACCTTCTAATCCCCCCCCTTCTACTCCCCCCCCTCCTCCCCCCCCCTTCTACTCCCCCCCCTTCTCCCCCCCCCCTTCTCCCCCCCCCTTCTACTCCCCCCCTTCTACTCCCCCCCCCTCCTCCCCCCCCACCTTCTACTCCCCCCCCTTCTACTCTACTCCCCCCCCCTCCTCCCCCCCCACCTTCTACTCCCCCCCCTTCTACTCCCCCCCCCTTCTACTCCCCCCCCCACCTTCTACTCCCCCCCTCCTCCCCCCCACCTTCTACTCCCCCCCCCTTCTACTCCCCCCCTCCTCCCCCCCCCACCTTCTACTCCCCCCCCTCCTCCCCCCCCCCTCCTTCCCCCCCCCTCCGCCTACCCGGATCACTTCTTTGAATCTGCTCGAAGGTACGCCAGCACCTTGCTCCATTGCTTCTCAAACCGGTCAATCTTTTGTCTCCTTGCAGCTGTTAACTTTTCCATTAAATATACCTGCCTCAACCGCTCCACACAATGGGCCACTTGTGGGGCGTCCTTCTGCTTCCATCTATAGGCCACCTCACAGCGGGCAGCACTAAGGCAGGACACTATCTGCCTCTTCTCCCATTCCGGCCCCCCCTCGCTCCACCACCCCATCAAATACCCACTGGGGTCGAGGGTCACCTCTCCGCCGCCCACCACCTCCTGAATCCATTTCTGAATCTCCCCCCAAAAGCCCTGTATCTTTGGGCAACTCCACCATATGTGGAAGAAGGTCCCCTCCCCCCACAGTCCCTCCAACATCCCTTAGACACACTTGGGAACATCTTATTCAAACGCGTGGGCGTATAGTACCATCGCATCACCACCTTGTACCAATTCTCCCTGATGGCCACCGACAGGGGCAGGTACCGCAACTGGTCCAGGAGACTTCTCCACTGCCTCTCCTCCAGCTCCCTCCCTAAGTCCCTTTCCCACTCACACATGTACCTATGCTTACCAGCCCCTGGCCCCTGTATCGCCCGGTATAATGCCGAGGTGAGGCCCGCCGAAAGCTTCTTCCCATACCACACTACCTCCAGTGGTGTATAGTCGCGGTCCAGCCCATCCCGCCCTAATTTCTTCCGAAGAAAATGCACCACCTGCCCATAATAGAACCTATCTGCTTCGCGCAGGCCATACGCCTCTCTCAAATCTGCAAAAGGGACCCACTCCCCCCCATCAACAAACTGATAAAAATACTTCAGTCCCCCCCGCGCCCACCAGCGATATCCCCCCCCCCCTCCCACCCCGGGCAGAACTCTGCTGTGTGGCACAACTCCCTCATCAGTGAAAACGAAGCCCCTTCCCCCTTCCGCTCTTGGCCCCTAATTTTATCCCACTCCCGTAAGACATGCAAGACGTAGGGACTATCCCCCTCCGTTAGTCCCTGCTCCCCCTTCTCCATCCAAGGGAAGCAGGCCAGCCGCTGCCCTGGTCCACTCCCCTTTTCCATTTCCACGTAGTTCTTCTGCTCCCGCCCTTCCCTCCAGTCCATCACATGGCGAGCCTGCGCCACCCAATAGTACCCCTGTAGGCTCGGCACACCCAGCCCCCCTTCCTCCCTACGCCTATACAGCACTGCCCGCGCTATCCGGGGCGGTCTCCTCCTCCAAATATACTGATTAACCTTCCGCTGTATCCCTCGTAGATGTGCCCCCGGGATGGACACAGGCAAAGCCTGAAAGTAGTACAGCAGTCTCGGGAGCACATTCATTTTAATCGCCGCTATTCTGCCCAGCCATGAAATCTCCATTCGCTCCCAACGTTGCAGGTCCCGCTCTACCTCCCTCCATAGGGCACTATAATTGGCCTCGTACAACCCCCGTGGCATAGCCATAATATTGACCCCCAGGTACCGAATAGCTTTCCCAGCCCATTTAAAGGGGTATCGTGCCCGCAGTCTCTCCGCCATCGGCGTAGTCAGGCTAATACCCAAGGCTTCCGTCTTATCGGGGTTCACTTTGAACCCGGAAACTGCTCCATACCTTCCCAGCTGTGCCATAATCTCCGGTAGGGACTCCTCCGGCTTTGTCACAACCAGCAGGACATCGTCCGCAAATAAAGAGATCTTATGGTGAAGCCCCCCCCTCCGCAACCCCCATATCTTCCCGTCACTCTGGATGGCCTGGGCTAGGGGCTCAATAGCTATAGCAAACAGCAACGGCGACAGGGGGCACCCCTGACGTGTCCCCCTCTCCAGCTCCAGGGCCGCCGTATACCGCCCATTAATCCGCACCCACGCTTGGGGTCCCTGGTATAAGGTTTGCACCCATCGCAGGTACCTTGGACTCACCCCCATTTTCCTTATTACCCCAAACAGGAACCCCCAGTCCACCCTATCAAACGCTTTCTCAGCGTCGATAGAAAGCAGCATGGCCGGCTCCCTCTGCTCCCTAGATGGCCTCCAGCACCCTTTTAATGTTATCAGATGCCTGCCGCCCCATGATGAATCCGGTTTGATCCAGCCCTATCAACCCCGGGAGCAGTCCAGCCAGTCGCCTGGCCAACACCTTCGCTATAATCTTCACATCTACATTCAGCAATGAAATTGGGCGATAGGATCCACACTGCATCGGGTCCCGCCCCCCCTTCAATATAACAGTAATCCCTGCTGTCAGCATTTCTGAGAACAGATGCCCCCCCTCCTGCTGTATCCCATTGGCTACATTCACTAGCCCGTCTAACACTTCTTCCCGGAACGTTTTATAAAATGCTCCCGTTAGGCCATCAAGACCCGGAGCCTTCCCCTGCGGAAGCTCCCCCAAGGCC
The DNA here is from genome assembly GCA_033557465.1 of Ichthyophis bannanicus. Lineage (NCBI taxonomy): Eukaryota > Metazoa > Chordata > Amphibia > Gymnophiona > Ichthyophiidae > Ichthyophis > Ichthyophis bannanicus. Next base: position 32,331,955 of record CM066039.1, read on the forward strand.
TGCTCCACCTCGGCCCTAGTGATATCCCCCTCCAAACCCTGGATGTCTGCTTCCCCCAACCGAGCCAACTCAATCCCTTCCAAATAATCCTCCCCCCGCTCTGTCCCCCCTCCCTCCTTCTGGTATAGCTTCCGGTAGAATCTACAAAATTGCTCCCCTATATCCTTTTCTGCCCGTAATATCTCCCCCTTATCCCCTTTTATCCCATCGATGGCCATCTGCATCTCCCTTTTCCGTAGTTTGTTGGCCAGCATTCTGCCTGCTCGATCCCCCCACTCATAGTAGCGCTGCTTTACCCTCTCTAGCTTGAACCCTATGTCCTCAACCTGCAATTTGTGCAGCTCCATCCGGAGCTGCTGTAGCTGCTTAAAATCCTGTCGATTGCCGCGGGCCTGGTATCTCTCCACCACCTGCTTAATCTCCCTCTGCAGGGCCTCCTCTCGAGCCTGGCGCTGTTTTTTATATCTGGCCGCCCACATCACCAGCTGCCCCCTCGCCACTGCCTTCATCCCTCCCCAAAGTCCCACGCTGCCCACTTCTCCGTTATCATTGATTGCCCAGTACTCTTGGAGGCAGTGCTTAACATTCTTCACCACCTCCTCCTTCCTCAATAGGCTTTCGTTAAGCCGCCAAAATCGCACTCCCCCCGACCATGTCTGATGGTCACCCACGTTGGTGCGTGGTCGGACCAGGTAATATTCCCAATCGCTACCTCCTGGACCTGGCTGCTCCACCGGCCATCCATCAAGAAATAATCAATTCTACTGAAGCTATCATGGGGGGATGAGTGGTGACTTTGGTTAACGTGTATGCGCCCAATGTGGGACAGGCCCAGTTTTGGAAGGGGGTGAGTGCCCTATTGGCTCAGCATGCCCAAGGGAGAATTCTTCTCGGGGGCGATTTTAATCTGGCCCTCGACCCGAAGTGGGACAGACAGGCCCAGGGGGGAGATGATAGGAACCAGGCCCGAGGAGTGCTGCAGCGCATCATGCAGAGATATAACCTGAGAGATGTGTGCATGATGCGCTGCAGCACTCCTCGGGCCTGGTTCCTACCATCTCCCCCCTGGGCCTGTCCCACATTCGGCGCATACAAGTTAACCAAAGTAACGGGTTCCCCCTCCCATTCTCCCCCCAACAACACCACCCTGCCATCCTGGTCCCTTGCTTCAACTCTCACCCTAAAGGAACTGCCCCGTCGCACCAGTATAGCAACCCCCCCTTTCTTGCTCGCCTCTGCCCCCCTTATACCCCCAAAGTACTGTTGCGGGTACAATGCATGGCGTAGCAACCCCTCATTTTTCCTCCGCAAATGAGTCTCCTGCACCAGCACGATCTCCCAGCCCAATCTCCTAACCTCCCGGTATAATTGGTGCCGTTTGCGGGGTTCGTTCAGCCCCTTTGCATTGATTGACCCTACTGTTCCCCTACCCCCCATAGCAGTCCCCGTTCCCCTCTCCCTATCTGCAAGGTGCCGGGCTTCCACCTTGCCCCTCCCTCTCCTCCCCCCCCCCTCCTCCCCTCATCACCACTCCCTCCGGAGCCTTCCCCAATGCTCCCGGTGACTCTCTCCGTGGCGTTCGCTCATGGCACCCCACCCTCTCACGCCCCCTCCCCCCCCTCCCCCTGTACCCCCTATAACGTGTAGCAGCAACACTCCTGCCCGCCCAACTCCTTCCCACACTTTACCAATCCCCGTCCCCAGCTTCCCTTCAAGTATCCCCCCTCCTTCCCCATTCCCACCTAGCCCCCCTTAGACATGCCTGCACAGTCCCACTCATACAACCCAACAGCAAACAGATACTCAAACAAACCAGTCCCAAGGACCAAGGAGCCTTAAACAGGTTCCTCCAAACACAGTAAATTCCTCCCGCAGGTCTCCTCTCCCCTCAGTCCCCTGCAGCCTCTTCCACCGCTCTCGGCGAAGCCTGCTCTCTGGACAGTCTAGTGAGCCGCCTGCTCTTGCTCTCCACACGTTGCCACTTCGTCCCCTCACTCCTGTGCTGGGCTCTCTGCTCCCGCGGCTGCCCTCGCAGATGGCTCTCCAGGATGTTCTTCACTCCCAACTCTTTCAGCACCTGCCAGGCCCCCTCTGCCTTCTGAATTTTGCGCGAGGTGCCCTGCACTGTCACCATTAGTCCAAAGGGATACAGCCATTTGTACCGCCATCCTTCTCTGCGAAGCAGTGCTGTGATCCCTCTCAGCTCCCACCGCCGCTGCAGCGTGCCGGCAGACAGATCCTGATACAGTTCAATCGTGGCACCCTCCCACTTAAAGGGCCCTGCCTTCCGTGCTGCTGCCATTAGCTTCTCCTTCGCCTTGAAGGAGCTCAGACAGGCAATGATGTCTCTGGCTTTATTGTCCCGAGTGGGGCCAAGGCTTCGGTGGGCCCTCTCTATGCTCAGCTGCAATCTCTCCCGCTGGCTCCACCGCCTGCAGGAGGGCTCCAAAAAGCTGTAGTAAGGTCTCCTCACAGTTCTTGAATCGTTGTTCCTCTGGCACTCCTCTCACCCGCACATTATTCCGCCGCGATCTGTCCTCCAGGTCCTCAGCCTTTGCCTTCAGGAGTTCTTGCGCTTGGGCCAGCTCAGCCCATCCCGCTCGCAAATCTCCCAGCGTGGCGATCTAGTGTCTCCTCCGCCCCTTCCACTCTGGCCCCCAGCTCCTTCACCTCCTGTCGCAATGGGCCCAGAGTCTCCTTCAGCTCCTTCTGGTACCGACTCATTTCGGCCTTCAGCTCCTCCTTAAAGTCAGTCAGCCATGCCTTCAGACCTCCTAGAGAAGCTGGGTCCAGGCTCTGCTCGCCCTCCGAGTCGGAGCGCTCTCCTCCCTCCTCCGCCATCTTGCCAGCATGGTCTGCACTCTCCGTATCCCCTGACATCGCGTAGGGGGAACGGTATTCCGCAAGGCGCTGCTTCACCGACTTGCGCTCCGACTCCTTGGTCATCTGCCTTCTCCGCCCGTCTCACAGTACCAGGTTAGGGTCGCTTTATTTTTAGCTTTCGCTCCGAACGCCGCAGAGCTCGCTCAGAAAGTCGCCATCCTGCTTCCTGACGTCACCGGAAGTCCGTCCAAACCTTTTTTTAAACCAAACTACATTAACAGTTTTTACTACATCCTCTTGTAACAAATTCCAGAATTTAAATTACGCATTGAGTAAAAAAATATTTTAGGTGTATTTTCTGGTCCAGCACTGAGAAAAGCCAATATGGCACGTCCCAAGCAGTAAGCAAAACTGAAAAATTCAGAAACCATAATATTAAACTGGAGGTAGTTCCAGCTCATGTTGCTCTGCTTGAGCACAAAATGCTCTGAGGTAGCTGTGAAGCTTGAGAGACCTCTCCGTAGTGAGGAAACAACCTAGGAGAGAGTGGAACAGAGCACTAAGGTACTCCAAGTTCTGGAATAGAAGCCGGCTGCTCTTGGGATAGTTGACCAACCTTGGCTTTTTCAGGCAATAAATCACTCAGTGTCATCTCTGGACTTCTCCAGAGAGTCCGACTGGGTCAGCCAGACGTCCAAGTATGGATGAACCTGGGTTCCCCATTTGCATAGAAATGCGGCTACCATCATCATTACCTTAAGAAAGGTACAGGGGGAGCCTTGGCTAGGTCCAAGAGCAGGGCCCAGAACACAAAAACAAAGAAACTGCTGAAACGACTCTTATATGAGGATGTGAAAATATACCTTGATGAGGACTAGGGAGGTGAGGAACTCCCTCTGCCTGACTGATACAATGGCAGACCTAATGGTCTTTTTATGAAAAGGAGGGACTCAGTTTGGCTAAGACTGCCTTATGGTCCAAGATATGCTTGAAGGAACCTCCCTTCCTGGCATCACTACACAGTTGGAAGAACATCCATAGCCCTGTTGCAGAAGGCACAAGTAAAATAGTCCATAAATACAGGAGGTACTGAAGCACTTCTTCGAACATCACCCACATGAACAGGGAGCCACAGGACAAGGGTGTCCCACAGAGGCACTGCCCTAGAGGGTCACACACATTGCCCTCAATCTGTAAGGAAATATCCCCTTTGAAAACAAGCAGCGGATTTTGACTACTCTGCCCTAAATAATGTATACATTTTTTTTGTGTACTGTGTTTCATTTTGTATGCGCTGTACATTGCAATAAGCCTAAGACATTTGAAAATGGACTCCATGGCTTTTAAACCTAAATAATTTCAATATCGGTTATGCAACAATACAAACAAGCCACTACAAACCCTTGACATTCTGGGTCCACCCAACCATTAGGCAAATTAGGTGGTTGTCTAGGGCAGCAAAGAACAGGGCATTCGAAAAATAAACAATAGATTTTGTCAGACAAGGAGGCGGTAAGGCTTAAAGTTTGTCTAGAGCATTAACACCTTGAACCAACTCTGAGGCCGGCCCTGGGTCCAGCCTTCCTCCTCCTTTCAGTTTCCAGTGGAGGAATCATAAAAATGTCCTGATCAGCATTAGGGATCTTATAAGTGCATGACAATTGGAGCGAGGAAAGTGGGAGGGGGTAGAATCAGATTATTCCACAGACAGGGGCGGCCCAAGGGAAGTGCAGGGCCATGTGCGGAGACTCGGTGCGGGGCCTCATTTGCATAAGGGGCCTCATTTGCATAAATATTTGCATAATGTTACCATATACTGACTTTTAGTAAACGTGCCTCTTAATGAGTGTATGGATAAAGAAAGACTAAAAGATTTCTACATTACTATAATCCAGTGCCAACTGCCAGACACATTAGGAACTACTACAAACACTGCCCATTTAGAACCCATAGCAAACCCGCCGTATCATAACAGCACTACCAGGATTCATAAAGCACCATACCCTAACTATCAAAAGGAAACGCTGCAAATATTAAACCAATACATTTCAGAGAACAATACATGACCTACTGGGGAAAGAGACAAGTGGCAATGTCAAATAGGAATTATATAAACAGAACACCTCAGCTCAGTTACACATGCAGAACATACACCATCACCAAACAAGTAATCACAATTTAGAAACAGGAAGACAATTAAACTGGGAATCCCAAAAGCCAAACTTGGAATGTACAACACTGTAGAAATAAAACTATACATTAATTTGCTCTTGTACTAAACAAAGAGCAGACGTTAATGATGCACATTTACCAGAGCTGACATATTCCAATTAATAAATTCAAAATAAAGATATTTTTCTACCTTTTGTGCATTTTTTTTCAGCTGCAATTGCTCCAGCCACTTTCTTCTGGTTTCTTCGTGTCTTCTGCTAACTCTCCATCGTCTGCTGTCCATTTGTTCTTTCTTCTCTCTTCTAGTTTTTTTCCATTCTCTCTCTACATCTGCTTTAACATACTAATCTTTCTCCTTTTGCTCTTTCCTCATTCCTATTTCATCCACTCAAATTTTACCCCTCCATCCTCAATCCCCACTTACTCTCCCAATACCCGGCCAATTGTAGATTTTTTATTCCTCCCAAACAAAATATTTTTCCCTTCTCCATTTTACTCTTCCAGCCCCATCCCATTCTAATCCTCCCCCAACATCAGCTCCCTTCTAGTTCCAGCCTCACCCAGCATCCATTCCCTTCTAGACCCTGCATCAGCCCATTTCCAGTCCTAGCCACCCATCAGCCCATTTCAAGTCCTTGCAACCCCCCAACCCAATACCAGTCCTAGCCCCCCATCGACCCACTTCCAGTCCTAACCCATCACCCCATTTTCAGTTTAAGCCCCCCCTATAACCCATTACCAGTCCTAACCCCCCATCAGCCCACTTCCAGTCCTAACCCCATCAACCCATTTCTAGTCAGCCCCCCATAGCCCATTGCCAGTCCTAACCCCCCTCCCCCATCAGCCCACAGCCTATTACCAGTCCTAACCCCATCAGCCCATTACCTGTCCTAGCCCCCCCATAGCCCATTATCAGTCCTAACCCCCCCAAAAGCCCATTACCAGACAGCCCCCATCAGCCCACAGCCCATTACCAGTCTTAACCCCCCATAGCCCATTACCAGTTCTAACCCCCCCAACAGCCCACAGCCCATTACCAGTTCTAACCCCATCAGCCCACCTCAAGTCCTAACCCCTCCCCATCAGCCCATTTCCTGTCCTAGCCCCCCCATAGCCCATTATCAGTCCTAACCCCCCCATAGCCCATTACCAGTCCTAACCCCCCATCAGCCTACAGCCCACTACCAGTCCTAATCCCATCAGCCCACCTCCAGTCTTAAGCCCCCCAGCCCATTTCCAGTCCTAGCCCCCCCCCATAGCCCATTACCAGATAGCCCCCATCAGCCCACAGCCCATTACCATTCTTAACCCCCCATAGCCCATTACCAGTTCTAACCCCCCCCCCCAACAGCCCACAGCCCATTACCAGTCCTAACCCCATCAGTCCACCTCCAGTCTTAACCCCCCCAGCCCATTTCCAGTCCTAGCCCCCCCCCATAGCCCATTACCAGTCCTAACCCCCCCCCATCGGCTCAAGTAAAATTAAATTTAAAAAAAACGCTGGCTGCTACCGCTGCCGCTGCGGCAGCAGCAGAATGGACTGTCCCGCGGGGCCCCCTCTGCCCAGCTGAATCCCTCCCTCCCTCCACGACGGCTGAGCCCCTCCGTGCCGGCTTTGAGAGTCGCGAAGGGAGAGTGTCTCCCTCGCGTCTCTGTTAAGCCCGCAGGGGCTGATGGGAAATTTCCCATCTGCCCCTGCAGGCTTAACAGAGATGCGAGGGAGACACTCTCCCTTCGCGACTCTCAAAGCCGGCACGGAGAGGCTCAGCCATCACGGAGGGAGGGAGGGAGGGAGGGATTCAGCCGGGCAGAGGGGGCCCCGCGGGACAGTCCATTCTATCGCTGCTGTGGCGGCAGCAGCCAGCTTTTTTTTTTTTTAATTAATTTTGAAAAAAGCAGAATGTTCTTTGCGCGGGGCCCCCTGAAACGCGGGGCCCTGTGCAAAAAACATTCTTGCTCAATGGATGGGCCGGCCCTGTCCACAGAGAAAGAAATCCATGGGTTTTAGATCCTGCGTCTTTAAATATGGCTGGCCATCCCAGCTTGCGAGAGAGTCATAACCAGCTATGACAAATACTATGGGAACCCTGCCCAGTGCATTGAGCTGTGTGAGGCAGCAGACCCAATTTCTCTTTGGGCTTCTGGCAACTAGAACGACAACATGATGGCTGTTCGGGAACCGAAAAATAAATCCCCACACACAAATAGCAAGACATCTACTAACAATTAAAGACTGATCATTTATGTAATTACAGCTTGCCAGGCACGGACTTGCCATGTGGCCCTGGTTCATCAGAGCTAGGTGCTGTGGCTTCTGCAAACCGTCAAAACACATTATGAGATTTTAGCCTCTAATTCTTTTACAGGCTCCATCTTTGAAAAACACCTAATTCATCCAGACCAATGAATTCAAGGGTGGATAGACCACATGTCAGAAAATATTTCTCATCTGAAAGTTGTCTGTTTACCACACCTTGACCTCACTTGTATTCTGAATGCTTTTAGTAACTGTTTCCTCCTTATCCTCACCCATTCCAAAAAAATTCCAATAATATGGCTGCGCCCTCCTAGTCATGCTTCTTTCCTTAATGGGAGACTGGCTGCGTCAGCAGCACAGTCTTCTTTTTTTTTAGTTGTACATTCCAGTACAAAAGACAACAGCCACACAGAAGATCCCTCCTTAGTGTACTGTATTTTTTTAAAAATCAAATTTTTTGTTGGACTTTGCTCATTCAGCCACTAAAAAGAATGGCCTACTATTTCACTTATGTGTGTTTTTTCATTAAAGTGAAAAGCACTTAAGACTCTTTCAGTCCATAACATATTTAGCTCTTATACTGTAGTAAACCTCCGACACAGCGCTGTGTTTCTGGAGAGAATTCAAACGAAACTACCTTGCTTCAGGGGACTTCTACTTATCCATATACTCCAGACAATTCTCCTTCCAAATCATTTGGGCTCAGTATATAATATCCGTACGTCATCTCTGTTTTTCTTTCATGGTTAAGTGTCCACCATTCCTTTTCAGCAGCTTTCCGACCATTACCAGGCTTCCGCATTTATCCGCAGATGACAGCTCTTCCTAGATCATTCACTTCCAGGATCTAAAACTCAGTTGTTACATATGCTCTACAAAGCAGTCCGGTCTAAAAGATATATACATAAATCAGTAATACAATGAAGCCCGATCGATTTCCAGATTCATCCCTCTAGGACTCAGATTCAAGCTGAAAAATCCATCTTTGCTCACAAATTCAGACGCTTCTGTCGATTTCCTCTCCTCCTCAATTTGGAAGGAGAATCATCTGAGTATACAGATAAGTGGAACATATTACGGGCTGAAAGGATTTTATGTGTGTTTTCATTAAAGTAAAAAGGACTTGTATGAAATAATAGATCACATTTTTTAGTACTTGAATGAAGTCCGAAACAAATTATTTTGATTTTCCTATATATGCCAATGAGGGATCTTATGTGTGGTTATTAGATATTATACCTAGATCCTGAATAGTGGGGAGTCTTTATATTCATACCTTTCACTGTCAATACTCATGCTGTCATATGGCTCAGGTGAATTGAGTTAGCAGACTCAGTTTAATTAACAGTGGAAAGTGGTGACTACATCATGTTGTAATTGGTATTACTTTGCACCCAATCATCTGCCTCAGAAAAGAAAAAAAGTCAAAGATTGAGTGGATATGAAGATTAAACGCCTCTCGCACTGAAAGGATGACCCTGAGGAAAGGTCAGTGTGGGAGAAGTTTTCACCGGTACTGGCCATGCTTGTTTGGCAGACAGGACGATTCTGTTTCACAGGGATGCTACAAATTCTTACGTAGACTAATCAGCTGTGACCCTAATGCCACATGCAGGCAGTGTGAAGCTCTTTGCCTTTTACCATGACAGGGACACATTAACGGTGAAGCTCCAAGTTGAAGGCTACTGTATCTGAAGGGTAGAAATAATTAGAATGAGATCTTGCAGTGGGAAGGATAAACCAGGACAGAAAAGCATATCACCAACCAGCACTGAACCGAGCCAGGGCTCCTCCTCCCTCTCCGCCCAGCAAACACCCAATGAGAGTCATGAAATGCAAAGATCAGGGTTCTCCAACATTGCAAAAAGAAACAACTGGGCAGAGCAGATGGGTCTTAGTGTTCTCCTTTTTTGTCATAGCCTGCTTCGCTACAAAGCAGGAGCTGAACAACAAGACTCACACTGTAGAAGAGCTGGGAAACACCATAATGATGTGCCCAAGCGGTAGCCAAGGACAAGAAGCTCATGAAAGACCACCAGACAAAACATGAAGACAGAGTAAGACAGAGCGACGAAGGCAATTGGAACTAGGGCTAACAGATTTTCGAGTCAAGCTTTGGCGCTGTCAGCATGATTGGCCTTTTCTCTTCGTGGCTTCTTTTAACTAAGATACAAGTGTAGAGTCTTTGCTAAGAGTTGAGGAAGGCCACTTATTGGTCTTCTGGCAGTTACTGAGAACTTGTACATTTCAGAGGCATTAAGACCATTATACAACTGCAGCCAAGGCCTGAGGATTAAATCTCTAGTTAAAAATCAACAACTTTCCCATTCCAGTAGTTAGATCTTTCCCTCATGTTGGGCTTGTTCTTTACAACACAGTGATCACAGGACACTGTGAAAAAGCCATTTAAAGAAATCTAAACATGACAATGCATATAGCACAATGGGTATCATTTTAGAAGTACTATTCATGCTTTGGATATCCAAAAACAGGCATAGAGATGTCCAATGCACGACACCTCCAGAGCCATTTTAGAAGCTGGCTCTGGAGATGTCCCCAGTCCGAGGACGTCCTAATCTGAACAGGGGCATAGAGAAGGCATGGCCAGGGCGTTCCGGGAACCTGGAGGCATGGACAGGGCATAGAGTTTCTCCAAAGCACAACCAGTGACAAACAAGCATTTGAAAAGTGTTAAAACATCCAGAAGGTATAAAGAAAAATGCACTCTATCATCCCCAGTACTCAGCACAAAGTCAACGACAACAGCAGTGGGATTTGAACCCTGGCTGCCCTGTTCCTAGCCAACTACTCTAACCATTAGACTATCCTAGATGTCCAGGTTCTGTAATACCGTTCTGGAGGTGTCTAGGCAGACGCCCCTGCAGACGTCCATATCGGGCACATACGGGTTTGTGAAATCACGTCTGCACCTGGACATGCCTACAGTTTTTTCAGACGTTCTGGCTTAGACGTCTCGGATTGCACTTGGACGGCTATTCTAAAATTCCCCTCCATTTCATTTCATCAGTACATCAAAACTACAGAACAAACATAAGTCAAGATAGATAAAACCAAAGCATTTCCTGGAGAATTCAAAGCCGATGACAAAATAAAATATACAGGGGTCAATATTCAGCAGCAGGGATCGGTGTCTTTAAAGCGTCTGCCGTGGCTCATCTAGTGCTGAATATCTGGCTGAGCTGACCCTAAATTTTCCTATTTGGTTAGTGGTAAAATTGAATAACTGCTGTGAGCACCTCAGCTCCGCCCACAGACCACCTTGGAATTAACGAGGTGCCTTTAAGCAAGGATTGTGGGGTTATTCAGCGTAACTTGCCGGATGGTGTCAGTGAATGGGTTTTTCGGGGTTTATGCAGTTTGCAGCTGCTGCAAATCGCATACCCATCACAATATCGACCCCACAATAAAAATACATAAATATGACAGCATAACACATTTAACATTACTTCTCAATGGGTAATTCTAGCCCAAAAACATGAATGGCATTCTTTCTAATCTTGCTAACTGGGGGAGGGGGCCTACATTTTGTCCTGCACTTTTAAACTGCTTGGCATTTTATTTTAATTTGATGGGGGCCTAGCCCAGATTGTTTTGCACTAGTCAAATCAGTTCCTGAACGGAAAATAATATTTGTTAACCACCAGTGACTCAGGTGGTCGAGTGAATTTCATGAAAAAGTAAAAGGCAGGAGGGATAACAAAAGACACCCGCACAACAGTGGTAGAAAAATCCGAGTTTGCCCTTCAGGCTTCATCTGTTCCCTCCAAGACAGTGGACGTAACCTGATCACTTTCAGAAACATGCAAGGAAAAGATGAGATAAAGCACCACTTGGAAGTCAGAGAAGCAGATAGCATTAACATATGGTTAAACAGGGAAAGGAGTAGTTACTCACCTGTAACAGGTGTTCTCCGGGGACAGCAAGAATCAATCCTCACATATGGGTGACGTCGGCACCAACGGAGCCCTTGCGGAAGCATCCCCCCAGCTTTCAAAAAAAGCCTTTGGGAGATGCCACCATGCATGCGCGGTCCCCTTCCTGCCCAAGGATGCCATCTTGTTCAGTCAGATGACATAGCTAAAAGACGGCAAAGAACAAAAGATGGTAAAGGAGCAACTCCAAGGGGAGAAGGGAGGGTTGTGAGGACTCATTCCTGCTGTCCCTGGAGAACACCTGTTACAGGTGAGTAACTATGCTTTATCCAGGAACAAGCAGGAAGTCAGTCCTCAAATATGGGACTCCCCAGCTACAGGCTACCGAAAGCCCATAGCAAAAAGCAGGGGCTCCCTTATGGGGAGCCATGAGCAGCAGCAATTGAGTCTGTATCCACAGACCACAGTAGGACCCCTATGTCCGATGAAACCAGCACTCGGGTAGCCTGAACAAAGAAGGGTCGGAGGGTAGGAGTTGCCTAAATCCCGAAAGATTACAGAGAATAGCCTGGCCAAAGGCACTGTCCCCTCGGGACTCTTTCCAGGCAGTAATGAGCTGCAAATATATGGACTGAAAATCAGGTGGCATACCGGCAGATGCCCACCATCAGGACAGAGCGCAAGTTTACCACTGAGGCCGCCATGGCCCCGACACAGTGCACTGTGACGCGGCCTTCCAGTGGGAGTTCTGCCTGCTCATAGGCGAGGGTGATACAGTCCGCCACCCAGGTGGACAGCATACGCTTGGTCACTGCCTCCCCCAGCCTACTGGGGGTCGTAGGAGATCAAAAGCTGAGCAGCTTTGCAGTGGCCCTGAGGGCGTTGGATATAGAAGAACAAAGCCCTCTTACAGTCCAAGGTGTGAAGGACCGTTTCCGCCCGACTGGAGTTAGGTCTTGGAAAGAAGGTAGGGAGCACCACTTCCTGGTTCAGATGGAAGGACGATACCACCCTTGGCAGGAATTTTCTTGTAGAACCTGGTATAAGGCACCTCTGCCACAAGGGCCTGAAACTCGCTTACTCTGCGAGCAGAGGTGAGCGCAACCAGGAAAACCACCTTCCAAGAGAGGTAGCGAAGGTGGCAGGTAGCCAGAGGCTCGAAGGGCAGGCGAATGAGCTGCCCCAACACCATGCTGAGGTCCCAGGCTGCCAGGTCATGGTCTGGCCTAAGGCAGCGGAGACAGCAGTTGTGTGTGTCTGTCAAAGACACAATTTTAGAGCACCGATCACACTTCTTAAAGCCACTGGTAGCCATGGGGGGAAAAAAGTACCTCTGCGAGGTCAAAGACTCTGGGCTGCCAGTTGGGAGAAAAAAGGCACGAAGACGCCAGGAAAAGAAAACTACAAAAACAGACCCGAACTCGACGCAGAGGCAACGAGGTCAGTGGCGGGAAGAGTACTAGTGCGATACCGGAGAGGAGTATGAAACTCGGAAAGAAAATTCAAATTTTTCCGGGGACAAGCCAGACAAACGTCTGAAGGGCTCCGCGGAATAAAGGAGACAGAGCAGAGGGCACCCTTGGCATCTCCCAAAGGCTTTCTTTGAAAGCTGCGGGGATGTTTCTGCGAGGGCTCCGTCGGTGCCGATGTCACCCATATGTGAGGGCTGACTTCCTGCTTGTTCCTGGAGAAGCAAAGCATTATTCTACAGTGCATTTCAATATGGCGGCACGACACCACCGAGAATGACGACATCAGTATCTCTTTGGCAAGAATGTTAATGCTTCACTGCATGCATTGCTTTTGGGCTCCATGCCACATGCCCTAAAACGTCCTCTCTCTCTCTCCCCCTTCCTTCATAGTTGTGTCACATGTCAATGAGAAGGTGTAAACCAAAAATCAGATTCATAGGAAACATACATTTGTGGTTTTGTATTTATTTTCCCCTTTTGCTATGCCACCCTTTGTGGCACATCAGGCGATTTACAATAAAAACGTCTATTTTAAAAGGTAGAGGAAGCTAGAAACAAGAAAATAGAAAAGAAAAGGAACAAATGAATACATCCATGAAAACGTAGTCATAGAAAAATGAAAGAGAGAAAAACAGATACCAAACTGGTGCGTCGATCCAGTCACCTATGCAAGATTTTAGCCACCTGGAAAGCCTTGTGAGAATAAATAAGCCTTAAAGAGACACTTAAATTTCCTAAGTGAAGTTTCAAGGCATAAATAAGAGGCCGTGAAGTAAAAGGCCGAGTGTCGAGTTGCTTCAAGATGCGCTCAACTTGGCGAATGGAGGACAAGAAGATTATTGTCTTGAGATCTGAGCATGCACACAAGGCTATATGGTACAAGCAGATCAGATAAATAGTAGGGTCGACCATAATGAGGAGTCTTAAAGACTAATAGAATAATTTTAAATTTGATTCTGGAAGAGTGGTAGGCAGTGTTCTTGAATAAGAGGAGTGACATGATCCTTAACAACAGAGAGGTTTCATTGTGGAATGATGAACAAGTTGAAGACGTTTTATATTAGCACTTATAAGAGCATTATAAAGTGAAGTGCAATAAATTCTACCAGAGTATCTATGTCATAATCAAGGTTTAGAAACAACTCAGCCCCTCACACAGATGAGGGCAAGGGAGTGTTACAAACAGCCCAAGGACAGGGCTGGAAGCAGCTCTCTCGGCTAGGGGGGATTCTCTACGGTTACCTAGGATAATGGTGGGATGAGGCTAGATCCATTCTCTGATGGCTAATACATGAACAAGGATCATTAGAGCTTCCTTTTTCAGCTGTCATATGATGGAGGACAAAAAAAGAAATAAAAATAGAAATGTCTCCTAAAGAGTTAATACTTCTTTCTGATATCACTTCAGTGTTCCCTCAGCTTGGGTTGATATGGTCTTATTATGAATTAGACAGATACAGTATATGTAGATACAGAGATGAAGCCATAGATTGCCTGCAGGCATCTGCAACTTTTCATCAGTCTGCCCTACAGACTGACAGATGGATAGAGGAAGACATACAGAAATAGATGGCGTATATATATAACAGAGCAAAAAAGAGATTGTGAATATTTCTACATGCTGTATAAAACACTAGGACCCAGGGAAAACCCAGCACCACAGTGGGAAGAATGGACAGGACTTGGCAAACTGCCCTGTCCATCTATCTTTGGGAATCTGGCGCCCCGTCTCCGAATTTCCCTTCAGTCCTTCCCTGATAACATCAATAGCAGGGCAGCCAGAAGACTCCCATGTTCCAATAACACTTCCTGTATTTCTTTCAAAAGACAGTTTCAGCATCAGGAGAATAAAGAGCTCTTTAAAGAGAGTTAATAAAGGCACTGTGTCAAGCAGGCATCATGGTTTAAAGCTCATTCATAGGGTACCAAGGAGAGATCAAAGAGCTTCTTTACCCCATTACCTTCTCAGGTTTATTTAACACACATTTATGGACCAGAACCACTGATTAAAACTATCCAGTCTACAAAAAGCATGCATAGTATTTATGGCAAACATAAAACCAGTTTGACAGTGTACAGAAATCTAGCCTAACAAAATTACCTAAAAGATTTAAGCAGAGAAAGCTTTACCAAGTAAGTACTGTATGCTTTAAGCAACTTGAACCGTTTCATATTGCATTCGGCCCTAACTTCTGCATGCAATTATTTCCATATCTTTGGAGCAGCAAGAGAAGAGGCAGATGACAGAGTAGGGATTTTCAACAAATTGGCAGAGCCAGACTGCAATGGGTGTGCTGGTATATGTCAATGCAACACAGCCTTCATATATTTTGATGAAACAACTGTAAATGGTCTATTTCTCTGAGTGATGTATTTGTCAAATGTTGATAACATATATTCACTCAATTCATATCCAAAATTCACTTGTTTTTTAATCTTCTTAGTCTTTCGATTGGCATCCATCCAGGGGTAAACGTGATCCGTGGATGTATAAAGAACCTCGTATGCACACCACGGATCACGTATTTTTGGAGAAATGGAACAGGATACTTAATAAATGTTCCCTTGATTTAATGGCGTTAATTGTAGATACGACTAAAACTACTCTGGCAAAAATCATTGAAGAGATGGAAGTAGTGCAAAGTAGTTTGAAGGCTAGCGAAACGGAAGACAAATACAATAAGAAAATGGAAGAATTAAAAAAACAGATACACTTCGTCAAGAAGTGAAACTGACAAAATCTAGAAAGCTTAAGAGAGATTATACTGATTACACCATGGGGTGCGTTTACCCCTGGATGGATACCAATCAAAAGACTAAGAAGATTAAAAAACAAGTGAATTTTTCATATACTTTGAGGCATACAGATTATTATGTATGGTCTTAAATACAAGCCGGTGGATTTCAAACTTAATTCTCTGCTCAATAGGCAGTCAGTGAAGTTGCAGAAAAGAGGGCGTGACATGTTCCCTCAAACCACAGTCTGTTGGCCGCCTAGCCACCACATTTTGGATTATTTATAAGGACTGTTAAGTATTTAGATGGGGGTCTCAAATAGGCTGCATTACAATAGTCAAGACCAGTTAGCAAAATAGCCTGGAGTAATGTCTGAAAAATCACTGGTTGATACAACAAAGTCACCCGACAACTCACAACTTATAAAAGTAGCATTAATCAACTGAGAAATGTTACTTAATTGCCAAAGAGGTATCAAATAAGATCCCTAGATTTGTGTCGTCTTTTTTTAAACCACAGATAGGATTGGAAGGCTGAGATCACACACTGCTGCTGAATGGAAAGGGCAAGAATTGGTAGCAGAGGATTTCCTAATCCATAACAGTTCAGCTTTCTCTAAATTTATAGCAAACCCATTCTTCCTGATCCAATTTGAGATAATCACTAACAGCTGCCCAGTCTCACTCTCGATATTCATACCATGATCTATAGATGGCAAAACCTTTCTCTCATCAGCATAGATTTTATATGTTAATCATAATGGCTGTAGGAGTTTTGTTAGTGATAAAGAAAAAGATATTAAATAGCGAAACAGATAGGGCAGACCCCTGCGGAACCCCATACTTCAACATCTTCCAGGGGATTCAACTCCACCCTAAACCAACTTAAGAGTTCTGTCTTGCAATAAAGAGCAAATCCAACAAAGCATCTGACCACCAATACCTATCTCCCTTACCTGTGTAATATGATTTCATGGCCCACAATGTCAAACACTGTGAAGGCATCTAACATGATTAAAAAAGGTTGGATGCCGTGATCTAGTTTTATCCAAAGCATATTAAGCACCAAGCTGAGCAATGTTCCCATACTGTGGTTTCTCCTGAAACCACATTGGTGACAATCAAGTATCTAATTGCCATACTACACATTTCTTACTTAAAAGTATTCAGATTGGAAATAGGATGATAATTTGCCACCTGCGTGGGATCTACCTCATTATTCTTTTAAGCAGAATGCACAATCGCTCTTAAGGGATGCTGGGATGTGCTCTCAGGTCCCTCACTGCAAGGAATGGTTAATAGACTTAAAAGCAAGAATTGCTACAGCTCTTATGTGCATCACAAGGTCCACAGTACAGGGATCTAAAAAAATCTTTTTTATGCTTTATGACTCAATGGGCCCATTTGATCTCAATCGTAGTAACCGCTAAAGGTCGCCTACAATATACTTAATCTCACTGCTGTTGCTGTCTCTTGTACATTCCTAGCATCCTGTAATGAGATCACATGCCTTGCCTCACTGATGCAGGTTGCTCTTCAAAATAGTTCCATAACTTGTCAACAGAAAGTGCTTTAGTGGTGGAAGCTTGCTGGCTATCTGACGTCACTTTCCTAAGTCATGACAACAAGCATCTAAGTTGATTCAACGCATATGTTAGGAAGAGATCTAGATTCTGCTGCTTGCACGTCTGTGCTACAAGCTCAGTCTCAGCAGCTTTGTACTCTGGTCCCAAGGCCACCTTGGAACGATGATGCCAATACTAACTTCTGCAAGTGGCATTTTTTTTTTTGTTACCGTTCCTTGGTATACCTACCTGTTTTAAAGGGGCCACTGCATCTAATGTGCATCGGAAAGAAGATTTCCACTGGGAAGCTTGCTCATACAAATAGGACATTGTAGGACTTAATCTCCCTTCCTTCCACTCCCTCATGAACTTGGACATATCTACCTTTGGTCAAAAATTATGCAACGTTACATTTCTCCTTTTACTTGCAACCACCTCTCTTCAACAAGAATGTTAACAGCTTATGATCAGACCATAGCACCATCTGCTCTACAACATTAACACAGACCCATATTCCCTTTGCAGATCCCCTACCTAATACGAGCAGCCAAAGACAGAAACGCTGCACAATGAAGGTGGTGGAAGAGGGAGGAAAATGAGGGGAGCTTAATCTAATTTAACTGTTGCTGCATTATAAAACAGTGGAATAAGACAGACTGAAAGGGAAACATTCTGGTTCTCTCTTCACCTTTGTATGTTTATGTCCATGCAAGTTTGATGCCAGGTTATCAATGCCAAGGGACTCTGGTTGGTAACTCCAGTTCTCATGCAGTTACCAACCGGGGCCCTTCGCAGTTACCAGAAATGCCTACTGTACCAGGAATGTAACTCGCTTTGAATTACTACTGGAAAGGCGTGAGCTAAATACCACTAAATAAATGAAATCCAGGTGATCATGGTTTTCAGGTTAACTGCAGTGGACTGCCAGATGGGCCTGAAAATCTGTTTTCAAAGGGAAACTCCATACAGGGTCGCCAAGTTACCCAGTCCCAGGAATGATATTTTAAGCCAGTCCTGGATTTCTGACAATCTCATTCTGATGCATTATGGAACCTGCAGCACCGATTCCCATGGATAAGACCAGGGACTACAAATGCATTGCAAATGTAAAATCAGAACTGGCAATCAATCTCACTTCTGGAACTGGGTAACTTGGCAACTCTGTCCATACTGCTAGAACTGTTCAAAGACACGAACAAGCAGATAGTGGGAGTCAAAAAAGCTGCTCAGTGTACCACGAGACTACTTACCCCTGGTGGTGTAGTTATGCGAGTCCATGAAGGAAAGGCCAAGACGCTCATCCTCCTGCAGCGTGCTCTGATCTGTGAAACTTCGATCAATGGCGCTCATCATGTGTGTCTTCTCGTGGCGGTAGTTAATTGCGGTCTTTGTCATGTTGACGGGTTTTCTGAAGCAGGAAAGAGATGCAGGCAGATGTGGGTTAATTCTACCCCAGAGCTTTATGTGGTAAGCAAGCTTCAGAAACAACACTGCTCCTTGGAGTGGAGGCCAGGGAGTGTTGCAGGCAGCTCAAGGACAAGACTCAAAGCAGCGCTCTCAGCCAGGAAGATTCTCTATGATTACCTGGGGTAATGGTGGGATCAACAAGGATGGGGTTAGAACATCTCAGTTAAGACTATTCCTTGAAAAACAGTACCTCCAGGGAAAGAAAGCCAAAACAGAATCTAGACAAACCAGTACAGTAGCAACTATCAATATGTGTCACAGAACACTGATTATGGGGATGCATCATTGATGCCTTTTTATTAGTAACCAGTTTCTATATCAATCCATCAGAGGGGTCAATATCCTCCAGTGCTACTCACTTGTAATACTGCATTATGGGTGTCATTATCCCCACAGTCAGGCACTGTAACACTGAATTATGGGGATTATATATTTCCTAGAGCCAGTTCCTGTATTGCTACATCATGGGGGTCCATTATTTCCGGACAATCATTGAAAAGTTGCATTATAGAATCATTTGCACTAGACATGGCCTTCCATACTGTGATGTGGTTTTAGGGCGATGCAACAGCAATAGGTATCACAAAGGTTGCTGATTGCCTCCATTATAACAGGCTGTTCATGGATACTCATTCTAGAGTGTTCACAGATGCAAACTGCTATTCCTGCTCTCAGAGAAACAAGTCAAGGATCCAAGACCAGCAGGTGTGCAGAATTTAGGAACTTTGGTCTGAATAACAAACTATCTATATAAAAAGTATGCATCACATTCACTCAGGTTTTTCGTACCAAGCAAAATAACTTTTTTTTTTTTTTTGCTACACGTCAATTGCATATTATCGATATCCCAGAAAATCTCTTTCCTCCTATACTGTATCAGCCTACATAATCATTCTGGGGTTGAGAAAGACCAAAGATATTTGCTAAGAATGCCTTATTCAACCATCAGCTGCAGAACCCAATCACAGTTTAGTGTGGCAGTCAACCCCAGTTAGTTGTAGTGAACTGTGACACCACACCAGTCTATAGATCCAAGCTTCATCATCAACCTTTCCAGATGTGGGCAAGAGACCATTGATGGTCACGGGTATGAAAGGAGAGAGCTCAGGGTGACAGCTCTAAAATTTTATACCTGCCCCTACCATAATGATCCCTAACCCTGTCCCATCAACCATACAGCTACCCTGGTTTTCAGGATATAGTCAGTGCATATGACCAGGATAAAATTGCATACACTAAACATGCAATATATTGCAAATTAAGCCATGCATCTTCATTGCAGATATCCTGAAAACCACAGTGGTTGCGGAGTCATGAGGACAGTTTTGGGAACCTGGGAACCTTATAAGGGTTTATCAAGGCAGGAAGTCAAATATGTACCAGGTCCCACTGATAACTTGATCTGGCAATAAATCCAGTAATGAGGCTTTTGTCACCCAACAATTTTAATGATGCTCCAAAGGGTAAAGTTAAATGCATTTCTTGTAATTTACAAGGCTTTCCAAAAATAGGCAGCTGAAGTAGTATTGGAGATCAGAATAAAGCGCACTGCTTTAAAAACCCACTGTGGGTGCCTAATTTTAGAAAATATTACGAGGCAGCACAACTGAAAACGATATACGAGTGGCAACGAGGAACACAAACCGTGGGTCCAAACGGAAGAAGATTCAGTAAGGGGAGAGAGATTGGACAAAATAGTGTGGAGGGGGAGTAATACCACAGGGATAAGGCACCAAAATCCTATAATAGCACATAGTTTGAGCATGTGGAGACAAAATAGAAAACTATTAGTGCAAGATAAAGGATATACCCAGGGAATGACCTTAGAGGCCTGTTTTGATAGGGGTCAGGGACCAAGGGTAAATATTCCTGCGCAGATGGGCAAAAGCGGGGCTTACACACATCTCTGAAATAGTGAGAAAGGAGGGCGTTATAGAGTTCGAGGGCAATGTTCCCTCTAATTTTCTGTAGGCTGTGTGCGCATAAAATATCAGCTGTGCAGCTTTTGAAGGAAGGTTAAATTTTTGTGCGCCACATAACGACACTCGGAGTTATATACTTTAAAATTTGACTATACGTCAGAATACAGTATATACACCACATTTATTTTAATCAAATTAAATGAAAATAGACGATTACTAAATGAAGCGGAAAATTTCTAGTACTGTAATTACAATCAACTTTTAAATTTTAAGACGTCTGTGTTGTTTTCTATCAGAATCAGAACCGTAATTTTTGTGCACTCTGTTGTAAAGTATGTGCGCTTGCTCGGCGAGGTGTGCGCACGCGCACAGCTTAGAGGGAACAGTGTTCGAGGGCATTAAGGATTTATATAGGCTGGAGGATAGTGACAACTATGCATATTTACAGCTGAGTCATTTCTTGAGACAGCAGGTGTGGAAGGATCTATGGGCAAGCAGGGGGTGGTTTGAGGCACTTTGTTCAGGAAATTTAGGTCAAAAAGGAGTGTTGTCCAAAATCTACAAAGGACTAATGGAGGGAGGGGAGTGTAAGTTGGGGTTTATGTTAAAATGAGAGGAAGATCTGGGATGAGCTGGAACGATGAGGTGTGGGATAAGATAATACAGACAGTGGCAAGCATTTACATTGCCACGCAAGTAAAACAAAATGCTTATAAAGTACTGTACCGATGGAATTGGACTCCAGCACGTAAAAAGAGGGCTGGAGAGGGGCACACTGACCAATGCTGGCAGGGGACTGGTTACATATGTGGTGGAAGTGTGAATGGATACAAGCGTACTGGATAAAGATAATCGATACGATTTTTGAAATGACAGGATATAGATTGCAGAGGAAGCCAGAGGTCTGTTTATTGCATCAATTAGAGGAGGCTATTTCAAAAAGGGATGGGGGGGGGGTACTGCATCATTGCATAGTAGCAGCAAGATGTGAGATAGCACAGCACTGGGTGGGATCGGGCATACCACAACTGGCAGGCTTTGACAGAAGAGTGGCAGAAGTGAGTTTGATGCACAGATTGACTGAGTTGAGGCGGGGGAAAGGGGGGAAAGTGCGGAACAATGGGAGAGTGTCAGTGATTGGAAACCTGGAAGGATGGAGAGAGGGGAGGAAGGTGGAAGGGTGAGCTTTAGTTCAGAAATTATAGGACACATGCATTCAGGAAGAATTAATGGCGAACGGGTGAAATGAGAGGGGATTCACACAAGTGGATGGCTGAGGGGGAGATGAATGTATGAATGTAGAACGAAAGGAAGGGGGGAGGGGGAAGTGATCAGCAGGGATAAAAAGGAAGGGGGTCAAAACAAGGCAGGGGATATACATGTTATCAAATGTAAGTATTGTTGTAAATGTATAAAGTTGTGAATGAGGTGGTTTGTACTGTTCATTGAAATGGTTAATAAAAATTAAAATGGACCCCCCCCCCCCCCACAAAAAAACCCCACAAACCCATTGCATGATTTCTTTAAAACAGACATGGCTATAGTCCATAGAGGCAAGTGAACTGAGCACGAGACATTAAGGCCCTGTGAAGAAGGAATGTACTTGTGTGTGGAATGTCTCTTCAGTCTGGTCTACTCTTGATGAGCATTCCACATTTCAGATTGGTATTTTGAGTTAGAAAGTCTCTTTATCCCATCAAACAGTTAACATGGTTAAGAAGAGACACTATCTTGGCTCTAATTAGATGTAATTAGTGTCTAAATGAGGTCTCATCAGCATATTTCTACAGTCCATTATTTCTGAAACCAAACAAGTCATTTTGGTGATAAGGAAGCAGTGTGTTAGGTTACCACTGTAACATCTGCACAACAGTCATTAAGAAACCTGCAGACACCTGAATGATAATTATAGAAATAACTTCTTCTTAGCATCACTTGAAAGAGATAGTGTTCCCAACAATCTGAAGGGGCCCACCTGGCAAGAGATGCTGAAAGAACTGTATGTCCCCTTCCAAGGTCAAGTCATCTGTCGCATGGATATTATTCAACTGCTCTGGTAAAGCCGCACCCTAGTGAGTATAGAAACCCAAGGCATGTATATTTCCCCATTTGTATTACTACTTATAGCAAAGAACCTAGCAAGATGATCTGTTCCATAATGCATGACGAAAGAGGAATTTTGTGAGAGAGACACCTAAAAGTAATTGATTTCAATTTTTTAGGAGGTTGGTAAAGAAGAAATATTTTGAAGGGACAGGAAAGAGATAGAGGGTCGAGTATCATTGTACAAAATGGATACAATTATCTAGACATGGAATAAGGAAACTCAGAGCCAGTTCAAAGGCAAGAAAGGCAGGACAAAACCCACAGTCTTGAGGGATGCTAACAAAGGGTAACAGGAAGAGAGAATCAGAAACCTGTACTACAAAAGAGCCAGATGATAAATAGAATATGAACGAAGCAAATTCAGACAAGGAGTCCAATGGATAACAGAGATGTTAAAAAAGAAAATTCAACAAGAACAGTCTTTACCACATGCTAATGTGTTGGATCCATTGCCACTTGAAAGTCTCTCATCCCTTTGTGCACTACTGGATGAAAAAAATAAAGTAACAGTCCCCCTCCCCTCAGCCACCTGGCATTTAACAGAGAATATAGGCAAGTCAAACCCAGAAGGTGAATGACGGCTATGGCATAAGAGTCTGGGTGTCCATGTGTCACAAATTCGTGCTGCTCTCAGTGGCTAGGAGAAGCTCTCAGGTTGCGTTAATAGCCTCTTCATTCTGCTAACAATACATCTAGCCATTTCTACTTATTACTTCAGAGCCAAACTCTGGATAAATATGAAAAGTGCCAAGTATGAATTTTGTAACTCATCTGGAGCTTTGCGGATAAGTGTGTAATTAAGCATCAGTAAGTAAAGAAAGTTTGGACCAAATAGCCATATGGTTACTTTCTCTGTACTACTATATCTGAAACCTGGATATTACCCTTGACTTGCGGCTCAATATAGTCAGAGTTGTTAGGAAGCTGCACTTAGGAGATCCAATTTTCAAAAGGGTGAAAAAAAAAGGGAGCAAAGTTATTGAAAATAGAACATCCAGCCTCTGGACCCAAGCTAAGTACTGATGAGTAGTAGCACGGTGCTCCATACCATACGGATCATGCTGAGCCGATCCTCATTTTACTCCATTACATCCAGGGACTTGTGCATCCAAGTTTCTCTTAAGAACATAAGGCAAGACTAGGAAGTCACAAATGCAATGGTATACAGGCAAAAACAGAAAATACTAGAAACTGTGCCAATGGCTCATAGACATCTGAATAGGAAAAAGTAATGAGACGCCTTGTACAGCAGCATCAGACATGTTGTTGGTTCCATCCAGTGCACTTTCCTCCTTTTCTACATGCTGGGTTTCAAATTGCTGCTCAATTTGCAGCACTTTAGAGCTGTTAAATCTTACAGCCACCTTCTGCAGTGTTCCAGGATCATCAAGGTGTGGCATGGAAGTCCTATCTGCCATCACCTCCTCGAGTCTTTGCTCTGGCTGATTAAGAGAGATGCCACCCCCATACTTATAACACTCAACATCTGATAGAGGTCAATAATAATTGAAAACAGCAGCCTTCCATGAGCTGAAAATGACTTGTAGCTGGCACAGATTCGCAAAGATTCTGGAACATTCTGCCTCATAAATAAGTCTACTGTTGGAAAGCTACAGTATAACTTTAAAGCAGCTGAATACATTGTTTTGGAAGGAAGAGATCTAAGAATTGCTTCTACATCTGAAGGATGACTCTGCTTCCTCAACAAGAGTGCCAAAATCGCACTAAAGGCCAGACAAGAAAGCATCACTAGAAACTTAAAGACCTAGGGAGCATGCAGAAGGGGCAATCTTCCTAGAAGACCGAGGGGGAGGAGGGGTTCACAATAGGCAGAGGCGGCCACTCCATGGTCTCATCCTTGTTTTAGGGAAACTAAGGACACCCTTCAGGGCCTCATGGATTTTGGAAGAGACCTCTTCTCCAGGGATAGCCAGAGGGCTAAATCTGTTACTAGTTTAGTTTTCTTTCACATAAAAAATGTACTATTGACTTATAAGAACATAAGAAATGTCATACTGGGTCAGACCAAGGTCCATCAAGCCCAGTATCCCATTTCCAACAGTGGCCAATCCAGGTCACAAGTATTTGGCAGGTTCCCAAAAAAGGTACACAGGTTCCACAACGCTTGTCCTGTGGTAAGCAGTGGATTTCTTGAGTCCTCTTTAATAATGATTTATGGACCGTTCCTCCAGGAACTTGTCCAAATCTTTTCTAAACCCAGCTACACAACAGTTTTTACTACATCCTCCAGTAATGAATTCCAGAGTTTGATTATACATAGAGTGAAAAAATATTTTCTTTTACTAGTCTGAAATGGGTTACATTATAGCTTCATTGGTTGTTTTTGCCATCAAAAAGTAGAAAGACCAGGGAACATGCAATCTATGTTTACCTGTTCCACTCCATTCATTCATTTATAGACCTCTATCATATCTCCCCTCAGCCGTCTCTTTTCCAAGTCGAAGAGCTCTAACTTTTTAAGCCTTTCCTCATAGGGGTATCGTTCCATCCCCTTTAACATTTTGATGGCTCTTCTCTGTACCTTTACTAATTCTGCTATAGCCTTTTTAAGATATGGTGACCAGAATTGCACAAAATATTCAAGGTGCGGTTGCACCATGGAGTCATACAAAGGTATTATATCATCCTTGGTTTTATTCTTCATTCTTTTTCTCATGATTCTCATATATATTGTATCACTGCAAACCACTAAGATACTTTTATGACTCTGCAGCTTATCAAGATTAATAAGCAAACATAATAAGTGAGGGAGTCCATTTGGAAGATGTAGGGTTTTCTCAGACTGCTCTCGCTTATGTAATGCTCAGTCGCAAAGTCTACTGGGTCAGGGTTTGGCCTCTCCAACATTGTTTTGGTTGGAGAGGCCAAACAAGCCAGTCTTCAAGCTTCACCCCCCAAGTTTGCTAGGTGCAGACGCTGTGGTGACGAAATATTGATGGGGCCATGGCCCACCCCATTCCACTGCCTATGCATTGGGTGGTAGGATCCCACTCCTCAAGGGGACAGGGACTCTTCGGTTGGTGCATCTGTAGTCCAATTTGGGAGACTAGCAAGCAGAAACCAGGGCACAGAGACCATGTGCCAGATACTGGACAAAGGCAGGGTTTCCACCCGACCCAAATCAACAATGATAGAGTGTCTTGGCGTGTAGTTCTCGCCTTTTCTTAAAAAAACTGGAAGTTCAGGTTTGCATATGCACCGGAGCTAAAACAGAAGTGGATCAGTATGTCACAGCAGACCGGCATCACACAACACCAGCAACAACTACAAGCAACCCACTTACTAGTAACAGTACAACTATCACAATAGGTTTTCATAAATGTGAAATTAAAAATGAAATTAAAAATATATATATTTGTACTTAAATATTCCAGATTAAAATCTGAATTGCTACCCTGTTTAACACTTTACTCTGGGGACAAGGCCTTCAAATGTGTTAGTTTTGCTCAGACCACAACAGCAATGAACCTCATTTCTAAGCCATGATATGTGGAGTATGATATCAGTCTCTCAAATTTACTGCTAACGTTCACTATAGTATCTGCATCATGCCAAAGAGAGTTTCCTTCTGGAGTTTATAGGATGTAACATGTTTAGGCTACTTATCAAAGTATGAAGTTGGATTGTTCTCCGAGCTTGATGGCTTGATTGTAGATGTTTTATTACCATTTGAGGGGACATCATCAGTGCGGGGTTCCAGATGGTAATGTGCTTGAATGCTTGCGTTTGTACTTATATTGGGGTTGGTGGAGACTCAGCTCTTTGGTTCGCAGGGATTGATTGGTTGGTCTCCCCAAGTGTTGCTGGGGTGTGGTTGTTGTTTCTGAGCCTTGTTAGCGATAACTCAGCTCTTTGGCCCACAGGGATAGGTTGGTTGGTTTCCCTGAGGATTGCTGGGGTGTGGATGTTGTTCCTGGGCATTGGTGGTGCCTCAGCTCTTTGGTCCATAGTGATTGGTAGATTGTGTCTATGTCAATATGTCTGTTTATCAATTTTGTGGTGGAAAAACAGGCTTCCAGAAATTCTCTCTTCATTTGTGCTCATGCTATGATTTTGGTTGTATTCGGTTGAATATGGGTCCTTCCACATCTTCATGTATTGAGACCAGGGAGAGGGGGTCATATGTTTTGCTGGCTAGTTGGTGTTCATTTAGCCTGGTGGATAGTTTTCTTCCTGTTTCGCCAATGTAGTTTTTGTCAGTCACCACACTGAATTTTGTACACGTTTGTCCTTTCACTTTTGACAGATTTCTTCTCAGGGTCACAGCTGGTTTATGGGCTATTATAATGCTGTGATCTCTTAGTAGTCTTGCAGTCATTTTAGAATGTTCTGGAGATATTGACATAGACCCAATCTACCAATCCCTATGGACCAAAGAGCTGAGGCACCACCAATGCCTGAGAACAACATCCACACCCCAGCAACCATCAGGGAAACCAATCAAACAATCCCTGCAGACCAAAGAGCTAAATCATCACCAGCAAAGCTCAGAAACAGCAACCACACCCCAGCAACACTCAGAGAAACCAACCAACCAATCCCTGCAGATCAAAGAGCTGAACCATCACCAACAAGGCTCAGAAATAGTAACCACACTGCAGCAACCCTCAGGTAGACCAACCAATCAATCCCTGCAAAACAAAGAGCTAAGTCACCACCAACCCCAATTTAAAAACAAATGCAAGCATTCAAGCACATTACTATCTGGAACCCCGCACTGATGATGTCCCCTGAAATGGTGACAATCCATCAAGCTCGGAGAACAATCCAACATTATGATCACCAACCTGAATACCAGTATTCACAAACATCTCTATCAAAGTATCACATTTCTTGGACTCTGACTTCATTTCTTGGTATTTGAGAATCTTCTCCCTCTCCACACAATTCACAGAATAATCACTTAGAACTGACACCTCTATTTCTCAATGCCATTCTGGTGTTTTTCTTCTTTATTACTATGTCAGGTTTTCTTGCATTGAACTTTTTCGTCTGTCAGAATGGGAATGTCCCAAGTGATCATAACCTGTTCATTCTCCCTAATTCTCTTAGGGTCATAATCCTAGTACTTTCCTGGTACAGCAGTGTTGAAGTTTTTACAGTTTCCAAATGGATGAGAAGTGCCACTTTGTTGTGCCTTTCTGAATAGACATTTTCTGCCATCAGAACTTTGCAGTCAGCTACAAAATGAATACCCATTTCCCTCTTTTTTTTTTACAGAATGTACATACAGTATGTTTTATGTGAACCATCTCATCTATAATGCACTGTCCTGAGTTGCAACTATCAATCTCTCATCCTTCAGTTTCCATTCAACTCTTTAACCATTCATGTGTCAGGGTTTGACCCACCTATGGTTCCTGGAGTAACACTATTTCCCACTGTATTTAGCATTTTCAACATGTCTTTCCTCGTCTTCTAATCTAATTCTTTAAAGAATTTTAGTTTCCCTTGTTTTGCAAATTCTGTTGCTTCCTTTCTTATCTGTACAGGTAGCTTCTTACTTATACCCTTTTTTGTTGGCATACTTGTCACAGTTTAATGATGGAGACAATTTTCTTTCATACTTCAACACTTTTTGTGTATTTGGGTCTGTTGATGCTGTTAAGTAGGCCCAAATGCCTATGATGGTAGCTCTATGTGTAGAATATATTTCATTTACTCCCTATATGAAGCACTTTAAAGCCTAATTCATGTAGAATGCTTGAGAGAATGTGTGTGTGTATCTATGTCCAATCTATACCAAATTTTCAGATGTGCGTGTACCCTGGAAAGTCCAGTTATGAGTGGAACGTCTTGCTGGCAAGCTAAACAAATATTGGAAAACAGAGAAAACTGTGCGCACGCGTGCTGAATACAAAAGACAAAGAACTTGATTCAATAATGATTTTTTTGCTATGGGGAAAGAGTCCTTTTTGATGTAGTCTTAAAAAGAGAACGTGAGGAGACAGGGTTAGATGTACTTTAAAGCCAAGGAAGGGGAGAGATTTAGGAGGCAAGAAAGACAGAGTGTAGAGAGAAAGTTAAAGGGGGAAGGGGAGGGGGATGATGGATGGACAATAGCTGAGAGGGTGAATGAGGACAAGCAGGAGATATAAGAAAATAAAAACAAGAGGAAGATAGATGGAAGAAAAAAATGATAAAAAGATAAAAAGTATGGAGAGAGAATTACTTACACGTAATAGGAATAAAAATAGTGGTGGGTCCTCCTGGTAAGCGTGGAAACAAAAGAATAGCAGAAAATGTGTGAGTGGCTTCTATCAGGCATTACCAGGCTCGGGTATTCTTGAAACCAGGCAGGACAAAGCACAGAAAGCACTCCGACTCATAGATTATACCACTGCTAAACATTTATAAAGAACTGCAAGGTGAACACATGTAAGAGACTATCCCTGCTCTATAGAGCTTACAATCTAGTCAAGACAGACAACTGGTTCACAGCCTCATGATGGGTCATTAGGTGTGATGGAGTTGAAGACAAACTTATGAGATCTGTAAAGGTGTGAAAAATTGGAATACTACAACCATAAGACAATCTAGTAAGAATGACTGAAAATGGAGTAGGTAAATGAGGGGCAGGGTAGGTGCCTACCCTACTCATCTTCTGTCAAGATGGGGGAGCAGGAAGTGTGTTAAGTTTTGGGGGGGGGGGGTAATATGGTTCCTTCAATTGACTCAAATAACCATCTCATTCTTAACATGTAACCTTGAGCACCTTATGTGCAATAGGCCTCAAGTCCAAATGTAAATTTACTTTGTAGTAAGAGGAACATAAGAACATGTAGGAAAAATGTGACATACATAGCCTCACACCTGCAACACAAGGGAGAACTTTTTAATTATAGGATTGCTTTTTAGTACAAAAATTCCTAGTGGTAAGGTACTAATGCATACAAAAGTTATTACAAAGCCCCACTTATTATGCCTTTAGTATTGAAGTGTCCTTAAACCAGGTCTGGGTCACACAACTTGCAGTTTTTCAGCAAAAAACTCATATCCCTTGCTCTCTGTAAGCGAATAGATATTACAAATAGAAGGTTCAATAACCATGAAAGAGAGATGCCTACACCTGGGATGACTACTGCTAGATATGAGTTTTTAGCAGTGATGTAAATTTATTTTTTTTTAACTCAATGTAATCCTAAGTCCTCCTCATACAACTGGATCTGGATGGTAATATAGATGACCATACTTCACCCCATACCTCTTTGGCCATTGCTAGATGGGAGTTGGGGGAAAGCACCCTTCTAGGATCTCAACTCAGCAGATCTCCCCAGCATCAGTCATGAAGAGAAGGTCAGACAATTAAAAAAAAAAAAACAAAACTAAGCACACAGAGATTTGGGTTGTTCAAAACACCGTTGTCTTATTGAAGAACGCTTGAGAACCAAAATCCAGCAGCAAAAACAAACCCCACAAATTGCAAACTCTGGGTTCCTGAAGGGATTGGATTCTGGTAACAAATGGATTCAGTGGATCCTTGGGTCTTTCTCTTCTCTGGAAGACCTTAATCCATTTTTCTGCAAATTACAAATAAGCAACTAATAGTGGAACAGAATTGTTATGGAGGCCGAGGTGCTAAAACAGCAACAATTTCTTGATGAATCTAGATGCACTAGGGCTAACGATGGTGATTGCAATAACGCAAGTGCTGCAGGTGAAGATAACATCCCTGCCACAGATAAAAGCCACTATGTAAAGTTCTTGCTAAGTCTGTATGCTGACTGTATCCAATTTTTAGTCCCAGTTACTGCAACATTAGCTAACATCTTTCAGCGAGTAGCCAAGTGCCTACATGCCATCCAGCTTTGGATGTTTGACAATAAGCTTGCACTGAATGTAGGAGAGACAGAAGAGACCAAATTCATGGTATTGAGTTGATTTGTGTCTACAGCTATGCAACAAATCTGCCTGACTGATGGATTTATACAGATTTCATCCCATGTTAAGAATCCAAGCATGACTTTAGATTCAACCCTCCCATTGCATCCACAGGCTGTGCAAAATGGATTCTGTAAGGTGCATTTACGGGTAATGTTTTCTAAAATACAGTAATTTACTGTGTGGTCGGCCCCAAAATTTAGCACAGGGGCTAATGCTAATGAATAGAGGTGTGTATGGCATATCCCCAGGGGTGGCCCAAGGGGGATGTAGGGCCATGTGCGGAGACTCAGTGTGGGGCCTCATTTGCATAATGTTACCATACACTAACTTTTAATAAACATGCCTCTTAATGAATGTATGGATAAAGAAAGACTAAAAGATTTCTACATTACTATAATCCGGTGCCAACCACCAGGCATATTAGGAGCTACTACAAACACTGCCCATTTAGAACCCATAGCAAACCTGCCGTATCGTAACAGCACTACCAGAACTCACAAAGCACCAGACCCTACCTATCAAAAGGCAACACTGCAAATATTAAACCAATACATTTCAGAGAATAACAATACATGACCTACTGGGGAAAGAGAACAAGTGGCAATGTCAAATAGGAATAACAAACAGAATACCTCAGCTCAGTTACACATGTAGAACAGATCACCACCAAACAAGAAATCACAATTTAGAAACAGGAAGACAATTAAACTGGGAACCCCAAAAGCCAAACTTGGAATGTACAACACCACTGTAGAAATAAAACTATAAATTAATTTTCTCTTGTACTAAACAAAGCACAGATGTTAATGATGCACATTTCCCAGAGCTGACATATTCCAGTTGATAAATTCAAAAATAAAGAGATATTTTTCTACTTTTTCTGCATTTTTTTTCCAGTTGCAATCGCTACAGCCAGTTTCTTCTGGTTTCTTCGTGTCTTCTGCTAACTCTCCATCGCCTGCTGTCCATTTGTCCTTTCTTCTCTCTTCTAGTTTTTTTTTTCCAATTCTCTCTCTACATCTGCTTTAACATACTAATCTTTCTCCTTTTGCTCTTTCCTCATTCCTATTTCATCCATTCAAATTTTACCCCTCCATCCTCAATCCCCACTTAATCTCCCAATACCCGGACAATTGTAGATTTGTCTTCCCTCCCACACAAATTATTTTTCCCCTCTCAATTTCACTCAACCAGCTCCATCCCATTCTAATCCTCCCCCAACATCAACTCCCTTCTAGTTCCAGCCCCACCCAGCATCCGCTCCCTTCTAGTCCCCGCATCAGCCCATTTCCAATCCTATCCTAGCCCCACCATCAGTCCATTTCCAGTCCTAGCGCCCCCATCCATTTCCAGTCCTATGCTATCCGAGTCCCTCCATCAGCTCATTTCCAATCCCAGCCCCCCATTAGCCCATTTCTAGTCCTTTCCTAGCCCCACCATCAGCCCATGTCAAATCCTAGCTCCCCTCCACTCAGCCCATTTCCAATCCAAGCCCTCCCATGAGTCTACTTCAATCCAAGCCCCCACCACAGCCCATTTCCAATCTTAGCACCCCCCAAAAGCCCATTTCCAGTCCTATCCTAGCCCCTCCTTCAGCCCATTTTCAGTCCTAGCTCCCTCCCCTCACAGCCCATTCCAAGTCTCCCTCCCCATCAGCTATTTGCAGTTCAAGCCCCCCTTCCACTCAGCCCATTTCCAGTTCTAGAAACCCCCCAGTCCATTACCTGTCCTAAGCCCCATCAGCCCACTTCTAGTTCTAAGCCCCCCATCACCCCATTTTCAGTCTTAGCCCCCCCATAGCCCATTACCAGTCCTAACCCCCCATCACCCCATTTTCAGTCTTAGCCCCCCTACAGCCCATTACCAGTCCTAACCCCCCATCAGCCCACCTCTAGTCCTGAAAGCCAATGCTGAGGGAGCTGATGCTGTAGGGAGGGCTCTGCCAGGCAGGGGGGGCCCCCGCGGGAAACTTGATTCTGTTGCTGCCATGGCAGCAGCGGCAGCAGCAGCCGCCAGGTTTTTTGTTTTGTTTGTTAAAATCTACCTGGGCTGATACAGAATGTTGTTTGTGCGGGGCCCTGTGCAAACAACATTCTTGCTCAATGGACGAGCCGGCCCTGCATGTCCCCAAACAATTAACATGGCTCCAGTGCCACCCCCATGCTAATCTGATTGCCATGAGTATCAGAGGTGTCACGACTGCCCGTGCTAACCACAGCTTTGATGGGGGCAAGCGTTAATGACCATTTAGACACGGCGTGTCAACTGTGTAGCTTTAACTGATGAGATCTTTGATTTTCGTGTTTGTTGTCTTATTTGATAAATGCACTCTTGTTCTCAGCATTGATCGATAGATAATGTGGACAATAAATGTTTAAAAAAGAACAAAACAACTTGCTGATTTGTGGATCCAAGCCAGCTTCTCTGCTAGGTTAATCCAACTCACCACCAATCTCCCCCTCCCTTCCATTGTCTTTTCTTCACACTCCAAACAGGCAATAATACCACAATTCCCAACAAATTCCTAGTCATAGATTCCTTGCTGACCCCTTTTCCCAAGATCTATGACCTCCTGGACTCTAGGGATAAGAGCTTAAGAATTGTCATACTGGGTCAGACCAGAGGTGCATCAAGCCCAGTATCCTGTTTCCAAAAGTGGCCAATCCAGCCAGGCCAAACCAAGCTAGAAAAGTGCCCTGTTCAACCAATGAATCTGGTGCCGCACGCCCCCCCTCCCCCAACCACGTTCAGTAAGAAGAAATTAGACCTTACCTGCTAATTGTCTTTGAGTTCTCTCCGGGCCAGTCCAGGAAACTGTAGGTTTGTCAACCTTCTCCAGCAGCTGAGGACTGAATGATCAAAGTCTTGCTGACAAGCTACCCAGCCCCCCCCCCTTGTGTGAGAGGCTCAGTCAAAGCAGTCTATTTAACTACGAACTCTAAGTTACTTAAACTACCGTAAAAACAGCAACTAACAACGTACATACATTTATGTTTTACCCATATTTTTTTTTCCTACATAGACATCTAAGCATGGCCGGTACTGCCACACTTCCCCCCCCCCCCCCCCCCAACCACCAGGGAGCCCCACAGTCAGCACCTCACCAAAAAAAAATGTTTTGAATAGAAGATAACACATACGCTTCTTAATCTTCACGTCCCCAACACAATGCATGCACCAGAGGTCATACATTCCTAACCGCTCTTAGGAACCTCAGAAGATCCGGATGCAATGACAAGAAGCCCCCTTGCACCTTGCCTCGGAAACATGCCAATGCCGCTAATTGAACTTTTAGAGTACTGAGGCACAGACCCTTATCCAAACCCTCCTGCAGGAACAACAAGATATCAGACACCATTGCAGAAAATGGACGCACCCTCCGTCCGTCACACCACCTTTCAAATATGCACCAAACACACACATAAGCTAAGGATGCAGACCTTCTCCTGGACTTCAACGTGGCTACCACCACCGTGGAATAGCCTCTGCACCGCAGGTGTTCCCTTTCAAGAGCCAAACCGTAAGCAAGAAGTGATCCACTTGTGGCATGAGAACCGGACCCTGGCACAACAGGTTGCTCCAGCTGGGCAACCTCCAAGGACGGTCCACCAGAAGCCGCACTAGATCCACATACCATGGACGCCTTGGACAATCTGGAGCTATGAGAATCACCTTGTCATCATGCCGCTCTATCCTCCGGATGACCCTCCCGATCATCGGCCACGGAGAAAACACAGAGCAGCCTGCCTGCCGGCCAAGGCTGAGCCAGACCATCGAGTCCTTCCGACATGTGTTCCCTGCATCTGCTGAAGAACCGAGGTGCTTTGGCATTGACAAGAGTAGCCATCAGATCCATGATCGGCTGTCCCCATCGCTCTGTGATGTTGTGAAAGACTGCCGCGTTCAATTCCCACTCTCCCGGATCTAACACATGCCGACTGAGGTAGTCAGCTTGCACATTGTCTCGTCCAGCTACATGAGCCGCCGATATCGCTAACAGGTGGTTCTCTGCCTAGAGCATTAACATCTGACTCTCCTCCAACAAACCTGCACTTCCTGTACCTCCTTCTCGATTGATATACGATACTGTTATGGCATTGTCGGAAAACACATGCACCACCCTTCCTTCCACCAGCTCGCAGAACTCTTGAAGAGCCAAATGCACCACTCATTTCCAGACGGTTGATTGACCAACCGCATACTTCCGCTGTCCAGCAGCCCTTTGCTACCTGCGCCATACAATGCGCTCCCCAGCCGACCAGACTGGCATCCGTAGTCACCAAAATCCAATCCGGCTGCTCCAGAGGCATCCCTACTCAAAGATGCGAGACCTCCAGCCACCACTGCAGGCTGTCTCTGACTGCCTCCGAGGTCACTAACTTCCGATTCAGCGGATGATGCTGTGGCGACCATCTGGAGAGCAACGCCTGCTGTAGAGGACGCATATGCGCCTTGGCCCATGGAACCAAGTCCAACGCCACTGAACCCAGTAGCTGCAAGTAACGCCACGCCGTCAGAGCCTTTATGCATAAAAACGCTACCACCTGTTTCAACAGCTTCTGTACTCTGTCCTCTGGCAAAAACACCGACCCTATCGCCGTGTCGAACAACGCTCCGAGATAGGCGAGCCGCTGCACTGGAACCAGTTGACTTTTCGCCTGGTTGACCACCCAACCAAGCTGTTCCAGGAAGCCCACCACATGAGCCGTCGCAGCGAGCAATTCCGAGACCAAACCTGCCCGGATCAGCCAGTCATCTTAGTAGGGATGCACCAGGATGCCTTCCTGGCGCAGCACTGCTGTCACAACCACCATCACCTTCATGAAAGTGCGAGGCGCCGTCGCTAGCCTGAAAGGCAGCGCTCGAAACTGAAAATGCCCCATGGGCACTGCAAATCGTAAAAACCTTTGATGCTCCAGTCTGATGGGAATATGCAGATAAGCCTCTGTCAGGTCTATGGATGAGAGCACCTCGCCCGGCTTGACGGACTGAATCACCGATCGTAGCGTCTCCATTCGAAAATATGGCACACTCAAACAGCGGTTCACATTTTTGAGATCCAAAATAGGCCGAAAAGAGCGTTCCTTCTTGGGAACCACAAAATAAATCGTGTATCGACCTAATCCGCACTGGCCTTCTGGCACTGGAACCACCGCTTGAAGAGTCGGCAAACGTCTTAAAGTATCGTCCACCGTGGTTCGCTTTGCCGGCATTCCACATGGAGACATCACGAAGGCCTCTGCTAACAGTCGAGCAAACTCCAGCGCGTAACCGTCATGGACAATCTCCAGTACCCACTGATCTGCCGTTATGGTGGCCCAGACGGAGTGGAAACTCTGCAAGCGTCCTCCCACCGGAACCTCTGCCTGGGCCAAACCCATCTCATTGCGGTTTCTTTGCGGAGTTCTGTTGGGGATTGAAATAGCCCCTGCCGAACCCTCGGGCCCCCCGAAAGGACTGCTCTCTGGACACCAAGCGACCCTTCTTATAAGGAGCAAACCTCGAACTTCTGAACCTGTGAAACTCTCTACCCTGAACGTTCTGCAGAGCACCAGGTTTCTGGCCCTTTGGACGGTCTTCTGGCAACCGACTCCCTTTGGAGTCCCCCAGATCCTTCACAATTTTCTCCAAAGCCTCCCCAAACAGCAGCTTGCCCTTATATGGGAGTTTACTAAGATGTGCTTTTGAAGCTGCATCCGCCGCCCAACTTCTCAGCCAGAGAAATCATCTTGCGGCTATCACTGACGCCATGGACTTTGCCGAGATCCGAACTATATCATAAAAAGCATCAGCAAGATACGCTGCAGCAGACTCCAGCTTCGCCCCCTCTGGGGAAGATCTGTCCTCCCTTTCAGAATTAGAACCCCCCTGGAGCCAACGAATGGAGGCCCTGGACACATACACTCCACTGACTGATACCAGTGCTCTGTCGCTGCAGGCCTCCAACGCCTGTTTAAGAACCGATTCCAACTTTCTATCTTGCAGATCCTTAAGAGTCACTCCGCCCTCTATTGGTATCGTTTTCTTTGTAACCGCGAACACCAACGCATTCACCTTAGGCATGCGGAGCAACTCTCACTCTTCCTGCGGTACAGGGTACAACCGACCGATGGCCCGACCGCACCTCAATGTGGCTTCAGTTCACTCCCATTCGGACTCTACCATTTGCTTAATCACCCTGTGGACCGGAAAACACCGCTGCTCTGCCTTAAACCCTTGAAGCAGCGGGTCCTCCAGCGGCTCTTCCTGCACTGCCGGTAGAGCAATATTCAATGCCGTTAGCAACTGAGCAATACGAGCCCCCAGCTCTTCCTTCCTAAAAACCCTAAAGACATTGGGGTCCTCCCCTGGCACAATCTCACCTTCCTCTAACTCCTCCATCCAGTGATCTTGTCCTGATTGTAAGAGAATTTCTCCCTCCTCCGCCAAGCGGGACTCCGAGACCTGCTGACCGAAGCTATCGGCCGCAGCCTCCACCACCAAGGGCCTTCCCGAGGAACCCTCCCCAGGGTCTATGGGTGAACCATCCCCTTTCTGTACCCCAAAGAGGTCAGAAGGAGAGCCCTTGGCAAGCCCCTGCTCCATCTTTAGACAATAAACCCTATGTAAAGACAGTATAAAATCAGGTGAAAAAACTGATTCCAGACCCCACTGTACCCCCAGCAGAGGCCCCTGGGGTCCAGACTCAACTGGTGTATGCTTCTTTGACTTTGCCCTTTTCTTTTCGGGCTTTTCTGGCAGCACGGGAGAAACGGCTGCCTTTTCTAATATGGCCGCTGTTCCCGCCTTTTCCCCGGAGCTGAAATGGCTGCCCTGAGGCTCTAGCGCCTTTTCCTTGGCCTTCCATTCTCCCCTCGAGCAAACGAGCAACACTACTGCCTTCCTAAAAACAACCAAACGGCACAGCCTCCCAGCAGACAGCCACCAACAACTTCCGACAGCGCGCACGCTGTCTGCCCCTGCAGCATGCGCCCCGCACAGCCTCTGACAGAAGCGGTCCCCTTTCGCGGCCTGCACAAACACGCGCTCAATACCTGCAGGTTCGGACCGTCACACCCTCTACTCGTCTTCGCGCTGCCAGCGGTAGAGTGAGATCGGGTCCTGCACATAGAAGGGGCTGGACTCTGGGGCTCCCAGTTCCCCCCTTCTGATCTCCTGGACCAGAGCCGCACAGAGGCAGGCTCTGCCTCTGCTGCCCTTCAACTCTGCGATGCAGCCGCCGTGCTCCGATCCCTTCGGGTTTTGTTTTGGGTTTTTTTTCAGGCTGTCAATTGCCGCTTTTATAGCAATCGGACCCTGCCAGAGCCCTTCAGCCACTACCAGAAACTATTCATTTTATCTACTGAACACCATCTAAACTTTCCTCCTGCCTCACCGGGAGCCTGTCAGGCTAGGTCCTATCCAGCTGCTGAGGACTGAAAGACCAAGCCTCTCACACAAGGGGGGGGGGGGGGCTGGGTAGCTTGTCAGCAAGACTTTGATCATTCAGTCCTCAGCTGCTGGAGAAGGATGACAACCCTACAGTTTCCTGGACTGGCCCAGAGAGACGAGGAGGAACTTACTATTTTGGAGCTTCCTGAAAGCTCAGTGAGGAAATCAGCACCCCCTTCTGTGATAGCACCCGGTGCAGTCACACCGTCCACACAGCTTAGTATGACCCTGAATCCAGCTCACAAGTGTATGGCAGAATCCCAAGTAGTAACCAAATTCCACGCTGCCAGGAAATGCCTCTGCTACAGGAGACCGCCAGCATTAAGGGCTAAAATGTGGATTTTCTAATACTTTTTTTTTTTTTTAAATAGAATTTCCACACCGAAGGAGTTGCCATGTACATTAAGGATAGAGCATTTCATGGAGATTCAATGCCTATGTTTTGACCAGACTGTAAAATAAAGATGTTGCTCAGTTAAATTTTGACTCGTGTGTATTAACATTGCTTTTGGTGCTATGAATCCCCGATGCTTTGCTGTTAGCTTACTGGTGGTCTCTTCTCCCTGTTCCCTTGACGTTAAGTGCAGCCATCTTCTCTTCTTGGAAATGCACTATGCCAACAGCTAGATTGAAGACAGTTTATGGCATGAGAAGGGGTATATCACAAGCATAAGGCTAAAACAGGCATCTCTCTTCATTTTAAAAGAAGTTCAAGCAAACTAAATACAACTACCCAAACCTAGCTTATTTGCACCCGGACTATGATAGAGTAAGATAACACTACTAGAATTCAGATGTACCTGAAAGAAAATTATACAAAGACACATGCATGTCTTCCTTGTGCTATTTAGATTCTCTCTTGAGGCAAAAGAATCCATAGATTTTATATTTTATTCAGGGGTTCTTCTGCCTCAAGAAAAATCTAGATAGAAGCAAGCTGTAATTCACCATGATCCTGCAGTACTGGGAGAAACTTGCTATTCAGATATATTTATCAAGGAATATTTTTCACAAGCACTGAACCGGAAAAAAATTGTCTGCTAAATGGAATTCTATTACTTAAAAATGTGCTAGAGTTTTCATTTTAGAAATCAGTAGCGTCACTTAGCTGCTCACAATAGAAATTAAACACTGACATCTCTTATTCTCCCCCCCAAAGCTACCTTCTCCCCCTTGGATTTTAATGGTATAAGTCTATCATGTTTTTTCAGGTAGAGAGGCATCCTTAATGGCCTAATAAAACTTTATAAATCTGAGATGTCACAGGATCCAAAATGCACGCTGTTCATCCAAGCCTGAATTTTGTGCATAAGGAGACACCAGGCCCTAAGCACAATTCCAGCAATGAAAATAGAAACTTGAATTACATCCGGGGCTTCACTCCTTTGAGGTGAGACATTCCTCCCATAGAGCGACAATGATAAAAACAGGACACTGAAATATTCACCCTTCTAGGAGTCACCACCAGAAGGGCATTCACAATCCATTTTGGTAATTTATTTAAAAAACAGGACATTTTATTATTCCAAAAAGTTCATACCCAGCTTTATTCTCCTGTCTGCCATGCTGTGGATGAATGTGTGTGAAGCAAGCTTCGAGATCCTCTGATGTTCATGGAGACTGATATTTATGGAGCAAAGTGAATTTCTTAAATGTCAGGGCAGTTAATGACTTCAAGAAGACCCCTCTAAGTCTGTCCGCTTTCCCTCCCTGTTGCAGTGCGTAGAGTGCCAATAACCTGAGCCAACTCTGGGGCAAGCCCTGGTTGGAGGAGTAGGTTTGCAAAGGACAAGATAATACAACCATGTGAAGTTTTAAAAATAGTTAAAACACCTTTATACTTAATTCTAAACTCCAGTAGGAGTCAATGAAGTCACATAGGGAAATCTGGATCGTTTTAATAAAAGCCACATTCTAATGTTCCACACCATCAACAGAGCCCTCAATGTAGAAGCAGGTACACTGAGATATTACAAGAATCCAGTATGGGCTGTAACGGAACTTGGAACATCGTATGATACTCATCCACCAACAAGAGGGCCTGCAAAAAGCATGCCAAGTTGCTTTGTGAAATACTGTCTTTCCTACTCCATTTACATGTGGTAGCTTTTGATCTAATTCCCAAATAGTGTACTTGAAGGAAACAAAATTTGCTGTTAAAACCCTTTTACTCTTTACAAAATGACATTTCCTATTTCATTATGAATGAGAGCCCCTTCTCTCTTTCTCATTGACAAAATGCTTGCCTTGTGCTCTGTTTATACCTTGAGATAGCTAAATATCTCTTCAAGATCCCTCCTCTCATTAGATAAAACTGAAAGCAAGGAGAAAGGAGGTTTCCACTGAAAACAAAGGGCGATGAGATAATTACAGTTTTCGGAAAGTATGTTAAGGTCTCTAATTAAGAGTTTCCCAATGGCAAGGAGGAGGAATTTTCCTAGAAGTCAAAGAGATGGTGCTACTCTATTCAAGCACCAACCTTTAATTTAATATCCATGCTTATACTCCTCTCTTGCAATCACAGAAAGTGGAGAGCAATACATCAAGGCAAGATTACATTCAGGTACAGTAGGTATTTCCCTGTGCCCTGGAGGGCTTACATAAAGTTTGTGCCTGACGCAGCAAGGGAGGGGTAAGTGACTTGCCCGAGGTCACTAGAAGAAAGGGTAGGATTTGAACTCTGACTTCCCTAATTCTCAGCCTGCAGTTCTAACAATTACACTACTGCCCCACTCTAGCCCAATGTAATTCAGTTATAGAGAAACTATTGGGACCCTTAGGAATATATTACAGTACATTTTCTAAGCTAGACACAAAAAGAAAAGCATAATTTAGAAGGCATTTTCTGATCTGTATTGGGACAGAAATCAAGGGCCCTGATATTCAAAGGCATTTACACGGTCTACAGATCTGTAAACCGTATATATGCCACTTCAAGGGATATTCAGCAGCACAATATCCGTGGGTTCTGCCACAACATGCCTCGATGCTAACCGTGTAGGCACCAGGGCATGTCGTAGCACTGAGTATCCAGGTTTGCCGCATGGCATGGAAGCTAACAAGGGCAGCGGCGATATTGAATTGCTGCCCAATTAGCGACCCATGGGTAAAGAGGCACAGGAAAAGCTGGTCTATCTTAACCCATGGGAGCTAACCGGGCCGCTACTTAGCTTCCACGCCATGCAGCAAACTCGAATATTCAATGTCAATGACCGGATATGGCCCCGGCGTCGAATATCTGGGGTTAAGGTTCAGCAGGGACAGTTGTGTGCTTTATAAGCACTAGCTACCACCACTGAATATCGGACC
This sequence comes from Ichthyophis bannanicus, assembly GCA_033557465.1. NCBI lineage: Eukaryota > Metazoa > Chordata > Amphibia > Gymnophiona > Ichthyophiidae > Ichthyophis > Ichthyophis bannanicus. Next base: position 32,373,012 of record CM066039.1, read on the forward strand.
CCATGTGTACTTGTAGGCTCTGCACCAATTTGCAAAAGAAAAGTGAATGTCTGCTTTCACTCTGAAAGCTGCCACAAGGACAAAATATATGCGGTCACTTAAACCAGCCTTTGGTGCAGTAGAATTTGGCTTGATAGGAATACACATAGATTTGAAAATACAGTCTACAGGGCGGCTCATTTTATTACATGACGCCTATGTGGGAATTAAAGAGATGCATCTATTCTATCACTGCTTTTATAAACTGGTCACCCAGAACCAGTCCCAAAAGCACACAAATGTAAATATCCTTTTACTACGTGCCGTCCATCACAATTCTACCTCCAGGAACAATACATATGGCCAGCCCCAGAGTTGGTTCAAAGTGCTAGTGCCCTAGGCAAACCTTAAACCTTATGCATCCCTTGTCCCCTAGCTGTCAGAATCTATTTTTTTAGCTTTGAATGCTCTGCTCTTGGCTGGCCCCCCCAGAAGCATCCACCCTAGGCAATTGCCTAGTATGCCCAATGGCTGGGCCGGCCCTGCTTGTAGGCATGAGCACAATGCTGCACAATTTATAAAACTTCTTTGCTGCATGTAAAACTGCTTGTACATGCTGAAAGCTTTCTTTCTAAAATTACCCTCTTGGTCTTTGCTTTGCCTCCCCAGTCTAAACACACCTCCAGGAACATCTCCACGCAAAGCTGATGAAAGCCTACATGCTGTTCAACTTGTGGATTTTTAGCCTGGGGGGGGGGGGGAGAAGAATTCAGCTCACCTATGTTCAGTAATACTTCTAGGCGAGTTACATTCAGATATAGTAGATATTTCCCTATCCCCAAAGGGCTTACAATCTAAAGGGCTCCTTTTACTAAAGTGCATTATATAGTTAATGTGTTGCTTCACTGCATGAATAACCGTTTACACGGGCCCATGGCAATTATCACCATGCAGGTGGGACCATTACCACATGCGGAAACATGCATTATCCATACATCGCACGCACGATGGGGTGGAGAGTGGTCGCTAATGGCACATTAAGGTTAGTGCTGCAGTTTTGCACAGGTGCATCTAATGGCACCCCAATAGGTAGCGTCAGATGCATCTGTGATAATTTACAAGAACCGTAACATGCCCTAACGAGCTTGCTTGCTTGCTGTCAGGTATATTTTCCTGACAGTTACAGCAACGCAGTGTACCTAACGCGTGTTTATTTTGACCGAAAACGCATGTTTGAGGCAAAAAGAAATACTGTGTTTTTGTAAAAGGGCCTCGAAGTTTCTATGAGGCAATTGGGGGGGGGGGGGTCAAGTGGCTTGCCAAAGATCACAAGGAGGGGCAGCGGGCTTTGGACTCTGGTTTCCCCAATTGTCAGTCTGCTGCTCACACTACTTGGCTACTCTTGAAGGAGGGCAGCTCTCAGATGATTAATTTACATAGGCAGAATACTTTTAACCTAAAGAAATGCCTCTGAATGACTTTGAAAACCAACCTCCCCATGAGCACACCCCATCCGATGCTGCAGAATTCATTAAAATGCCCATTTGCAACATCTAGGGGGGTTATTACTGTTGTCTTTTGATCCTCAGCGAATGGTAAGGAACACATGTCGATCAAGGCCAAGTTCAGGGCTCATTCTGGTTCCCTTTCAGTTTTATTTTCACTTGCAAACCTTTATACTTTCTGCAACTTAAGAGCTTCTCTCTGACTAATTTTAACATAAATATATATATATATATATACACATAAATACACACACACACAAGCTTTTTCATGGCGTTTCTCAGGCTGACTGAATGAGGGCTAATTATGTGTGCCTTGAAAGCTGTTATCCACTCCATAGGGGAGTGATTTAGGATGAAAATCATTAGATCTACAGATACACAAACACCTGCCTTCGCCCCACCTCCCCCCACACACACTTCTTTTTTCATATTGCCACATGGTGTGGTATGTTTCCGCTTGCTTCATAGCTACAGCTGACAAAGCCCCTGGCTACTTTTTGCCAGTCCATAATGGAAGGTGGCTGGGAAAGAGAATCCGTTGCTTTTTAATCATCTGTTTTCTCTCGCTGGATTCTTCCCTCGTTCACAATACCATTATTCGCTGCCTCCCTTGTGGAAATCAAAACCAGCACTCTTCCAAGCCCTTTACTTTGTTTTAACAGCAAGTCCCAAATCACGAAAGCATAGAAGGTAATGGCGGACGAAGATCATTAGGCGTCTCGTCTGCCTAGCTTCTTTCCTGTCCAGTGCCTTAAATTAGTGTTGACCTCAGTTGTAAAGAAATAATGGGGGGGGGGGGGGAGGGAGAGGGAAGGAAAAAACACATTGATTGTCTGTGCTTATCTCAGCTTTCCTGTTTCTGATCTGCCATCTCCAGTGGGAGGCCGTTCCATGCATTCAACACCCCTTCAACGAAAGCATATTTTCTACCGTTACTCCAAAATTACCGCCTTGAAGCCTCATGCCCTGAACTCTCATTTTAAAGCTTCCGTTCAGCTGAAAAAATATTTGTTTCTTGGTCATATCTGAGGATTATGTGACGAGTTAAACTGTAACGATTAAACATGTCCACATTTTCTCACTTACGATCTTCAGGTCACCCTCTGGCAAAGCTCATGACAGAACAATGTTAACACTTCCTGATATTGTTTTTAGCTATTCATGATGCTAAATTGCCAGCTGAAATATGGTGGCGTCACAAGGGGGGGGGGGGGATAGAGGCATTTGTTTTTATTTGCATTTAATTACATGCCTTTTCAATTTGGAGGTCAAGATATCTTACAATTTAGGTACATTGGGTAGGGTCCTCTCCCAGAAGGCCTACATTCTAAGTTTGTACTTGAAACGATGGAGGGTGAAGCGACTTGCCTAAGGTCTCAAAGAACCTGGATTTGAACCCTGGCTTCCCAGGTTCTCAGGCTGCTGCTCTATCCACGAAGTTCCTCTTCCCCTCCCGCAGCTTCTTGCGTGACACTGTGACGTAAAACATTAGGGTTGTGAAGCATGGCCTTGCTTGTTTCCGGTGACGGAATTCTGCCTGGGATTTAGAATCTGTTCCGTTTGCTGACAAAATCAAAGTGATGGTTTCAGTGACCAACACCACACTAGCTCAATCACAGCTCCATGTTCCCTGTAAGTATTAGTGTATGTGTCTCATATCCCCTCGTGTTAAATGTATCCCCCAACCGCTTTGACCTGGTGAAAAGCGGGATATAAATGCAGCTAAATAAATAAATACCCACAAAAAACAGAATCAGCCATCACTCATTGCAATTCCTGTCTGCAGTCTCATCTTACAACATTCAGATCATTGGCGGGGGAGGGATATGATCACCATGGTAAGCATTAAAGAGAACAATTTCTTTTTAAAACCATTTACCTGAATAAAATGGCAAATCTGAAAGTTGTCTGCCTCTGCGTCAAGAACATTTGGGAATCTACGGGATGTGGCTTGTATCCTGGTTAAAACAGGCATTTGTGAGAATGCTTTTAGGTCGGGGCCAAAAAACGATGCATGTTCATTCCGTTTTCAAAGACACGTATACTATTTTGCCTCAGCTCAGCTCCCATGTTACGTGTGCAGTCACATTTAGTGTACACGCTTTGTGGCTGATGACTTCATAAGAGAATAACGTGCATGGTTTCCTTTGGGAAACTGGTCACAATGTACATGGGCTAACAGTACCTTTGTGCACCGCACCAAAAAATCTCAACGGGCTACACAAAAAGCCACATAGGCTCGTAAAGGCTTCTTATATGATACAGACCAGCAAAGTGCGCATTTTGACATCAAGGTGTTTAACTTTGCTGATGGCTATGCACAGACTGAGATTGGGCGGAGCATGGGTAGCGCACACACGTATGTGCGCAGATTATAAAATACTATTATTTTCGAGCATACTTGAAAATTACAGACTCGGACATTTATACCAGCTCTAAGGCTGCTGTACATGTCGGTGCCTGTCCTGTGCAATGTAGGCACACGTTAGGTCACTTATGCTAACCACCAGTAAGCAACTACTTATTTTATAAAGATAAGCTTAGCATAGGTGCCTTAAAGCGTGCTATAACTAGGCGTGCCCTTATAAAACCACCCTCCCACTTGAAAATGGGAGAAACCACCAACACGCAGCTATGGATGAAGGAAAATACCGCACTTAGGAGAAAAGACTACATGTGCTATTCGTAGACATTAACTAGATGAAAGTAAAGAGGCCATGATGACAGATGAAAGCCAGATGAGGAGGAGCCGGCAATGCAAGAGAGCAAACTTATGAAAGCGGGATAGGAAGCAGTAAGGAGGGATGATTCCCTGATGAGGGGTAGGAGACCAGAGGAAAAGGAGAGCAGCCACACAGACTAATTTTATAAGCTGTGCAAAATCTAGGTATTTTATTCAAATACGCGTGTACATGGGTATTTACACGTTTATCACAACTGCTATTTTGAAAGCACATGTCAGGCTGATCGCGCTTCTCTGTGGGCATGTATAGTTTTTATTTAGAGAAATCATACATCAAGGACTTACAACAAGAAAACCAAACACATTTGCTAAGTGACCTCCATAGAAATCCAATCACCACCACACACTATAATTTTTGCATGTTTGTGAAAAATCTAGGCCCAGGCATTTATACCAACCATAATGCAGACATCAATGCTTGCAGCTTAAAATATCACGCATGTTTGACCACTCACATCCTCATTTTACAAAGCATGCGTGTACCTTACATTATAAAATAGGTATGAAATGCATGCATAAAAATGTTCACTCGGGCATGCCTTATAAAATTACCCACCAAGTAGTTTTATTTTATTAGTTATTCTCATATACTACTTCTCCTCGAAAGCTACAAAGTGATTTCCAAAAAATTAAACACAGAATTGATCATAAGATTGCATAATAATATGAACAAACTGGAATACAAACATTTCCAGCAAGTTAGAACACAGTTAATTATATCACAATAAAAAAAAATTACACTCAACGTATAACTGCACATCTTATAATTAAGCAGGTTATAAGGAAAGCTATTTTGAAGCGCCATGCTTAACAGCATTTGCAAAAGGCAGGAGAGTCAATCTTCAATTCATGGGGCACCTAATTCCGATGGGACGGCCCTTATAAGAGAATACCCTAAAACTTGTGATCTTCAGAAATAACATACCCTACCCTGGACCTTGCAAACTGGAGATAACATACGGGCTAATACGAGGTAGTATGGTATTTTTTGCTGACTAATCTTATATACAAAATAAACTTGAACCCAAGCCTCTGAAACACTGTGAGCCAGTGTAATGCTTGAGAACCAGCCTAATGTAGTCATACCCCTTAATCCTCAAAACTATGATGGCTGTCTTGCCAGAGCACCAAGCAACGTTCCCTCTAATTTTCTGTAGGCTGTGTGCGCATAAAATATCAGCTGTGCAGCTTTTGAAGGAAGGTTAAATTTTTGTGCGCCACATAACGACACTCGGAGTTATATACTTTAAAATTTGACTACACGTCAGAATACAGTATGTACACCACATTGATTTTAATCAAATTAAATGAAAATAGACGATTACTAAATTTCTAGTAATTACAATCATAACTTTTAAATTTTAAGACGTCTGTGTTGTTTTCTATCAGAATCAGAGCTGTAATTTTTGTGCACTCTGTTGTAAAGTATGTGCGCTCGCTTGGCGAGGTGTGCGTGCGCGCACACGCGCACAGCTTAGAGGGAACAGTGGTACCAAGTAAACCAGGAAGGGGTAAGGAAAGAGTCCAGGTATGATGGGTGCCTGATGAGGGCAGAGTGGGAAAGGAACGAAATCACATGGAGGGGGAAGTATGGTAAAAAGACTAGACTATCCTTCTCCATAGCATTAGAGAAGAATCCAGCTCCAAGAACAAGAGTAAATGAAGGACAATGCAAGGTTTGTTCTGCCTCCCCACACCACAGTTGGATTCATGCAGATGTGTCTGGCACAGATTGTCACCGTGTTCAGCACAAGTGGTTTCCTTTAGTTCACTCCCCCATTCCCAGGTGCCTCTACCATTCTCCAGTAGGATGAGTCCTCGGGCACTAGGTACGAAGCATTTTTCCCCAAAGGACACAAAATGGGAGAAAACCTTTAGAGCATAGCCTGCCTTTTGAATAGTATCTCGCTTGAAACCTGTCAATCAAGTCCTTCCTTTCTCCCTTCCCTTTCATCCTCTTTGGGGCGATTCGTTATCAGTAAGCAAGACAGCAGCAGGCATGGTGGATCTGGGCAGGTGAAGTCACTGGTGTGCATTGCATTCCCTGCAGCCTCCTTATCAGTTAAAGTCCATGCAGGATGCTTTTTGTCCACACATGGAAAGGCTTTTCTGGCCAGGCGCGACACCCTGCCTGCCTGTTTAGCCCTATGCAAATTGCATGCCTCCTCTTTCAAATAAAGAAAACTGACAAAGGATGAAAGAAAAGGAAAAGACAAGAAACAAGGGAGACAAAGAAAAGAGGAAGCGAATAAAAAGGAGAAGGGAGCGATAGGGGTAGAGAGCATGGGTGAAGAGAAAGGAGAGAGAGAAATGTCTTTCTAGCTTCAAGTCTCTACCTGAACATTTTGGCAGTAACATTATCGCTTCTAATAAATATCACATGCTGGCTCTCTACAAACTGAAAGAGGGGTTGGAGGGAAAAATACATAACCAGTGGCCATTATCACAGCTAATAGCAGTGTTAAAGCTTCATTCCAGTGGAGAAGGGGTATGTGTTAGTATAAAACTGGCTACCATTAGCTGGTCACAGGCACTTCCCGCTGTAATCTTATCTGAGGCTTTAAAATTTAGCATGCAGGTATAATTCTTGCATATAGCAAGACACAAATTGAGAGTTTAGTAGAAAAATCTGCAGTATGGCCTTCTGCCGGTTATGCACCCTAGCAGCCTTCTGGCTCCAGTCACCCCTTAGCACTCTGTTTTGCTGACTTGAGAACACCAGACACAATCACTCCTGAGAGCAACGTTCCTGCGACTGAAAATGCAATATCGCAGCATCTACCTCCACTGGCAGCGTGGGCAGAAGACTCTTGCACCATTTCACAGGAATGCTGCCACAGGCCTCCTTCCAATTAGCGTAGATCAATATTTCACCTTGCTCCCTCCAAACACATACTGCATCTTTGGTTTCTTCACTTCAAATGCATGATTGCACATTTTACCTGCTGAACTGCAATGATTATTATAATGTTTAGACTTCAGCAGCAACATACACCACACACTAGAGCAAAGTGCTGCCCACAAGCCTGACATGCCAAGACCAAGCAAGACCAAGACAGCAAGAAGCCAACGAACAAGCATTTATCTGCCTTGCTCCCTTTCAGGATACTGCACCACGCTTGGCATGCCTCATGGCTGAAAGCAGATACTCCAGTGCAGAGGAGACAGACCTTGGGCATAGATACGGGCATATGGGAATCGCACGTTCCACATCACCTGTGCGTCTCTTTTGGAGGACTGCCACTTGCTCTCTTTCTGTGTTGGGCCTAAGCTACTGGGGAGGAGGACAACAGCAACCTCCTCCAGAGCTTAGACCAACTAAGAGCAGAAGGCTGAGAGAGGGAAGAGAACAGGCAGATACTACTGGATCTTTGAGAAGAGAGAAGGGAATATGGAAACAAATCGGGACCTGCAGCAGTGGCAATCACTTTACAACGGTGCCGCAGTGCTTACAGGATGCAGTGTCAGAATCTTTTGGTAAACGCTGCAGTGCCATTTTGACGTCATTGCCACCACTGCAGGTCCAAGAGAGAGGCAGCAGCAGCAGCAGTAGGCGTGGTAAGGGCAGAAGTAGGAGGTGGTGGCAGGAATGAGGTTTGCTTAGGGCACCTCATGTCCTTGATAGGAATTTGTATGAAGCCGGGCCTCAAAAATTCTACGTGCATCATTTTTAATTGTTTGTGTCAGGAATACAAAAGTGTAGGTTCACCCTGAGAAGCTAAAGTCCTAACTTTCCCAAGGCCATATGAAGTCTCCAGCAAGAGGGAAGAACAGACTTCATGTCCCTGGACTTCACCTGACTTAGTTATGAGCTTTAAATCGGTAGCCACATTCCCCCCTCTGACTAGCTATAGCATCAAGCCAATACATGCAAAGGAGTAAAGGAAAGCTCCCAGTAACAGACGGGGTGGGTAATGAAGTGCTGAACACCTAAATAATGCACAATTGTGAAAACCTGCAAGAGGACCTTGACAAATTGGAAGACTGGGTGTCCAAATGGCAGATGAAATTTAATGTGGACAAGTGCAAAATTGGGAACTTAGGCGAGAACAACCCAAACTATGATTACACGATGGAAGGTTCCACATTGAGAACCACCACCCACGAAAAGAATTTAGGCAACATTGTGGATAAAGCACAGTTACTTACCTGTAACAGGTGATCTCTGGGAACAGCAGGAATAAGTCTTCACATATGGGTATCGTCGGTACCGACGGAGCCTGCGCGGGAACGCTCCCCAGCGTCCAGTAAGAAAGCTTTTGGGAGCATCCCACAGCGCCTGCGCGCTGCCTTCCCGCCTTTCCTAACCACCTCTCTCCAGTTTGAGTTTTAAAGCTGAGACAAAGAGAGAGAGAGGAAAGGAAAGAAAGAGAGATACAACTCCTAGGGGAGGTGGGTGGGTTGTGAAGACTTATTCCTGCTGTTCCCAGAGATCACCTGTTACAGGTAAGTAACTGTGCTATCTCCAGGAACAAGCAGGAATGAGTCTTCACATATGGGGACTCCCTAGCTTCAGATGCCAGGGAGAGACCCCATGGTTGTGTGCCCTTGCAGAGGGCTCCACTTCCCCCCCCCCCCCATGGATCTCTGGCATTCAACCAGGGTAGGTGGGTAGGAGTTGATTAGGAATGGAACAGGTGTTTGAGGACAGCCTGAACAAACGAGGCATCCCGGCGGGAGTCCTTGTCCAAACAGTAATGGGCTGTGAAGGTGTGAACCGAGGCCCAGGTGGCCGCTCGACAGATCTGGTCGATGGACACAGAGTTTAGATGAGCCATTGAGGCTGCCATGGCTCTCACATTGTGAGCTGTGACATGACCCTCCAGAGAAATGTTCTTACTCTGGTAGGCGAAAGAAATACACTGAGCAACCCAGCTGGACAGTGTTCTCTTAGAGACTGGAAGTCCTAAATGAGAAGGATCAAAAGCAACAAAGAGTTGAGAAGACTTTCTATGTTGCTGTGTTCTTTGTAAGTAGAAAGCGAGAGCTCTCTTACAATCCAAGGTATGGAGATTCCTCTCTGCATTTGATGCATGAGGTCCTGGAAAAAAGACAGGTAAATATACCTCCTGGTTCAGATGAAAAGGCGAGACCACTTTAGGCATAAAGTGTGGATTGGTCCTGAGGACTACCTTATCATGATCATGGAACCTTGTATAAGGTGGATTAGCCACCAAAGCTTGCAACTCACTGATGCGGCGTGCTGAGGTGACTGCAATGAGAAAAACAACTTTCCAAGAAAGAAATTTCAAGGAGGTGGTGGCTAAAGGTTCAAAGGGTGGCTTCATAAGCTGGCCAAGAACCAGGTTTAAGTCCCATGCCACTGGAGGTGGTCTAATGGGAGGTTTAGTTAAAAGAAGGCCTCTCATGAATCTTGCTATAAGAGGGTGAGAGGAGATAGGTTGTCCATTGAGAGGCTTGAGGGACGCTGCAATAGCACTCAAATGGACTCTTACTGAATTCGTTTTCAGGCCTGCATGGGATAGATGCAGGAGCTACTCTAGTAGAGAATTCAGAGGTATTGCAAGAGGGTTTAGACCCTTCTCTGAACACCAAATGGTGAATCTCTTCCATTTGAAAGCATAGGAACGTCTAGTAGAAGGCTTCCTAGAAGCATGAATAACATCTCTGACTTGTTGAGAGAGATGAAAATCTTGAAGGTCTAGGTCCTCAGCAACCAAGCCCTGAGATGGAGCGACTGGGGGTTTGGGTGCCACAATGTTCCCTCTTCCTGAGATAGAAGATCTGGTGCAGAGCCTAAGTCCAGGGAAGGAGCTTGAGAGAGAAGCAGAAGTAGAGGGTACCACACTTGGCGTGGCCAATGTGGTGCTATGAGGATCATGGTCCCTCGATCTCTCTGAAGCTTGAATAGTGTTTTGGGAATTAGGGGAATTGGTGGAAAGGCATAAAGGAAGTCTTGACCCCAGTGAAGGAGGAAGGCATCCTTGGCCTGAATTCCCTGACACGGAATTCTGGAACAGAACCGGGGAAGTTTGGCATTCCACGGACTTGCAAAGAGGTCTATGTCCGGGGTTCCCCAAATTCGAAAAATCCTGGCTACCTGGTCCATATGGAGGGACCACTCGTGTGGGAGCAGAACTCGACTGAGTCTGTCCGCCCAAGAGTTTTGAATACCTGGAAGATATACTGCCAGAAGATGGATGTGATGCTCTCTGGCGAAGGCCCACAGTTGCAAAGCTTCATTGCAAAGCGACAGAGAGCCAGTCCCTCCCTGCTTGTTTACATAGAACATGGCTACTTGATTGTCCGTATGGATGAGGACTGTCCTGTAGCTGAGCAGGGAATGGAACACTCCGAGCGCTAAGAATATTGCTCTGAGTTCCAATAGACTGATATGCAGAGAAGTCTCCTGTGGAGACCAGATGCCCTGGGTGGAGAGATCTTGCAGATGAGCTCCCCAACCCTTTGGAGAAGCACCTGCTGTGAGAGTTGCTTGGGGTAGCGGTTGCTGAAAAGGGGACCCCAGCAACAGGTTTTGAGAGGACTTCCACCACTGGAGAGACCAAAATAGACGACTGGATGCCTGAGTCCATTGGGTGGACAAAGTCCATTGAGCTGCCCTCATGTGAAGGCGAGCATATGGAACCACATGCACGGTGGATGCCATGTGGCCTAATAGTTGTAACATCTCTCGAGCAGTTAATTGGGACTTTAACTGAATCTGGGAGGCTAACTGCACCAGACGTAGGCAATGGGCCTGAGGAAGATAGGCCCTTGCAGTTGTGGTATCCAGCAAGGCCCCTATGAACTCCAGAGACTGAGTAGGGGTGAGGTTGGATTTTGGGATGTTTATTACTAGTCCCAAATACTGAAGGATACGCATTGTGCAGGTTAGACAAGTCTGGGCCTCTGACTGGGGATGGGGCACGAATGAGCCTGTCGTCCAGATATGGGAATACGAATATTCCAAGAGTGCGGAGAAATGCAGCTACTACTGCCATGCATTTCGTGAACAACCTTGGTGCAGAGGCTAGACCGAAAGGAAGCACCCTGTATTGATAGTGCTTTCCTTGAAAAAGGAACCGAAGGAACCTTCTGTGTGTTGGATGGATGAGGACATGGGTGTACGCATCCTTGAGATCTAGAGAACAAAGCCAATCCTGACTCTGAAGGTATGGAAGCAGAGCCCCTAGAGAAATCATTTTGAATTTCTCCTTGAATAGAAACTTGTTCAATTCTCTAAGATCTAATATGGGTCTGTAGCCCCCTGTTTTCTTTGGGATAAGAAAATAAGGGGAGTAGAACCCTGAGCCCTGTTGAAGAAGAGGTACTTCTTCTATTGCCCCTTGGGCAAGAAGGGTAGCAATCTCCTGGGCAAGAAGGGTAGCAATCTCCTGACCTAGAAGGTTGAGGAGAGATGTTGGAGAATTGAACTGTTTCACCATGGTGTAAGGAGGAAGGTTTAAAAAGTGAAGCTTGTACCCTTCCTTTATGATGGAGGGGGTCCATTGCTCTGCTGTGATTTGCTCCCATCTGGGAGCAAAGTAAGTCAACCTTCCTGGAATGGTGAGGGGCTCTGGGTTTCCCAGAGCTAGAAAGGCTAAGTTCTCTAGTTGCAAGTCAAAGGCCCTGAGGAGGTTGAGGCTGCTGGGCTGTGGTAGGCCTGGCAGCCTTTGACTTGGCCTGTTTAGGTGGTTGCTGATGCTTTGCAGCAAAACGACCTGCAGAAGATGTCTGCCCATGAGCAGGATAATATCTTCCCCTTTTTAGAAAAAGATGTCTTTTTGAACAATCTTTTCTTAACAGGGGCAGAGGTAGACTTTGAAAGTCGATCCAAAGCAGAGTTCTCAGCATCCATCTGAGTGGCCTTTGCTTGCCAATCCCTGCCAAACAGGTTTTCACCTGTACAAGGAAGGTTTCCCAACTCATCTTGGACCCAGAGTTCCAAATCAGAGGCTTGTAACCAAGCAATTCTGCGTGCACCTATGGCAATAGCCGTGGCTCTGCTTACACACTCAAAGGAGTCAAAGGCTGCACGGTTGGAGAATTTGGAAACATCTTGGGCATGTTTGAGCCAAGTGAGAAATTCCTGCCTTTTATCTTCTGAAATAAAAGGAGCTAAAGTCTGCAGATGATCTGTGACTTCTTTTAGAAACATCCCCATATAGAGACTATAGGAGTTGATTCTGGCAGCAAGCATATTGGCCTGGAAAATCCTTCAGCCAAAAGCATCTAGAGTCCTACATTCACGTCCTGGAGGGTTAGATGAGTGTCTCTTTGCACTCTATTTTCTTCATAGCAGACTCAACCACAATAGAGTGGTGAGGAAGCTGAGTCTTATGAAAACCAGGACAGGGAGGGACACGGTACATGGTGTCTAACCTGCGAGAATGAGGAGAGGTGGTGAGAGGAGTCTCCCACATGCCCATCATGAGATCATAGAGAATCTCATGAATAGGTAAGGTAGCTGCTTCCTTAGGAGCCTTAGGATATTGCAAAATATCTAACTGCTTGGCTCTAGGCTCTGACTCAGAGGCCACTGTGATGGAGAGGCCTCTAGCCACTTCCCTAACGAAGTCTTGAAAAGACAAGTCCTCTGGAGGAGACATTCTTTGTTTTGGAGAATCAGACTCCTGAGGAAGAAGCACCGGTGCATCGACAGAAGCCTCCGACTCATCAGAGTCTTCGGAGGAATCGAAGTATCGCCTGTCTGGATGCTCCTGTAAAGCCCGATACGCGTACCGAGTGGGATCAACATCGGGAGTAAGCGGTACTGGTTCGGTACCGATGAGCATCGTAGGACAGGGTACCGTTGCAGCCGACACCGAAGCCGATGTCGATGCAATCGGTACCGGCACCGGGAACGGTGCCGATGCTGGAGTCGGTACCGGCAACGGAGATTGTTGCGGTACCGAAGGCGTCGAAGCCTGCATAAACGCCGTAAGGGTGCGCTGCATGGACAGAATTTTCTGATCCATCGACGCCACCAGAGTCTGGATGTCGGTACCAGTGGAGGCCACCGGTACCCCAGAACACTGCAACAGGTGATCGGTCGAGGCCGTGCCATTGATGTTAACCTGTGACCCCATAGATAATGCTTTGGAAGCCGGAACTTCCCGCCGGGGTAATTTTGCCAGAGCGGAATCCTCGAGGGCAAGCCCGGAGGCATCTCGATGCTTGGAGGGAGATTTGCCCTTTGAGGACCGGCTAGATTTATGTTTGGTTACCTGAGATCCATGGGAGGAAGAAGCAGCCCTGGAAGACGTCGATGCCACCGAGGCTACATCAGAGGGAAACAGGGTACTGAGCTTGGCTGCTCGGTTCTGCCGACCCCTTTTAGACATCATGGTGCAGGACACACAATCCGTGATGGAATGGTCAGGACCCAAACATTTCAGACACCAATCATGGGTGTCGGTGACAGAAATAGTACCGCCACATTTTGTGCACTTTTTGAACCCGGAAGGGGGCTTCTCCATGAGGAGAAAATATTTAGGCCTAAGGCCCAAAGTGAAAATGCACAGCTGAAAGAATAAAAGGGTTTTTTTGAAGAAGAAGAAAGAAAAGAAAAGACCGGCGGTACCGGTCTGACGTCGAAGGCAGACGCGACACAGAAAAATAAAGAAAAAAATAAAGAACTTCTTCTGCGGTGACAGGAACACCACCTGCTGGCTCCGCGGAAAAGAAGAATTGGAGAGAGGCGGTTAGGAAAGGCGGGAAGGCAGCGCACAGGCGCTGTGGGATGCTCCCAAAAGCTTTATTACTGGACCCTGGGGAGCGTTCCCGCGCAGGCTCCGTCGGTACCGACGATACCCAGATGTGAAGACTCATTCCTGCTTGTTCCTGGAGATTACACTGAAATCCTGCCCAGTGTGCCGCAGCAGCCATGAAAGCAAATACAATGCTAGGCATCATAAGGAAAGGAACGGAGAACAAAACCAAGATTATTATAATTCCTCTGTATCGTTCCATGGTGCGACCGCACCTTCAATATTGTATGCAATTTTGGTCACCATCTCTGTACCTTTTCTAATTTTGCTATATCCTTTTTAAGATATGGTGTTCAGAACTGCACACAATATTCAAGGTGCTGTCGCACCATGAACCAATACAGACACATTATAATATCCTTTGTTTTATTCTCTACCAAAATGGTCAAGGGGATGGAAGGGGAGGAAAGGCTTAAAAAGTTAGGGTTCTTCAACCTGCAAAAGAGACAGCAGAGGGGAGATATGATTGTGGTCTATAAAATAATGAATAGTGGAAATAATGAATAGAGTGGAATAGAGTGGTCTATAAAATAATGAATAGAGTGGAACCTTCAAAAACAAGGAAAGACTAAGGAACATGCAAGGAAGCTACAATATAGCCCATTTAAGACTAACAAGAGAAAAGGTAGTTACTCACCTGTAGCAAGTGTTCTCCGTGGACATCAGGAATAAGTCCTCATGTCCGGGTGATGTCCAATGGAGCCCCGTGCGGGAACGATCCCCAGCTTCTATTGGAAGCTTTTGGGAGGCTCTACCGAACTTGCACGCCTCCTTTCCTGCCTGCCGCCGTGACACCATTTTCTTCAGCTGTAGCAGAAGACAACTCCTTGGGGAGATGGGAGGGTTACGAGGATTTATTCCTGCTGTCCACAGAGAACACCTGCTACAGATGAGTAGGTGGATGAGCAGGAAGTAAGTCTTCACATATGGGACTCACAAGCTACAGGCTAATGAAAATAAAGAAAACTGCTGAGAAACCCAACAGGGGCAATATTCAACTATTCAATTAAAAAAAAACAATTATGTACAGTACTGGCAAGAGTCCCTTTTCTTCATTCTGCCTCTCTTTTTCCCCTTTTATTTTCTTATCTTACTTTTTTTTTTTTTTGGAAGCCTGGACTGACAAAAAGGGCCTAACTGGGATGAAGTTGTATCCTAATCCCCAAACAGATGCCAAAGTACAGATTGGCTGAAGTTGCTGTCATGTCGGGAATCCCCAACCAGGCAATATTGAGATGGAAAGGTGTACACCAAAGACCACTTTGCAGCTCTGCGGATCTCTTCCATGGAGACCAAGCGTAAGTTAGCCACTGACGCAGCCATGGCTCTGACATTGTGAGCTGTGACATGACCATCAAGGCTCAGGCCAGCCTGGGCATAAGCAAAAGAGATGCAGTCTGCTAGCCAAATTGAAAGAGTGTTTGGAAATGGCAGCCCCTAGCTTGCTGGGGTCAAAGAAAAGAAAAAGATGGATGGATTTCCTATGGGCTTTTGTCTGCTCCAAGTATAAGACCAAGCCTTGCTTGCAGTCCAACATGTGCAATGCAGCTTCTCCTTTGTGGGCGTGAGGACTGGAAAAAAAGGTCGGTAGAACAACTGACTAAGATGGAACTTCAGAAGCAATTTAGGATGAGCATTGAGGACCACCCTATTATGGTGGAATCTGGTATAAGGTGAAAGTACTACTAGCACCTGAAGCTCACTCACCCTGCGGGCTGAAGTGACTGCCACCAAAAACAAGACCTTCCAGGTCAAGTGTTTCAGCGGACAAGAATCGAATGGCTCAAAGGGAGTCTTCATGAGCTGTGCAAGAACCACATTGAGGTCCCATGCCATAGCAAGGGGGCTTGTAAAGAGACTTCAAAAGAACCAGCACCCACATAAAGTGAACAACCAAAGGCTGTACCAAACTGGAATTCTCTTCTATGCCATGATGGTATGCTCCAATCGCACTGAGGTGGACCCTGACCGAGCTGGAATTTAGGCTAGATTCAGAGAGGTGCAGAAGATACTCAAGCAGCTTGTGTATGGGGCAGAAGAAGAGATCCAGTGCCTGGCCAGCACACCAGTTAGCAAACCGCCTCCACTTGCAGGCATAAGACTTCCTCATTGAGAACCTCCTGGAAGTTAGGAACTCAGTAATGCAGTCAGCAAACTAAGCTCAGACAGGGCTAGCCTCTCAATATCCACATTGTGAAGGTCAAGGACTGGATGTTGGAATTCAGCAGTTTCCCGTGATCCTGCGATATTAGATCTGGAGCATGGTCCAGCCAGAGGGATTCCAGACTGGAGTAGCAGAAGAGAAAATTCCGGCTGCTTGGATCAATAAGGTACAATGAGGAGCATCAAGCCTCTGTCTGCCCTGAGTGTCAGTAGGGTCTTCGCTATGAGAGGAAATGGATGACAAGCGTACAGAAGGTCCTTCCTCCAATGTAGGAGGAAAGCATCTAACACTAGTCGGCCATGTGACTCCACTCTGGAGCAGAGCTGCACTAACCTGGGCATGCTGCAGGGTGGCAAACAAGTCCAGGAAGGAGGGTGCCCCACTCCCGAAAGATACCTCTGTGTTCAGCGCCCATTCATGTGGTTGAAGGACCAGACTCAGTCTGTCTGTCAAAGTGTTCTGCTCTCCTGGGAGATATGTGGCTCTCAGCTTCATCCTGCGAGCAATGATGAACTTCCACAACTTATCTCCCAGCACAGGAGATATGAGCTAGTGCCTCCCTGCTCGTTTATAAAAACATGGTGACCTGATTGTGAGCCTGAACTAGGACAATTTGGTTGGCCAGTCAGTTCCAGAAAGCCCTTAGAGCATTTGCTATGGCTCTCAATTCCAGGAAGTTGATCTGATGAAGACTTTCTTGGATGGACCGGTCGCCTTCAGTGTGAAACCCATCCAGATGAGCTCCCCAGCCCAGTTTTGAAAGTGTTTGTCATCAAAATCTTTTGAGGTGAACCAATCACCAATGCAATGACTGGACCAAAGGATTGGTGACATACAGCTGATCCCAGAGAGTCCATTGAGCCTGTCTCATCTGGGAGTGTGCTAAGGGTTTGAAATGTACCATAGAGGCCATATGGCCTAGAACAGTCAGCATCTTGAGAACAGTGATTTGTTGACTTAGTTGAGTTTCCCGCATGAAGGTTGTCAGCCTCTAGAGACGGTCGTGCGAGAGCAAAGCTCTCACCTGTTTCATGTTCAGCAGGGCTCCTATGAACTCTAGCCATTGGGTGGGTTGAAGGAGGGATTTGTGGTAATTGATGACAAACCCTAGGAACTCCAGTACCTGGATGGTCACCCCACTGATTTTCAAACTTCTTCTGGAGTGGCACCTTGTATCAGCCAATTGTCCAGATATGGGAAGATAAACACCTCCAGAGTCCTGAGGTAGACTGCTACTACTGCAAGACATTTCATAAAGACACAGTGCACCAAGGCTAGGCCAAAGGGCAGCACTCGATACTGAAAGTGTCGTCCTCCCAGGTCGAACCGGAGATACTTTCTATGAGTAGGATGTATCGGTATATGAGTATACGCATCATTTTTATCTAGACCGCATAGCCAATCTCCTTTTTGAAGGTACAGGAGCAGGGTGCCTAGAGAAATCTTGAACTTTTCTCTTAGGAGGTAAGAGTTCAGCTCTCCAAGGTCTAGGATGAGATAGCATCCCTCTGTATTTCTGTGAGCCACAAAGTACTTAGAGTAAAACCCCCGCCCTACTTGCTCCAGCGGCACGAGCTCGATGGAGAGATCGGACCAGAGGGCGGAGATTTTTCTCTGAATCAACTCCTGATGCAGAGGATCGAGATAATACACACTCGGGGACAATTTGGAGGCAGCTCAAACAAGTGCAACTTCTAACCGCTTTGGATTATCTGCAGCATCCCTAAATCTGAGGTTATTAGGGGCCACCTTTGAGCAAAGAGGAGCCGTCCCCCTACCGGGGGATTGCCCACTGCCGGCACTGGTAGATTAGCTATGCTCTGGAGGAACCAATCAAAATCCCATACCGGGCTTTGGCTGTAGAGCAGTTTGGGCATTCTGAGGTTTCTCTCGGCACTGCTGAGGTCGAGTAGCCTGCTGTTTCTACTTTGAGAGTTTTGGGACCCAGGAAAGTACCTATGTATGCCTGCAAGGGTAGGTGTGGTCTTCTGCCCTCCACTCTGGTACCTCCTGTGGTAGAAGGCTGGTTCAGACAAATGCCTGGAGAGTCTGGGAAAAGCGATATGCTGCTTTTCAATGAAACCAGCCTTCTCCTCAATATGTTCTCCAAAAGATTTTCCCCCCCCGGCATGGCACATCCACCAGCTTGTTCTGTACAAACTGAGGTTTGAAGACCGGAGCCAGGTGAGTCTCTGGGCACAAACACCCACAAGCAGCTGTTCTTAAAGGCTTCATAAGTCACCCAGACCACATATTTCGAGCAGTCTTTACCGTAGCCCACCAGAAGACGATACTGTGGCAACTTTTCAGGACAAAGGTACTGGAACAGATCAGCAAGGTTGTGCATGTCGTCCTTCAGGAACATGCTCATATATAGCTGGTAAGAGGACACACGAGCTATGAGCATGGAACTATGAAAACAGCATTCCCCCAAAAGAGTTCAGGGTCCAAGCCTCCCTTCCTGGGGGCGCCAAGGAATGAGTCTTTGAGCTTTTGATCTTCTTAAGGGTGGACTCCACTGCCAAGGAGTGGTGCGGGAGCTGAGGCTTCTCAAAGCCAGGGGTTTCTGAACCCTATACATTGGGTCAAGCCTTCTATTCACTGGGGGTACAGTGAGGGGACTTTCCCACAACCTCATCTGTACCCTCTGTAGGATGTGGTGTATAGGCACTGTTGCTGCTTCCTTAGGGGCTGAAGAGTACTGAAGAATCTCCAGTTTCTCTGCCTGGGCTCATCCTCAGTCTCCAACGAGAATGGTATGGCTTCGGACATCTCTCTCTCAAAATCCTGGAAGGTCATGTCCTCAGGAGGAATATTACACCATTCATGAGGTGGAGAAGAGTCTAATGGGAGCTCAGGAGATCTGCTGTCTGACAAGTCTTCCTATTCCACATCAGTTACCCCTTCCTCTTAGTCAGAATTCGAGAGAAAAGTCAAACTATCTCAGAGTCTCTAAATGGCTCTCCCTCCTGCTTTGAAGGGAATGGGAACTCCTTCAGAAGCGATGCCTCCTCAATGCTCTTCTTGATTTTGAGGGTGTTTCAGACTCTGAAATACTAGAGAGAAAGTTGGCCAGGTTCGGAATCGGGGTTGGGGTCCTTCACTGTCCCAGTGTTGATGCCTCTCCCACTGGCAGGGCATGCATCTTGAGAACTGGTTGCATGATGGTCAATGACGATGCCGATGTCAAGGCTTCTGGCTGCTGCATTGCTAACAATGTTGTGAAGTGATCCTCGAGCGTTTGTAGTAGGCGCTTCTCTAAGGCTGCTGATTCTGAAGGCTGCCGGGCCTGAGCAACTTTGACCAATGTACCCAGCATCTGTGCAGGGCTATCAGTAGCTTGGTCTCAGCTGTCAGAGCCCATCCAATGCTCTGGAGAATAAGCAGTCCTCCCATCAGGGCACCTTCTGGGGGGTGCTCACGCTGACCCTCATCACTCTCAATGCCATGTTTCAATGAGCTTTGATGCTAATGTACCTAGTGCCTTTGCCCGGTGCTCAGTACGATCACCTCTCGATATCGATGGTGCCAAGGATGAGTTTTCCCCCCCAATCCCAAGGCGGGGGACTGCTCGATGTCTGATGCTCTGGGGCACTACAGGTGTACAGCTCTGACTGAGCTCAAGAATTCCTAGATGTCGATGCACCATCCGGTACTGTCTTGGACACCATTGAGATCGATATAGTCTGTGCCAAAAAGGATGGATTGGACCTCTGAGTGCCAAAAAGGGACTCTCGCTTTTTCTCCTGACCCTTGAGGTCTCTCTTTGTTATCTGCAGACAAAGCACAAGAGGAGGGCTCATGATCTGGTCCCAAACACTGAAGGCGCCAGTTGTGCCCATCTGTGATGGATATAGTCCTGCTGTGATTGGAGCATTTCTTGAAACCGCTCGCCGATTTTTGGGGCATGTCGGAAAAAACAGCAGTAGCCAAGTCGAACGATTCAATGAGGAATGGAGGCCCCACCAGGGCACTCGCTGGAGGAAGGGCCAGCAATGAAAGTGGTGTTGAAGACTGAAAAACAAATTTTAAAGAAAGAAGCAAAGAATTGTGACAGCAAGCATAAGGGATTACTGAAAATTTGCTCTACCAAGGATCCTGTAGGGGGAAAAAAGTTTACAAATGAAGGACTGTGGAACGTGTCCGAGGGGCTCCATGGAAAACTAAAGACTGAAGAAGATCGCGCCATGGCAAAAGGTGGGAATGGAGGCACGCAGATGCAGTGGAGCCTCTCAAAAGAAGCTGGTAAGCATTCCCGCATGCATTTCCGTCAGGGATGTCACCCATACGTGAGGACTTACTTCCTGCTTATCCACAGAGAAAAATGTTTTCACTCAATGTGTAATCAAATTCTGGAATTCGTTACCAGAGGATGTAGTAAACATTTTTAGCATAGCTGGTTTAAGAAAGGTTTGGACAAGTTCCTGGAGGAAAAGTCTTTAAACCATTATTAAAGAACCAGGAAAATCTACTACTTACCCCTGAATAAGCAACATGGAATCTGTGTATCTTTTTGGGAATCTGACAGGTACTTGGGACCTGGATTGGCCGCTGCTGGAAACGATACTGGGCTTGATGGGCCTTGGTCTGATCTAGTATGGCATATTTTATGTTCTTAATCTATTTGTTACTATATCTGAAAGGTTCTAACAGAGCAAGTAAGAAGAAAAGAATATGAGAATAGAGAGGAGGAGGGAGGCGGAGACAATGCAGTTAAGGGCATCTCTACCAGTGAAGCCCAGACAAGACCCGCAGGGAATCAGGTCATTCAGCCTGGGATTACTGTAGCTGTTCACTTCTGGCATGCAAAGTGATGAAGCAGCCTAGTGGTTAAAGCAGCAATAACCTCTGGGCAGAAAGAAATACCCGTTATACCCAAATGTAACTTGTCTTGAGTGAAATCTAAAATAAAAAAATAAAAATCAAAGGAAGCAAGACATGAATCAGTGTAATCAACCTAGGCAAAACTGCAGCAGTCCCGAAAAGCTCGTTCCTCTACAGATGCCTCAACCTAAGGTCATCCTTTCCACCCTTATGACTACTCTCTAAAGTTGAATTTTTGGCCATCATTTTTCTCCCTCTTCATCTCCGGTGCCTGTACGTGAAGCATGTAGTCAACTTTAAAATCAAGTGGAAAGGAGTGAGGGAGGCATGATAAAAAATAAACGGCGGTCAGGGAAAAGAAATTAAAACATGAAAGCAGGTACACTGGGTCAAATTGCTAATGCTAATGGAGACAAATTAATCAAAGCTTTGCTTTCAGCGTCATTAACCTCTAAAACTGAGCTTGAGGCAAGTCTGCCCCGAGTACAATTTCAGTCAAAATTTGCACAAAATGAATTCTGCGGGTTAATGGGAGTGAAAATCAGAAAGACTTAGATGATAAACTCTGGGTGCACCGGATGCCCCTTTGAGGTATAAAAAGGCTGGGAATCGATGCACTGTTCAGTTCTGACAAGAGCTTATTACAGCAGAATGTATCTGCTGTGGCATTTAAACAGATTTATGTGAGCTGGCTTCGCTTCAGAGCATTGTATCGGAGGCTTGTTATAAGGAGGGACCGTACATGGAAACATGGAAGTCAGGTACTGAATCAGTTGCTTCCAATTTCAGCCTTGGAAACTTCTGAGAGCGGCGGTGATCTTCTGCCAGGTCACACCATGTCACTGACCTGGAACTTGTCTCCAGCTTGGAACCCTTCTGAACTTGTTAACTTGTCCCCATTGCAGCTGGGCTAGAAAGTGGAGGCTACTGCTGGACCAAAACACCCCCCTCCCTTTTCTTTTTTTAGCTAACCCTACGGTGTCTCGTTTTCAGGATATCTATAACGAAAAGTTCTGAAATACAAATCGGCCTTTTTTTTTTTTTTTAGTGCCATCAAGTCATTGTTGACTCATAGCGACCCAGCTACCTCTGGGTTTTCTTGGCAATGTATCATCGGAAATAGATTGCCAGCCTTTTCTTCCGAGGCAATGGGGGGTAAAGTGACTTGCCCAAAGTCACAAGGAGTGCCAGTGGGAATCGAACCCTTGATCTTCTGGGTACTAGGCAGTTGCTCTAACCACTAGGCTACTCCTCCACACAAATCGGCCTACCTTTGTTTAAAGAAACAGTCTAATTTGTGGAACATTAAATGGGATGGAGTATTTCTGGTATGGAGGGGAGGATGGATGGGGTTAGGAGAATAGAGAAAGGAATAAATCTAAAAGGAGGGGCAGGTTCTCAAGAGCTGCGCTCATGACTCGCCAGTTGATGATTCTAATCCTCGCAGTGGTCAGCATCTAACCAAAGCTCAGAACAGTCCCCTGAGCTTTATGTTGTTCTTATATATCATGTCTATACCAGTGCTTTGCTGAGAGATTAAAGGGACGATTTTGAAACCGCCTTACGCTGGGATCATGCCTGAGTTTTTAACCCATGGGCTTCGTTGCATGTCTCAAAAGTTCACACATACTTTAACATTTGCCATGGGTACAAATTTGAGTGCCCATAGTCATCTACTGTTGCTTTTATCTTGGAATATTTCTTTTGAATAGAAAAAGTACATGAAACTGAAAATGCACTCTAGGTCACATCACAACTAAGTCCCTGTTCCATCCAAACTTGGCCCACGGGAATGCCTACATGCAGTCCACATAAAACTGAAGCACTAACTTTCGGTGTGCCTACTTTTATATAGATATACCCATGCACAAATTAATAAGAGCCCTTTTCCACATGTAAAACCAGAAACAGCATAATATATATAATTAAGTTTGCCCATGGGGAGCAATACATGTGTTTATGGCCACCTTCATGGACAGCAATGTTCAGACAAATGATTTGTTCGAGCAAATCGTTCTTTGCACACGTGAACAGCTTTGAAAGCTGATCTACTCACAGTTAAATACCAATATAACTGGTCCTCATGTTAGCTGCAGTATCTTGTGAGGGGGGGGGGGGGACCGAACATCAGACGTATCAGGATTATGGGGAGTACGAAACTTAGAAGTGGTAAATGTTGAAGACAAAAATGCCAGACTAGAATATGGGGAGGGAGGGTAAGAGTTCTTCACGTTCTGGGGTCTGAAGAGGAGGTCTGCAGCCTTAATCTGGGATGATTTGCAGGGATCAAAATAGCCTCTGGTAGGGGGCTGGGGGCTCAAACACAGTTGGGTTTCCATAATGAATATGCTTAAAATATATTTGCGCATGATCGAGACTGGGCATTGCTGGTAATGTATGTTTGTTTTGACTAGGTTGGTAAGCTCCATGGAGCAGGAATCCTTACTTGTATCTGTACAGCGCTGTGTATACCTCACGGCACTTCAGAACTGATAAATGCTGGTAATGGCAGTGTATACTAATGGATCTCATGCATATTCATTCTGAAAACTCTGATTTGCAGCCTCCTATTCTGGGTCATGAGCTCTTATGGAGACTGCACTAGAACAGTCTGGGTTTTCATGATATTCACAATGAATATGCAAGAGCTAGATTTGCATAAAATGAAGGCTGTACATGCGTGCCTCTCTCATGCATATTCATTGAGAACAACCTGAAAACCCAGACTGGCTGGGGGTACTTCAAAGTGTGGAGAATTGTAGCTCTAGTACAGTCTGCCAATACCATGCAGATGGCACACTGAACCGATCTGGGGGGTAGGGGTGGGGGGGGGGGGGGTTGGGTAGCCAGAATGCATAGGCACAAGATAGATTTGCATACATAAGATCTGAAAACCAGATTGGTTCAGTGTGCCTAAAGAACCATTGCTTTAGGAAGAGGTAAAGACCACTACTGATTAGATTGTAAGCTCTGACGAGCAGGGACTGTCTCTTACATGTCTGTACAGCGCTGCGTACGCCTGGTAGCGCTATATAAATGCTCAATAGTAGTAGTAGTGGAAGTATTGCATGCACGTCTGCTGGAAGTTACAGTCCAGTTCTGGTTTCCTCTCTCTCTCACCATTCTAGAACAAAACGGGAGAAATTCCACGCTAGCTCAGAGCATTCAGCCCAGTCCAGCATTGTGTCATAAGAACATAAGCAATGCCATACTGGGTCAGATCAAGGTCCATCAAGCTCAGTATCCTGTTTCCAACAGTGGCCAATCCAGGACACAACTACCTGGCAGATTTCCAAAAAAGGTACAAGTTCCACAGTGCTTGGTCCAGGGCAAGCAGTGGATTTCCCAGGTCCTCTTTAATAATGGTTTATGGACCTTTCCGCCAGGAACTTATCAAAACCTTTTTAAACCCAGTTACACTAACAGCCTTTACTGCATCCTCCAGTAACAGAATTCGAGTTTGATTACATGTTAAGTGAAAAAATATTCTCTCTTATTAGTCTTAAATGGGTTATATTGTAGCTTCATTGCGTGTCCCCTAGTCTTCCTACTTTTTGATGGCATAAATAACCAATCTACGTTTACCCGTTCTACTCCATTCCTTAATTTATAGGCCTCTATCATATCTCCCCTCAGCTGTCTCTGTTCCAAGTTGAAAAGCCCCAACCTTTTACAGTAAGTCTTTCCTCATAGGGGTAATCTTTCCATCCCCTTTACCATTTTGGTGGCTCTTCTCTGAACCTTTTCTAATAATGCTATATCCTTTTTAAGATAGTGTGACCAGAATTGCACACAATATTCAAGGTGTGGTCACACCATGGAACGATACAGAGGCATTATAATATCCTTTGTTTTATTTTCCATTCCTTTTCTTATGATTCCTAACATTCTATTTGCTTTCTTGGCTGCTGCTGCACACTTAGCAGACAGTTTTAACATGTTATCCATGACGACGCCTAAATCTTTTTCCTGGGTGGTAGTTCCTAATGTGGAACCTTGCATTGTGTAACCATAGTTTGGGTTGTTCTTTCCTAGATGCATAACTTTGCACTTCTCCACATTAAATTTCATCTGCTATTTGTACATCCAGTCTTCTAATTTATCAAGGTCCTCTTGCAATTTTTCACAATCTTCTTGCATTTTAACAACTTTGAATAATTGTTGTCATCTGCAAATTTGATCACCTCACTCGTTATTCCCATTTCCAAGTCATTTATGTATATGTTAAAAAGCAGCGGGTCCATCACAGATCCCTGGGATACTCCACTATTCATCTTTCTCCATTGAGAAAACTGGCCATTTTCTATCTTTAACCATTTTCTGATAGACAACAGTACACTGCCTCCAATCCCATGACGTTTTAATTTGGACAAGAGACTTATGAGGGGGACTTTGTCTCCAACCTGGATCCTGAGGGAGAAGCCAGCAGGATCCCAAAGGATAGATTCATTTGTTATTGAACACTCCCATGCATACACAGTGTTTTCCCTACATCTATGTGGCTAGTAATTACAAACTTTTCCTCCAGGAATTTATCCAAATATTATTTTTAAAACCAGTTAGAAACAAACACATAGAAATATGACGACAGAAAAAGACCACATGGCCTATCTAGTCTGTCCTTCCATAACAACTACAACAGTCCCCTTTTTTCCTTTAGAGATCCTGTGTTTGTCCCATGCTTTTTTGAATTCAGATACTGTCCTCATCTCTACCACCTCCACTGGGAGACTATTCCACGCATCTACCACTCTTTCCATAAAGAAATATTTCTGCAAATCACTCCTGAATCTATCCCCCATCACCCTCATCCCATGTCCCCTCGTAGCAGAGCTTGCTTTCAATTGAAAGAGGCTCTCCCCCTGTGCATTTATGCCACGGAGGTATACTACATCCCATGACCACATCCCACAGCAACATATTTCATATTTCAATTATACATTAAGGGGTTTATTTTAGAAGCCCTATTCAAGCTTTGGACATCTGAACATGGGCACTTCAGATATCCAAATCACAAAGACATCCTCAGACCCATTTCAGTCACCGGGTATATGGGCATCTTCAGGGCAAGGATGGCTAACTAGAACGGGGCATGATGGAAGAGTGGCTTGGATGGAGAAATTGAAATGCAAGCCACGGTGTGATTTCAGAATAGCATAAGCATGTCTGGCCCTGGCTGGCGAGGCGTCCTTGCCTATATACCTGTTCCAGACACGAATAAGGAAGAAGTACAAAATGTGCTTTCATCACTGCGTCTATTTCCTGCACAAAGAAGCCAGCACATAAATACATACTCCAAACATATTACTAGCCCACCAACACAGGTCTACGTACCTGACAAAACAGGTCAGAATGGGCTAGTCTCAGGACACAGTCACTCCCCTTCTGAAATACCACGGCCAGGACGTCCATGTACCCGGTTCTACAGATGTCCAATTCAGGGATGCCCACATTTGTGAAATGGCCTATACCTGCCCACATACATGGCATTGCTATGTACGGGGGATGGGGGGAATCTCTAGAACCAACTACCTGGATGTTCATTTTTGGGGTGGAGACAAAGTGATTTCAGAAGGCAAGTCTATGTGCCTCCTTTCATTGCTGCGACTCCTCTGGATTTTTGGATGTTCTGCTCTGGACATCCCAATTCTTTCTAGATGTCCCTTCTAAAATGCCACTTAAGTGAAAAAGGTGAAATTAGGACTTATCTGCTAATTGACCTTGCTCTAAGTCGTCCCTCAGTGAGTCCACCCTAGGGAGTCACACCTTTCCAGATGCTGGGGTGGCTAAGTTGGCATGTGTCTATGAGAGGTGATGACATGCTCAGTTTCCAAGCTGCTAGTGGGGTGCAACTACCCACAGGGTGGGAGTGGACTGGAGGGACAATAAGGTAAAGTACTTTCCCCAATTTCTTTTAAATCTGCTGCCTGTCCATTGAGTATCTCCTAGTATTTGAAGGAGTAAATTGTTCCCCATTTACTTGTTTCATCCTACCCATAATTTTATAAATTATCATATCCCCCCCCTTTGTAAGGCATCTCTTCTTGAAGCCGACGTATCCGTTGTAAGGAAGTCAATTCCATCCCCTTTAACATTTTTGTTGCTTTTCTCTGTACAATTCCAAATGCCACTATATTTTCTTGCCAGATGGAGCCACCAGAACGGACCAAAATCCTCAAAGTGCAGTCACACCACAGATCAAAACAGAGGCATTATGATATTTTCATCTTTGTTCTTCATTCATTTCTGAATAAGTCTTAGCATTCTATTTTCTTTTTTTGACGGCCACCACACATTGTTATGACGATTTCAGCACATTGTCCAAAAGGACTCCAAGATCCTTTTCCTGTGCTGTCTCCTAATATGAAACCCAATGCTGTGTACCTCAAATTAGGGATGGTTTTCCCACAAGTGCATCACTGTTCTCTTGTCAACATTAAATTTCATCTGCCATTCAGAGCCACGACAAAGTCCTTCTCCAAGTCCTCATCTACTTGTAGTTTAAGAATTTTGAACAATTTTGTCTCATTTGAAAATTGGATCCTTTCGCTCATGTTCTCTTTTCAGATCGTTAATGAATAAGTTAAATAATATTGGTCCCAATATAGATCGCTGAGGCACTCCATTATTAAACTCTCTCCAGTGGGAAAACTGACTATTTAGTCCTCTTTACCTCCCACCTTTTAAGCAGTAACCAGTCCATGGTAAGAATATCACCTCTTATCCTATGACTGTGAAGACTCAGATTCCTCACGAACGTCACCACCACCACCTGAAAAGCCAAAGATACTAAATCAACTAGTTCCCCCTTTATCCACATGCAGATGAGAAAGGCACAACCTCCCGAGTCCTTGCAGACTCTTCCTCATTCAAGGACCTGGTTCTCGGTGGTCCTGTTTTCTATGGAGAATATGAAGAACCAGAAAGCATAGACAGCTCTTGGAGAACCCAAACCTGTGTTTCTTGAAAGTGATTTAACTAGTTCCTTTCATTCAGCTTCACCCTAGTCCTTAAGAGCACATAGCTTCAGTGTTTTTCAGGCTCTGGAATGAACGTGCTTTTTATATATGTACATACATTAATCCGATACTTAGATTTAATGGAGTAATGTTATAGCAGGATGTCTATTAAATTCTCAGAAATGCACCTATTATGGAAGGCAACCTAGGTACCTTTATAAAATAGACTCTTACAATTACCCCCCCCCAGTAGTGCACCATTTCTCATGTACAAATTTACATCTGTTCTAAGACAGGCGGAAAATGTGCACATGTGGAAATTGTTTTATAAAATTATCCTCTGAACTATGCAAATTGTCATGGATAGTTTGAAACCAGACTGATGTTCAGACGCCCTCTCACTAGGCAAAAAAGGTGTTCTACTGCCCCGCATCAGTTTCTGAAGCGACTCTGCGCCTTTGCAACAGTCCATGTAAAGTGGTCTATTTTGAATTGCAAATTTCAGTAAAAGTGTTTAAGAATAAAACAAACATGGGCTATGATCAACTGCAAAGATGGAAAGAAGTTGACAAGCGCATAGGTAGGAAAGGAGGATTTATCGTCCTTCCCTTTACTGCAGAATTGACCACAGATGCAGGGTAGAATTTATGCATCTTTCCGACAGCGAGGAGCGAACTGGTCATCTTTCAACCTAATCAATCATGAAGCGATTTCTAAATACAAGGCAACCACAGATGAAATACAAAATAGTTATACTATAGTTGATCCCGAGAGAGTCCATGTATATTAGAAGCCAGAACAGCACTATAGGAGAAAGATACTCTACAGTTCATACACTTAAAGGTGGTAATTTTATAAGCCCCTGCGTACCTGACCTGCGTCCTCACGTGTGCATAGACCACTGTTTTATAAAGTAAGGCATACACATGCTTTACTTTATAACATATCTGTGCACAGACGTGCTGTATGCTAGGCCCATCAGTTATGCCTGCCCTAGAGCAGACAAGCTGGCAATGCCTAAATCAGTGTCGCGATATGCATATCTCATAGCATTGTAAAAGGCATAAGCGTCCCCCTCGAGGCCGTGCCTAGGCAGCACCCACACCACACCGCCATGCTTGTCCCAGGACGCGATCAGCATGGAATGTACACGGAAGGCCCATGTCTGCGCGCAAGTCCGGGAAAAAACAAACTTGCAGGTGTAGGAGCCGTGGATCTTTCCACAACTCCCTTATAAAATCACCCCCAAAACGTATAAGAATTGTTTTGCATCAGTTTTAGGGTCTGTAAGCTTTAAAAAAAACTGCATCACTTTTCGTGAACTGAAGCGCCAGTGTTCTCTGCATATAAACAGTGGCTTCTGGCGCTCTACAACATCAGAAGCTCAATTTTTAGCTACTTAGCTCTGTGACATTGCGTCTGAAAATTGGCATACTGCAAAGGGAGCGGGAAAGTCCAGGGAAGAGGACTGTTCTGTGTAATTGTTGCTATTCACAATCCATTAGCCACCTTTGGCCTCTTTCAGTGGTGAGCTGAAACAATGATGTTATCAGCAGTGAAACAAATCAAAGGCTGCATCTCTGCAATAGAAAAGCAGCAGCGTGAGCCAACCCCAGTGAATGCACAGCTGCCCAATTGCTTCCAGGGGAAAGAGGGACATTTCCCCAACTTCCAAATGCAGGCAGCACTGATTTTGCTCTCAGCCAGCCCCATTTGTGGGGAGGCGGTACGGTTCAGCAAAGGTGCTCTACAAGAACAAACCACACGAAAGAAACCCTTTAAGTCCCAGATCAGATACAGACAGACCAAATATATTAGCATCACTCTCGGCTGAATTTACTGCACTTAATATAGTGAGAGATTTAAGATTTAATAGGGGTGCTGTTACGTACATCAGTGCACCTGAATGACTTGACTAGGAGGCTGGCTTTTCTTAAGCGAATGGGTTGAGGAGCAGGGTTGGCCCAAGGGCTTCTACCAACCTCACTGCCCCCCCCCCCTCCAGCTGCCGCCAACTCCGTCTCGAGAAGGGGAGGTGGACAGCAATCCCAAAAGCAATGGCTTTTTGCTGCCGCTTCTAGAAATACTGCCACGGCCCGCCTCCTTTCCTCCAAACAGAATTGGCAGCACCTGGGAGAGCAGTGCAGCCGCCCACATGTGCCTCTGCCACTGACCACCCTAGGCGGCTGCCTAGCTCGCCTAGTAGACGGGCCAGCCCTGTAGAGGAGGTATGATAAAGACGTTTAAATACCTCTGACATAAATGCACAAGAGCCTCTTTTGATTGAAAGCAAACTCTGCTATGAGGGGACATACAATGAGGGTGCAAGGGGATAGACTCGGGAGTAATATGTGGAAATATTTCTTTACAGAAAGAGTGGTAGATGCATGGAACAGTCTCCCAGTGGAGGTAGTAGAAATGAGGACAGAATCTGAATTCAAAAAAGCATGGGACAAACAAAGTATCTCTAAAGGAGAAAGGGGACTACTGAAGTTGATATGGAAAGGCAGACTAGATAGGCCATATGGTCTTTTTCTGCCGTCATGTTTCTAATATTTTCCCAGGAGGATTGTGCTTTCTCAAAGTGGGTTTGGGCAAAGATCAGGCGTACCTTTTTATGTCTGTCTGTCTTTGAGCAGTGGGGACCCTCCTTGGCCTTTGCCAATGAAGTCCTTCTTTGTTTAGTGCGTAGTGTATGGTGCGGGCTGAAACCACCACTCCAGATTGCTTCAGGTCAGCCTTAAGCTCTTTGGATGTTGTACGTGGCATGTTTCCAACAGTTCGCACTAACCTTTGAAGGCTTCAATTAATTTTCCTCTTCCCACCACATCCTGAGATGTTCTTGACAGTTGCAATAGCAGAAAACATCTTAACGACATTGTAAACTGTAGACACAGGAAGCCCAAGATCTTTGGAGATGGCCTTATACCCCTTTGAAGTTTGATGTTTGTTGATAATGGTTTTTCTGACAGTCTCAGGCAGCTCTCGTCTTCACCATTGTGAAAATGGAACAGGGAGTGAATGTGGCCATTTTAAACATTAAACATTTTTTTCTATACCGCCTTTCTACAATTCAAAGCGGTTTACATAGATCATCATGAGAAGGGCATGGAAATATGCTGTGTTTTACATTGCAACATAACTTAATTCTTATTCTGAGAAGGGGTAAGCTGGAGTGTCACGGTTTACATTTTAGCTAAGAAGCGTGTTGCGGTTTGGCTCATGGATTAGTTGGGGGGCATGTTTGTGAAGTTGGTAGTTCTGAGCTGCTTCTCATGTCGTAAGGTGTTGGTGGGCCATAGAATTCCTGAAAGATTGGTTCAGTCTCTTCTGAAAGTCTGCTAAATCAGAGCTGCCTCTTAAGTCTGTTGGTAGGGAGGTCCAGGTCGTGGGGGCATAGAGTGTGAATGCACAGTTCCACACTGTTTGCTTTTGGCCTTTTGTGTTGGAACGGAGAGGACATGGACTGCATTATGCCTTCTTAGCCTGTCCATGTTAGGTCTTGATATTAGAGGTTGTAGACATTCTGCTGACATCTTGTGTGAGATTTTGAACGTGGTGTGAAGTATTTTATTCTTGTGATTATGGGACGCCAGTGCAGTTGTTTTAGAATGGAGGTGATGTGATCGTGTCATGGTAGCTCCATGTATTATACTTGCAGCTGAGTTCTGGGCCATCTGGAGGCAGGTGCAGTGTGCTTGGGTAAGCCCTGGTATATAATAATGTTGTAGTCTAGTATGGGGATGATTATTGCCAGACAAACCATCCAGAAGAGGTCTGGTGTCAGGAGAGGACATAAGCTCTTCAGTGTTCTCAACTTACAGGAGATGTTCTCTTAATTCATGCTTGGAAATTTAGTCCTTGATCCAGTATGATGCCCAGATACTTACACTTCTGTTTTCACCTGTATGTCGCAGTGTTCAAATCTGAGGGCTTGTGGTGTGGTGAAAGCATGGTCAGAGGTTATGTGGAAGACCTCAGTCTTCTTGTTAATGGAAAGGATGTGCTCTTGGAACCAGTGTCTCGCTGCCATGAAGCATTTAGATAGTCTGGTGTATTCTGGATTAGATGTCTTGAATGTAGTGTAGAACATAATGTCATCGGTGGTGTATTGCCTGTGTTTGGCATATTGCACATAGGGGTTCTAGGAAGATATTAAATAGGAGGGATGAGAGGCCTGAACCTTGAGGCACTCCTTTCTGTTGGTAAACCTCAGAGCCATTATTCATTGGTTGATTCAAGTCATGTGAGTGCTGACAATTGATCACAGGTGCATCTAAATTTTACTGCAATGGGACTGTGGTTCTTCTGTTCAAACTGATTTGAATTGTTTATAAGGGTGCCAATAATCATGTCCTGGCAACGTCCAATTTTTATACTATTTCCTTTTTTAAGTGGTCTTGTTTTATTTGATTCTTTTGTGTGTCAAATATATAGTCCAAAGCCATTTCAATGGCCACTGTTTTTTTACGAGATATTGGACAGTAAGGGTGCAAATAATGTTGACCACAACTGTAACAAAGCCGCCGCTGCATTTGACATACCAAGCAGCTACACAGAAAAAAAAAAAAACAAGCTGAATAGTCCATATGGGCAGAGCTGTCCAAGGGTCTCTCAGTACAGGAATGGCCGGGGGTGCTGCAGGGTAAGATTGAGATGCACTGGGCAAGGTATTTGGTGGCCTCAAAGAAAATGCAGGATAGGGAGTAAGATGCAGAGCGAACATGGAGGTCTCAATATAGAAACAGCAGGATGCTGCCGTAAATTAGGACAGAGGTACACTGGCGGAGATATGAATGGGAGTCCCTAAGCTGAAACAGCAGTGTGTCACACACCGGGCTGGCCTGTCCACTAGGGTAGCCGCCTACAGAAGCAGACCCTGGTAGGCAGCCCGATTCTGTTTTGAAAGCGGTAGCGGCTCAAAACAGAGTCAGGCCGCCAGCACAAGATGAGACAATGGATTCGGGGGGGGGGGGGAGTGACAGAAACCCTTTGGCCACCCCTGGCCACATGGCAGTAGTGACGTGATTCAGGACAGTTTGGTCAATTATAATGAAGTTCCTGCTTTCTCTTCATTTGCCCTGCTGCAGGATATAAATGCCCATTTTGTGTTAGAGGCCCTGCCTGTGAAGTTTTGCTACTCCTGAAATGGCAACAGTGCTCTCCCCAACTCATCAAAAGCCCAACAAGAAACTCAGCCAAACAAATATAAGCCATAGTTCTACATCCCTTCCCCATTACTGCTGTGCATCTTCCAGCAGAATATATAAGATGCAACTTACCCTTTGCGTATAGCCACAATGATGGCTCCCAGTAGAATGATGAGGACCACCAGCCCTCCAGCACAGATTCCCAAGATCAGACCCATTTCCTCAGAGTGCTGGGTCACCTCCATGGTACGCTTGCTCTCTTTGCAGGCGGCTACCGGGGAAGGGGAAGGGAGGGGGAAAAAGTCAAAGCGAGACAAGGGAAGAAATGGGGAACACATTTATAAAAACAGCAGTGCCCAGGTTTTCATTTACTGTTTAATCTTTGCCATCAGCTGAGCCCCAGTAAGCCTGTGTTCGAAGACTGAACCAGTTACAGCTGCTTTGGAAATGGAAGAGCACAGATGTCTTGGAACATTCTAATTCTCATTCTCCCCATGGTCCCAAAACATCTTCCAACTTCTTCCCTCCCACCCTCACCTACCCTTTGGCCCTGCTTTAGCTGCAGCTGAGCTATGCAGCTGTCTTCGAGACTTAATCCCAGAATGCCACTGTGGACAGTTAATAAATCTTTGGCTGGAAACCTGTGCAAATCTCAGAACGTGCAAACACATGTAGAGTACAAATCCCAGAGTCAGTATACACAGACCCTCCAAGTCAATGAAGACATGCAGACCCACCATGAGAAATCAGTCTTCTATGTGCCATACTGCCAGGACCTTTTCAAAGCACCCCATGATACAAGGCTACAAGGAGGCAGACTCAAGAGTATCAGGAAATGTTTCTTCTCAGCAAAAATGGTGCTGGCATTCGAAAAGGAGTGCAATAAATACAGTAGACCCCTCAAGGGCAAGAGGATGGTAACCTTGAATGGAGTATCTCAACTCAAAACAGCTGTGAAATCACTTTGCTACTCCTAAAACTGGGAGGGAACCAACATGACCTCTGGCCCAGGCAGGGTGCTGAAGCACTTGTACAGCAAGGATGTGCTCCCCAGGCACCACCGAGGTGATCAAGGTGAAACATTTGAAGGCTAGACGGCTGAGCGTCATGCTACCATTTGCCCACACGATGCAGGTGGGGCCTTTGTGGCCAGTGACAAGTTTAAATGGGCAAATGGTCAAGCCAGTCACAGCTCAGACAGCTGGATGGGGCCTCCTCACTGATGATTCATTACTGGGAAGACTGGATGGATCAGGTCAGTCTTTACCTGGCCATCATCCACAATGTCACTATGTTACCCTGTTGATTTTTCCTCCCCAACAGGATTATGCTAAGTCCACTGCAGGCTTCTTTTCCAAGCCATTACACATCCTTTAAAAAGCTTCAGGCCCTCCTTGAGCCCTTGGGCAAGTCACAAACTCCACTGCCTCAGGAACAAACTTTGATTGTAAGCTCTCTGGGGACAGGGAAATACCTACTGAAGCAGACAAACTCACATTGAACTACTACTGGAAAAGCACAAGCTAATTGCTAAAGAAAAAAAGAGACACTGAAGGCTGTCATTCAGAAAGCTAATTGATAAAGCCTTTATCCATCATAGGTCTTTCTAGAGAGTGTGGTATCCAGTTTTCAGTCCCTCACATCATGGACATTATAGATATGAGGGGAGGGGGGAGCGAGAGGAGGAACAGGATTTTTAGCTCATGCCTCTCTTAGAAATTAAAGGCAACTTCTATTCAAGAACAGTAAGTATTTTCCTGTCTCCAGCGGGTTTACAATCTACATTTGTACCCGAGACAATGGAGGGTTAAATAGCTTGCCTCACATTACAAGGAAAAGCAATGGGATTCAGACTCTGACTTCCTGCTTCAGCTCGCTGCTCTGGTCATTACTCTTCCATCCCGATGACCTGGCTTCGGATCTCGTTTCAGCAGGCATGCTGTACAGTGGGGGTGGGTAATTCTGATCTTCAAGGACCCTAACTCGGTCAGGTTTTCAAGATAGCCCTAATGAATATACACGAGATAGATTTGCATGCAAATTACCTCAATTTCATTTACATTCATTAGGGCTATCGTGAAAACCTGAACGACATGGGGCCCCTTAGGAGTGACGTTGCCCACCCTTGTCTAGGAAGCATTCACAGCTCCTCTTCCTTCTCCAATGGGGGATAGGGATGAGTAAGGAGCCCTAGATTATATTCAACAGTGACACCTAGTGGTCAGGTTGAAGGGGCAAAGACACTTGGTTCTAGAGGATGTCCTGGGGTTCTGGCAGAGATGAAGAGAGCGGGTACATATTTCCACCCTCCCAACAATTGCAGATGAAGGCAAATAGTGCCAGGAGCAGAAGGGCAAGTGCCAGGCCAGAAACAAAATTAATAAAAAATGAGTAGTCTGAAAGAAGTAGGAAGAATGGTTATTTAGTCTTCCCAACAGTGCCTGGACCAGAGGACTCTCCATGAAAGCTAACTAGCAGTAGAATTATAATTGAATTCTAGAAAGCATTTTTTCAGTCAATGCATAATTAAGCTATGGAATTTTCTGCCATAAAGTGTTGTCAAGACTGGCAGCATAGCTGAGTTTAAAATAGTTTTGATATGTTTCTAGAGAGCAGGCCCAGTAACCACCGTTTACCTGGATAGTCTGAGGCCTCGGCATTTCCAAATGACTCAGCTTGGCCACTGTCAGACACATGGATGCCAGACTATCAGGACCACTGATCTGACCCAGTAGGGCAGTTCTCAGGCTCTTATAGGTGTGCAGCAACTGAACAAAGCCCCAAAAAATAGCATCAAAAACAATCAGAAGTCTAACTTCAGATGATATGACCTACACAGATGGGTGGCTGAAGCAGAGTTTATGTAATCTGGAAAGGGGAAACTGGGAGGATGATTTCATAGCAATACTGAAATGCAAAAGCGAGTCGGGATAGGAGATAGTGAGGAGAGTCACAGGCTACACAGATGCTCTCCTCCACTAAGGAACAAGATGTAATGGGCATAAATTACAGCAGAGGAAATTTAATACATTACAAAAAAAACCTTTCTAACTCGGAGGTCAGGCAAATATTGAAACACGTTATCTGCGATTAGGGAAGGCTTTTCCACTGAAGGATTTTAAGAGCAGGTGAAGGAATGCATATGGGCTGTTCTGGATAAAATGGAGCCGGCCTGGAGGTAGAGGATGGACCACATGACCTCCTGAAGTCCCTTCTAGCCCTGGTGTCTCTCCGATCCCATGTTCTGCATTCCTTTTCCTCTTACCCACACTCCGTTATGTAAGCGCTCTGTTGAACAAAACCCTCCGAGTTCTGATTTGCACTCGGTCCATGCTGTGTTTCCCCTCAGCAAAATCCCAGACAGCCAGAACATAATGAACTTGTAAATGAGATGTTCTGCTTAATTTTTTTTTAGAACAGTAATAATTAATAACGGCCTAGCTGTTTTTTTTTCACCCTCTGCTTTACGCTGGAAGCAGGTGGAATATGCTGGGCTCTGCGATTATAAATCTCTCGGTAATTAGTAAACTGTTTCTATGCCCTCTCTTCTTGTTAACATTTTAACCTGGTTGTTCTCTCACTGCTTGGAGAGGGACGTCGCTCTTGCTGGGCATGTGCTATGCACTCGAGCTGGAGACTAATTCTTTAGGGACATGGCGGTCTTTACCACAGATATTACAGGAATGCTAATGAGACATTTCTCAAGCCCAATCGGGGCTGAAATGCACCAGTTAGACTGAAATTTATCAACTTACTTTTTGAACGACACTCTTACTCCCCCCCACCCTCCTTCCCCCCATCTCCTATTCTTCAGTGCCCTCTCTCTTTCTACCTGAACAAATTTTAGTCCTTATGCTTGCAATTTTCTTTGGAAGAAGATGTGCATTCCTTTTTTATTTTATTATGGCCACACCCACACCCTCTCTTCCTGGGTAACTAGCTGGATTCATTTTCTTTAAAATGAGTTGATACTATCCCATAACATGCATGTTGTTCCCACATTCCATCAGGTTTATTAAACCTGCTCTAGGGACCAGCCAACCAATTGAGTTTTCAGGATATCAGCAATGAATATGTCTGAGATACATTTGCACGTGCTGTATGGCAATGTTTCTGCTTTTCTTTGGGAAACTGAACTACGACTACTACCAGTCTAACAAGACAAAGCTGGAGTCTGATAGAAGCTGGTTCTGTTTGAGATGCAAGCCAAAGAGCAGGAGAAACCAGTCGGGCCCATAACAAACCAGTAACATCCTGCAACGAATATGCTGGACTGTTTTACTGCACTTACTAAAAAGCCCAGGGACCAAAGATCCACAGATTGTATTTACTTTAAAACATTTTTAAAAACTCAATTCTAACCCTTGTTTTTTTAAATGCATGTTTAACACACGCCACTGAAATTTTGAGGCCGCATTAATGCACACTCGATGTCATCAGGCACCGAAACAGCTGTGCTTACCATTGGTTACTGTCTTATGATCAGCTGACTGTGAGTTAAAGAATTTAATCAGATTGCCTGCATCTTAACTTCAGAATCTATGCGCAACACAAACCTACAAGCACAAGCTATTTACATCAATATGCCTGGTCTGCTTTTTAATAAAATCAGTGCAACAGAAAAATCCCGCAGAAATCTGTTTGCTCATTGAACAAGCTAGGTGCAAATAAGCCAGCAAGACAAAATGTTCTGGTCCAGTTTCCCTCCCCGAGAACTCCTGGTACATACATGCACACAAAGCAATACATTCAACTGAGATGACATCTCAAAAGAAACGGGCAAGGCTTACCTTTCCTGGCAACTCGGACGCAATTCAGCCGGGTTTCCTGGGGAAGAGACACAGAAAAAATTTAGAAAGCGTGGAATAAATTCTACAAGAAACGAACCAGTCCCTGAGAATGCAACTCAACTTCAATTCCTGTTCAACCTCTCCCCTCCCCACTTAAAGCCATTCATGTTCTCCAGACTGTCTTCAGTTTTATACATTGCCCTTCTGCATCACCAGGTTAGTTTTCTGCTCACAGAAATCAGTCTCATTCTTAATTATTTGGGTCTGCAAAGCATTGCTTGCATTTACTGTAATTCTCCCATAAGTTAACCGATGAGTTCTTAACTTTCTAATCAGGAAACTGGTTGGTAAGTTCCTTCCAATTACCATCACCTGATTCTGCATTGGTGACAACCCAGTTCCTGGGCCTCTATACCCTGAAATCTGGTTGAGCAAATTGAAAAAGGCACTCATTGGCAAGCCCAAAAAGAGCCTAGGCTACCTCTCAGCAATGTCCCTTAAGTAAGCATTTGTAAGTAAAACCTGTCATGTGCAGGGCAGGGAAATATTATGGAGGTGGAGCACTCCTATAACTGGAATGTGACTATCAGACCAGATCAATGG
Organism: Ichthyophis bannanicus; assembly: GCA_033557465.1. NCBI lineage: Eukaryota > Metazoa > Chordata > Amphibia > Gymnophiona > Ichthyophiidae > Ichthyophis > Ichthyophis bannanicus. The sequence continues at coordinate 32,411,460 of CM066039.1, forward strand.
TTCAGAAACGAACTGCAGTGATTCGTAAATGCAGAACTGAAAAAGTGGCTAGAGAAAGAGCTACCAGCATCTACCTCATCCAGTAGGTGGAAAAGGGTTGCCCAGGCTGGGCCAGTGATTGGGTAGAACTGCACAGATTCCCAGCACCATCAATACCATAACATTTTCCAAATGCCAAACTCTAGAAATGATTGTAACACAGTTATGTACTGCTGCTACTGTGTGAATGCTTACCCCCTTCAGGTTACTCAAGGCCTGGAAATAAATCAGATAGGCCTTTCTGGGCTCCAGAAGAGGGTTCCAGTAACCATGGTACGTCTGGTTGTCGCCTACGGTGAATGGCGTAGCTTCAGGAAGACTGCTCGGCGGAAGCTCAGCACTGAAGTAATGAACGGAGCCCCGGGACATGGCATCATCGTAGGTCAAAGGCACTGGGAAACACTCCTGACCCCCCAGTTCCCTCTTAATCCTCTTGGGCTTATCTTCTTCCACAATCACTTGGTAAGTGCTGCGCAAAATACAACGGGAGGGAGCAGGGAATGAAACAGAAATTAGTAACAATGCATCGCTTGGATTACAGTTTTTCATCCAAACTAGATATCAAAACACTTTGGGCCCGATATTCAACATCAGTGCGCAGCAGCTGTAAAGCAGTTAGTTGTTTCCACTAAACGTAAGACTCAGTTATTCATTGCTGGGACCACATCTAACCACTAGCATGGACTACAGCAGAAAAGCTTAATGGGTAAAGCATAGTTACTCACCTGTAACAGGTGATCTCTGGGAACAGCAGGAATATAGTCTTCACCTATGGGTATCATCGGTACTGATGGAGCCTGCGCGGGAACGCTCCCCAGCGTCCAATTAGAAAGCTTTTGGGAGCATCCCACAGCGCCTGCGTGCTGCCTTCCCGCCTTTCCCAACGGCCTCTCTCCAGTTGAGTTTTAAAGCTGAGAGAAAGAGAGAGAGAGAAAGGGAAAGAAAAGAAAAGAGATACATCTCCTAGGGGAGGTGGGTGGGTTGTGAAGACTAAATTCCTGCTGTTCCCGGAGATCACCTGTTACAGGTGAGTAACTATGCTATCTCCAGGAACAAGCAGGAATGTAGTCTTCACATATGGGGACTCCCTAGCTACAGATGCCAGGGAGAGACCCCAGAAGTTGTGTGCCCTTGTGAAAGGGCTCCACTTCCCCCCATGGATCTCTGGCATCCTACCGGGAATGGTGGGTAGGAGTTGATTAAGTATGGAACAGGTGTCGTAGAACAGCCTGACCAAACAAGGCATCCCGGCGGGAGTTCTTGTCCAAGCAGTAATGGGCTGTGAAGGTATGAACTGAGGCCCAAGTAGCTGCTCGACAGATGTCATCAATAGACACAGAGTTTAGATGAGCCATTGAGGCGGACATGGCTCTCACATAGTGAGCTGTGACATGGCCTTCCAGAGAAAGGCGTCTGTTGTTAGAGTGACCTGGGGTGGGGGCTGTTGGAAAGGGGACCCCACCAACAGGTTTTGGATTGACTGCCACCATTGTAGGGACAAAATAAGGCGACTTGAGTTTGCTATTTTGTCTGATAGGCAGCCTGATGCTTGGATCCACTGAGTGGATAGAGTCTATTGGGCTGCTCTCATATGGAGACGAGCATAGGGAACCACATGCACGGTAGATGCCATGTGGCCTAGCAATTGTAAGATTTCCCGAGCAGCGAGATGAGTCTGTAACACTGCTTGGGAAGCTAACTGCACAATGCGAAGGCAGCGGGGGCTGTGGAAGATAGGCCCTTGCTTTCCTGGTATCCAGCACAGCTCCTATAAACTCTAGAGATTGAGTGGGAGTTAGGTTGGATTTTGGGATGTTTATGACCAGGCCCAAATACTGAAGTATACGCATTGTGCAAGATAGGGAAATTCTGGCCTCTTACTCTGATGGGGCTCGAATGAGCCAGTCGTTTAAGTAGGGAAAGACGAATATTCCTAGAGTGCGAAGAAATGCTGCCACTACAGCCATGCATTTCGTAAACACCCTTGGTGCTGAGGCCAGACCAAAAGGAAGAACCCTGTACTGGTAGTGCCTCCCCTGAAATAGAAACCGAAGGTATCTTTGGTGAGTTGGATGGATGAGAACATGGGTGTACGCATCCTTGAGATCTAGAGAACAAAGCCAACCCTGAATCTGAAGGTATGGCAGAAGAGTTCCTAGAGAAATCTTGAACTTCTCCTTGAACAGGAATTTGTTCAATTCTCTGAGGTCTAAAATGGGTCTGTGTCCCCCTGTTTTCTTTGGAATAAGGAAACAGGGGGAGTAAAACCCTGTATCCTGTTGGGAAATGGGTACGTCTTCTATTGCCCCATGGGCAAGAAGTAAATTGACCTCTTGACCTAACTGATTTTCGAGTGAAGTCTGAGAATTGAACTGTCTTACAACTGTAGGAGGGGGCATGTTGAGGAAATGAAGCTTGTACTGGGGCAAAATGACGAATGGTGGAGGGCTCTGGCCCATTGAGGGCCAGGAAGGCCAAGTTCTCTAGATGGGAGTCAAAGCCCCTGTGGAGGCTGAGTCTGCTGGGCCGGTTGAGGCTTAGCAGACTGTTTTTCTTGGTTTTGGTGGCTGCTGTCCCTTCCGAGCCGACTGACCTGTAGAATGTCCCTGCTGGGTATAGGAGGGGTAAAACCTCTTCTTTTTTAGAGAAGAATGGTTTCTTATAGGATTTTCTCCTTGCAGGATCAGCTGTAGCCTTGGATAGTCTATCCAAAGTGGTATTATCAGCATCCAGCTCATTAGCTTTCTCCTGCCAATTTTTGCCAAAGAGATTTTCGCCTGTGCAAGGGATATTCCCCAGTTTGTCCTGTACCCAGAGTTCTAAGTCAGACGCCTGGAGTCAGGCAATCCTACGAGCACCTATGGCAATGGCAGAGGTTCTGCTTATGCACTCAAAGCAGTCAAAAGCTGCACGATTAACAAACTTGGAAACATCTTGGGCATGTTTGACAACTGTAAGATAATCTTGCCTCTTATCAGGAAGGAGAGGGTGCATAAGCTCTAGATCTCCTGTAACCTCCTTAAGGAACATTCCCATATATAAAATGTAGGAACTAATCCTGGCAGAAAGCATAGAGGCCTGGAAGGTTCGATGCCCAAAGGCATCAAGAGTCCTACATTCACGTCCTGGTGGATTAGATGCATGTCTTTTTGCACTCTTGATCCTTCTCATAGCTGATTCCACTACCATAGAGTGGTGTGGTAACTTGGTTTTCTGAAATCCAGGACAAAGAGGTACTCTATACATGGTATCAAGCCTACGAGAATGAGGAGAGGTGGTAAGAGGTGTTTCCCACATTCTTAGCATGAGATCATGCAAGATCTCATGAATAGGCAAAGTAGCTGCCTCTTTGGGAGCTTTAGGATATTATAAAATCTCCAATTCCTTTGCTCTGGACTCTGTTTCAGGAGCCACTGTGATGGAAAGACCTCTAGCCATCTCCAGAATGAAATCCTGAAAGGATATATCCTCTGGAGGAGACATCCTACGTTTAGGAGAGGAAGGCTCCTCAGAGAGAAGTACTCTGGTACCAACAGAGCTGTCGGAATCCTCAGACTCCCTGGAGGATTCAAAGTATCTCCTGTCCGGGTGCTCTTGCAAAGCACGATACCGGTACTGATCGAAGTCGGTACCGGAGGGGTCTGGTACCGGCCTATCGATACCAGAGGAAACAGCATGACTCGGTGTCTGTAACAGTCGCCGATGTCGATGCTGTCAGTACCGGTATCGGTGCCGGAACCGGTGTCGATACCGGTTGAACCGTCTGAAGCAGTCCCGAAGGCACCAAAGCCACAAGGAGAGCCGCCAGACTGCGTTCAATAGCCAAGAACCTCTGGTCTATTGATGCTGCCAATGCCTGGGTATCGGTACCAGATGAAGCGGCCGGTACTCCAGAGCATGGCACCAGTAGTTCTGCCGAGGTTGAGGCCTCGAGAACAATAGTGCTTCGGAAGCCGAAGCCTCCCGCCAGCGCAATTTTGCTGGTACAAGTCCCTCAAGGGCAACGCCAGAGGCATCTCGATGCTTGGAAGGAGATCTACCCTTTGAGGACCGGCCAGATTTATGTTTGGTTACCTGAGATCCATGGAAGGAAGATGAAGCCCTGGAAGACATCGATGCCACGGATGCTGCATCGGAGGGAAAAAGGGTGCTAAGCTTAGCAGCTCGGTTCTGCCGACCCCTCTTCGACATCATCTCACAGGCAACACACTCTGAGATGGAGTGGTCAGGACCTAAACATTTAAGGCACCACTCATGAGTGTTGGTGATGGAGATGGTACCGCCACACTTGGAACACTTGGAACACTTTTTAAAACCAGAGGCGGATTTTTCCATTCTGAAGGAAAGGTTGGGCCTAGTGCCCAAAATGACGCGTGGCGCCTGACAGAAGAGATTGGAAAATCCAGAAAAAAAGAATACACTTTTTTTTTATTTGAAAAAAAGAAAGAAAGAACCGGCATTACCGGTATAGAGTCGAGGAAGGCAGACGCTACCACAAAAAAGCATGAAAAAGATGGGATAATTTCTGCGGTGACAGGAAGACGACCTGCTGGCTCCGCGGAAAACAAAGAACTGGAGAGAGGCAGTTGGGAAAGGCGGGAAGGCAGCACGCAGGCGCTGTGGGATGCTCCCAAAAGCTTTCTAATTGGACGCTGGGGAGCGTTTCCGTGCAGGCTCTGTCGGTACCAACGATACCCATATGTGAAGACTAAATTCCTGCTTGTTCCTGGAGATCAGTGATATTCACCCACTGCCTGGTTAGCTTTGGCGGCGAAAGGTCACCCTTTTAGGTGCCTAACGTTTGCCGCTTAGCGATAACCAGGAAGCGGCAGAACATCGCTGCTCCCCAGTTATCACCAGGTGCCATTTCCACTTCACCCCCAGAATGCTCTGATGTTAACTGATTAGCACTGGAACATTTATCGGCACTAACCACGTTAGTCTTGCTGAATATCTCGACCAGCGCAACTAATGCGGTTAGTGGGTCTGCTAACTACATCAATCAATTTGAATATGCCCCCCCCCCCTTTATATTCCCATACCGAAATCCATGATGTTCATGTCACATGCATGGCTTTCTGTAAGGGTGTCTTAATGCATATATACCGCCAGCAACCTTCCAAGTATTTAGACCAGGGTCCTGAATGGCTGCAAGCAGGTCAGAATAAGGATAAGCAAGCCAGGCCAGGTTAATACAGTCGATGGATATCTGAAAGCAGGACCCCTAATGGAAAATCCCTGACAGGCTGCCGAAATGCAGCTTGCAGAGGCGGCTATTAGTGCTAGCATAGCCAGCTTGGCAAACTGAGGGCACAGAGAGAATAAGAGGATTGCCCAAGAGCACACAGCGAGTGAGGTATTTGGGTAAGAATAATAGACCGTGACCCTGATGTTCTAATTGTGGCTATCACCGGGTCTAACCCCTTCACCTCCCTCAGAATTGAATCAGAATACATGAGTCTTCCAGTCCAAACACAAGTGGGTGAATATTCAAACTCCATGGTCAGAAATTTAAGTGCCATCTAAGGCAATTTAAAACTGAAACTGGATATTTAGTACTGGAATCCAGATATTCTCCACTTCTCAATATCCATTTCAGTGTCAACCACTGTTGCCATCTGGATCCCGGCGATATTCAGCAGCTGGACAGCTTTTTTTGTGACTTAATGCCACTTATCTGGTAACCAGATTAAGTGTCGGGACCACCCTCTCCCCACCGCCCCGGCACTATCCAGACAGCACCATAGTGATTACCATTATCTTCTCATTGCTCCTGGGTAGCTCCTCTCACCACATAGAAGGGGAGAGCAAAACCAGACATTTCGGAGCATACACCAAGGATGCTTTCCTAAAGGAAATAATTCCACTTCTCCTGCAAGAAAATGACAGCCTTGACAAAACCAAAGAAAGATGGAACCTCATAATAACTAAGGCTGCAGCTCCAAAGAGAGACCGCACATACGAAAAAGTCAGCGCGCCCTGGTACTGAAATACCATCTGGGATGCAAAACGCGTACTCAGAAAGCTGGAAAGGAAATGGAGGCAGGACAAATCACAGGACACACTGCTCCACTACAGAGCCAAACAGCTGGAATACAATAACCTGATTAACAAACTCATGCAGCACACCTCACCAACTTAATCATGAAATCAGCCAACAAGCCAAGGGAACTATTTAAAGTTGTGCAGCAGCTCACTAATGGCACTTCTCAGCAGGACACCCATCGCTTAGACCCACAAGTATTTGCAAATTACATGATCACCAAGAACTCCAATCATCCAATCGCCCCACTCACCTCGACATTCAACCCAGAAATTATGAAGTCCCAGCAAATCTGGGACAACTTTAGCATACCCTCAGTTCAGCAAATAGAAAACATAGTGGACACCTTGAATACAACCACCTCACCAGTAGACTCATGTCCCATGGCATGGATCAAAGCCACTAAAGACCAACTGAGTCAACAACTCCACAAAAGCGTAAAAGAATCCCTCCCGCACATGCTAAAGCAAGCAACAATACGACCAATCCTCAAAAGCCCCCACTAAACCACTCAGATCCAAAATCCTACCACCCATTTCTAGCCTCCTGTTCCTCTCAAAAATCATCGAAAAGGCAGTACAAAGATAACTGCAAGATTACATTGAACTGAATGCTCCGCTAGACAACTACCAGCATGGCTTTAAACCACATCACAGTGTGGAAAACCTGCTTACCTCCCTCTTCGACAATCTCCTAAAGGGAATGGACAACAAAGAATGGATTTCTGCTCATGTTCATGGACATCTCAGCGGCCTTCGACACGGTATCCCACACCATACTACTACAGTGCCTACAGAGATAGGAATATGCAAAAAACACCCTAAAATGGTTCTTCTCTTACCTGAGCAACAGAACGCAACAAGTCAAATGCGGCGAGAAGAAATCAACACAATTCCCCATCATGCAAGGAATACCACAAGGTTCGGCACTCTCATCCATACTCTAACATATACATATATTCAACCCATATGCAACAAACGAGACAAAATACATTACCACCTCTATGCTGATGATATGGTCTATATGCCCCAGTCAACCTGCTCTCACCTGACAAACTATGACAAAATGCCTTGAAGACATGAATACATGGCTCACCAACAATAACCTGACGGTCAACATTGACAAGACAGAGGCTATATTCGTCACTAGGGATCCCACATTCAACCCACCCCAAGCAATCAGTATCCTAGACAAGACAATAGCAATAAAGGATGAAGTAAGGTACTGTGGCAAAGCCCTGGACAAAACTCTTAACCTACAATCGCACATTAGCAAAACTGCGGATAAAGCCTCTCAACAACTACAGACCATCAGGAGACTTAAACCAATCTTCAACCAAAATGTTCTATGTAATTTAATGTTTACCATGTTCTCTGTAAAACGCCCCTGATCATTAGAAGGGGCGGTATAGAAAAGCACACAAATAAATAAATAAAGCAAGACTTCCGCACAGTATGCCAAGCAATCGTAACACTGATTCTAGACTATGGAAACTCACTATATCAAGGACTTCCAAAACAGACTATCTACCAACTACAATTGGTCCAGAATACTGCAGCACGCATCATCATAAGCACTGCAAAGTCGGAACACATCACAGCCATACTACTACAACTACATTGGCTCCCAATAATTGCAAGGGCGAAATACATGTCAATCCTGAACATATTCAAAGTCATCCACTGCTGTTCAGCAGCCACACTCCAGGATTTAATAATCAGGGAAGTAACTAGCAGACCCAGGAGATCCAAAAATGGTTACAGACTCAGCATGCCAGCAGGATATCAAAACACAACAAGCTATGTCTAAAAGGGCTCCCTCACAGTCAGCTCCTGCCCTATGGAACGCCCTTCCCGAGGAACTAAGGACCCTAAATGACACCAAGGACTTCCACAAGTCTCTCAAGACCCTCCTTGTCCTACGGCCAAGTAACAAATTGCCAAGCACTGGTCTCCATTGCAATCGACCCACAACCAACCACACTCAGATGAGAACTAAATATAGATAGTCTGTATGTTTGTATGTCTGACTCCCTTTCCTGTTAAATGTATCCCTACAATCTGTGTTATCCACTTTGATTGAAGGATAAGGTGCTATACAAAACTAGCTAAATAAAAAAATATTCAACGGCGGCATCTGGTTAGTGCCTCTGGTAATCCTTTTCAGTGGGGTTTATCCGGTTAGCAGTTTCAGAGGACACACGTACTTTCCAAGTTAGTAAAAAGGCATAGAGGTGTCTGCAGAGTACACAGCTCCCCATTACCAATCTGCAGGTACTCTGGGGCAAAAATGGTTCACGGGCTCTCACAGAAAGCTTGCAGCTTTGGAGCCAGGTAAGATGGTCAATTTATTTAACGGGGTTTTTATACCGCTTTGTCATTTCAATCAAAGCGATTTACATTGTAACTTCAACTTTGTAAGACACATGAAACAGGGACCTTCATAACTACATATTACACGCACAGAGTATAAGCACACATTTACATCTGCTTAAGAGGTGGTGCATACCCGCGGATACCCATCCCACAAACAGAGAACAGCAGATCAGGAAGGGTCAAATAACTGACATGAAGAAAATAGACAGCCTGAAACCTCCACAAGCTATCGCTTTAATAACTCCTGACAAATTGCTGCTGCTATTTCCACTTCAGCAAAACACAACTAGATACCTGATCAGCCTTCTCATGATTTCACTTACCATTTTTGCCCACACAAGCCAATAAGCTGGGGGAGGAAAGAGGGTGCTTTTCCAGCAAAGAAAAACAATATCCATAAAACAAATGAAAATGCACATTTGGCTGTGATGAAAGCAATCCCTGGTTGTTTATTACAGACACTGCCTGAAACGTCCTTTGACTGCTGTCGGTGCCCCAGGGTCTGTACATACAGTTTGTATCGCTAGGGTCTAATATATGCTGCAGTCTTTTCTCTGTAATTACAAGTGGGCAAATTTTGCAAGCACACTAAGGAGATGCTCTTTGGATCAGACGTCTTGTAATGCTTATCATTATTCTGCTACGAACATTAGAACGCATTTCTAATGACTGGACAATCTCACAGACGAGTTCTAGAAATTTCCGTAAGGAGAGGCCATGCAGAGATCTCCAGAAGCAATCTGAATATTAGAATTTCCTTTAATTGGTCTAACAATGGAGGTAATCTCAAAGCTTTTCCTTAATGGAAAGTCCAGTTTCCTCCCAAGAAGAGACCTTCCCGGGGGTGCAGTTTGGACGGAGCAGAGGAGGCACTGAGATGTACGCACCTATTTTTATAAAACAAAGTACATGCATAGAGTCCAAGTGCACATTTACACATTCAGAAGAGGTGTAAAACCAGTACATCCTTTCAGGGGCTAATTCTGGTAGCCTATTTTATAAAGGCATTTCACATATGTATCGCGCTGAAAAACATGAAAGGAGTAATTGTATGACAAAGGAAATGCTGGAAAACGTTTTCAGTGGTTGGCCCTATTGGTTTATTGATGTGTGCATTTATCAATCAGCTTTACATTCCACTTGATACAACCAACATTGCTGAATGTATTTTATTAAATTGTAATCCGCTGAGACCAATCAAAATTTAAAAAAAAAAAATCCCATCTAAAAACAAACAGGATTTCAATCAGTGGTAGATTAGAAATTAAACTAGTCCATGCAATCAGCAAAGGTCTGAGGGAAGAGCAGCAGTTTTAATTATTTCTTAAACAAAGAGGTGGAATGAGTTACTGGAAGGGGTGTGTAATGGTTTAGATCTTCTGGGCTTATGGAGGCCATCGAAATCATGATTGTTCCATCAAGCATATGGGTGTGGAAGGACTGTTGTGCAGATGGTGTCAGTAGGGAAGTGATGGTGTAAGGAAGGATAGTGGGGTTGGAATTGTGGGGAGTATGGATGTAATTAAGGGCGGCAAATAAATCGCTTCAGGTCTTTTTGATCGAGACCATCAATAAAATGGTTGCATGTCCATAGGCAAAGTAACGAAGGCATGAAGGAAATTTACTAAATTTAATAAATGTTAAGAAAATGGTTCTCTCAGACACGCTGGAAAACAAAAAAACATCAGCTTGGTAAATTTCAAAGATCTGAGCTTCCCAAAACTTCCTCATTGATTTCTAGGGGAAACCATTTCAGGCTGTAGCATATTCACCAACGCTCTAGTCCAAAAGGCTCTCCCCCCCACCACCCATCAAAAAACACACACTTCCAACACTTTTGGCTTGCAGTAACAGACAGACATGGAAAAATAATGGAAGCAGTTGGTAGAAAAAGCACCAAAGGACACTTTCAAAGCTACTTCACCCAACAAATACCCAGGCTTCCCCTTCCCATACCCAATCCTTGAAACACAACCCACTCACCTACAATCACCACCCAAGCGCTCCCACTCATCTGCCACACAGAAACCCCCACCTATACATCTACATCTCTAATACAGGTGAGGACTTAGGGGCAAATGCTGAAGACTGTTACAGATGGTCTTAAAGAAAATGTTTATTCAGAAAGTTTTTATTATTTCCTTATTATTCAGGAGACTAAGGATCAAACATGTTACAACAAATGGAAGAGCCATAATGAAGTATAACATGCAATACAAGAAATAGTTTGCTCCTGTATTTATGGCCGAGTGGTCAAGGTGATGGGCTAGAAATCTTTATCCACTGGGATCGCCCTGCGCCCATTTCAATTCTGCTAACTAAAGTTACACATGTTTATGGGCAGACTGGGTAAGCCAAAAAGCGCCTTTTCTGCCAACATTTTGTTTCTCTGTTACCCTCTTCTACAAATCTATGTTGGATGGCATACATGAAAACACACTGTAGTGTTACCCTACATGCTAAAAAACAGTACTAGCAAACATTTAGATAATTAAAATTGTAGTCAAGACATAACCAAGTTTCTAGAATACCCCACTAATCCCCATTGTACCCTTTCTCTTAAGAAGGATCTGTCCATCTCTCTCTCCATACGCATCGAGATTCCAAGCCCCACAGCACAGGAAGAAAGAGGCAGATCTGAATGTGCCACAGTGATCTCATGCCCTGCAGCAGGGGCGGGGAAGGCCTTTTTATTTGGGGGTGCCCAAGCACCACCCTAACTCTGCCCCATGGGCAGAGACCCTTCCTGTTTTGTCCTTGTGGATCCAAGGGGTCTTTTGCGGCTTTTCTTCCCACGGGGGGGGGGGGGGGGGGGGACGGGATCCCAGCGGGCAGCCTGCTGCTTGCTGGCCACAACCATGGCAAAGACCCTTCCTCTCTGCCTGCGGGAGGATCCCAGGGCAGCAGAAGGGTCTTTACTATGATCATGGCTGGCAGGCAGCAGGCTTCCTGCGGGAATCCCATCCCATCCCCCACAGGCAAAAGAAAAAGAGAAACCGCGATCATGGCAAAGACTCTTCCTCTTCTGCATGCAGGGATCTAATGTCCCATGGGAAGACAGGAAGGGTCTCTGCTGCAATTGTGGCTTCTCTTGTCTGCTTGCGGGGCGTGGGATCCCTGCGTGCAGCCTGCTGGCCATGATTTTTGGTAAGGCCAGGGCCCATGTGGCCCACTCCTTTCCGACGCCTCTGCCTTGCAGCACAGGAATAAAGGGACAGGCCACAGACATGGCAAAAATGGAGTGAATGTGTCACGGGGATCCAAAGCTTCACGGCACAAGTAGCAGCATGCCGGTCGCGGCAGAGAACAGCACAATGGCTGCCGTGACTTCAGGGAAGAGGAGGTCATGGATTTTAAAAGAGTACGAGCAAAGCTGCAAGGAGTTGAAGGCGAGGAGAAGAGGGCAGATGCTGGGGTGAGAGGACAGTGGGACAGCAGGGGAGGGTGGAAACTGTGGCCGAGTGTGAATGAAAAACAGAGAAACGTGATATTGTGTTGCGCTTTTCAACTCGTCCTATTAGATTTTCTGAGGTAAAATACATAGGCGTAGTTTGGGGGGGGGGGGCATAGGGGAACAGTAGCCCCCCCCCCAATGTTGCAGGCACTAATGGTGATCTGGTACCCCTGCCCCCACTGTCACTATGACTTCCTTACCCTTTGCCAACGTTTCGCGGACAGCCCATTGCTTCCACCGATCTCCAGGATCTGCAGAAGCAGCAACGATATGAAAACACCAACACAGTGCTTACCCAAACCCTCTGGCAGTGCATTAGGTTGGTGCTTGTAAACAGGAAGTCTGCATCAGAGAGGACGAGTAAGCGCTACATGGTGTTTTCATGTCTTTGCTGCTACCGCCGCGGGTCCCTGAGAGAAGCAGCAGGAATAAAGGTTCTTCTAGAGCGTCTCATATCCTCTTGCACCGGCTCTGCAGGGACTCGCATCTTTCCTTGAGCTCAATCGGAAAGATTCGTATTAAAAAGAAAATGACAGTCTGCTGTTCCTGCCAATGAAGTGACACTCGTGGTCCAAAGAGTGCGTAAATCAGTGGTAGATAGATAGGCCTCAGACTAACCGCTACACTGAACATTACTGGCAGCTCTGTCCCACTTTATATCCCTGTCATGTACCCAGATGTGGATCTTCAATCACACACCAACCCTAAACACTGTAATTCAAGCAGAGAGAGAACTCACTTTTCAGGGGGAAGACTAGCTGAGCTGTGTTTAGGAAATAGGGTTTCATTAATTATCAATATGTCAAAAAAGGATTTTATTGGGGGGGGGGAGGGGAGGTCCCATCTTTAAGTATCAAGTATTAGCCAATTTTTTACTTATGTATTTGCACTAAATTAATTCATAGATGAGAAAAAAATACAATCTCAACTTTTTCTATAATATTTAAAAAAAATACCACGACAAGAAATGAAGTATTTGGAAGCTGAGAAAAATAATTCTGCTGTCACAGCTTGTCAGATACCCGAGTCACAAATGAGTTAGAGTTTTGTGACTTTCAATAGTTACAATGACATTTAACAGCATGATGCTACTGTAGCCCATGGAGGTGAAAGAGACGGGAAGCAGATAACGAGACCATTTATCTGTATGACAGAAAAATAATCATTTTCTGTGTTTGCAGCAGACTGCAAAGCAGGAAACTTGGATGCAACATTAATTTATTTAGCTTCAAGTTTTAATTTCTTTTTATCCGTGCTTTATAGTGGATGGCTCTTGGCTCCTGACGTCAACGTCACCCGGAATCTCTGCTGAAAAAGCTGAGGCGTCCTGGGAATCTGCGTCAGGGTCAGCCTCAGGCCGACTGAACTGTTTGACTCAATGGTGCCCCACTCTAGGGCTGAGCACGCCACTAGATTTTATTTATTTATTACAATCTCTTATATACCGCACTATTTAGCATCAGCGCGGTCTACATAAAACAAAGGACCATAACAACAAGCTGCATGATTTTACAGAGAACAGGAAAAACAACTTGGATAACATAGGGAAAATATGCACTGAACTATTCACATATGTACATTAAGCTTTGTGGTACAGTTTAGGATAATATCTTAAAATGGGATGCTAGTATGGAGGAAATGCAGTTAAGATGAAGGTTGGCTGTCCTGGTAGTAATGGAGGAATAAGTGGAATTTGAGTGCCTTCCTGAATTGCGCCAGATCGGTGATGCCGCGAATACCAGGTGGTAATGTGTTCCAGCATTTTGGGGCATAGAGGTTGAAGGCCCTGTTTGACGTTGTTAGTGAGCATTTAGTTGATGCCCTTGGGATTACTAGAGTGTTTGTGGATGTGGATCTTCTAGTCCTGTTAGGCGGGGTGGGTTGAATGAGGTCAATTAGTGAAGAGGCAGTGATGCCACATTGATGGCTTTAAAAGTGATTAGCAAAGTTTTGAACAAGAGTCTTCCATGAATGGGGAGCCAGTGGAGCTGCATTAGGATAGGCGTTACGTGATCACATCTCGATGCTCCAAACAGGACTCTGGCGGCGGCATTCATGGCGAGTTGTAGAGGAATCAACGTAGATTGTGGGAGGCCTTGAAGAATAGCATTGGCAAAGTCGAAATGAGGTAAGATTAGGGCTTGGTATACTGTCCGAAAGTCATATGAGTCTAATAGGGAGCGAAGGTGTCTGAGTGTCCGGATTTTGAAGTATATGGCTCTGATTGTGTTGGATATATGAGGCTTCATGTCCAGACGTTGATCCAAGGTTACCCCTAAATAACGAATTGTGGATTTAATTTGGAGCTCGGCTTCTTTTACTTTTACGTGAGGTGGTTTCTTTATAAGTCCAGTTTTGCTTAAACATGTTTTACTCATCCAAACAAGGGAAACATATATACAATGTTTTTGTCGGAACTTACACTTTGAAGAAACAATTCCTTCTCGTAGTGTATTGTTCCTTTTTTCTTTTCTTTTTTTTTTTTAGGGACATAACCCTAACAAGTCCTAAGGGGACATTAACCCCTCAGTACCAGATTTTGATCTTGATATGGTTGCTGCAAATAAGTTTTAGAAAGTCGTGTTAGCTGAAGTTTAAATACGTATCCAGTTGCATGATCGAGGACGGCTTGAACATTCTTTCAAAATATCAGCGAGGGAGTTCTGGGAATTATCTGTATGACTTCAAGAAGAACAGAGCCACAAGAACTCTCAATCCTGAAAGGAAGGCTGGATCAGCTAAGTGACTTTCTTTTTCTCTGGTTTATTACCTATGATTGAAGAATACGTTTATACCGGTTGGTACTGAGGGGTTAATGTCCCCTTAGGGCTTGTTAAGGTTGCATCCCGCAAAAAAGGAATACACTACGAGAAGGAATTGTTTCTTCAAAGTGTAAGTTCCGACAAAAACATTGTTTGTATATATGTTTCCCTTGTTTGGATGAATATATTTGTGGGAGATATAGCAGGGTTAGTTTCTAGGGATAAACATGTTTTACGTCAAAATATAAGCTAATAAATATAGATAGTGTTTTATTTTTAATACATATTAATCTTAAATCTAGGAGGTCCCACCAAAATGGGTCCTACAATGACTAAGGCTGGCAATGCTGTAGGCAAGTGGACTGGGAGCCTAAAGCCAGCGGCTAGAAAATATAAATTAAAAAATACTAAAAATGTTAACCCTACAAACTGAATATGGAGGACAAAATTTGTATTTCAGGGGCTCAGTTTTATAAAGGCAATGCCACTGAAGTCTATAAAGGATGCCCACCACTGTAGGAGCATCAAAAGTGAGATATAAGAATCATATTCTATCTAGGCCATTCGTTTTTTCTTCCTATTATGATACACCACAGACGCTATCCGATCTTCCCCACGGTTAGGGATCCTCTCATAGGCTTTCTTGAATTCTAATGCATGCATGTTGAATCAGAAAACATTAAGAGATAAAGCACGACTATCCTTCCTAAAGCTATGAGGGTTAAAGAGAAAATTCCAACCTCAAATTGGAATGCTAAAGGACGCTCAAGAATCTATATTGAATAATGCTGAGAGATAAAAAATATACTAACTTATTATACCATAAAGATCAAGTGGATCAACAGCTGTTTCAACCTGTACCTAATGACCAGGAACCGTTGCAATGAAAGAAGTCATTGAAGCAACGCTGAAAGCATTACCCAAGAACAAAGCAGAAAAATTCAAGTTATCAATGTCCCAGTTTATGTACATTACCAAATTTAAGTTACTGAAGTGATGAAGCGGTATAAAAAAAACCTGTTCAATAAATAACAGCACCAGACATTGATGGCATTCCCATAGAAGTATTACAGCAATCAGAAACAGCTGTTACAATACTTAAAAGGATTTGTCAGGAATTTTGGAAGACAACATCATAGCTGACCAGACAAGATCTGTGTTCCTACCAATACTAAAAAAAAAAAAAAGGATGATCCAAATGACACTGGAAATTATCGCAGAAGTATTCCGATGTCACGTGCCAATAAGATTCTACTCAAGATCGTTCAGTGGAGACTGCAATCATACTTGGAACATGAATTGCTCCAACTGCAAGCAGGGCTTATGAAAGGGCGGGGAACAAGAGACATCCATTGTGGATATGAGATGGATCCTTGAGAAGACAAGAATTCTAAAAGGATATCTACATGTTTCAATCAGGGCCATGCAAAGGGGCTGTGTGAGTGGTGCGGCCGCATTGATGTCATCACTGGGCTTCCAGAAAGCCCAACAAAACCAAGTTCCTGCACACGGTTGGGTGGAGGAGATGCACCAGGTTCACGAGTCGCACAGGGCACATTTCCAGCTTGGTACGGTCCTGATTTCACTTACTACAAGGCCTTTGATTGCATATATCATGAAAGGCTCTGGACCACATTAAAAGCATGGATACAGCTAAACACTTAACAGTTCTCCTGCACAACTTTTACAATGGCCAAGAACAGAGAGTTCAAACAGAACAAGGAGAGAGAGTTTATTGAACAAGGAGAGAGAGTTTATTGTTTATTAAATTTTTACATACCGCCTTTCTAAATATAGACATTAAAACAAACTAGTATAAAATTCAGAAAGTCGGATTTATAGGAGGGCTTCTAAACAGAAATGGAGAGGGAGTTCCAAAGTATTAGAATTTGAAAGAAAAAGGCAGAACGGGTGGATTCAAGTTTGGAAGGGGGAGGGGGAAGGGACATGGAGTCTTATGTAGTGATCAAAGAATACAAAGTGGGGCGTGAAAAGTAAGGAAAGAGACGACAGAAGGGCAGACCAGCATGAAGATCCTTGTGGGCAAGTGTCAATAGTTTAAATTCTATCCGAAAAATGACTGGTAACCAGTGATAATGCTTCAGAAGAGGTGCGATGTGATCAGATTTCCAGGCACGAGGGAGAATATGGATGGTGGTATTTTGCACAGTTTGCAAACATTTCAGCTCAGAGGAAAAGGGGCCAGTATACATAGTGTTGCAGTAGTCCAGATAGGTAATAACTAGATCGAGAAGGCTTGATATTAATGAGGGTGTGTCATGAAAAGCACAACATTTGCAAATTGAAGAAAGATTCTTTTTTTGTCACTGGATTGACTTGAAAAGAAAAAAAGATCGGTATCCAGGATTAAGTGAGAATGGTTTAAAATCAGCAAAGATATGATAAAGTTGCATACTTTCCCATACCTGTTCAATTTATACGCAGAACAAATTAAACAAGCAGGACTGTATGAAGAAAACAGAGCTGTGAAGACTGGTGAAAGACTCATTAACAACCTTCTCTATACCGACAATATTAGGTTACTGGTTAGAAGTGAAGACCATCTGAAACATCTGTGTATCGACATCAAGGAACATTTTTAAAATGGAGATGACAAAGATCCTTTCAACTGGCAAAATCATTAATTTCACCCTTGACGGAGGAGAAAAAGAAACAGTGGGCAACTTCATTCTGCTTGGATCCATAATCAATCGCAAAATGACAAGCTATCAAGAAATTGGGTGATGCATTGCTCTTCACAAAATGGCTATGGAACACCTAAACAAGATTTTCAAATACAGAGATGCATCTCTGTGCACAAAGATTTGACTTGTCCAAGCCATAGCATTTTCAATTACGTCATATGGATGCAACATTTGGATAGTGAAGAAGAGGGGGGGGGGGGGGGGAAGAAACTAGAAGCCTTCAAATTATGGTGCTGGCGATGAATACTGTGTAGGTACTTTGGACTGCCTGAAAAACAAATCAATCGGTACAGGAGATCAAACCTAAGCTCTCCTTAGAAGAGGCTCAGATGACACGATTTCAACTTTCATAGTTTATGCAACATGCAAAGATCATTAACAAACATGCTTGGCAGCCCTAAATTCTAAAAGACCTTGTATGCAAACCCTACCTAAATGGATTAATTGACCCAGATAATAAATTCACTATCATTGCTAGCTGCAGAAATTTTGGCTCCACGCCCATAAGACCCAGATTTCCTCTTCCACTTAGATGAATAGGTTTTGGCTGGATATTGTTGAAAGTTATATATTTGGTGACCTCGAATCTTTCAAATAAAGCAGTTGTGCAGTTAATACTACTACTATTTATTTTATAGACTCTGGGAGTTCATCCGGTCGTAAAGGTTTTTGTGTTTATTTCATAATGCCATCATCAATCAGCTCTCAAGCATCAGACTGACTGGAGTCTTTTTAAAGACTGCTTACTCACAAGGTGCCTTTATGCGTACCCCCTGAAGGAGGCATGTCGCCGAAACGCATAGGGGTGTTTTTTCAATAAACAAGCACCTGCGACCTCACCCGTCCCTCGCTTGCTGTGTTTCTCCTGTCTACCTTTGCGAGGGCCAAGCTCCCTCTGTGTCTCAGTTGTGATAAATATTCAGGCATGTTATGTCTCTACCCAAAAGAGCTTAGAACTTAAGTGTGTACCTGAGGAGATAAAAGATTCTTTTACTAAACTGTGCTAACCAGTGAGGGACTAGGCAGGTTAGAGGCAGAACACGGGCACTTATAGTGCCTCATGGCTAGCCGTAAATGTTGCCAATAGCATGAGTGTATCTAATGCTACTTCAAGGGGTGGCAATAAGTGCACCTGCATGGGTGATAGCTTATGGCGTGCTTCCAATGCACCGACGAGCAGGGGGACAGGCACACACGCCCCTAAAAGTTAATGCACACTAGTTTTGTGGCTTGAACACATGCTAACGGAGCAACCTTTAGTAAACATGCCCCCAAATGACTTGCATAAAGTTAAATATATATATATGTTTATGGCAGAGATTGGATATGAAACTTGACTTCCCTGGTCCTTGGCCTATTGCTTTAACCAGTGCTAACCGCAATGTTTGTTTTCAATTTTTTGACCAATTGTAGAGTCTACTAATTATATATTCAAAAAACATATCAAATCACATCAGGAAAACTTTATGCATTAGAAAAAATATTCATGCCATTCATCAGATTTGTTATTTGCATGGAAGGTAATTATATAAATGAGGCACATGAGCGCATATGTTGCATGTTTTGCCTTCATTAAGTCACCTTCCCAAAAGATCCTGCACAAGGTTATACCTGCTGCAAGGAAGGAGTAATTTTGTGCGGCTAGAAATTCACACTTAGGCAAAATAAGCTGAGAATACAAAAGTAGTAAACCACCAAGATAGTCAAACCAGACTTTATTTTACACAGCAACAGCTAAGACATTAAAAGGCAATTCAAAACCACTTTCCAAGCACATTCCAAAAAACAGCGATCTTCTAGCTTGGCACACAGGCAGGGCTCCTGCGCTGCACAGGGTAATTCATAATTACTGTCTTATCATAAGGTCTATGCATGTTTCGGATTTGGGCTGCACAAATCTATATTGAGATGGTCCATCTTCTTGTGCTTTATCGTGCAAATACATTTTCAACATTTCACAGCTCTGCTGAGTTTTATATTAATTCTATTAAATAACCACTTCAATATAATCACAGAAGCATTCAATGGATGACCCGTAGTCTTCAAAATCCCTGTATTTTAAAAAAAAAAAGAAGGAACTCCAGATATGCTTATAACGCTTGTCAGAGTCCACAGTCTGCAATGAGGAGCATTTTAACCAACACGTTTTGCAATGCAATGAACTAGAGAATGATTTTCGAGGGATAAAAGTGGAAATTGTACAAAAGGAGGGGCTGTCCCCTCTCCCTCTTTCGTGGGGGGGGGGGAGGGGTAGGCAGGGTATGCTCCAGTTCACTCCAGGCAGAACACGGGCAGGTAAATGGTCTGAAGGCAATAGCACAGCAGTTACCTTCAACTGGAGGTTCCTATGGTTCTGTCCTCTCCACCTCCCTAGTCAACAGAGCATGCACAGGACTAGGGCAGACTCTAATTGGACTGGAAGTCCGAAGAGAAGGTGATGGGTAACTAAGACAAGGGGAAGAGGAAGCGAGTGAATGGGAGCCTTCAAAAGTTTGCTGGACAAGTTCTAGGACATTTTATTGAAGCCCTGCCAGTTGAAAGGAGTCAAATGCACATGTACCTGTAAGTGAGAGATTCACTGCTCCCGAGATAGCCCCCTAGACAATCCTGAGGCAGGATGCCAGGTATTTGTGTCTACTCACTATGCGCTAACAGCTTTCACCTTGAATGGTCTGTTAGCACCTGCTGGAATTCAGCAGTAAAGATCATTGCAAGGGGCAGGCCAGTCTGTTCATTCACTGTAGCAAATGTTATATGCAGCTTCGAGAGCAACATACGATGTACAGCCAGTTAAGGGGAACATCTGTTGTGAGATGTCTTCTGCAATGGGCCATTCCATGTTCATCCTGGGAAAAGCAGCAGCTCTCCGATATGAAATATCTCATTGTAACGTGGGCGATACCGACAACTACAAAGCAGTGCAGATTCTGTAGGCACACATGGGGCAAAGGAAGCTGCTGCTCTCAAAACCCAGGAAGACCAGAAGGGCCACAAGCCTTGCTGCTCATCTGAACAAGGAATCCATGTGGTCTCCAAAGCTTTGGTCGGATATGTTTAGGCAATCCACAAGTGTGCTGAACCAAAGAATCCAAACTTGCCAAACTATTCAGCTTTGTCCATGAACAATAGCAGCTCTGCACCCTCAAGAGCCTGCTTGTGTTCAAATTTCATCCCCTTTTTCCTTTCTAATATTCTGGTTTCAGAGTGCGCTCTATGGTTTTGCTTCACTTGACTACAGTCTTGCCAACTCTGATGTCCTGTTACCTTGTCAAAGCAGCCTTCACCCGAGATAGTGACATAACATACCAGGGTGTCACTCAGTATTGGAATAGAAGGGGAAAATGTAGAAAGAGTCAGTGAGTGGGGGGCAGGTCTCGGTACCCAAATATTTATTTATTTATTTTATTTATTTAGCTGTATTTATATCCCGCTTTTCACCGGGTCAAAGTGGTGGAACATTAAAAGGGGGGGAAGGGGGGTGGACAATAATCAACGCCTGGGGTTGGGGCCCTCACCAGGTGGCCAACATTAATGATTTTAACAAATATTTGGGACAGATAGACATTGTATTACAGTCTCATAGAACATATGTTCAGGGGGATGAAATAGGGAGGTTGGGAGGTAGACAGTGGTGGGTGCTTGTTTCTGGTCCGAGGTATTCCTGGAATAGGGCAGTTTTTAGTTGTTTCCTGAAAGATAAGGGATCTTCGTTGCTTCTGATGTGATTCGGTAGAGAGTTCCAGAGGGTTGGTGCATATAGTTCAAAGGCTCTGTTGCAGGTCCGTTGATTACATTTGGTTCGTTTATGGGGGATGGTGAGGGAGTTGTTGGTGATTTGTCTGGTTGTTCTGTTGTGGGCTGGTCGGGGCAGTAGTGTGCGGAGCTGGGAAGTCTGAGTTTGGTAGAGAGCTTTGTAAGTATGGCGGATTTGTATTTGATTCTTGCTTCGAGGGGGAGTATGTGTAGCTCCCTCAGGACTGGGGTGATGTGGTCTTGTTTTTTTGCTTTCTGGATAATCCTTGCTGTGGTATTTAAGGCAGTTCGAAGTGGGTTGGTATGGGTGGCTGGAAGTCCATGGTAGATTATATTGCAGTAGTCCAGGTGGGGGAGTGTCATGGCTTGCATCACTGTTCTGAAGTCCTGTGGTTCTAAGAGAGGTCTGAGGCACTGTACTGTTTTAACCTTGTGGAATATTGTTGCGGTGGTTTTTTTGATTTGTTGCTTGAGTGTGAGTGCTTGGTCTATGATTCCTAGATACCTTATGTGCGGTTGTATTTGTATTTGTGTGGTTCCAATGTTGAGGTGTGAAGGTGGTGTGAAGTCTGGGTCCTTTGTTACTATGAGGGCTTCTGTTTTCTTTATGTTGATGGATAGGTTGTTCTTTTGTAGCCAGCTGGATACTTCTGTGAAGCATTCTGATAAGTGTTTATTTGTTGGGTTAGAGGTTGTGATTGGGGCATAGAGCATTATGTCATCCGCATAGATGTGATAGTTAATGTTGTGTGCACGTATGATTGAACAAAGTGGTTGCAGGTAGATGTTGAAGAGCATGGCAGATAGTGTGGATCCTTGGGGTACTCCTTGGTGTTGCTGGAAGGGGGGTGAGGTTGATATGTTTGTGCGGATCAGTTGTTGTCTATTGGTTAGGTAGGAATGGAACCAATGAAGTACGGTATCTTTGATGCCAATTGCTTGTAGTCTGTGTATGAGGATGTTGTGGGAGATGGTGTCGAAGGCTGCTGATATGTCTAGGAAGATCATGGCATATCCAGAGTTTGGCTTGAGTTCCTATGATGAGGGTATTCATTAGTGATGTCATGAAGGTTTCAACTCTGTGGAGTGGATGGAAGCCATGTTGTTGCGGGTCCAGTATGTTGTTGGTATCTAAATGTTCTTGGAGCTGTTGCTGAACTACCTTCTCAATGATTTTGGCGATGAACGGGAAGCTTGCTATAGGTCTGTAGGAGGCGGGGTCGAGGGGATCCAGGTTGTGTTTTTTTAGGGTTGGCCGGATGATTGAAGTTTTGAGGAGGTCTGGCATGCGTCCTTGGCTGAGGGATTCATTAACAATGCGGGTTAATGGTGTGCTCAGGTCTTCTTTGGTTTTCTTTATCCATTCTGTGGGGCAGGGGTCTAGCGGAGAGGTGGTGGTATTCAGGCGAGAGATGGTGGATGATATTTCCTCTTTCGTGATTGCTTTGAATGTGCTCCAGTCTCTGTCTATGGTGGTGGGGTGGTTTGTTGTTGTCTCCGTGTTCAACTGTGGATTTTGTGGTTGTTGAAGCTGCTTGTATTGTCATGCTAGTGGTTCTGGTGGGATGTTTGGTAGTTGGTCGGAGTGGTTGGGCGCTTTTGTCAGTTTTTTGACAATGTCGAAGAGTTCTCGTGGTTTGTTTATTGATGTGTTTATGATCTTTGAATGGAAGGCCTTTTTTGCTTTGTCTGTTTCTGTGTGGTACGCGGCTAGTTCGTACATGTAGTTCGTTTTGTCGTCCTCTTCTTTGGTTTTTCTCCATTTTCTTTCCGCTCTTCTGAGTTTGGTCTTTAGCTTCCGGAGGATGGGAGTGAACCATCGGGCTTTTGCGGAGGTTGTCTGGTTTTAGTCTTGTTTGTTGTTGCGCTGGATGCAGAGGAGATTGTGGTGTTCCAGTTGTGGATCAGGTCATCGATATTGTTGGAGCTTGTTTGGAGTTCAGGTAGAGTTTGTGCCAGGAAATCTTTGATGAATGTTTTAAATCTTCTTGTGTGGTGTTTGTTCTCTTTGCTGTTCTTGTGCTGGTAGGTGTGGGATATGCTGATGAGGTAGTGGTCAGACCATGGTACATGTGTGATTTCTGGATTCTTGTATGAGATGACGGTTTGGGAATTTAGGAATATGAGGTCCAGCTTATTTCCTTTTTCGTGCGTTGGTTTGTGTATGATCTTTGTTAGGTTCATTGCTTCCATAGCATTGATGAAGGTTTCTGCTTGCTTGTCTTGGAGTGATGGGAGGTTGAAGTCTCCTAGGATTACTTGCTCTTTTGTGGAGATGGCGCTCTCAGATATGTGTTGTAGTATCCTTGTTAGGTCAGTGCTTGGGGTGGGTGCTCGGTAGACTAGGCATAGTGAGAGGTGCTTATTGGTGAGGGCGAGTATGTCTGCTTCATTGGTCGTTTCTGAGGTGGAGGTTGACTTTCTCTATGATGGCTATGCCTCCTCCTCTGGTGTGTGTTTGGGAGCAATGTTGAAGGCTGTATCCTTTTGGTGTTAGTTGGTTCATGAGCACCGTGTCGGTGTCTGTTAGCCAAGTTTCTGTTATGCATAGGATGTCAATCTTTTGGGTTGTGATCAGGTCTTGGAGCATGTGGTATTTGTTTCTGATCGAACGAGCATTTATTAATGAAATGGAGAGGGGGCTGCAGTTTGGGGGGTTGGGGATGTAGGTTGGTGTGTGGGTGTTGTCCCGTGTGAGGGAGAGGGGGGTTGTAGATGTTTGCGGTTTGGATGGTTGTGGTGTTTGGCCGGGGTAGGTTGGTGAGTGTGTCTGTGGGGGAGGGGTAGAGGGTCAGGAGTGGTGTTAGGAGGTAAATAGGGGCTAGGAAGTGATATGCGGAAATATTTCTTTACAGAAAGAATAGTGGATCCGTGGAATAGTCTCCCAGTGGAGGTGGTAGAGATGAGGACAGTAACTGAATTCAAAAAAGCATGGGACCAACACAGAAGATCTCTAAAGGTAAAAAGTGGACTGTTGTAGTTGTTGTTATGGAAGGACAGACTAGATAGGCCATGTGGTCTTTTTCTGTCATCATGTTTCTATGTTTCTAAAGAAGAGCGGGACCTAGGCGTGGTTGTGTCTGATGATCTTAAAGTAGCTAAACAGGTAGAAAAGGCGACGGCAAAAGCTAGAAGGATGCTTGGGTGCATACGGAGAGGAATGGCTAGCAGAAAAAAGGAGGTGATAATGCCTCTGTATAAGTCTTTGGTGCGACCTCATTTGGAGTATGGTGTGCAATTCTGGAGACCGCACCTTCAAAAGGATGTGAACAGGATGGAGTCGGTGCAGAGGGTTGCTACTAAAATGATTAATGGGCTTCATTATAAAGCATATGAGGACAGACTTAACGATCTTAATATGTACACCATAGAGGAAAGGCGGGATAGAGGTGATATGATTGAGATGTTTAAATACCTCCGTGGCATAAATGTTCAGGGAGATAGCCTCTTTCAATTGAAAGCAAGTTCTGCTACGAGGGGACATGGGATGAGGGTGAAGGGAGATAGATTCAGGAGTGATATGCGGAAATATTTCTTTACGGAAAGAGTAGTGGATCCGTGGAATAGTCTCCCAGTGGAGGTGGTGGAGATGAGGACAGTGACTGAGTTCAAAAAAGCATGGGACAAACACAGAGGAACTCTAAAAGTAGAAAGTGGACTGTTGTAGTTGTTGTTATGGAAGGACAGACTAGATGGGCCTTGTGGTCTTTTTCTGTCATCATGTTTCTATGTTTCTATGTTTCTAAGGGTGGCATAGTTTGTAGGCGTATCTTGGTGTTCAGGGGCTGTGCTGTTTCTGTGCTGGTTTCAGGGGAAGCTGCAGAGTGAATGGGTGTGTAAGAAAAAGAGGCTCTCAGAACTGGTATAGCACGGGGGTGCTACAGGGCGGTGTACTGGTAGTGCTGTGTGGCGTCCTAGTGCTGGTAAGGCTGGTCATGGAAGGATGAGGAATGAATCGTCCAAGCTGTAGGTTCCTGGGACATGGTTGAAAGCCCTTCTAACCTTAGCCAGTGCCGAGAGCATCTCAGAGAAAATCCTTCACATGGTTTCCTGGCCCCATGGGGCACGCTACAGCAGGCCTGCAATTGAAATTGGAATTTCTGTCAGCACCAATAAGATTGAATTAGACAACTGACCTTTGCAGCTTTTTTTCTTCTTTTTATCTATTATTGGTTAAGAGCAATCTAGAGAGCGCCTGCTATTTGTCACAAAGTGCTAAATAGAGATTTTAATTATCTCCTGCCTAATGGCTGTGAGTTGCTCATCCTGACCTGATCCACTGAAGTGAGAGAAGTCGGGTAGCTGCACTCTGCAATAAGCACCGAAGAGGTCACGGTGCTCTTCCCAGCTCCTATATCCAAGTATTCCAAAGCCTCAAGACGGCAGTAGCATGCTAAAGCTAGATAGAGGTTTGCTTTAATATAAATATCTCATATACTGTGAATGCAATCTATAATACAGACCCGATTAATATACAAAAGTCAGTTAGGTCAGAAAATGAAGGTTTAGATCTGTCTGTACAAAAAAACCCTACAGGGTCAACATTTAAGCCCCAACGACGGTGTATTTTTTGAACCCCCAGCCACTGCATTTAAATATTTTCTGTATATTCGGAGGTTGCTTTCCATAGAAGCCACTGTGCTGCGTGTATGTCTAAAGCAGCAACAGCCACCATCTGATTTAAAACTGAAATGCTTAGTTATACAAACAGTGGTTAAATATCACTGACTATCCCAGAGTTCGACAGAATGCCCTCACTCCGCCCCAACACTATCCAGATAGTGCCAAGGTAGTCCAAGAATTTCCATATACTGCTACAAAACTATTTATAAACGTTTACACCCCCAATCTGACCTCTGTCAGATATGCACAATGCCCTCCGAAAACTGGGCTACTGAAAAAGATGCAATATGTGCCATTGAGTCAATGCTGATTCCTGGTGACGCAGCAGTCCCTGGGGCTTTTCTTGGCAAGGTGTGACCAGAAGTACTGACAGGACTTTCTTCCGAGGCAATGGGAGGGGAGCACAACTCTGCCCCATGGGCAGAGAGCCTTCTTGTTCTGCCCACAGGGATCCGATCTCCCACCGGAACAAAAAAGTCTTCACCACGATCAAGGCTGGCAGGCAGTGGACTGCCCACGGGGATGCCGTCCCCAGCAGACAGAAAGGGAAGCCACAATCACGGCAAAGACCCTTCCTGTTACGCACATGGGGATCTGATCTCCCACAGGCAAAGAGGAAGGGTCTTTGCTGCGATTGTGGCTTCCCGTCTTCTGCCTGTGGGGGATGGGATCCTTGTGGGCAGCCTGCTGCTTGCTATGTTGCATTTTTGGTGGTGCCAGGGCTCATGTGGCCCACCCCTTTCCAACGCCTACGGAAGGCAAAGTGACTTGGCCAAGGCCAAAAGAAGTACCAGTGGGAATCAAACGCTGGTCTGCTGGTCACCAGGCCGCTGCTCTAACCATTAGGTTGCTACTCCACTCTACACTGGGCCACTAGTATTTAAAATAAAAAAAAATAAAAAAAATCGTTCTGCAAATGCAAGGCCTTTTCTGAAATATGTACAGCACCGAAACAACACATGTTTGGTGCCACGCAAGCCAGAAGTCACCACAGGGAGGTGTGCAGGTGAAAGTAGGGAGTCACATGCAGGTGGACGCGGCAATTTTGCTACTTACACATACAAGTAGTAGATTTTGGAAACCTGCACATCTGCAGCCAACCGATTAAGATACTGTCCTCCAAAAACCAAAAGTCTTGCAACTAGGAGGTGGTTTTGAATAGAGATTTAAGCCAAATCCTCCTCCCCCAAGCTCTCCTACAAACAAGAGGTTTTCCAAAAGTTATGAGCAACTTCAGGCAGGTGTCGAGGCCGACAGGGAAGTTTGCCAAGGTGTATATATGCTGCTGTTCTAAAAAACAGAATTCATGTACACGCGAAGGACCATCCAAGCCATCCCTGTAGCACGCCTCCCTTAAAGCCATGTGTCATACGTTTAAGCAGCACCAGCTGTGAAATTGTTAGATGCGTGTCAACTCACACAAACATTTTACACATACAAACAGGGTGTAATCCTTCTAAAATCACCTTCATGACTCTTAAAAGCAATGTGCAATCACACAATTTAAAACCAACATAATATACAAATAAAGTATAATAAATACAATTAAAATTAAAGGAAGAATAAGTAATATAGTCACATGAGGTAAACATTCCAGAGTGTCACATCTAACACCTTCAGACAATAGCACTGGCCTTCCAAATTTTTCTCATTTAAAATGAAAAGAACAGTCATCAGTACATTCAAAAACGTAAAAATAGGAACATCTAAGGTATATTATTGCTAGAAAGCGTACAGAAAATATAAGTTTACTCATTCCACAGGGGTGACGCTAAAGGCACAGAGTTAAGCCTTCATGTCAGATTAGCAAACAAGGCACAATGAAAAAAGAAGAACAGGTGGTCAGTAATAATAATATTAGTAACTTCATAGTTCTGAGAACAATTACTTTAAACAAATTTCCCTCTAACATGGCACAAAAGATTAAAATGATTCTAAAATAAATAAAACTAAAACTGGTAATGTGATGGCGTAGCAGCCCCTGGGTTTTCTTGGCAAGGTATGACCAGAAGCAGATTGCCAGGTCTTTTCTTCCTAGGCAATGGAGGGTAAAGTGACTTGCCCAAGGTCACAAGGAGTGCCAGTGGGAATCAAACCCAAATCTCTTGGTAAGTAGGCTGTTGCTCTAACCACTAGGCTACTCCTCCATTCAGTGATGGGATTAGACATCATTATTTACATATAAGGACTGTGTGCTCTGGCCACCTCTACTACCACCGCCCTTTGGGTGAAGGCAATTAGAGTCTGGATCATTAACCCTCTCTCACAGTGTGACCTTCAACAT
This sequence comes from Ichthyophis bannanicus, assembly GCA_033557465.1. Classification (NCBI taxonomy): domain Eukaryota; kingdom Metazoa; phylum Chordata; class Amphibia; order Gymnophiona; family Ichthyophiidae; genus Ichthyophis; species Ichthyophis bannanicus. The sequence goes on from CM066039.1 coordinate 32,439,498, forward strand.
ACCTCACCTGTCCTCTTACATCAATCAGACCTAGCTAAGGAGTCCCCGGAGCCACAAAACCAGGTTAACTTTTAAGAGGCTATGCCAACTATAAAGCAGCGAGGAATGTCACTGCTCATGCTTCCTACCTGATAGGTGCCCCCCTGCCCAGTGCAGGCCTCAGCAGCACAGTGATGGTGCTCTCCGACTCCCCCAGGGGCGCTGGCATGTCTGCATAATCAAAGGAAGGAGCTGTAGGCAAAAGAGAAGAGAACATGCGGGGGCTCACCGACTGAAGGCATGAAGGAGGAAGTACCTTGATGAGCCCCTATCTGGGCAGCCAGAGAAGATGGAGGTGTTCGTGGAAAATGGAGTTTAAATATGTTGCTTAGCTCCCTTATTAAAGCACTGTACAGCGTGACCACTTAGGCACCACTGAGTGACAAGATGCCCCGACTTCAGGCCCAGCCTTTAGTACAGTGCATCAGCGCACACAGTACAAAATATAGAAACATTCACTGGGTCATAATAGGCTCTCATAGGGCTGCAGCTGTCTTATAAACCAATCCAGTCTGCATTCTCACCAGAGCCCCACAGCCCCACTCTGGGATCCCAACAATATGCACACAAGCTGGCCACTACCAGCACATTTACCATTAGAACGTCCTCCTGGGGCTGTCTTTCCACATGCACCTGACATAGCCTGCCGCGTAGCTTCTACATTTGAGGACCATGTCACAAGTACATGTCGAGCTGCCAGCCTAGTCAGTGGTTCTCAAATCTCTTCCTTGAGGACCACACAGGCTGCTTTTCAGGATATGCATAATAGAGAGGTGAGAGAGATGGTTCGCCACACTAAATTCAAATTACAGTGCATTGCAAAAGTATTCACGCCCTCTGTGTTTGTCCTGTTTTGTCGCATTACAACCTGGAATTAAAATGGAGTTTTGGGAGTTAGCACCATGTGATATACACAACATGCCTTGGACTTTGAAGGTGCAAAAAATCCTTTATTGTGACACAAACAATAATTAAGACAAAAAAACAAACAAAGCAGGAGTGTGCATATGTACTCACCCCCCAAAATCAAAACATTGTAGAGCCACCTTTTGCTGCAATTACAGCTGCAAGTCTCTTGGGGTATGTCTCTGTTAGCTTAGCACATCCAGTCACTGGGATTTTCACCCATTCCTCAAGGCAAAACTGCTCCAACTCCTTCAAGTTAGATGGGTTGTGCTGGTGTACAGCAATCTTCAAGTAATTCATTGATTCTCAATTGGATTGAGGTCTGGGCTTTGACTAGGCCATTCCAAGACCTTTAAATGTTTCCCTATAAACTAGATTTAGCAGTATGTTTAAGGTCATTGTCCTGCTGGAAGGTGAACAGTCGTCCCAGTCTCAAATCTCTGGCAGACTGAAACAGGTTTTCCTCAAGAATTGCCCTATATTTAGTGCCATCCATCGTTCCTTCAGTCCTGACAAGTTTCCCTGTCCCTGCCAATGAAAAACATCCCCAAAGCATGCTGCTGCCACCATGTTTCACTGTGGGAATGGTGTTCTCGGGGTGATGGGAAGTGTTGGGTTTGTGTCACGCATGGTGTTTCAGGCGCGTGGGAGAGCAGCCAGTCACAGAGGGAGTGAGCAGGAGCTCCCCTTCACCTCCCGGACCTGCCTTTTCAACGGCCCTTCACCACCATAAAAACCGCCACTTCTCAGGCGCGTGGGAGAGCAGCCAGTCACAGAGGGAGTGAGCAGGAGCTCCCCTTCACCTCCCGGACCTGCCTTTTCAGCAGCCCTTCACCACCATAAAAACCGCCGCTTCTCAAGCGCGCCCGCGCCTTGCGGGCCTCGCCAGAGGGCTCTTTGGCGTGGCCCTTAGGCGCTGGTCCGTGGCGCTTGTTGCTGAGAGTTACACCGTTGACGTGGACTGGGCTGACATGCGTCTGTGATGTGGTAACCTGCTGTTCTATGTTTCTTCTCTGCTATTATCTGTGTGACTGTCTCTATCCTCTATTCTGTCCTATTTATAATGGCGTTCTTTTCCTATTTCCTTGAATGATACTGCATTGTAAACCGCTCTAATGCCTCTGACCTGAGCGGTATATCAAATCTAATAATAATAATAATAATAAACATGATGGCCAAAAAGTTAAACTTTCATCTCATCTGATCAGAGAACCTTCTTCCATGTGTTTGGGGGGGGGGGGGTCAGTCACATGCTGTTGTGCAAACTCCAAACGTGTTTTCTTCTTTCTTTCTTTGAGCAATGGCTTTTTTCTGGCCACTCTTCCATAAAGCCCCGCTCTGTCGACTGTATGGCTTAAAGTGGTCCTATGGACAGATACTCCCATCTCCGCTGTGGATCTTTGCAGCTCCTTCAGTGTTATCCTTGGTGTCTTTGTAGCATCTCTGATTAATGTCCTCCTTGCCCGGTCTTGAGTTTTGGTGGGCGGCCTTCTCTTGTCAGGTTTGTAGTGGTGCCATAATCTATTTTGTTATAATGGCTTTAATGGTGCTCTGTGGGATTTTCAGAATTTGGGTTTGTTTGGGTTTTTTTTTTTTAAATAACCCAACCCTGATCTATACTTTTCCACAACTTTGTCTCTGACCTGTTTGGAGTGCTCCTTGGTCTTCACGTTGCTTACTTAGTGCTGTTGCCGAGCCAGGGGTCTTTCAGAACAGGTATATTTGTACAGGCATCGTGTGACAGATCATGTGACAATGATTGCACAGAGGTGGACCCTAATCAACTAATTATGTGACTTCTGAGGTTAATTGGTTGGACCAGATCTTATTTAGGTGTTTCATAGCAAAAGGGATGAATACATATGCACTCATAACTAAGTTTTTACTTTTTTTTTTTTATATATGCAATTTGGACAATATTGTTAGGTCCATTACCTAACGTCCAAATGAGCCTCCATTTTCATTCCAGGTTGCACGTAATGCGACAACAGGACAAAAGCCAAGGGGATGAATACTTTCACAAGGCACTGTATGCACTTAACTAACCCATGGTGCACAAGCTCCCAGCCTACACCTCTCTCTGCAATATCATAGAAAAAGGGCAATGTCCTATTGATGTCTACAGAAGGAAACGATGCAGAGCTAGAATCCATTCCAGGAGGCTGATGGGCTTAGAAGGATCACCGTCTTCCCATGAGGGCATCAACCTTGCAGTGAGGGTGCACCTTTTGAGTTGTGTTTGTGCATTTACAAAGAGGCTGCTTCGCCCTTTCCTTGCAACAGAAGGGTGCACGATAGTACAATGAAACAGACTAGCTTGTCAAAAGAGGTTTTTCACAAGACTCATTATGGTACACTCCCTGTTGCTTATTCAACCCACTACAAGAAAACTGATCGCGTTGTGCTCCATGGCGCTGCTCTCATTTACTGATATAACACGTCCCTGGAAAGCTTCTCAGGCTATGGATATTCCATTCCACACCATGTCGTTTTGGTTTGGTCAGTTTCAAGTGCAGGTAAAACAGGTATTATTTTGGCTCCCGATTAATTAACAGATGGGTGGGGGAGAGGGGGAATGACTCTCTGCCTGTACGAAATTCCCAGAAGGCCATTAGGCGAGCTATTAGCTGATACACCACGAAAGATTAGCAAATTTAGCTTCAGAGCCTTGTCCAAGAAAACTCCCTGCTTTTCATTTCTGAATAATTAACTCTAGACAAATAGTTTTCAATAGTAACCTGACAACATGTCTTACTGCACTACTAAATGATCATTCCTACCCATCACTCATCGTTATTCATGGTTATTAAAAGACTTACATATCATGCGATCTATCAACTCCACAAATGTCAATGTTACCCGCTTTCTTTTTTCTTGCACATAAACCGAAAACCAGGGTGGGGTGGAGCCAATGAGTGTGGCTTTCCATGGCTTCCACACCCACCTCACATCCAACCTTTGCCAACGCATTCTCCTAGCAGCCGGGCCCACCCCAGGGGAAGAGGGGGGAGAGAAGGAGGGGTTAGAAAGGATAAAGGATATAGGAGGGGCATATGAGGGTTAGAAGAGGACTAGTATTCAAGAGGGATAAATCTTCTCCCATCCCCTTCTGTGGGCTTCTGACCAGTCAAACCATTTGTCACAAGACAGGTCAGTCTGACACACATATGGTAACATTTCTCTGTATATGAATTTCTATGAGGCTTAACCGACCGAACACAATTTAGGATAGCTATCCAGAGGGTCGCCATGAGTCGACTCCGACTCGACAGCACTTAACAACCACCTTAACTATGCCACTGTTATCATGAATGGGAGCAGAAGAGTCTAAGCATAAATCTGTCTTCGAAAGCCTGGTTTGGATCCATAAGGGACAGTTTTCACCAAAATTAATTTTTCTGAATGCATCTATGAAGCATTACCAGATATATTGGTGGTGATTTCAGCAAGTGCCGTTTGGCCAAATCCCTTGCCTGTACGGGCCCGGACAGAGAACAGATAAGTAGTTCCTGGATGCAAGTTGGAGAACACATGATAAGTTTCATTTCTCAGCTTGGAGACGGTGCGGCGGGGGCCTGGAACGTTCACCGCTGGGTCCGACGACTCAATGCTTTGGTAGCTGATCTGAGGGAAGAGATGCATTGAGAGTCAGGAATAGGGGTGGGGCATTTGAAAGTTTTAGCCCATCCTTCTATATGATACCCGTGGTAGCTTTATTAGATTTCAGGTAGAGCAAGTACCTGCCCCAGAGAGCTTACAGTTTACGTGAGACCCTGATGCAGTGCAAGATTAAGAAGGCAATTAGAAAGAAAATAAAGATTTACAGAAGTTTATCTTTTAAATTGCCCATTCTGAGCATGTTGAGAGGAGGGGTGCTGGGGGGGGAGGGGACATTTCTGAGAGGGGGGCAGGGAAGAGTCCACTTACATGCACATGTTTATATTTACAAAAGCATGCACAAAAGTTTACCCAGAAAGTTACCTGTACAAATGGCGGGTGAAAATATGAGTGCATACTTTTGCCTAGGCAATTTTCAAAGGAGAATTTTGCTTTTGAAAACTGGTGTCAAGTCTGAGGGTAAACACTGTCAGCAGTCCCCAAAACCATTGAAAGTTATCCCCAAAGTGACCAGGAATATCAGTGGAGGAAGGGAAGATCTGAGCCCTGGTTTCCCTTGTTCTCAGCCCACTGCTCTAACCACTATACTACTCCTCATATGGTGGGGGAGGGTTAAGTGAGGGACACTGAAGTACAGGCAAGGGGAGGGCGGGGAATGGGAGAATCAAACTTTTTCCTAACTCAAGAAGTTGTGCTCAAAGTTGGCTGAAGTCACAAGCGAAACAAGTTTTTAATGAATTTAGGGCACACTGTTGCCTCCACAACAACCCAAGGAAAAAGATATTGGGGAAAGAGGGAGGAAGGAAAGTACTGGGGAACGGAGTCTGACTGGGAAAGCAGACAAAACAACAGAAGGGGAGTTTGACATTACACTCTGCTTTCCGTATGGCATCTGAAGCAAACTTAAGTGACCAAAGAATGTCAGGGAGTAACCCCTTCCTACTGGCTCTCAGGTGCACTTACCTCATACTGAGTGATCAGCCCATTGGGCTCTACTGGTTCCTCCCATTTCAGGAAGATCATATCTTCCAGCGGTGTGAAGGTGAGAGTCTCGGAAGCAATTCCCCCAGGCACTGCAAAAGAAAACACCAGAAACACATTCAACACCACCATTCTCAAAGTAGTAAACCTCTTTAATGAACCCATCTTTAAAACAAGGATCTCGGCATTGCCATACCGGGTTTCCTAAATTGTTACTATAAAGTCTGTTTATTAGCACCTGACACTTAAGCGCTTCAGGCATCAACAAACAAGTGCAAGGCCCCACCACGGCACAGATAAAACACAAGCAGCTACCTGTAAGCTTCCCTCATACACAGTACCGCAACAGCAATGCACACTAGATCCCCTGCCAAGGATGCAAGCTCTTCAGGGAGGGGACTCATTCTAGCTATATGTGCTTGGTGGAAGAGTACCTGTAATTTAAGCTCAAAAGGTCCTTGGTCTCTTGCCCCAGGTGCACAACACAGAAACACAAATAGAGCAGTTCTCAACCTTTCTTCTGTTGCAACACACCCAACAGTTGATGCTCAGGTGTGACACACTGTAAATGGAACCATTACGGGCGGATGGGAAGAGGATGATGGGTTCCCCAATTATGCCCTCTTGTCCTCTCTTCATGTTCCCTCCCAGGTTCATCACCTCTCAACCCCTCCTGCAACACCAATCCCTCTCTCAAGGCTCAATTCCCCTTTCGCAATGCCTCTCCCAATACATCTTCAAGCCCCCAAAACTCCTCTTTTACTTTCAAACCACCCAGCAGACCTCCCTTTTAGAATTCACCTTGTGAGCTAGCAGGAGGGGGTGCCTCTGACAGTCTCCTCCTCCGCTGATCTCTGCCACAGGGAAGGGAGAACCACGCCCTATTTCTAGCCCATGCTGTCAGAGAAGTCACAGGAAGATGGTGTAATCAGCAGGTACAAGTGGGAAACACAGACTTGCTGTCTACATCAAATTTCCAAAACATCTAGTTTTTGGTGCAATACCCTGGCTGAGAACCTGCTGTCATAAAAAATGACTCGGAGCAAATCAACCTATCCAATCTGCCCAGTTATTTCTGCGCACACAAAAATTCCATTCAATCTGATCTGAAACAAACATGATGAATCTAGACAACAGGATCATTTCACTTTGCACAGAAGTGTGTTTGTGTTTGAGGGCAGTCCAATATTTTTAATACAAAGGTGGGGGGGGGGGGGGGGAGAGGTGTGAAATCAAATCACACCAGAGCATGGTTTGACCTTTCACGGCCAAGCATGAGGGTCAGGTCTGAGACATGAGGAGACTGCAGGGAAATGCTTAAAACCAATACTCCCCTCCTCCCCAGGGAAAGAGGGTGGCACGAGACAATGCTCTGTAGCAGAGCCCGCAAGGAGATTCTAAGTGAAGACTATACCCCAAGTCTACTGAGGCCCTTTGGGGTTCACTGCTGATGAAGATTCACAGGAGACTCTGGCATCAGGACCAAGGGTGAAAAACCTCCCCACTCTCTCCCCTCCCTCCAAATAAGGGATCAAAGAAAGCAAGCCCAAGCATTGGAAGGTTAAGTAACTTAAGGTGCCTAACACCGGGCATTAAAATTTAAGCTGCCATTCTCCAGTCTCCAGACAAATGCCCGCTGCTGAATGCTGATCTTGTGCGCCTTATGCTGGTCATAAAAAAAATAAACAGGGCATTTTATAGACCAGTTTATTAAATACAAAGGGCACTAGAGTTCAGAGATTTTATACTGTGGGTTGTAAACTTAATGCTCACTCAAACTAAAAAGCAGACGGAACCTGACAGAATTTTATGGTGTGTGAACCAAAGTCTATTTCCGTCTTACCACTATAGAAGTGCAAACAGGATACTTTATGTTAAATCCATGAAAAAATAAAATGAAACGCTGCCCATCCTTAGGAAACATTCTAATATCCTTCACCGATCAGCTGACCAAGGAATAAGGGCAAGCTTCGCTACCTACACTGGGCTATTGTATCAGCTGGTTTGATAAGCACCAAGAAAAGGATTATTGATGAGCTGCTCACTTTAAAAAGCTGTCATATATATGATATTACGTTCTCATTGCCGATACCTAAAACACAGGTGTAGCCCTTTGAGACATGCAAAGGCACATTTTAGATAGTACGCGGAGATCAGAATTCAGATATCAAGGTCGGGCATAGTTCCGATAGTATTTAAAAAACAGCTGTGCTAAAAGTGAAGCATTTTCTAAAATACATAGAAGGAAGCACAAGAACAGGTAGATTTATATTCACGTGCAGCAGGAGAGCTATTTTATTTTATGATTTATTTTATTTATTTATGTAGATGGATTTGATATACCGCTTTATCATTAAATCAAAGCTGTTAGCGCAACAAATAATCAAGATAATTGTGTGGTTAGAAACATGCAGTGGGTAAGTCGAGATGAGTGGTGTGGAATGCAGTGTGCTAGATTTGCTGGTGAACTATATACATGGTGAGCTATATACATGCATTCAAGACTAGAGCTATGTACGAAGATGAGCTATGAGCACGACCTACAGAAAGTATTATGGGGGGGGAGGAAAATCAGAGGAAATGCTACAACTTACACGTATAAGTCTGGCATTTTACAACACAGACATATAAAGGTTGCCCATTTGGCAAACCTAGGAGCTAATTACTAAGGCGTACTAATACAAACGTTAATTCACTGTTAATGCGTGTTGTTGGTAACTAAGTCCCACTGAATAGCATGCAACCTGTGTTAAAATAAAGCTTGCTATGGTGAATTAACACGCATTAATATCAGCGCACCTTAGAAACTAAGCCCCCTGGATGTGTAGATGCTGCTAATAAAATTATAGAAGGAGCTGTCTTCAACTTGCTTCAATTTGGAGGGGAGAAATAAACAACGGGAAATTATGGAGGATAGCTCCTAATCCCTCCTGTAGATGAATGACCAAAATGAGCACTTTTTAAATGCCTATACCTGTCAAGGAGCAGCGTAAATTTAGACATGGACAATTTTGGGCTTACATGTGCACTCACTATATGGCATGGGACTACACATGTCAATTATTGTCCCACCCAGGCAGGGGCGGCCCAAGGGGGGTGCAGGGCCATGTGTGGATAATCATTGTGGGGCCTCATTTGTATAAGGAGCCTCATTTATTTATTTATTTATTTATTTATTTATACTTTTCTTCTATACCGCTTTTTCCCAAGATCAAAGGCGGTTTACAAATAACATAATGAACAGTTTACAATTAACATAATGAACATTGTTTTACATAGAACATAGTATTTTCTTTAAACTATGTACAATTAACTTTTCATGAACAATAACATAAATATTTGCAAAACGTTAACATGCGCTTTTAGTAAACATGCCTCTTAATGAGTGTCTGGATAAAGAAAGACTAACAGATTTCTACATTACTATATTGCAGTGACAACCGCTAGGCCCATTAGGAAGCACTATAAACACTGACCATTTAGAACCCATAGCAAACCCACCGTATCATAACAGCGCTATCAGGACTCACAAAGCACCAAACCCTACCTATCAAAAGGCAACACTGCAGATATTAAACCAATACATCTCACTGGGGGAAGGAGAACAAGTGGGACTGTCAAACAAACTACATGAACAGAATACCTCAGCTTGATTACACATGCAGAACACAGACCATCACCTCACAAAGAACAAGAGATCACAATTTAGAAATAGGAAGATAATTAAATTGGGAACCCCAAAAGCCAAACATGAAATATACAAAAACACTGGAGAAATAAAACTATAAATGAAATTTCCTCTTGCAAAAATCAAAAATGCAAAGATGTTAGTGATACACATTTCCCAGACCTGACATATTCCAGTTAATAAATTCAAAATAAAAAGTATTTTTCTACCTTTTGTTTGGCCATTTTATTTTTCAATTGCAATTGCTCCAGTCACTTCCTTCTGGTTTCTTCGTGTCTTCTGCGAGCTGTCCATTCGTCCTTTCTTCTCTTTTAGATCTTTTCCATTCTCTCTCTATCTGCTTTAACATACTGATCGTTTCCCTTTTGCTCTTTCCCCCATTTCTTTCCTTATTCCTTTATCATCCACTCAAATTTCACCCTTCCATTCCCAATCCCCTCTTACTCTCCCAATACCCGACCCATCATAGATTTTTCTTCCCTCCCACACAAAATATCTTTTCCCCTCTCCATTCTCATTCTCCATTCCCCATCCCCTTCTAGTCCTCCCCCCAAATCAGCTCTAGTTCTAGACCCACCCAGCATCTGCTCCCTTCTAGTCCCAGTCTCCCATGCCCCCACATCAGCCCATCTCCAGTCCTAGCCTCCCAATATCGTCCCATTCCAGCCCCCCCCCCGCCAACAGCCCATTTCCAGCCCTATTCCAGCTCCCATCAGCCTACTTCCAGTCTTATTCCAGCCCATCACACATTTGCAGTCCAGGCTCCCCCCCATCAGCCCATTTCCAATCCTAGCCCTCCCATCACAGCCCATTTCCAGTCCTAGCCCCCCACCTCCATAGCCTGGTTCCAGCCTTAGCCCCCCCCCCAGAGCCTATTTCCAGTCCTAGCCCCTCCCCCAATCACAGGCTTATTTCCAGTCTTAGTCCCCCCATCACAGCCTGATTCCAGTCCTAGCCCCCCCCATCACAGCCCATTTCCAGTCCAAGTTTCCCCCCCATCACAGCCTGATTCCAGACCCTCCACCATCAGAGCCTATTTCCAGTCCTAGCCCCCCCCCCATCAAGCCTGATTCCAGTCCTAGCCCCCCATCACAGCCCTAGCCCCATCAAGCCTGATTCCAGTCCTAGATCCCTCATGCCTGATTCCAGTCCTAGCCCCCCATCTCAGTCCTAGCCCCCCATCATGCCTGATTCCAGTCCTAGCCCCCCATCAAGCCTGATTCCAGTCCTAGCCCCCCATCAAGCCTGATTCCAGTCCTAGCCCCCCATCATGCCTGATTCCAGTCCTAGCCCCCCATCAAGCCTGATTCCAGTCCTAGACCCCTCATGCCTGATTCCAGTCCTAACCCATCACAGTCCTAGCCCCCCATCATGCCTGATTCCCGTCCTAGCCCCCCCATCAAGCCTGATTCCAGTCCTAGCCACCCCATCACAGCGCTACCCCCCCCCCTCCTGACAGATTCCAGTCCTAGACCCCCATCACCTCCCTAGCTCCCAATCTAGCCTGATACCATTCTTAGCCACCCATCAAGCCTGATTCCAGTCCTAGCCCCCCATCAAGCCTGATTCCAGTCTTAGCCCCCCATCAAGCCTGATTCCAGTCCTAGCCCCCCCATCAAGCCCAATTCCAGTCCTAGCCCCCCCCATCATGCCCAATTCCAATCCTAGCCCATCATGCCCGATTCCAGTCCTAGCCCCCCCATCATTACTGATTCCAGTCCTAGCCCCCCCATCACAGCCCTAGCCCCCCCTCACGCCTGATTCCAGTCTTACCCCCCCCTCATGCCCGATTCCAGTCCTAGCCCCCCCATCACAGCCCTAACCCCCCATCAAGCCTGATTCCAGTCATAGCCCCCCCCATCAAGCCTGATTCCAGTCCTAGACCCCCCCAAAGGGCCCAACGGCCATCTAAGGGGCTGCAGAGGGAGCCGGGGACGCCTGCGCGAGGCCCCGGCTCCCTTTGTACAGCCGCCCATGTGAGGAGTCTTTTCCCTCACGCGGGCGGCTGTATCTGTGAAGCCATGAATGCTGGGAAAAGTTAAAGAGTTAAAGAGCGAATAGTGACCTTTCTCAAACCTAACAGGTTGCAAGATCCGAGGCAACATGGTTTTACTGAAGGACGTTCTTGCCAAACAAATTTGAATGAGTTCTTTGACTGGGTGACCAAGGAAAGAGATCAGGGGCATGCGATGGATGTCCTCTACTTGGATTTCAGCAAAGCCTTTGATACTGTTCCTCATAGGAGGCTTGTCAACAAACTCAGTAGCTTGGGGATAGGTCCCAAGATGGTGAACTGGATTAGAAATTGGTTGACTGACAGACGACAGAAGGTGATGGTACATGTAGCTCACTCAGATGAAAGGAAGGTGATTAGCGGGATGCCCCAGGGTTCGGTCCTGGGCCCGGTACTGTTCAATGTATTTGTGAGGGATATTGCTGAAGGACTGAATGGAAAAGTCTGTCTTTTTGCAGATGACACAAAAATTTGCAACAGAGTGGACTCCCCCAAGGGAGAAAGATCTACCAAAACTGGAAGAATAGTCTAATGCTTGGCAATTACGATTTAATGCGAAAAAGTGCAGTGTCATGCACTTAGGTAGCAGAAATCCAAGGGAAATGTATGCAATAGGGGGTGAGAGGTTGGTGTGCATGGTTCAGGAGAAAGACCTTGGTGTGATTATCTCTGATGATCTCAAGGTGGCAAAACAGTGCGACAAGGCGGTGGCAAAAGCCAGGAGGATGTTGGGCTGCATACAAAGAGGGATTACCAGCAGAAAGGAAGAGGTACTTATGCCACTGTACAGGTCGCTGGTGAGGCCTCACTTAGAATACTGTGTTCAGTTTTGGAGACCATATCTTGCAAAAGATGTAAAAAGACTGGAAACTGTTCAGAGGAAGGCAACCAAAATGATTTGGAGCCTGCATAAGAAACCCTATGAGAAGAGACTTGAAGACCTAAATATGTACACTTTGGAGGAGAGGAGAGAGGGGAGATATGATTTAGACCTTTAAATACTTAAAGAGGAACGATGAACAAACCAACCTCTTCCAAAGACGTATATTTGCTGGGCAGACTGGATGGACCATGCTGGTCTTTATCTGCCATCATTTACTATGTTACTATGTTAAAGGGCATTGCCTTTAACCTCTCCCGGCATTCGCGGCTTCACAGATACAGCCACCTGTGTGAGGGAAAGGACTCCTCATGCGGGCGGCTGTACAGAGGGAGCCGGGGCCTCTGCGGGCTTCCCTGGCTCCCTCTGCAGCCAGCCGTCCACCGTGCAATAATGAAGTTCGCACGGGGCCCTGTGCAAACAACATTATCGCATAATGGACGGGCTGGCCCTGCACCCAGGGCACGAACCCTAGCAATTTTGATCTAGAGGATATCCAAGGGTAAAATGCACCTTTTCTAAAATCTAACCAAAATAAGAGAAATAGCAGTATAACTATACCACCCAAGCAAATGGTGCTGCAAAGATAAACAGTAGATACCTCTCACTGTAGATACACTCTTAATATTCTCATTTTTCTAAATTGTTTTTTTATAAAAAGAGAGAAAACCACCTCAGAAAAAGCTTGGCCCAAACTACTGAATTAAAACTTCAGCTTGACACATCACAGGTCAATTAAACAACCTCCTTAGTTTTTATGTGAAAATCTGTGCTCAGTTGCACAATAGTTTCTTTCTATCCTGTACCGTAGCTCAGTGAAGTCTGCTGTACAGGTTAGCCCAATGAATTCATTCTTATGTCATTCCTTCTCTCTGTCCATCGAGTAGATCAGTCAATGCATAAATTTAACAAACGGTACGTACTTGCCAGTGTGTCTTTTTATCAGCATTTTCTGTTGTACTCTCACCCCTTCTCCCCCCCCCCCCCCATCCTCAACTCAGTTCTTGTGCTTTTCTGCGTTGAGATGCCTAAATAAATACATACATATTTGATTTCACCAGAAAAGGTATCAAGCAATAGTACCCGTGCCACAAAAACACAGATAGGCACCGATTTTTGTACTCTCAAAGAGCCCTTAATTAGCTGGAAAATGAACATCCAAATTTACAATTTGTTAACTCCTGAGAATAAAAGTCCTAAATATAATAATTTAACAGGCCGATATTCAAAAGCACTTAGCTGTAAACTTAACCAAAATCTGCTTTTCCTCACTTCCGGGAGCAAAGCTAAAAAGAGGTACAAAGAAGGGCGGCCAAAAGGATAAAGGGGATGGAAGGCTACCTCTATGAGGAAAGCCTTGAGGAGATAAGATTCCTGGAGAGATTTCAAGTGCAGATGAGTCTGCATCAGAAATCTCTCCAAGAATCCAGTCCCCGATCTCTGCCTGCTTATCGGACATTGATTTCACTCATTCCTCATCTCCTGTAGCTTTTCTGTTCACTTAAATGATGTCCTCCCCATCATTCCTTTTAATATGTGGAGTTCCTCATGGATCTGTGCTCTCCCCATTGCTCTAACATTTTGACTGCCCCTCTGTCTCTCCTCATTCAACAATATCCAGTGTCCACATATCTCTATGCTGATATTGTTCTTCTTTACCACACATCTCCAGTTGCTATTAATCTCTCACCTCTTAATGATTGTCTTACCCACATTGCCAGTTGGATCTCTAACAACTTTCTCCATCTCAACCTATCCAAATCCACGACCATGTGGGTTTCCCTAAGCACCCCCTGTCGAATCATTGCCCCACAGTTAAATTCCACTACTATTCCCCTAGTTTCCTCATTCCGCCATCTGGGTGTCACATTGGGATTCTTCGCTCTCCTTTCAAGAGCATGTATCCATCCTCGTACGCTGGTCTTTTTATGCACTTCGTCAGATTCAAGCAGTCCGACCATTGTTAGCGCCCTCTTCACTTACTACCCTCTTGCTGGCACTGAGTAGGCTGGACTACTGTAATGTGGCTCTTGCTAGACTACCCCTTTATCAACTTCAGCATCTATAATTACTACGAAATACAGCAGCTCGCCTCATTACCCATACTAGGCGTTCTGATCATATTACCCCTCTACTGATACATCTTTACTGGCTACCCATCCGCTACAAGATTCAAGATAAGCTTTTGATTTTGACACAAAGTTCTCTTTACCTCAATTCCTCAGTATTTATCTAACCTCATATTCATTCACACCCCCTGCCGTCAACTTTGTTCTCTTCATGCAAATCGGCTTGTTCTCCCATCCCCATCTCGTTTTTCTTCCCGAGTCCTTCACTTTGGAATGCTCTGCCATCCTTGCTCCGCCTTGAAACTTCCTACCCGAAATTTAAAACACTTCTCAAAACACACTTATTTCAACAGGCTTATAACATTCCTGGCACTGATCCTTATTAATTTCCCCTTCCTCTTGTTTTACTCTATATTCATTGACTATCATTGTATCTTCTATCTCTTTCCTATCACATAAATGGCACTCTTAATGTTCTTCTGCATCATTAATGTTTTATTGTAAACCGCTTCGATGCCTTGGCCTGGGCGGTATATCAAATGTAAAATAAAGATAAAGATTGCTGTCTGGATGTGCCATCATCTGAAATGGAAAATTACCAAAACAGAGCTCCTCCCCCCCCCCCCCCCCGGTCCTCTTTTCTCTATTTCTGTGGATAACATTCTACTTCTCCCTGTTTCTTCAGCTTGCAACCTTGAAGTCATCTTTGACTCCTCCACATATATCCAACAAAAGCTAAAACCTGTTTCTTTCACAATCAGCAGCAAAAGTCATTGCTTCCTTTCTTAACACAATAAGACCCTCATCCACTCTCTAGTCACCTCCTGTTTTGACTATTGTAACCTCCTCCTTGTTGGCCTCCCTCTGAATCATCTCTCCCCACTTCAATCTGTTCAACACTCTGCTGCACAGCTAATCTTCCACAGTGTCTCTAAACTCATGTCACCCCTCTTCTCAAGCCAATTCACTGGCTCCCTATCCATTTCTGCATCCAGTTCAAACTTTTACTACTGACCTATAAGTACATTCATTCTGCTGCTCCTCACTAATTTTCCTCTCCTCTCTCCCTATACCCTTCCTTAGGAACTCCATTCTTCTGGCAAATTCTTCTATCTATGCCCTTCTCTTCCACTGCCTCCAGACTTCGATCTTTCCGTCTTGCGGCTCCTTATGCCTGGAACAAACTACCCGAGTCAGTAAATCAGACTCCATCTCTGGCCCTATTTAAATCCAAGCTAAAAACTCTGCTTCGAGGCTGCTTTTGGATCCTGACCCCCCCCCTTAGTCTCCTATTCAACTGCTATGTGCTTCCTCACCATTCCCCTAGATATATCATAGTCCCCCAGTTGTGTTCTCTCTTGACGAGATTAAGCTCTGATGAGCAGAGATCGTCTCTTACATATCTCTGGACAGCGCTGTGTATGCCTTGTAGTGCTATACCAAAATGCAGTAGTAGTGGTAGGTTGAGAGGAGATAAGATAGAAGTCTACAAAATAATAAGTGGAGTGGAACGGGTAACGTAGGCTGGTTCTTTACTCCTTCAAGAAGCAGAAAGGCTAGGGGACACGCAATGCAGTTAGAAAGTAGTATATTTAAGACTAATTGCAGAAAATATATATATTTTTTACTCGGAACATAATTAAGCTCTGGAATTCGCTGCCAGAGGATGTAGTAAAACCTGTTAATATAACCAGGTGTGAAAACGTTTTGATCAAGTTCTTGAGGGAAAAATCCATAAACCATTATTAAAAGTGGATTACGTGAAATCCCCTGCTTAACCCGGGGACTGTCTACTGTATGTTTTGGGATCCTGCCAGGTTCTTCTAACCTGAACTGGCCACTGTCCTAGTTTGCATCTGTGACACAAATGGCAAAGTGAAAGCATGCGCACCCTGTCTCTAAGGAGTGGAGCAAAGCGTGAAGGATTTGAAAATTGCATCCAATATCAACCAGTCGTTGGCTGCATTCTGAACTCGATCATTTGGAACAGCTGTTCTGAGCATTCTGACTCACTGCATTTGAGACATGGCCCCTACTACGTAACCCCCCCCCTCCCCCATGTCATTCTTTTGCGCCCATGAGTCAGCTAGAGGTTTCTATACAATAAGTGGCAGATATTTGAAAACAGGGAAACATTTTAGCCACCATAGAATATCTGTCATTATAGCAGCTACAATGAAAACATGTATCCAATTAAATATAATAATCATAAAAATTGATGCCCTGAGAATCAATATTCACTCGTTTATAGTAGCTATTTCGAAAGAGGGGCGATTATAACGAAAAACCTAATAGGCAATTGCTTCTTAAAAGGCTCTTTTTCCTGAGCAAAGACAGAGGCTAGCCTTTAACAGACCTTCTAATTTCAAGCAATTACACCCACTTAGAAGGCAAAAAAAGCCTGCCGTTAACACAGAGGAAAGATAATGACTACCCGATTCTTAGACGCCATTGCTCCAGCCCTCTCAAAATAACTTGTTCTAAATAACACTCACTGCCCTCATGCTGCTAGTAAATCCCATCGGATAAGAACAAGATTACCCAACTCTTCTCTCTCCCCCTCAACCCCCCCAGTGAGTTGGATGGTGAAGTCTGGCTTAACTCTTGCAGAAAAGACTGAGTGAGTATCCTAGGGACTTTTATACACTCTTCCCTTTCCTTCCTTCTTTTGTCCAGCTGATGTAGTCTGGGATGAGAGGCTAAAAAGTTGTCCATAGTTTCTAGTTTATTTAAAACTTGATATATTGTCCTATCACAATGTATCAGAATGGTTTACAAAGAAAATAGGAGAGATTCTCAATGTTTACGTAAAGTGGTTGTTGTTGTTAAGTGCCGTCGAGTCGGAGTCGACTCATGGTGACCCTCTGGATAGCTATCCTAAATTGTGTTCGGTCTTCAGTCAGGCGGCTCATTGTTGACAGACTGGTACACGTAGCTGCTGTTACTGTATCGATCCATCTCATTGCTGGCCTTCCTCTTTTGCGTTAACCTATCTTGCCAAGCATGTCTTTCTCTAATGATCTCTCTCTTCGCATGGTGTGTCCAAAGTATGAAAGTCAAAGTCTTGTCATCTGAGCTTCTAAAGAAAGCTTAGGTTTGATCTCCTCTAGTACCGACTGGTTTGTTCTTCAGACAGTCCATGGTATACACAGTATTCGACGCCAGCACCATAATTCAAAGGCATCAATTTTCTTCCTGTCTATCTTTTTCACTGTCCAGCTTTCACATCCATATGTTATTGAAAATGCCATGGCTTGAACAAGTCAAATCTTTGTATGGAGAGAGACATCTCTGCTCTTCTTATCTAGGTCTTTCATAGCCATTCTGCCAAGAGTAATGCGTTGTCTGATTTCTTAACTGCTTGTTGCTTCTTTATTGATAGTGGATCCAAGTAGGTTAAAGTTTTTCATGATTTCAACTTCTTCTGCTTCAACGATGAGCCTGTTGATTATGCCAGTTGTCATGACTTTGTCTTCTTTACATTAAGGTGCAGGCCCATTTTGAGACTATGTTCTTTGATTGTGAGAAACAAACGTTTCAGATCATCTTCACTTTCAGCCAGTAATGTGGTATCATCAGCATAGCGAAGGTTGTTGATGAGTCTTCCACCAATCTTCACATCTCTGCTGTCTTCATACAATCCTGCTTCTCTGATGATTTGTTCTGCATATAAATTAAATAGGTAGGGGGGGGAGTTTGCAACCTTGTCTTACACCTTTGCTTATTTTAAACCATTCTTTTTCTCCTTATTCCGTTCGAACTGTTGCTTCTTGATCAATGTACAGATTGTGCAAGAGAACGATCAGGTGTTCTGGTATACCCATGCTTCTTAATGTGGCCCAGAGTTTCTCATGGTTTACATAGTCAAAAGCCTTGCTATAGTCGATAAAGCACAAATAGATATCCTTTTGGCATTCTTTAGTCTTTTCAAGGATCCATCTCACATCTGCAATGATGTCTCTTGTTCCTCGCCCTTTCCTGAACCCTGCTTGCACTTCAGGTAGTTCTTGTTCCAGGTATGGTTGTAGTCTCTTTTGAATAATCTTCAGTAGAATCTTGCTGGCATGTGGGATCAGAGCGATTGTGCGGTAATTTCCACAGTCAGTTGGATCACCTTTCTTTAGTATTGGTATAAACACAGATCTTTTCCGTAAAGTGGAGAGCTCTTTATTAGAGCCGATATGTGAAAACTAAAAGTTAGTTCAGAATCAGACAGCCATCACTCCTCTTCCCCATGTTACTATGGGAGGGGAACATCTAGATGCAAAACAAAATTGCAAATGGACCTTCTTGCCTAGTTTTCGGCACTTGTAAGCAGCCTTTGTTTACCAATAGTTTATAAGGGCCTGCAGTCTTACCCAGTTTGGCAATTCTTATGTAAATTTCCATTTTCTGGTTCCTATGGTACTGCAGCCGCCTAAGTCAATTAGTGCCTTGTGCTGATTATCTGTGAGAGGAAAGCTATGTGGCATTCAAGTCTACAAAAGCCTAAGTCCTTCTTTCCTAAGCAAACACCGATTTCTAGTCAGCTTAATGAGATGCATCACGGGCTATTGTGCTGTGTTAACCTTTGACACCACTGTAGCTCTCATTCAAGACCTCACTATATAAATCATCTTTGCAAACCTGTAGCTCATAGGTTCAAGTTCAAGGAAGGCGGGATTCCCCCATTCACTCTTCGGAAGCAGATAGATTTACTCCAAGTTGGCAATAATTATGCACAGTCTCTGTAAGTGCTTTGGACAATGATGTTTTATAAGAAGCCATCTAGAGTGAGATGGTTAAGTACATGTAGAAGGGGCATGTTTATCAAGAAACATGCCGGCAGCACATGTTGAGGCTTGAACATTAGAAGAGACACGCATGCTCTTTTGGAGTCATGTGCATCCATCCACCTGCCCTTAGCATGGCATTAATGCACCACGCCGTACTAACCCATGCACAGGTGCACTTAATGCCAAATCACTGAGGTGGCATCAAGTACACACATCGTAACAGCTACCTTTGAGATTAGCACACACCCAAAATGCCCACACTAACTGTGAAGCGCCATCCATGCCTGCCCGATCAGAAGCTATGCGGTTAGCATGGAAGTTTCAGTGCAGGCCCATGCGCAATAAACCCCACATGAACAGTTAGCACATGTTAGTAAACTTGCCCCCTAGATGTTGGTATTTTAGACATTTCTGCTTGTAAATGACCTTTTAGAGAACAGAGTTACAGGAAAGTACACGTGCTAATTTCACGGCTCATACTTTCCCCATGGACATTCACAGGGGCCAAGTTAGGATGGAGTGTGAGGATTGCGAGAAAGTACACATTAATTATAAAATACTCTAATTTAAGCACGTACTGTCAAAAAGTAGGCATGATCATTTACACTGCTCTAAGGCTGGTGCAAATGATTGCGTCTTAATCTAAGATGTACTCTCTGCCACTTACGCTAGCATGTTACAAAGTCAGTGCAGGCATACTAGACTATTAAACAAGAAAACAAACAAACAGGCATTATGTAGGTACCTGAAAACATGCGTTCGCTAGACACTACTTTATAAAATTTACCTTCTATAATAACCATTCTAAGATCAGCCGGAGAAAAGTCTTACAAAGCGATTTTCACAGAGATCCAGACCGTTGAGCAAGAAATTTCATACTTACAAACAAAAGTTATGTGCCTGCGGTTTTCCAGGCAAGTATCCCTCGTTTCTTCACTATCACTGAAATTAGCTCACTGGATGGAGAACCGTTCAAGATATTATTCCACTGCAGGTCCCAAGATTTGGGTTGTTTGCACTCAGCCATGCAATGTGTGCCTTCGAGTCCGTCCTGACTCCTGGCGACCCAGAAGCTCCTGGGTTTTCTTGGCAGTGTGACCGGAAGTAGATTGCCAGGCCTTTCTTCCGAGGCAATGGAGGGTTACGTGACTTGCCCAAGGCCACAAGGAGTGCTAGTGGGAATCGAACCCTGGTCACCAAGCCGCTTCTCTAACCACTAGGCTACTTCTCCACTCACCTCAGCGAAGCAGAGAAGAGAAAAAAAATAACAATACTGCAAAAACAGGAACGTTTCCAGGAAACCTTTGAGGTCCATCAAGGGAGGATAAATATCTGGAACCCTGATATTAGGCTTAAGCTTATTTTTTTCTGATTTTAGTTTTCTACTTCTTAGTGCTATCCTGAACGTTTAAAATGTTTTATGTTCCGAATGAACACCAGCAAGCGGGGTACAGCTTTCACTTCTGAACCTTGTGCTATGGAGTGCTTCTGAGATTCTCACTCTCGATATTGTAACTGTCTATATTTCATTTTTTCTCTCTGAGCTTCTCTAGCTTCCTTGGATTCTGGAATTCTTTTTAGCATACTATGAACTGCTCTGATGCGCAAAGGAAAAGCAAGAGAGCACATTTTAAATAAATACAAACATCGTCCATATTATATCTTCTCCACACCTTGGCATCTGCACCAATAATCTTTAGGGAAACTTCCTGATTTACCGAATAAGAGGTACTCCCACTCACTTACTCCATGCCAGGATCTAAGCAGGTCCTTCCTCCAGAGATATATTAAAAAAAAAAAAAAAAAAAAAACCTACTGGCAGACTTTATAGACATCATTGTGCAGCTTGGCTCCCTCTAAATAAGCAGCTATAACACACATGCAACCTTGAGGTAAATACCACAAAGCCCATCTCAATGTTCTGTTGCAGTAGCACAGACCCTATTGGATCTGTAATGTTCACCTCTTCCCCTTTTTCACACACCCCTCCTCCCAGCCTGCTGCCTCTGTTTGGCAGCGACCCCTGCTTTGGAGGTGGGGACAGAAGGCTGCTTGATCTAACGCAATCAACCCATTTTCTGAATCACGGTTACACAGCAAGAGTCAAAATCCCAGAGAATGTTGCGCCATTCCCCATCATGCAAATACCCTAATTATTTACACTGGGATTTGCAAGCTAATTTAACAGCAGGCGCGGTGGAATACACATGTAAATACGGCACTTATTGAATTTGTGAATCACTAGCAAAGCCTCTGGGGCTTGTGTGTTTTATGACGAATATGATACAGCGTGTGACAGGGAATCAGTTTCATTCAACTCGATGCATATTAAGGGCTTACTGTAATGCCTACGGGCTCTTCTGTACGGTTGTGAGAGCTGAGGCCAGCTTTCTACGAGTGCGTTAGGAGCCCTTCCAGCAAACAAAAACAGTTAACCGAAATTGAAATGCTTCGCTCTAATCTTCACTGGCCCAAGGAATCCCGCTGCACATAAAAGAAGAATCTAGACACCAAACAAGTGCATTGGATACCTAGAATATTTCATATTGTATTTTAGAAACACACAACACAGCCTTCCATACTGGCAGATAAAAAAAAACTGCTTCCGAAATTTTTTTTTAAGAATTCCATGAACCATGCTCTTCATGCTTTCCCCATTTCTTTCTCTCCTTTTTTTTCACCGTGCCATTAATTCGGATGCTCCTAGAATTTATGCATCCTATGTGTTCACTGGGAGTTCACCAAAAAGGTTATTACCTATAACTTGTTCCCTGACATTCCTTTCTTTATAAAAAAAAAATAAAATGATCAAAATCTTGAATGAGGAATGAAGCGCACAGGAAAAGATCAAAATATTGACAAGTCGGGTGCAACTATGATTTCTTTATTGTCCTATTTCTTTAGGCTTTCTAATCCTGTAGGTCACAATTTTCATTCAAGATTGTCTATGTTTATAACAATAATAGATTTATCAAGAAAAAAAACAAAAGGACGACAAACAAGTTATAGATGATAACTTATTTGACTCAATGCATTGTGATGAGCTGCCAAGAACTAAGTTCTTCTTTCATATCAAGTCTGCACAGAAGGAAAGAGGCGGTGAACGGATCAGAGCTCTTGCAAACTCCTCACATAAGGCGTCATCCTCATCCACCTCTATTTTTATGTGAGATGATTTACGATGGACTGTCATTAAAAATATTAAAAATATGCCCCCCCCATCTTTTGAATAATTTTAATATGTATAAAACTAAGCAATCCACTCTGGAAATATGATTTTATAAGTCTCACTGTCTGGTCCTTCAAGCCATCTATGTGGTTTGATCCATATGCACACACTCGCTGGCCACATAGCATAATGTAATGATCAATACACCATCTGCCTGGTTATTCTGCAACTTCCTGCTCATGCGGGAGGAAAGAGTTGGCAGGGAGGGTGAAGATAGTAATGATGTTCAGGCTAGGATCTTTGTTGGGGGAAATGACTGGCCTGTACTGCATCCAGGAAAAGCCTCAAACTCAATAACATTACGACCTTGAGTTGGATGGTTACAATAGCAAAGATCTATACTCCGTTTGAGAAGCCCCAGACAGCATCTCATTCTGCCCGACAATGAAGTATTTAGTCTCCTACTAGGATGTCCCAACTCTTAATGCTCTGGAAACTATGTTGGAGGATATGAATTAGATCTCGCTATACCTTCTTTTTTTCCATGCCATTGAACCCCAAATGGGGGGAGGAGGTCTATTAAGGGGGGGAGGAGGTCTATTAAGGGAGAAAGAAGTCCCCAGATGCAGCCCAGCACAGGCCTCCTTGTGCTGCCAGTGTTTAATGGGCTAACAATCAGTTTATCATTTAAGGGAAGAGACAATAAAAGGCCCCCTGCTATTTTTGTTGTTGTTTTCCTCATTCTGGTGTGCTTGGCTTCCGTGAGAGGAGCTGCTGTTCAGACAGGCACTAAATCAAGTTTGTCACACAGGACATTGTCAACATTACTATATAATCAGAGGATAGGAATATAACTCAATGGTTAACTTGGCTTTAAAAAAAATTAAGATTTTTTTTAAACAACTGAACATATTGTAGATCTTGCATGACTAAACCCTACTTGCTAAACAGAATTCTACATCTTCCCTACTAAATAAAAAATATATCCATATATCCTTTGGCGTGGCCCTTAGGCATTGGACCGTGCGGGACCGGGTTATCTGCTGTATTTGGTTTGCATGCCACGACGAGCGGGACGGTGGAGGAATGATGCCGGCGTCGAAGGCTGTGAGTGAGAGCTCTGCCTCATCACCTGCTTCTGTCAAGTATATCCAGGCAGCAGAGGTTTATAAGGAGCCATTTCTGCGGCGTATTCCTGCTTGGCTTGAATTTGTGATGAGTAACGATTATGGTCAAGTCTGTTTGGAAGGACTGAGCTGTGTTGGTATGATAGTCTGCCTCTCTGGTGTTATAAATGAACCTTTCCTCTTGTCTCTTCTATTTCTTTGACTATCACTATCTCTTACTCTGTCCTATCTTATTAATGGCGTTCTTTTCATATTTTCAGTATCATTTATGTAATATTGTAAACCGCTCTGATGCTTTGGCCTGAGCGGTATATCAAATGTCATAAACATAAACAAACATTTTAAAAGTCAGGGAAAGTCAGTGTTGTAAGGTTTTGCCCCAAATGTATCCTGAGTTTCATTTGAGTGGGACAGAATATGATAATTACACTTACCTGGTAATTGTAGTTCCTTGAGTGACGACAGTTCAGTCCTCTACCTCTGGGTTGTCAATGTCCTCCTGCAGCTTGGAGACTGGGCATGTCAAAATCGTGACATCACTGGATATAGTCTGCTGACCTCTCCCATCAGCCTCAGTGAACTATTGACAAAGCACACTCAAAAGAACAAATAAGTAGCTATCAAAACTAACTTCACACAGTAACCTGCCGGTATACTGCCAACGACACAAACCACATTTTGTGGGGGGGTTCCCCCCTGACCTTGCAAGTAACAAGGCTCTTCTTCTTACACCTAACGCCTTAAACGACCAGCAGAAAGGATGACAGATAATGAAACAGTACAGTGAAGCATGAGAAACCTTAACCTTAAATACTCATACCTACCGGTAAATGCCATCATGCCTCTGTGGAAGTATCCCTTGTCAACAAACCTCCCCGGGTGGGAATGAGGACTGAACTGTCGTCACTCAACGAACTACAATTACCAGGTAAGTGTAATTATCATTTCCTTATCGTTCCTCCAGTTCAGTCCTCTACCTCTGGGAAGTACCAGAGCAGTATTCATTGGGAGGGACCTCTCCAGCCGGCTCTTAAAACGGCCGAACCGAAACAGGCGTTCTTTGCCACCAACACGTCCAGATGGTAGTGCTTACTGAAAGTATGAAGGGATGACCACGTCGCCGCCCGACAGATCTCTCCAGGCGGGACCAGACCATGCTCCGCCCAGGAAGTGGCTTGCGCCCTGGTAGAATGCGCTCTAATTCCTGCTGGAGCCGAGCGCCCTTGCAGTAGATACGCCGATACAATCGCTTCTCTGATCTATCTCGCAATAGAGGCCTTCGCTGCTGCCTCCCCCCTACGAATACCTCCAAACACCACAAATAGCTGGTCCGACTTACGGAAGTTCTCGGAAACTTTCAAATACTGCCGCAGGGCCTGTTTAACGTCCAGACGATGGAAAGATACGATCTGCCTCGCTGCCCTCCGATCCTATCACTGGAAGAGAGACGGCTTGATTTATGTGAAATGGTGAAACCACCTTCGGCAGAAAGGAAGGCACTGGATGCAACACCACTTTCTCTTTAGAAAAGGACAAAAACGGCTCCCTACAGAAATGCGTCGCGCTGAACAAATAGCCACCAGAAACACTGTCTTCAACGTCTAATCCTTAACCGACGCCCGGTGCAAAGGCTCAAATGGAGCTTTGGTTAACGCCCCTAAGACCAAATTGAGATCCCAGGGAGGCACCAAAACCCTGCGCGCGGGCCGCATTCTGGCGAGAGCCTTCAAGAAGCGCACTACGTCCAGATTAGCTCCAAGTGCGACCCCCTGCACTTTGCCCCTGTAAAAAGAAAGCACCACCAGCTGCACCCTCGAGGAGCTAGCAGCTAGCCCCTTTTCAAAACCAACTTGTAAGAAACTCAAGACGCAGGGCATGGAAACAGACGTCGCCTTCACTTGCCGCTGTGCACACCACTCTTCAAAAATACGCCAAATCCGGACATATGCCAACGACGTGGACCGCTTCTGCGCTCTAAGCAAGGTTGCCACCACTGTCGCAGAATTGTCGGACAAGACGCGGACCGCTCGGCCCGTCACTGCATCCTTGAAGCGCTGCAACGCTAGTGACACCGCTCTGAGCTCCAGCCGGTTTATCGACCACGCCCGTTCTTGCGCCAACCACGTGCCTTGCGTGAACCGGTCTTCGCAATGTGCCCCCCAGCCCACGAGACTCGCGTCTGTCAGTAGCGGAAGCCACTCCGGCTGCTCCAGAGGCATTCCGGCAGCCAAGGACTCCGGAAGTAGCCACCAACGAAGAACCCACCTGACCTTGACTGGGCAGGGAAGACGCCTGTGCAACGAATCCATCCTGAAGTGGGGTACCCGCAGACACCAATTCACCCCCTTGAGATCCAAGATAGGTCTGAGGGCCCCATCCTTTTTGGATACCACAAAATAGATGGAGTATCGACCCGTGCCGTAATCTTCTAATGGCACTGGTACGACCGCCCTCAACTGCAAAAGACGATCCAAAGTCTTCCGCACCGCCAGGGTTCGCTGATGACCTCTGCAGGGCGACATCACGAAGGAATCCCGTACGGGCCTGGCCAATTCCATAGCGTAACCCTCGCGGATGATCTCCAGCACCCACTGGTCAGTGGTTATTTGGGTCCAAGCAGGGAGGAAGTCCCGTAGTCACCCGCCTATCGGCTGACTCCCCGCCGGGACCCGCCACCTTTCGTTGTGGCTTTCGGCCTGCCGCCGGGGACGCGGCTGCGAAGCCCCTATTTGCCCCACGAAAGCCACGAAACCCCTGAGCTCTGGAAGCAAATCTCCCCATCTGGAAACCACCCAGCCAGGAAGCACGGAATCTTCTGAAGTCCTGAAACGAGCCTCTAGAGCCTTGAAAGACCTTGCCTTGCTTAGGCTTATCCTCCGGAAGTCTACCCCCCCTTGGACTCCCGGAGGTCCTTGACCAGCTTGTCCAGATCCTCACCAAACAGCAACCTTCCTTTAAACGGCAGCTTACTAAGCCTGGACTTGGAAGAACCATCAGCTGCCCCATTCCTCAACCAGACCGACCGCCGTTCAGCCAACACGGACGCCGTACTATTAGCCAATGTCCGAACTAAGTCATAATGCACATCAGCCAAATATGCCGACCCTGACTCCAGCCGATCCAGCTCGCGCACCTCTTCCTGCTCCAATCACGGGGACTGCCGCAAGCGCTGGGTCCACCGGAGACACGCCCTTGCCACCCAGGCCCCACAAACAGCAGCCGGTAGGGACAGAGTATCTGCTTCAAAGGATTGCTTCAACAAGGCTTCCACCTTCCTATCCTGCGCATCCTTCAGAGTTGCACCATCTTCCACCGGGATAGTGGTCTTTTTAGTGACTGCTGCTATGGCTGCGTCGACCCGAGGGAACTTGAATCTCTCCCTGTCCGCATCTGCCAAGGGATAAAGTCTGTTCATCATCCTAATTCCTCTGAGACCAGCCTCTGGCCGATCCCACTCCTCCTGGATCATTTTATCTACAACCCTATGAACCGGGAACACCACCTGCGCTTGCCGCACTGCCTGAATGATAGGGTCTTCTACTCCTCCTTCCTCGGCTTGTTGTGCCGCAGCCAAATTGAGAGTCTGAAGAGATTCCATGATAAGCGCCGAAAGCTCCTCTCTCCGGAATACTCGGATAATCTTTGCCTGATCCTCCGGCTCCTGTATTTCGCCTTCTTCCAACTCCTCCACGCCGTCTTTGTGGTCGCCATCGGTGTCCTCCGCCTCTGGCCACTCGCCCTCCGTCACCGAGAACTTGCTCGGCCTGGACCTCTTAGGGGCTTTCTGACTGCAACCGCCCACGCCACCTACCGCCCCTGGCTGAGTATCACCCCCTCAGGGAACTTTCCCTGCCGCCGCAGGCAAAAAGCCTGATGCATAAGCAAAACGAATTCTGGGCAAAAGTCCCCTAACGGGAACCCCACCCCCGAGGTCGAGGGTGCGCCGGACGTGCCAGCGACTGCCTCCTGGTCATTACCTGGCGCCGTGATCAGCAGGGACTCGAGCTCGGCCCCTGAGATAGGCTCCGGGCACTCCTGTGCCACCCTGACCTCCATCTGATGCTCTACGCTTGTAGAAACTAGTGCGCAACCCCTGCAGATGCCAGAGTCTGCGGCTGTACCCCTGCGAGTCCCGCAGATGACACACTGCGGACGCGCAGCCATAGAGCTAAGCACTGGCCGAATATATAAGTAAAAAGAAATGTATTGTGCCTTCTTTTTATTTATTTATTTTTTTAACAAACAGGAGAAAGAAATAAAATTGTTCAGAGTAAGCAAAGCTCTCCTTCAAAATGACCCCAAGGGCCAGACCCTGTTCACCAGAAGGAACCCCCCCCCCCCAAGGCCTGAACCATGAAAATTACAGGACTCTAAACCCCCCCAAATAAATAAAAATAGCAACCATAACAACTGACTATCCGATCCTATATGTCCCCCAGGCTTAGTGCTGTCCCCCGGGCCCTCCACAATACGTCCTGAGTTTGCCGCTGCGAACGCCAGCAGCGCCGCGCACACGCGGCTTAAAAATGGCCACCAATTACTACGACCAGCTCCGTGCGAAATGGCGCCAAAATCTTTTAATCAACCCTCGAGGCTAAAGCTGAAGTCGGCCCACTCTCTCAGCGCCCACAGCCCGCTGATACCTGCGTGCCGCTGAAGTTGCCGACCCAGCAGAGCGCCGCCCGCCTGCACGATTCTGCTGCCAGCAATGTGAGCTCCAACCGTCCTCCACTCCCGCGAATCTCCTGCCTCTGAGGGAGATCGCCAGGAGGGGGCTGCTTACTGGCTGGTTCTCCTCCGGATAGTCAGGGAGGAGAGAACTGCCCGGTGCCCCTGTCACAAGAAAGTAAAGATAAGGCAAGACAGAAGGCCGAGAGGGTCCAGTGCAAGCAGAAATGCCTTTACATCTGCTCTCTACCCTTTTCTTGTTCTATGTATTTGATTTGCTCTTAAGTTGATTCTAATCCACTTTGACCCAATGAAAAGCAGTATAAAAGTTCACTAAATAAAATAAACAGCCCTATCTCAAGCATCCCATCTCTTGCTAAGATCATTGAGAAGGCTGTCCAACTAGAAATGCAAGATTTTGTAGAATCCCACTCTCCCCTTGATGAGCACCAACATGGCTTCAAACCTTTCCACAGCACCGAAACTCTACTGGTATCTCTCTCCTTAACACACTAATCATAGGCACTGAGAAAATCATACAAGGCTTCATCCTGTGTTTTTGGACATATCTGCAGCCCTTGACTCAGTCATACATACCCAGCTCACGTCATGCCTCCACGAATTAGGAATAAGAGGAAAGCACTTCAATGGTTCCAATCCTCTCTCTAAATGCTCTCAACAAGTCCGAGTAAGATCACAGACCTCAAGAGCCTTCAAAGTCCTCCAAGGCCTACCACAAGGCTTTGTGCAATCCTCTTTACTTTTCAACTTCTTTATCCAACCCCTTTGCAAGGTCACCAAAACCACAATATCCTTTACCATCTTTACACAGACAATATCCTCATCTACACCCCTTTCTCCACCAGCAACCCCGACCCCTCCACAATCATCAGATGCCTAGATGCAGTAACACAATGACTCATCCTCCTCAACCTAATCATCAACCCTAACCAGACAGAAGTCCAGCTCATCACCAGGCACCCCACCTTCTCTCCGCCAAACACAACAACCCTTGCAAATCTAACATTGCAGGTAGAGCAGCAAGTGAAATACCTGGGCATAATTCTTGATCAGAACCTGACCTTCAACACCCACATCAACGGTATTTATTTATTATTTATTTATTACAGTTGCTTATATACCGCACTATTCGGCATCAGCGCGGTTTACAGTATAACAAAATGACCAAAACACACATTCTGTTTGGTTTTACATAGAACAAGGGTATGAACTTGGATAACAGGGGGGGGATGAACTATATACATGAATTATATACATGAGATAGGTTACATGCATGACGCAAAAGTCCTGTAACATGGTTGAGTTGAACAATATGTAATGAGTCCGTTTCGAATACAAGAGACATTGTGAGAATGGGCTGTAAAAAGGCAGTGTTTCTTAGGTGGTGTTATCTAGAATCATCGCTGGCTGGGTAGTATTGGAGGAAGAGGTGATGTTTGATAGCCTTCCTGAATTGGGTCAGGTCAGCAATGGCTCGAATGTTTGGTGGGAGTGTATTCCAATATTTGGGGACGTAAAGACTGAAGGCCCTATTCGCTGTCGTGTTATTGCATTTAGTCAAGGTCTTCGGGGTTGTTAATAGATTTAGGGCTGTTGACCTCCTGGCTCTGTTGGGGGGCACTGTATGAATGAGATCAGTAAGTGCTGCAGAGGATAGGCGCTTGATGGCCTTGAATGAGAGGATTAATGTTTTGAAGATAATTCTTCCGTGTATAGGTAGCCAATGAAGCTGTTTTAGAATCGGAGTCACATGATCACTTCTGGTGGCTCCATGGAGAATCCTTGCTGCAGCATTCATGGCTAGTTGTAGTGGGTTTATTGTGGCTTGCGGGAGACCTTGTAGGATGGAGTTGGCAAAGTCAAAGTGCGGTAGGATCAGAGCTTGGAATATGGTCCGGAAATCATCTGGTTCCAGCAGGGAACGCAGATGCCTGAGTGAACGGATTTTAAAATAGACCGTTTTAACAATGTTGCCTATATGGCATTTCATGTCCAGATGTTTGTCTAAGGTGACTCCCAGGTATTTTATTGTTTCTTTGGTTTGTAATTCTGCTTCCTTGACCTTTATATGTGTTGGTGGGGTAAAGTTTGGGTCTCTGGCGATGAACAGTACCTCCGTTTTCTTATGCTGGATGCGTAGATTTTGTGCTTGTAGCCAGTCCGATATGGCATTGAAACATTCTATAATAGGTGTGAGGTCCATTTGAACGGTTGAAAAAGGCATATATAGGAGGATGTCGTCCGCATATATCATACAGCTCACGTTAAATGCTCTAATGATGTTGCAAATGGGCTGCATGTATATGTTGAATAGTAGAGATGACAATGAGGATCCTTGCGGCACACCCTGTGTTTGATGGAATTGTTTGGACTCTTCTGTTCCGGATTTCACATATTGACATCGTCCATTTAGATAAGAGCTGCACCAATCGAGTGCAGTATTGCAGATTCCCTTTTCTTTCAGTCGCCCGAGGAGAATCTCATGATGAACCGAGTCAAAGGCTGCAGCGATGTCTAAAAAGATTAACACAAAGCCTTGTCGGATGTTGTCAATGCCTGTGAATATGTTATTGAATAAGAAGGTGAGGAGTGTCTCTACTCCATGGTACTCTCTAAACCCGTGTTGGCAATAATCTAAGGGAGCTGTGGAGTCTATATGATCCTGAATTTGCCTTTGGACCTCTTTCTCCAATATCTTTGCTAGTATGGGAATACTAGCTATTGGTCTGTACGAATCGGCTTGTTGAGGATCAAGTTTAGGGTTCTTCATTAATGGCCTGATCGATGTTTGCTTGAGGGTTGTTGGGAAGGAACCGGTAGTAAAGGAAAGTTCTGTCAGTTTTGCGATGAATGGACTGACTTCCTTGCGTAGCTCCTTGATCCAAAAGGCCGGGCAAGGGTCTGTTTGTGCTGTGGAGGTATTGAGGGAAGCTATTGTATCTTCAATGCTTTTTCTAGATGGTGTGGAAAATTTGCATAAAGGGGTTATGCCGGTAGGGTCTTGGAATGCAGCTGTTGATATTTTGTTGGTCTGTATGATCTTTGACTGAAGGTAGTCAGCGAATTTTTGTGGGTGGATATCCACTTGTTGTTCTGGAGTTGGTTCCTTAGAAAGAGTTTGAACCAAGTTGAAAAGATCCCGTGGTTTGTTCAGAGATCTTTTCAAAGTGTCAGTGTGGTGTTGTTTCATTTTTAATGAGATTGCTTCCCTGTGCCTTGTTAGGTGAAGTTGGTAGGCTGTCAAATCTTGTGCGGAGAGTGATCGGCGCCATTTTTTCTCTAGTTTGCGTAGTTGTGTTAGAGAAGCTCTCAATTCTTGGGAGAACCATGGGGCTGTGTTTCTTATTCTCTTGGTTGCGTTGTTGCTTTGTGGACGTTGTGCGATAGCTGTGAGGTTGTGATTCCATGCGGCGACTAGTTCTTCTGGGTCAGATGTGGTTATGGTGAGGAGGGGGTTAGTTTGCGAGAGTATTAACTCTCTGTCAAATGCGCGGAAGTTTCTAGATGATGCTTGAGTCGTGCTGTTACATTTTCGGGTGATATACCGCTGGCTGTCCATGGTGGGTATTTGAAAAGTGATGAGTTTATGGTCAGACCAGGGGACGTCAATGATGGACAGCATCGTGTTGTTGTTTTGCTCAAGGGCTGCATGTGGTGCGAACACCATGTCCAGGATATTGCCCTTTTCGTGTGTGGGTTTATCGATGATTTGTGTAAAGCCCAGATTCTCAATGGCTTCGAGGAATGCCGTTGCATGGCTGTGATGAAGTGTAGGGAGGTTAAAGTCTCCCATGATCCAATTAGGTGAGTTGGGGTTGTGACCATTAGCAGCAAGGTTCAGAATTGTGGGGAGGTCCTCAGGTGATGAAGAAGGAGATCTGTATATTAGATTGATGGAGCATTGCTTGTTTTTGATGGAGAGAGAGTCCAGGTTACATGTACTGGAGGCTTCAGTGATATGGAAATGAAGATCTGATTTGGCGAGGATAAGTACTCCCCCTCCTTTTTTAGTTTCTCTGTGTCTTATATGTACGGAGAAGTTGGGAGGTAAGAGTTGGTTGATGATGACGTTATCCTCTGATGATAGCCAGGTTTCCGTGATTAAAAGTAGGTCCAGGTTATAGAGGGAGATCATATCTAAGACCACGGGCCATTTCTTGCGTATGGAACGTGCATTTATCATGGCACACTTTAGGTTGTGGTGGTACTTTAGTTTCTTGTGATTAGGTGTTGTAGAAGGTTGGAGCGTAATGTGTATAAGGTGAGTGCGACGTGTGTCGCCACTTGGGTGGGGTCCAGACCATCTTTTTCCATAGCTGCTCAAGATGGGGATATGGTTTTGGGATTGAGATAGTGCATTGGATGTTCCTAGCCAATTTGTAAGGAGGTACAGGCTGGCAAGGGCCAGGAAGTGTGAGGCCATATTGTGTGAGAAGGAGTGAGTGATTGCGATATGGGGAGGTTTTTACTGCAGATTATACAGCAATAGTGGGGAAAATAAAGTATCAATAAGGAGTATAAAGTAATAGGTACTGAAAACAGTGAGTATCTGTGTGGCACTCGTGACATCAGCTATTATTTGCTAGGTACTGGCAACAGTAAGTAGCTATGTGGTAAATGGTAACAGTAGTTTGTTAGTTGCAACAATTCCTAGATACTAATAACAGTAGCTGAGCATAATGTAAACATTGCTGGATACTGACTACAGTAAGAAGCTGAGATGTAACTAGAACCGTAGTATTTGGGAGCTTGGTATTAGGAACAGTAATAGCATGTGTTTAAGGCTGCTGATAATAACAACTAAATATGTAGTGTAGCAGTAAAGGCAATTCAAAATTGTCTATAACATCAGTTCTGATTGCATTAGATTTAGTGTTATAACAACATATCAAAATAGAGTATGAATAGGGTATATTCGTAATGGTTGTGCTATTAGAGCAGACAAATATTTCGACAGCCGTATGATTGAAGAGATTGATAAACACAGCAATGTACTTCTTTAGTATAAATTACTAGCAATGGAGGAAATTACAAAGATTATTGTTATATGCATTCATAAATTGTGAGATACAGGCGAAAATATAGCATTAATGCACATAGGTTGTAATTTGTTATGTTTGTGAGTTGGATTAATGTGGAGGAATTAAACAAATCTAAAGTACACAACTCAGATGTTGGGAAGGTCTGTTTAAGTGTTTGTGGCAGTTATACTTGCGGTTGAGTGGTTGAAGTTACGTGAAGTTGTGGTATGTGAGCTCGACCCTACGGGAGCTCGGCTTTTCCCTTTGATGGTTGTTGGTGTCGATGTGGATTTTCTTTCTTCTACACCTAGATGTCAGACAGAGTGGATTCCCGTTTGGCGGTGGAGCAGTTTACACTTCAGTTGAGGCTGGTGTTGCAGTAGTAGTGTGCTGCGTCAGGATCAAAGAGCTAGATTTCGTCTCGGTTGGCAAGTTAGTTGTTGCTCTTTTCTGCGGGAGCCTTCGGTGGCGCCACGACCTAAGGGCCACGCCAAAGGGCCCTCTGACGAGGCCCTCAGGCGCGGGCCCGACAGGCGCGGGCGCCTGATCAGCGCTCGCTTTTCAAGCTCCCCGGCTGACCCGATTGGTCAGCACGTGCACCGGAGGTGGGCCGATGCTCCAGCTGGCTCAATCCTCCGACTGAGGAGAGCAGATGGCCGCCCGAAGCTGGAAGAGCACAGAGAGGGATGCGCTCGATCAGCGCTCGCTTTTCAAGCTCCCCGGCTGACCCGATTGGTCAGCACGTGCACCGGAGGTGGGCCGATGCTCCAGCTGGCTCAATCCTCCGACTGAGGAGAGCAGATGGCCGCCCGAAGCTGGAAGAGCACAGAGAGGGATGCGCTCGATCAGCGCTCGCTTTTCAAGCTCCCCGGCTGACCCGATTGGTCAGCACGTGCACCGGAGGTGGGCCGATGCTCCAGCTGGCTCAATCCTCCGACTGAGGAGAGCAGATGGCCGCCCGAAGCTGGAAGAGCACAGAGAGGGATGCGCTCGATCAGCGCTCGCTTTTTCAAGCTCCCCGGCTGACCCGCTTGGTCAGCACGTGCACCGGAGGTGGGCCGATGCTCCAGCTGGCTCAATCCTCCGACTGAGGAGAGCAGATGGCCGCCCGAAGCTGGAAGAGCACAGAGAGGGATGCGCTCGATCAGCGCTCGCTTTTCAAGCTCCCCGGCTGACCCGATTGGTCAGCACGTGCACCGGAGGTGGGCCGATGCTCCAGCTGGCTCAATCCTCCGACTGAGGAGAGCAGATGGCCGCCCGAAGCTGGAAGAGCACAGAGAGGGATGCGCTCGATCAGCGCTCGCTTTTCAAGCTCCCCGGCTGACCCGATTGGTCAGCACGTGCACCGCATCAAAACCCTGAGCAACCTCAGACCCCTGCTGGACCAGAAATGTCTGCCAGGCACTCATCACCCCCATCTTCAACTACGCCAACATTATCTATGAGGGCCTAGCAAAATCATCATTACAACCTCTACAGCTTAAACAGAACTTGACAGCCAGACTCATCATGGGCAGCACTCGTCATGTAACACCCATTTTGAAGCAACTTCATTGGCTTCCCATACACAACAGAGTGAAATACAAAGTGGCACTAACAACCTTTAGATCAATCCTCCAGATATCTGCATATACCTTTCAGTCACTACTTGACAATCCACAATGCCAGGGATCTCTCAGAAGCGATCATACACTCCTTACAGTACCAACGACTATCACCCACACCAGCGCATCCACCTCCAACAGAGCATTCCACTTTTACGCACTTACCATCTGGAACTCACTTCCCCCAGACATTGGGTACTTTCATTGGAAATTAAAGACATTGCTTTTCAAGGAATACTTTGGCACAGACATATAATTACCCCCCAGCAGTCCTCTCATATAGATCATTTATACCTGTACAACCTGAACTTACCGCTCCTCGCTATCCAACCTGGTACCCAACTACCATGTACCACACCCACCCACAAACGCAGACTTGTAAAATTCTTCTTGTTCTTCCTTTGGTTCCTTGCAGTTCCAAGTAAACCTTGATGTGCAGTGCACTACATTCCGAGTGTTCCAGAGTTATATTGTTTGTTTAATTATTTAATCTAAGTGTTCCATGTAATGTTCATGTTCTTTGTCCATGTAATGGTTCACTAGTTCCCTTGAAAAACTGCCGTGACCCGTAGATACAGCAGTATAAAAGAGGAGTTAAATAAACATGGGGAAAAGAAGTTAGGAGCTTGACACCGATTTTCAGCACTAGTCACTTAAATTAGGCTCAAATCTAGGCAAATGAATGGCAGGCTTCAATTTAGGAGCATAAAATTGTAAACTCCTAAATCAGGATGAATTTTCAGCTGAAAAACTTAGGCTCCTAAATGTGGCTGAAGATTGGGTGCAAATTTAGGAGCCTAATTAAAAGCCTGAATTTAGGAGTTCAGCTCTTTTGATTATCAGGCCCTCAGTTATTATGTGAATAGCAAACATAAGTAAATATATTTTTTAACAAGAACAGGTGTTTCTCAGTACTGACCCATTCTACGGTACAGCTTTAGAAGCTTTGGAATGAGGGACCTATAGGATGAGGGTGATAGGGAGTCGACTCAGGACTAATCTAAGGAGATATCTTTAGGGCAGCGTTTCTCATATCTCTCCCGGATATACACCAAGCCAGCCTGGTTTTCAAGATCAGCACAATGAATATGCATGAGAGATTCGTATAGAATGGGTCTTCGATATGCAAATGTATCTCATCCATCTTTATTGTGAAAATCCTGAAAATCTAACTAGTTAATTGTTCCTCCAAGAGAGGGTTGAGAAGCTCTGCTTTAAGGAAGAGTAGTGGATGCAGGGTCGGTCCAACCATTAGGCAAAACAGGCAATCGCCTAGCTGAGAGCTTCTTAGGTGTGGCAAAGCAGGGCATGCAAAGCAGGGCATTCAAAGCTAAACAATAAATTCTGACAGCTGGGGAGGTGGGGGAAGCGCGGGTATAAAGCTTAAGATTTGCTTAGGATGCCTACGCCTTGATCCACTGGGGCCAGCCCTGGGTCGATGCACAGACCAGCACCCCAGTAGAAGTGGTTAATACAACGACAGCATGTGAATTCAAGAAAGCACGGGACCAACACAGAGGACCTCTGAGGGTGAAGAAGGGATTGTTGAGATTAGAGTAAATGGTGTGGAAGGGCAGACTGGAAAGGTCATATGTCATTTATCTGTACATATCCACTTACCATCTTCGTCTGTTTGGAAGATCACCTCCTTGCCTTCCTTCCGCCCCTCGGGATTAGACAGGATGAGCTTGACGTGTATGTTCTTGTAAGGCAGCAGGTTCTTGATGGTATACTGGTTCAAGATCCGTTCCATCTTCACACACTCCCGAAAGGTCTGATTGTGGCCGTTGCCCGTGGGGTAGTGGTAACAGAGTGAAATGGTGTAAGTGTGGCAGCGGGTCAGATTGTAGCCCAGAGGCTCCCACTGCAGCGTCAGCTGTCGTGGCTGGATTTCGGCGAAGGCGAGCCCTTTCGGAGCCCTCATTGGTTCTATTCAAAACATCCCCAAAATAAATGAGAAAGAAAAAAGGACAAGTTTACACTGGTAGATCAGGAAAAGAAAAAAAAATGTTTTTTGTTTAACTAAAGCTGTTATCAGAGAATTCAGAAGTATGAAATTAATAAACCTGATTACTTGGATAAGCTGATCTAACCATTAAGCATGCAGCAATATGCCATGGACATTACACCTAAGTCCATGGTAGTTTTACAGGGAAAGGTGTATTACAGCCCCTTAACTCGCATCTCCACCACCGATCTGCTCCTGGATACAGGACAAATGTTCACAACAGCTGAGCAGAAAATGTTGACGTGGCTCAGCGGAAAGATCTCTTGTTTCTGCTCCTCTGGACTGCATCATCCTCCTGAACCCTCCTCAATTTTATAAATACTACCCAACCTACACACAGTCCTAGCTCCAGGGCCAGCCCAAGAGTATCTGATACCCTAGACAAAACTTTACTTAGGCATCTTCACTCCTCCAAGTGTCCAGCATATCTCTTGTTCCCTCCCCCAAGGTGTCCAACATCTCCCCCCCCCCTTCCTCCTGTCACCACTGCTGCTATCTCTGCTGAAGGCAGGCCTCAGGCCTGCATAGGAAATACATCACTGTGGCAGGCCTTTGAGCATCCACAGACACACTGAAGGTCTGCCATGTCTCGCCTCTCTCAGAGGGGGGTAGAACATGCGCATAGGTGGGATGTTCAAAGGCACGCTGATGTAGCTTTAAAAGGCTGCTGGTCTCTGTTATGCTCATACTGCCCTGCTGCCCCTCTGAAGTCTACCACCCCAGGCTGGAGCCTAGTTTGCTTAGTGGTAGGGCCAGCTCAACCACTGTACTGACAAACTTTGACCAGAGGCCAGAACCACATTCTCCCTCCAGTATTCAATATGAACCTAATTCAGAGTCGCAGCTTGCAAGCCCCTCCTGCCCCAATTCCCCCTCCTGCTCTCCACGCACGGCTAGAACCACAGGACGGGGAGAGCCGGGGGGGGGGGGAGATGTTGGATCTGGGTGGGCTGAGCCAGCAGGATGTACAGGACCAGTTCAGGTCACGGCCCTGTAAATCCTGCAGGGTTAGAGGGGATATGCTGATTATTCCACCTCGAAAGTGGAATAATCAGCACAGGCAGGTCGATTGGCCCCAGGGATCCCCCCAAAGGGCTGTGTGCAGGGGGATCCCCATCACCCAATTCAGGCCCCAGCTGGCCAGCTGTGGGTCAGGTAGCAGGGAAAGGGGGGGGGGGCAAGCCATGGGAACCAGGGGTGCCTGTGGGGAGGACCTTCCCACAGGCAGGGGCATCCTCTGGCCCAATTCTGTATACCGTGGGAACGTTTTGTTCCCACGATCCAGAACAGAGTCCTAATGGGCCCATCTTTCTCAGGGCCATGAGGACAGCCTGGACATGGCCCGTCATGAATCGGGCTCCACTTGTGCAACCGAAGTCTGGCAAACAGGTATTTCCATTGAGTGATAACTACAACTCTTCTCCATAGGGCCCTAAATGCCTCTGTAATATCCACAGCCAGACAGGGGAGCTGACCTGGGTTTTTTTTTTAATGTAACTTTATTTAGGAAGATTGGGTTCCAGTATTGCCCTCCATATAGATGTGAGATTTTCTTTAATTCTTTGTTTCCCATCAGTCTTAATCTAGTACGCCACAGAAAAGTCACCACAGCCTGATACCGAAGTCCAGACCAGGATACAGCCTCTGCTCTCAGCACACTACAGCAACAAGAGAACACCAACAATGGCTGCTTCAAATTCAGGAGCTCTTTTCTAAGCATATATTGGAGTTGCACATACATGGTCCTCTTGTCCTACCTGCATAACAGGACATCAACCTCGGGCCGGAGAGACTGGGGTCTCTAGTCCCACAGGCGCTCCCTTGTGGCCTTGGGCAAGCCACTTAACCCTCCGTTGCCTTAGATACAAAATGTAGATTGTGAGCCCTTTGGGGACAAGGAAAATATATACTGTACCTGAATGTACACCACTTTGACCCCGTGAAAAGCTGTATATAAGCACTGGTAAATACATAAATAACAGTTGTAGTGTGGTGGGGCAAGGAGCCTTAACGTTTGGAGGGGTGACCCAAATGTCTTCGAGGGGTGTGACCCCACTGGAAACGAATTCTAATTTATCTATTATGTCTCCTCTTTGCATGTGTCTACTTTTCTATATTTAATTTCTATGATGCAAGTATTGTTTGTTTTAATATTTTACTTACTTAACTAGAATTTGTTGGTTTGATTTGATGTCACATTTTAATTGGTATATTAACAATTCTATATTAAAGGATATTGCTATCACAATTTTAAGCTGTAAACCATTTAGACATTGCTATGACAAGCAGCATATTAAATAAAATTGAAACCTTAAACCTGACGCACGCAGTTCCTTCCTAGCAACAGTAAGAGCCACAGGGTGGGGAATTAATGAGCAACGCGCAAGAAGGGAGGCAGGGAATGGGAAAGCAAGGATTCAGATCCCATCAATGCTCCTTGTGATCCTGGGCAAGTCACTTAACCCTGCACTGCCTCACGTACAAAACTAGATTGTGAGACCTCTGGGGACAAAGAAATACTTAGTGTGAGAGAAATTTATAAATGCAGGGCATAGATAGCTGGGCCCTGCTTTGTGCTGCACCTCCGCCTGCGAGTGTTTCGACGCTTCCTGGTTTTGGTTTTGTCAACACTGTCTGCTCTGTGGAGGCTGGTGGGCTGCGCAGCATATTGGTAAATGTAGGTGGCCTTGAAAAAACTGGCAAACAGCTTTAATTCATTCACAGCTCATTTGCCAAGAGAGATTCTCACCAGAGGGGATGTCAACTAATTATTTTATGAGTTGTTAATATATTAGTAAATGCCATCCAAAGCTGTTACTGAATAATAATAATGATAAATACTTTTGGCACCATATCATTGAAAGGGTTATAGCAAATGAGCAGGTCAAAACCTCGTGGGATTTTAAAATTCAAACTGACAAACATACAGAATCTGAAGAACATAACTGTTTGTGTCCTCTGTTCCTGACTGCCTGGCCAGGGGCAACAACCACTGGAATCCTTCCCTCAGCCCTTGGTTTCCTATCTATCTCTGGTCCCAGAAGCAAGTGAGAAGAAAATAAGAATATACCACACAATGATTCAACAACAAAGTTCTGCTAAAGCTTTAGGAAGGCAGTCATGGGCCTGCAAACCTGAGCAGTCTCCCATAACTCCCTTAAGTTGCTTGGTTGCACCAACTACTTTTATTTAGGAAAAACTGCCATGTTGTACAATTTTGTCTTATCGGTCTGAGTCATGCTTTTTGCCTTAATCTTTAATATCCATACACGGCAAGCCAAACTATGCATAAACATATTGGTCATGTTTTAGTCATGACAAACTTCCTGTGAGAATAAGCTTTGTTTTGTTGTTCTTTACAGGATACAACCTTAACAATATACTTTGCATGTCAAGCTGTTCATAAACATAAGCGACCTAGCCTAAGCATGCAGAGCTTTTCCACAAATAAGCTTACTATCTAGTTTCTCTTGCAAAATAAGCGTAGTTACTCACCTGTAACAGGTGATCTCCGGGAATAGCAGGAATTTAGTCTTCACATATGGGTATCGTCGGTACCGACGGAGCCTGCGCGGGAACGCTCCCCAGCATCCAATAGGAAAGCTTTTGGGAGCATCTCACAGTGCCTGCGTGCTGCCTTCCCGCCTTTCCAACTCTCCGTCAGTTGCGTTTATAGCTGAGACAAAAGGAGAGCGAGAGCACGCGAGAACTCCTAGGGGAGGTGGGTGGGTTGTGAAGACTAAATTCCTGCTGTTCCTGGAGATCACCTGTTACAAGTGAGTAACTACACAATCTCCATGAACAAGCAGGAATGTAGTCTTCACATATGGGGACTCCCTAGCTGCAGATGCCAGGGAGATGGCCCCAGGAAGTTGTTAGCCCTTGTAAAAGGGCTATACTTCCCCCAATGGATCTCTGGCATCCTACCAGGGATGGTGGGTAGGCGTTGACTAAGTCTGAAAAAGGTGTTGAAGAACAGCCTGACCAAAACAAGGCATCCCGGCGGGAGCCCTTGTCTAAGCAGTAGTGGGCCATGAAGGTATGTACCGAAGCCCAAGTAGCTGCTCGACAAATGTCGTTGATAGATACAGAGTGAAGATGAGCCATTGAGGCTGCCATGGCTCTCACATTATAAGCTGTGACATGGCCTTCAAGAGGAAGGTTCTTACTCTCACAGGCAAAGGATACGCATTGTGCAATCCAGTTAGATAGGGTTCTTTTGGACACTGGACGTCCCAAATGACTAGAATCAAAAGCAACAAAGAGTTGAGAAGATTTTCGATGTTGCTATGTCCTCTGCAAGTAAAAGGCTAAAGCTCTTTTACAGTCCAAAGTATGAAGGTTCCTTTCTGCACTGGAGGCATGAGGCCTCGGAAAGAATTCAGGAAGGTAAACCGCTTGGTTTAAATGGAAAGGCGAAACCACCTTTGGCATAAAGTGTGGATGCGTCCCAAGAACTATCTTATCATGGTGGAACCTTGTGTAAGGAGGATCAGCCACTAATGCTTGCAATTCACTGATGCAACGTGCTGATGTGATTGCAATGAAGATGACTTTCCAGGAAAGGAATTTCAGAGATGTAGTGGCTAATGGTTCAAAGGGCGGTTTCATGAGCTGCCCGAGCACCAGATTCAAGTCCCATGTGGTGGCTTAATGGGAGGCTTTGTTAAAAAAAGACCTCTCATAAATCTCGCTATGAGAGGATGAGAGGAAATAGGTTGTCCACTTAGAGGATTGTAAGAAGCTGCAATAGCACTTAGATGGACTCTTACTGAATTTGTCTTAAGACCCGCATTTGACAAATGAAGGAGATACTCCAGTATAGATTCCAGAGGTATCACAAGAGGGTTAAGACCCTTCTGCAAACACCATATGGTAAACCTTTTCCACTTAAAGGCGTATGAGCGTCTTGTGGAGTGTTTCCTAGAAACAAAGGATATCCTTTACCTGTTGAGAAAGGTTGAGATCCTGAAGCTCTAGGCCTTCAGCAACCAGACCCTGAGATGCAGACTGGGGATTGGGATGTGGAGCTTGAGAGAGATGAAGCAGAGGGTACCACGTTTGCCGTGGCCAACATGGAGCTATGAGAGTCATATGACCTCTGTCTCTCTGAAGCTTGAATAGTGTTTTGGAGATGAGGGGAATGGGTGGGAAGGCATATAGGAAGTCCTGACCCAAGTGAAGGAGGAAGGCGTCCCTTGCCTGACAATGTCGAGCCAGAATTCTGGAACAGAACCGGGGAAGTTTGGCATGCAGTGGACTTGCAAATAGGTTGATGTCCGGGGTTCCCCAAATCTGAAATATTTGGGTAACCTGGTCTGCATGGAGAGACCATTCGTGTGGTAGCAGAACTCGACTGAGTTTGTCTGCCCAAGAGTTTTGAATGCCTGGAAGATACACCGCAAGGAGATGAATCTGATGCTCTCTGGAGAGGGCCCATAGTCGCAAAGCTTCGTTGCATAGCGACAGAGAGCCTGTTCCGCCCTGCTTGTTCACATAGAACATGGCTACCTGATTGTCCGTTTGAACTAGGACTGTCTTGTATCTGAGCTGGGCATGAAATACGCGAAGAGCAAGGAAGATTGCTCTGAGTTCCAGCAGGTTGATGTGAAGACAGGCCTCCTGTGGAGTCCAGGTACCCTGGGTATAGAGATCGTGCAGGTGGGCTCCCCATCCCACCTGAGATGCATCTGTTAGGGTGGCTTGGAATAGGGGTTGCTGGAAAGGAAACCCCACAAGAAGAATTTTGAGTGATTGCCACCATTGGAGGGACAAAATAAGACGGTCTGAGTTTGTTATTTTGTTCGACAGGCAATCTGAGGCTTGTGTCGACCGAGTGGATAAAGTCCACTGGGCTGCGCACATGTGGAGGCGAGCATAAGGAACCACATGCACAGTGGATGCCATGTGGCCCAGCAGTTGTAGCATTTCTCGAGCAGTGAGATAAGGTTTGAGCACTGCTTGGGAAGCTATCTGTATTATGCGAAGACAGCGGGGCTGTGGAAGGAAAGCCCTTGTCTGTCTGGTATCCAGATGAGCTCCTATGAACTCTTGCTACACTGTTGACACTTTGTCAAGCTGTTTTCATTCTCCAGACTTTCTCCATGAGACACCAGTATCCCTATAAATCCTTTTCCACAATAACCCCAACAGTTTTGCAAAACAACTAACTACCTTACTTGGAACAGCATGCATTTTGTGCAAATATCACTGATTCTCAGGTCCTTGGGTAGGACCCAAATTAATGGAGTGAATGTTGTTGGTGTGATTTAAGCTGAAAGAAAGCAAGAACCAGACTCTGGAAAATTGTTCATACATGCAATAACACAATCCGTGTCACATCAGCTTAGAGGCACATGATCAAACATCCCAAACAAACAGAGAAATAAGTACAAGGAAATAAAGTTGCTGAAATTCACACTTAACATCTAAAAATACAGCTGGGTCAGACTGCGAACGGTATTCTCATTGATTCTGCTGTAGGGTCAACCCACCACACAGGATCCTGAGGAGAGGAGAAAAGATTGGGAGAGCAGGTCCCTTTGGAAGCTGCAGAATGGGGGAGCCCCCTCCAAAGCTGCACTACAGTCAATGGTTGGCTTCCCCTCCTCCTAGCAACCCCTCTAACCTCATACTCATTCAGATTAGTTGTCCCTCAGCGATTGGTAAGTGTATAACATTATGATATGATCCTTACAATTTAGCTATATGCTTTTTGGCACATCGGCAGTTTTTATATATTGTACCAGATATGGTGATCTTAACTAATTTTTACAATAACTTATTTAGTTTTCTATGTATTCACATATCTAATTATTTTTCTCAATATTGTTCTTTTTAGATGTTTTATTGCCTATTTTTATTTTGAATTGGTTAATGTTTTTTTTAAGTTATGGATTTGGTTTTAATTTACTTATAGAGGAATTGTCTCATCTTTTATACAAAATAATTTATTTTATGTGTATTTTTGTGTTTAGTGGTCACAGTCCCCTGAAGGCCAGTTCGGCCGAAACACGTGTAGGGCAGATCCTTTAATAAAGTTTCCTTCCTTCCAAGGGTGCTTTTTGCCTGCTCTTTGTGTCCCCGCAAATACGTATAAGGGACAGTCCCTTCTCTATAGAGCTTACCATCTATTCACGGGAAATCCCTCTTATTACCACCATTC
Organism: Ichthyophis bannanicus; assembly: GCA_033557465.1. Classification (NCBI taxonomy): domain Eukaryota; kingdom Metazoa; phylum Chordata; class Amphibia; order Gymnophiona; family Ichthyophiidae; genus Ichthyophis; species Ichthyophis bannanicus. The sequence continues at coordinate 32,483,251 of CM066039.1, forward strand.
TTACCCCAGATAAACCCTGCTGAGGGGGATATTCAGCAGCACTAACGTGCATCACTTTAAATTTATCCTGGGATATATCTCAACCAGACCCATGGCTTTGTCCACATTTAGTTTTCCAAATTGTTCACTGACGCTTTCTTCTGTGAATGGTGTGGTATCTGCTCCATTTCCATATGTATCTTTGCCAACCATTTGTGCCCCTTCTCCAGGATTTTCTTCCATAAACCCAGGACAGAATATTTGTTCAGCATTTCCACTTTTTCCTTGCCATGCTGCACACAGTTGCCCCTCTGCATCTTTCAGTATTACAATTCTACTTATGGCTTTCCTCCTCTCTCTGACATATCTGAAAAATGTCTCGTCACCTCACTTGATATCTTTAGCTGTTTTTTCTTACACCCATGCTTGTGTTCCACGTTTGAGAGATTCTGGTGGGTCCTCTTAAGGATGCGTTTAAACATTTGCTAGGTGAAACATGTCTTTTGTTCAGAATGGTGTATTTGCAATAAAGACAGCAATCCAGGGGAGTTATTTAAATTACAACCTTTAAAAATAACCTGCAAAATTGGGCGCAAAAGTTTTATCGGCAACCAATGAAGGCGGAGTGATGGAGGAGGATGTTCAAATAAATGTATCCCAGAAATCAGTTACGCTGCATCATTCAAAGCTATCCGCAGTGAGAGTATTGCAGTATCTGGGATACCCACATATAAGGCATTACAATAATCAACCAAAGATCAAATCATGCCTTGTAGTTCCACTCTAAGATAATGTTCATTTAAAAAGATGCTTCTATCATCTTAATAACTGCAATCTGAAGAATATCTTATGAACTGTTATTCTAACCTGAGGACGCAGAAATTTCTAAGTATGACATCTGTCTTGACCAGATTCAGCAAAAGGCCATTCTCCGCAAATCAAGACCATAGCATATGAAACTATTACTAATCTGGTGGATTGTATTCCCTCTGCGATGGAGAATGGAACAAATAAGAGAATGTCATCTGCACAAATTCAGAATTCACAATTTAAATATCTCAAACGATCATGCAAAGGTAATAAATCCAGATAGCTGAAAGTGCTAAGCTCTGTGGGACACAATGAGATATCGTGGTCCACTCTGACCCGTCAGAACACACCCACATGCTGCTGCTGCTTAGTTAAAAAGGCTGAAACATTCTAAGATGGAAGTGACTGAACAAAGCAGGTATGTCGAATGCAACAGCAATATCCAGGAAAAGAAAAAGAAAAACCGTCAACTATAGATAACAGCAATGTCTCGGTACTATAAATTGGTCTAAACCTATATTCATTTAGGTCCAAGAAATTGTTCTCCAAAATTTCCTTAAGTTGCAGTTGCATGGATTGCTTGATTACTCTGCTCGAAAACAGAGACTTGAAATGGGCTGATGAGTACAATCAGTAGCACATGATTTTTTTTTAAGTCTCTGGAAGATAACCTTCTACAAAGGAAGCATTCACTATATTCTGTAAGAAAGAGCTTACCGACTCAAACAACTTTTATCGAAGACAGATACAGGGCCCAAGCGACTACTACGTGCATTCATTCTGCTCGAGATCTCTTCAATTGGTCTTTTATTTACTGGACTACAAGTCACCACTTGTTCTCAGCTGTCTGCAAACTCAACAGAAAGTATATCCGATGTAAAAGCCAAAGGTAACTTTTCCATCTTTGTCTGGATTTTTCTGGATTTTCAAAAAGCCTTTAACAAGGCCCTCATGAGAGGCTCTTGGGGAAATTAAAAAGTCATGGGATAGGATGCAGTGTACTATTGTGTATCAGGAAATGGTTAAAATACAGAAAGCAGAGGGTAGGGCTTAACGGCCAATTTTCCCAACTGAGAAAGGTGAATAGTACAGTACCCCAGGGATATGTGTCATATTTCCAAATGACCTGGAAATGGGAACAAGTGAGGTGATCAAATTTGCAGATGACAAAATTATTCAAAGTTGTTAAAACCCAAGAGGATTGTGAAAAATTGCAAGAGGACCTTAATAAACTGGAAGACTGGACTTTCAAATGGCAGATGAAATTTAATGTGGACAAGTACAAAGTTATGCACCTAGGAAAGAACCCAAACTATGGTTACACGATGCAAGGTTTCACATTTGGAGCCACCACCCAGGAAAAAGATTTAAGCTTCATTGTGGACAACACATTGAAACCCTTCGCCCAGTGTGCAGGGGCAGCCAAGAGAGCAAATACAATGCTAGGAATCATAAGGAAAGGAATGGAGAATAAAACAAAGGCTATTATAATGCCTCTATCGTCCATAGTGCGACCGCACCTTGAATATTGTGTGCAATTCTGGTTGCCATATCATCTTAAGGATATAGCGGAATTAGAAGAGGTACAGAGAAGAGCCACCAGAATGGTAAATGGGATGGAAGGATACCCTATGAACAGAGGCTTAAAAGATTAGGGCTCTTCAACCTGGAAGAGACACAGCTGAGGGGAGATACGATAGAGGTCTATAAATTAATGGATGGAGTGGAAGGTTAAATTAGACTTACCTGCTAATTGTTGTTCCTGGAGTAGATACAGGCTAGTCCTGGACCTCTGGGTTGTCAATCTAAATCAGCAGATTGGAGACTGAGGAACCTCCTTCTTTTGTGATGTCACCAGTATATCCTCCTGGTAGCCAATTCCACCTGCCAGTACCCTATTGACAAAACAGACTCACCGGAGCAACAAGTAAGCCCGAAAAAAACAAACAACTGAATCCTAAACTCAACTGAATTACTGAAAACCATGATGGGAAAAAACTCCCACCCCGCCAAGGACGCTATGCTGAACCTTTAAGTCCCGCTGAGGCCCTCCCCTCACCTGTTTGGAGGACCCCCCGAAAAACTCACTGACCTGCCCACCCGGGACCGACAGACCCTCACAAACAACACCGCTTACCTGTATGGGTCCCAGAGCTGTCGCAGGCAAACTTCAGGCTGTAACCTGCATCGAACTACACCGGGAAGGGCACCGGGACTAGCCTGTATCTACTCCAGGAACAACAATTAGCAGGTAAGTCTAATTTAACCTTCTTGATCGTATCTACAGGCTAGTCCCGGACCTCTGGGTATGTACCAGAGCAGTAATCAACGGGTGGGGATGTCCTTACCAGCCTGAAGAACAGCCGCCCCAAAACAAGCATCCTGTTGAGCCTGGACGTCCAGACGGTAATGCTTGACAAAAGAATGCAACGTCGACCAGGTCGCTGCTTTGCAGATTTCTAGCGGCAGCACCAACCTAGATTCAGCCCAGGACGCTGCCTGCGCCCTAGTAGAGTGAGCCCGAAGTCCCTCGGGTACCGGTTTCCCCTTCAACACGTACGCCGACGCTATAGCCTCTTTGATCCAACGGGCAATAGAAGCCTTAGATGCCGATTCCCCTTTCCTTGCCCCCGCAAAGAGAACAAAAAGTCTATCAAACCTGCGAAACTCCGACGTCCGGCGCAGGTATTTTTTCAACGCTCGCCGAACATCCAGGGTGTGCAACCCATGCGGGTCCGAGCCTCCCGGACCTTTGCTAAACACTGGCAACGAAATCTCCTGATTCAGATGAAACACAGACGCGACCTTGGGCAAAAACACTGGCACCGGTCGAAGGACCACCCGGGACTTAAAGAACGATAGATAGGGCTCCTTACAGGACAAGGCCTGTAACTCCGACACTCGTCGTACAGAACATATGGCCACCAAGAAAACGACTTTTAACGTGAGATCCTTCAACGACGCCTGAGACAACGGTTCAAACGGACTCCGCACCAAAGCATCTAGCACAAACAGCAGGTTCCACTTAGGAATGGTCTGTCTAACCGGGGGCCGCAACAACGCCACCGCCCTCAGGAAGCGTTTGATGTCCAAGTGCTCCCCTAGCGACCAGCCCCCCAATCTACCCCTGTAACACGCCAGAGCCGCGACTTGCACCCTGAGCGACGCGGCCGCCAAACCTTTGACGAACCCATCCTGCAGAAATTCCAAAATCTGTGAGACGGTTGCCCTCAGGGCCTCAACCACCCTGTCACTACACCAGCCTTCGAACACTCTCCAGACCCGAACATACGCCAAGGACGTCGATCTCCTCCGAGCCCTCAACAAGGTCGAGATTACCGATGAGGAATAGCCTCTAGCCGCTAGCCTAGCCCTTTCAATAGCCAAGCCATAAGCAAGAAGCGATCCACGTGTGGCATCGACAGGGGCCCTTGAGACAACAGGTCCGATCTGGCCGGAAGACGCCAGGGCGGTGCCACGAGGAGCCTCATCAAGTCCGCGTACCAAGGCCGCCGCGGCCAGTCTGGCGCAATGAGAATGACATGACCTCTGTACTTTTCGATGCGCTGCACCACCCTACCTATCAGGGCCCACGGTGGAAAGACGTACAGTAGCTGACTGTCCGGCCAATGTTGAACGAGAGCATCCAGACCCTCGGACATCCTTTCCCTTTTCCGACTGTAAAACCGACTGACTTTGGCCTACTGGAACGTCGCCATGAGGTCCAAAATCGGAGTGCCCCAGCGACGTACAATCATGTGAAAGATCTTCGGGTGGAGGACCCACTCTCCGGGATCGACCCTCACCCGACTGAGAAAATCCGCCTCCACGTTGTCCACTCCTGCGACATGCGCTGCCGACAGAGCGAGGAGATTCTCCTTGGCCCAAGCACACAAGTCGCCTGCCTCGGCCTCCAGGGCTACGCTGTTGGTTCCCCCTTGTCGGTTGACGTAAGCCACCGCCGTCGCATTGTCGGAGAATACCCGAACCGCTTGCCCGGCGAGAGAGACCTGAAAATGCCGCAGGGCCAAGGACACTGCCCGCAGTTCCAACCTGTTGATCGACCAGGAGCTCTCTATCGGATTCCACTGCCCCTGGGCAAACTGGCCTTGAAGGTGGGCTCCCCAACCCCAGAGGCTCGCGTCCGTCATCACCGGGACCCAATCTGGAGCTTCTAGCGGTGACCCCTTCCGCAAGGACTCGGGGAGCAGCCACCAACGCAGGGCCTCTTGTGTTTCCAGAGTATAAGGGAGCCTCCGAGACAATGGGTCCCGCTGATGCGACCACTGCCGGAGCAACGCCCTCTGCAGGGGTCTCATGTGCGCTCTCGCCCAGGGTACTAACTCTATCATCGAGGCCATGGTTCCCAACAACTGAAGGTATTGCCATGCCGTTGGGGCCATCATACGCAAGAAACGGCGGACCAGGGTGCACAAGCCCTGCGCCCTTAGGCGAGGGAGAAATACTCGACCCTTCTTGGTGTCGAACCGGGCCCCCAGGTACTCCAGGCACTGAGAAGGATTCAAGTGGCTTTTGGACATATTGACTATCCATCCTAGGCTCTCCAAAAAGGCGACCACTCTCGCCATCGCCTGCACGCTCTCCTCTCTCGACTTCGCCCGAATCAGCCAATCGTCCAGGTAGGGGTGCACTAGCACTCCTTCCTTCCGCAGCGCCACTGCGACCACCACCATGATCTTGGTGAATGTGCGAGGAGCCGTTGCCAGCCCAAACTGTAACGCCCGGAACTGAAACTGGCCGAAAGGAACTGCAAACCGGAGGTACTTCTGATGGTCCGGCCGAATGGGAATGTGTAGATAGGCCTCCGATAAGTCTAGGGAGGTAAGAAACTCCCCCGCCCGAACCGCCACTATGACCGAGCGGAGGGTCTCCATGCGGAAATGTGAAATCAGAAGACAGCGATTCACACCCTTGAGATCTAAAATCGGCCGAACACCTCCGTCCTTTTTGGGGACCACGAAATAAATGGAGAACCGACCGCAGCCGAGTTGGTCTGCCGGCACCGGCACTATTGCCTCGAGGTCCAGGAGCCTTTGTACGGTCCCCCGCACCGCCACGCACATCTCTGGTGACTTGCAGGGGGACTGCACGAAGAACTCCCGCACCGGAGCCGGCAGCTCCAACGCGTATCCTTCTCGAATGACCTCCAGGACCCACCGATCTGAGGTTACCCGGACCCAGGCGTCGAAAAACGTCTGCAGGCGCCCCCCTACGGGAACTAAAGACGCCCGGGCCCCCAACACTTCATTGTGTTTTCCTAGTATTGGCAAGGGAAGAGGCGGATGAGGCCCTGAAACCTCTTCCTGCACCTCGAAACCCTCAAAATGTCTGAGACCTGCTGAAATACCGGCCTCTCTGGGCAGGACTAAATCTTTGCGAACGAAAACGACGAAACTCCCTCTGCTGGCCCCTGCCCACGGGAGCCGTCCTGCCAATCTTGGGCTTGTCCTCAGGCAATCTTCCACCTTTCGATTCCCCCAGGTCCTTGACCAGTTTCTCTAAATCCTCGCCAAACAAAAGCCTTCCTTTAAAGGGGAGTTTGCCCAACCGGGACTTAGACGAACTATCGGCCGCCCAATTGCGAAGCCACAAGTACCGTCGTGCTGCAACTGCAGAAGCCATGCTCTTCGATAGCGCTCGCATCAGATCATAATGAATATCTGCCAGGTAGGCCGCCCCAGACTCCAACCGAGAAGCCTCCTCGGCACTGTCATTCTCCTGTCCTCCTGGTACTTTTTGCGCCCAGCGAAGGCAGGCCCTGGCCACCCAGGCGCCACAGATAGCCGCCTGAAGCGACACAGCATTCACATCAAAAATCTGTCTTAGCAAGACGTCCAGCTTTCTGTCCTGAGTATCCTTGAGGGCCGCGCTACCTTCCACTGGGATGGTGGTCTTCTTGGTAACGGCCGCAACCGCAGCATCAACTTTGGGAGCTTTAAACACCTCTCTATCCTGCTCCACGAGTGGATAGAGATGGCTCATAACTCTAGAACCTCGAAGGGGTGCCTCCGGCACATTCCACTCCTCCTGAATCAATTCCTGAAAAACCCTATGCACCGGGAACGCCCTCTGATTCTTCCGAAAGACCTGCAACAACGGGTCTTCCAGGGTCTCATCCGTCCCCGATCCCGGGACAGGCATGTTCAAAGCTTTCAGCGTCTCGCCAATGAGAGCGGGCAACTCCTCCCTACGAAAGACCCGAACTACCCGTGCTTGGTCCTCCTTTTCCGCGAGTTTGCCTTCCTCTAACTCCTCATCCATATCAAGGCTACGGCCTTCTTCATCAGACAGTTGTGCCTCAGAGGCAACAGAAGAGATCTTAAGATCTTCCTCTAAACGCAGTCTCTTAGCCTCAAGCTGGGAAGTTTCCGCCACCTGAGACATGGCGGACCTCTTACCCCCGAGAACCATGCGCGTATCCTGAGATTGTCCACGGGCCAAGCTCCCCATAGCCTGCTGTAAAATCATGACAAAATTCTGAGAAAAAATGGACTCAAGACCCTGTTGCCATGGCACGAGGGGAGGGGAAAAATCCGGTGCGGAGGAGGGACCCGGCACCGGTTCCCCCAGGGCCGAAGAGCCTGCTTGTTCTGTACAGGGCCCTGCTTCTGCCTCCGGGCGCTCCTCCGCGGCCCGAGGAACACTGTCCATAGTAGCAGCTTCTTTAGAACAGCTCCTACAGACTCCCGATTCAGCTGCCGACCCTCTTTTAGCTCCACACACGAAGCACTGGGGCCTAGCGGGCATATCAAAGAAAAGGAACCGTTTCCCGCCAAAAGCTGACCGCGAAGTTCAAAACCACCGCGATGACACCCCGGCACTGAAAAAACCATGAGAAGAGAATCCCGAAGCTGCAAGCAAGTCGCAAATCCCTAAAAGAAACGAGGCAGCAGCCAACGGAGAGACTCCGAGGCCTGAGAGCAAGGCCGGTACTGCTGCGAAAGCGCCCGCGTCGGCAACATGCGGCCAGGCCCACGGAGCCCTTCGCGCTCAAAGTAGGCCGAGCAGAGGAGAAGCAAGCACTGAATCACTTACCTCCTGACAAAATCTCCTGCCCCCGCACAGCCCCGCTATCACCACTCGCTAAGGCTCCGAGAGTCTATACCATCTCATGCCCGCATCGCCGCGGAGGAGGGGGGGGGAGACGGGGAGTTCTCAGCCACGGCGCGTTGACAGGCAGTACCTCTGTGTCACGCCGGCTGGAATCGGATGTAGCAGCCCAGCTAACCACGGGCTAAGAGCTACCTGCACTGCCGTGCACCTCTGCTCCAGTAAGTGAGAGAACTCCAACCACCGTGAGCAGGCAGTACTCCACAGGCGGGGGGAGAGCCCTGGACCCCGCTTAAAGGTAGAGCTTCTTAAATTAACTGCTATCTATCCCAGCTTTTTTTTTTTTTTAAACTTCACTGCTCTTTTTTTTTTAAAACAACCAACACTCTCCAACACCAAATCTGTCTTAATTGTTCCTCCTGTGAGCCCGGATCTCCCAGGCTCACTGTCCCTTCAGCTGCTTGGAGACTGAGGTAACTGGCAGGTGGAATTGGCTACCGGGAGGATATACTGGTGACATCACAAAAGGAGGTTCCTCAGTCTCCAAGCTGCTGATTTAGATTGACAACCCAGAGGTCCGGGACTAGCCTGTAGATATGATCAGGAACGGGTAAATGCAGATCAATTATGCAATCAAAAAGTAGAAAGACTAGGGGACATGCAATGAAGCTACAGTGTAACCTAGTTTAACACTAATAAGAGAAAATATTTTTTCTCTCAACGTGTAATCAAACTCTGGATATGTAACTGGAGGACAGTATAAAAGCTGTTAGTATAGGTGGGTTTAAAAAAGATTTGGAGAAGTTCCCGGAGGAAAAGGTCCATAAACCATTATTAAAAGACAACCCGGGAAATTCACTGCTTGCCCCAGTACAAACACTGTGGAACCAGTGTGTCGTTTTGGGAAATTGCTAGGTACTTGTGACCTGGATTGGCCACTGTTGGAAACAGGATACTGGGCTTGATGGACCTTGGTCTGACCCAGTATGGCATTTCTTATGTTCTTAAAAAAGCGGATGTTATATTTCTAACAAATATCGAATTCTCATGAATCAGATACAAATATCTGTATTCTGCTAGTATTAAATACTTTCTTAGCAGCATTAACACGATTCTTATATTGACAAAGCCTGCATTATAAAAATGAGTGGGAAGAACAGTAGAGCAGGACAAATATTTCAGATTTTGTGGTATTCAGAATTAACCTTTTACATTAGTATTACCCCTCCCCCCCACCCTAATCAAAGCTTAGTCTAAGTTGTAAAATTATATTTCCATGCATACTCGGAGTAGTGTCTGTCTGCAATCTGATGACAAAACCTCAGCCATAATGTGGATATGTTTTGAGTCTGCACAGGAAAATATCAAGAGCTGCAGACTAGGCCACTACTTTCAAGAACAAACCTCTGCTACCCATCCAGGGACCTCCCCTCTGCCAAGATAAACGAGCTGTGCCTTTGTTATTGGCAATGGACGTCAACTCCTCATTAAATCGGACATCTGCTATTGATGCCAATTATGATAACTAATTAAACTTCTCCCCAATGAGCATGTTCCACATCTTTGTCCTTTGAAGATCTTGACACTGCTTTGCCGAAAAAAAAGTATGTCCCTTTATAGATATGAAGCCGGCATGGAAACAGCTTTCACCCTGGAAAGACTAAGCCCTCTGGCAACAGGGAAACACCTACTTTACCTGAATATGACTCATCTTGAGCTATTGATGAAAGGCATGCGATGAATAGTAATGCATAACTAATTTTCTCCTTTATTCTTCACAGCTCCGCACTAGAATGGATCACTCTCTAAAGGCAGGATGTCAGAAGTCCAATCAAGAGGGGCACTGCGCCCAAAATCAAACACAAGAGTATGTGAAGAAATACAGCAAAGAGGTTGGTGGCACCTTATAGATGAACCAGTTTATGGAGGCATAAGCCTTCAAGGACAAGAGTCCATGAGGTCATAAGAACATAAGATATGCCATACTGGGTCAGACCAAGGTCCATCAAGCCCAGTATCCTGTTTCCAACAGTGCCCAATCTAGGTCATTCATATCTAGCAGTTTCCCCAAAAGACACAGGTTCCACAATGCTTGTATTGGGTCAAGCATTGATATCCTGGGTCCCTTCTTAATAATGGTTTATGGCCCTTTCCTCCAGGAACTTGTCCAAACCTTTTTTAAACCCAGCTACACTAACAGCCTTTACTACATCCTCCGGTAACAAATTCCAGAGTTTGATTACACGTTGAGTGAAAAAATACTCTCTCTTATTAGTCTTAAATAGTTTACCCTGTAGCTTTACATTTTTGTACATTTTTACAGAGAAGGTACAAGCAGAGATGGTGGAAACCATTATTGTGACAGATCTTATGAATGCTTGAAACAGAAAGAAGTGAAAAAAAAGAAGATAGTTGAGGGACCAGGTAAGAGACAACGGAGTAGAAGAGACATGCTAAGTGCAGTTTTAAGCAGAGTTTCATACTACAGATCAAGGTTAGAAGGATTCACTCTTGTTAAATTGGAGTAAAACCACTGACGTCTACTGAAGTAAATGTTACACAAGAAATGGAGGAGAACACAGCCTTCACTTCCCTGTTTTTCCAGAGTTAACACCCTGGAGGGGTGGAGGAGCAGCCTAATGGTTAGAGCAGTAGGTTGAGAATCAGGGAAACCAGATTCAAATCTCACTATCACTCTTTGTGATCTTGGGCAAATCATTTAACTCTCCACTGTCTCAGGTACCAACTTGTAAGCACTCTGGGGAAAGGAGAATACCTAATGTACCCGATTGTAACGCACCTTGAGCTTCTGAGAGAGGTGTGAGCTAAATCCAATTAATTCCCTTTCTCTTTCCCTCATTAATATTGCAATTTCCCCATGAGAGCCATCACTTAACCTACTGATTTATTAATGGCGACTTTTGTCTTGCCATGAAATTTATAACATCTGTAGAACACTTTTGCACTGAAAATGAAGTGATCACTGCATTCAGAAGATGGTCCCTGAAGCTGAGGAGCTTAAATTTGTGGCTCCTCGAAACGTGAATTCATGTGGGAGTTGTTCCTTGAATCATCACAGTTTCAGATAAGTTTTAAAAGATTAACAAACGAGGTTTTTAACAGTGCATGTCGGATGAACAGATGATGAAAAATGAAGGCAGAGTATTGAATGATCTTGGTCTGGTGATCATAGAGACCTCCCAATTTTTGATGGTTATCTATGTTCATATATATTTATAGTTTGGATGTAGTGAACAAAAAAGAAATATAAAAGAAACAGATAATATAAGAAATTATGCTTTAAATGTTCATTCTTGCTGCGTTACGGAGGAACTGCATTTAGGTTCGGCTGAGTAACCTCAAGGATCAGAACAGTTGCTGTACATGAGAAGTATCATCCCCGGCAAACCATTACAAAACATATAAAACAAACAGGAAAAAAAAAGCAACGTTTTAAAAGGTTGGACATTGTCCTATTGTAGCTGGGGATGATGTTGGTGTGACTAAAGCTGAAGTTAAGTGGCAATTAGTCAAGAGAGCACTGTTCGTGCATGCTGAAACACAATCCCTTGGGAATCCACTAGAATGGAAGATCGCCAGCCAGCCAGCACGACACAGATATTTTAAAAACATCTTAAACTAGATGTTTTAACCTCTGAAGCTCAACAGCACTACATAAGAACCTGTATTAAAGAACAGCAGCCGTGTACAAAAATTATTTACAGCTAGAATTAGTAACGTACGCTAACGCTATTAACGCATATTTTACTACAGATCCTAATTTTATGCAAAGGCACCTAGTTACTAATAAGGCATGTTAACGTCGTCACTGTGCACTAATAGCGCACTTTAGCCAATAGATAGATTTTTGAATTAATAGGGTTGTCCAACTTGATACGACAGTATAGCAATACATATCAAGTTGGACAGCCCTATTAATTCAAAAATCTGTCATATCAAGGCCCACCTGGTCTGTTTTTTTGTTTTTTTTAATTGTTACCATTTTTGCTTTCACCAGAAGGCTGACTCAAGCCTCAACCAATCCTTTTCATGAGAAAGCGGTGTTACTTACCTGTAACAGGGGTTCTCCGTGGACAGCAGGATAAGTCAGCCACACCAGGTGTCGTCCTCCAGGCGGCGCCATCTACGGAAGTGCTCTCAAGAGCCCAGATTTCTGAGCAGGTATGAGACCCCACCTCCCTGGCCCGCCCCTAGCCCAGCCAGTGAGTAACTAGCTCCGCCTTCAGGCTAGGGTGCGAGCCAGTCGGTCACCCTCAGACAGGTGAGGTGGGCGGGAACGTGTGGCTGACTTATCCTGCTGTCCACGGAGAACCCCCGTTACAAGTAAGTAACCCCGCTTTCTCCATGGACAAGCAGGAAGCGTCAGCCACACCAGGTGACTCCCTAGCTACACGAGAGCGCGCTGAGGTGGATAAGGGGGGCTGAACAGATCATATGCAGCCAGAAGAGCAAATTACCTGCACTCTAATATGCACCGCAGAACTCAGAGTCTATGTTTAAAAGCCTTTGTTAAGAATATGTAGATACACAAACCTGGAAGAAACTCTTCAGGAAAACTGTCTCTAAAATGTCATGAGAACATAAGATATGCCATAGTGGGTCAGACTAAGGTCCATCAAGCCTAAGATCCTGTTTCCAACAGTGGCCAATCCAGGTCACAAGTACCTGCCAGGTTTCTGAAAGGGTACACAGATTCCACGTTGCTTATCCTGGGGTAAGCAGTGGATTTCCCTGGTCCTCTTTAATAATGATTTATGGACTTTTCCTCCAATAACTTGTCCAAACATTTTTTTAAACCTAGCTACACTAACAGCTTTTATTGCATCCTTTGGTAACAAATTCCAGAGTTTGATAATGTGTTGAGTGAAAAAATATTTTCTCTAATTAGTCTTAAATAGGTTACACTGTAGTCCCAATGGCTAGAGGCCATTCCAAATAGAGCTTTAAGACTAGTTTTGCTTTTACAAATCATTTTTACTAAGGGAATTGTTCATAAATAATCCTGACTAGAGGCAAGTGCTCTTCAGGACAGAGAAGCTCTCACGTATGATGCTGATTTTATAAAGGCTGCATGGAAAATAACATAGTATATGATGGCAGATAAAGCGTAGTTACTCACCTGTAACAGGTGATCTCCGGGAACAGCAGGAATTTAGTCTTCACATATGGGTATCATCGGTACCGAAGGAGCCTGCGCGCTTTTGGGAGCATCCCTCAGCACATGCACACTGCCTTCCCGCCTTTCCAACTGTCCCTCTTCAGTTAAGTTTGTAGCTGAGTGAAAGGATAGAGGGAGAGAGGAAAGAGGAAAGAGACAAAGAGAGAGAGCGACAACTCCTAGGGGAGGTGGGTGGGTTGTGAAGACTAAATTCCTGCTGTTCCTGGAGATCACCTGTTACAGGTGAGTCACTACGCTAACTCCAGGAACAAGCAGGAATGTAGTCTTCACATATGGGGACTCCCTAACTGAAGATGCCAGGGAGGTAGCCCCAGGAAGGTGCCACCCTAGAAAGGTGGGAATTCTTCCTCCCCATAGATCTCTGGCATCCCACCAGGGTTGGTGGGTAGGAGTAGAATTAGGTCTGGAAGAGATTTTGAAGAACAGCTTGGCCGAAGTAGGCATCCCGACGGGAGGCTTTATCCAGGCAGTAGTGGGCTGTGAAGGTGTGTACCAAAGCCCAGGTGGCTGCTCGACAAATGTCATCGATAGACACAGAGTGGAGATTAGCCATGGAGGTTGCCATGGCTCTCACGTTATGAGCTGTGACATGGCCATGAAGAGGAAGACCCTTACTCTCATAAGCAAAGGATATGCATTGAGCAATCCATTTAGATAAAGTTCTTTTGGAGACTGGAAGTCCCAAATGACTAGGGTCAAAAGCCATAAAAAGTTGCGAGGACTTTCTATGTTGCTGTGTTCTCTGTAGGTAAAAGGCTCTTTTACAATCCAAAGTATGAAGATTTCTTTCTGCATTAGAGGCGTGAGGCCTCGGAAAAAATACAGGAAGATAAATTGATTGTTTCAAATGAAAAGGCGAAACCACCTTTGGCATAAAGTGTGGATGAGTTTTAAGAACAACCTTATGATGAAACCTAGTATAAGGAGGATCAGCCACTAAAGCTTGCAGTTCACTAATGCGCCATGCAGAGGTGATTGCAATTAGGAAGATGACCTTCCAGGTCAAAAACGTAAGGGTTGTAGTGGCTAAAGGCTCAAAAGGCGGCTTCATGAGCTGCCCGAGAACTAGTTTTAGATCCTATGCCACCGGTGCTGGCTTAATGGGAAGTTTGGTTAATAGAAGACCTCTCATAAATCGGGGTATCAGTGGATGAGAGGAAATTGGTTGTCCATTCAAAGGCTTATAAGAAGCTGCAATTGCACTAAGATGGACTCTTACCGAATTGGTCTTTAGACCAGAATTCGATAAGTGAAGGAGATACTCTAGTATCAATTCTAAAGGTATGACAAGGGGGTATAATCCCTTCTTGGAGCACTATATAGTAAAATGTTTCCACTTGAAGGCATAAGATCTTCTTGTGGAAAGTTTCCTAGAAGCCCGAAGGATATACTTTACCTGTTGGGACAGGTTAAAATCCTGAAGTTCTAAGCCTTCAGCAACCAGGCCGTGAGATGCAGGGACTGGGGATTCGGGTGCCATAGCATCCCGTCCTCTTGGGAAAGGAGATCTGGAGCATGCCCTAACTCCAGAGGTGCAGCTTGAGAGAGACGTAGAAGCAGGGGATACCACGCTTGGCGTGGCCATCATGGTGCTATGAGAATCATGCGACCCCTGTCTCTCTGAAGCTTGAAGAGTGTTTTGGGGATGAGGGGAATGGGTAGGAAGGCATAAAGGAAGTCCTGACCCCAGTGAAGGAGGAAGGCATCCCTTGCCTGACAATTGTGAGCCAGAATCCTGGAACAGAACCAGGGAAGTTTGGCATTCAGTGGACTTGCAAAGAGGTCTATGTCTGGAGTGCCCCAGAGATGAAATATCTCTGCCACCTGGTCTAGATGGAGGGACCACTCGTGAGGCAGCAGTACTCGACTGAGTTTGTCTGCCCAAAGGTTTTGAGTGCCTGGAAGATATACCACTAGAAGGTGAATTTGATTCTCTCTGGCCAGGGCCCACAGTCATAAAGCTTCATTGCATAACGACAGAGAGCCTGTTCCGCCCTGCTTGTTCACATAGAACATGGCTACTTGATGGTCCGTCTGGACTAGGACTGTCTGGTAGCTGAGCTGGGCATGGAATACCCGAAAAGCTAAATAGATTGCTCTTAATTCCAGGAGGTTTATGTGTAGACCAACCTCCTGTGGAGTCCAGGTTCCCTGGGTAGAGAGATGATTCAGGTGTGCTCCCCAAACAACCTGTGATGCATCTGTCATTAGGGTGGCCTGAAAAAGGGATCGATGAAAAGGAGACCCCACTGTCAGATTTTCTAGTGATTGCCACCATTGGAGGGACAAAATTAGATGTTGAGAGTTTATTATTTTGTCTGATAAAAGACCTGTGGCCTGTGTCCACTGAGTGGATAGGGTCCACTGAGCTGCTCGCATGTAGAGGCGAGCATATTGGACTACATGAACTGTGGATGCCATATGTCCCAGCAACTGTAGTAGCTCTCGAGCAGTTAGGGAGGATTTCCCTGCTGCTTAAGAAGCTAGTTGCATCATGCGAAGACACCGGGCCTGTGGAAGGAAAGCCTTTGCCTGTCTGGTATCTAGACAGGCCCCTATGAATTCCAGGCATTGGGAAGGAACAAGTTGGGATTTTGGGAAGTTTATTACCAACCCCAAGTATTGGAGGATTCGCATTGTGTGGGACAGTGCAGTGCTGGCCTCTGCAACTGTAGGGGCTCGAATGAGCCAGTCATCTAAGTAAGGGAAGACGAATATCCCCAGGGTTCGCAGAAACGCAGCTACTACTGCCATGCATTTCGTGAATACCCTTGGTGCTGAAGCTAGACCAAAGGGAAGAACCCGTACTGGAAATGTTTTCCCCTGAAAAGGAAATGTAAGAATTTCCTGTGATCTGGATGGATCAGAATGTGAGTGTATGCATCCTTTAAGTCTAGAGAGCAAAGCCAATCCTGGCTTTGAAGGTATGGCAGAAGAGTTCCTAGAGAAATCATTTTGAACGTCTCTCGAAACAGGTATTTGTTCAATTCTCTGAGGTCTAAAATGGGTCTGTGTCCGGTTTTCTTTGGAAGAAGAAAATAGGGGGAGTAGAACCCTGCACCCCATTGAAGAATAGGTACCTCCTCTATTGCCCCTTGGGCAAGAAGTGTTGAGACCTCGTGATCTAGCAGATCGTCTGCAGAGGTTGGAGAATTGAATTGTTTTACAATTGTAGTAGGGGGCATGCTGTGAAAATGGAGCTTGTACCCCTCTCCTACAATGGACAGAGTCCAATCTTCTGCTGTTTTCTGATGCCATCTGTTGGCAAAGTGGCATAACCTGCCTGGGATATTGGGGGGTTGGGGACCCCTCAGAGGCAGGAAGGCTAAGCTCTCTAGGAAGGAGTCAAAGCCCTTGAGGGGGCTAAACCTGCAGAGCTGGTTGGGCTCTCGGGCCTTTTGGCTTCTTTTGCTGTCTAATTTGTCCCTTTTGGGCAACCTGACCCTGCATTTGACTCTGCTGGGTATAGGAAGGATAAAATTTCCTCTTTTTGCTGAAAGAGGGTTTTTTATAAGGCTTCTTTTTGACTGGAGTGGCTGTAGATTTTGACATTCTATCTAGAGTAGTATTGTCAACATCTAACTCGTTAGCCTTTTCCTGCCAGTTCTTGCCGAAGAGATTCTCTCCCGTGCAAGGAATGTTGCCTAACTTGTCCTGTACCCAAGTCTCCAAGTCTGATGCCTGAAGCCAGGCAATCTGTCGTGCGCCAATGGCAATAGCAGAGGTTCTGCTGATGCATTCAAAGCAGTCAAAGGCTGCACGATTTACAAACTTGGAGACATTTTGAGCATGCTTAACTAGAGCAAGAAAGTCTTGTCTCTTGTCATCTGGGAGAAATGGGCTCATAAGCTCCAAGTCTCCTGTAACTTCCTTGAGGAACATTCCCATATATAGTATATATGAACTGATCCTAGTTGAAAGCATAGAAGCCTGAAATGTTCGGCACCCAAAAGCGTCCAGAGTCCTGCATTCACGACCTGGAGGATTGGATGCATACCTCTTTGCACTTTTCATCCTACGCATGCCTGACTCCACCACCATTGAATGGTGTGGCAGCTGAGTCTTTTGAAATCCAGGACATGGCGGAACTCGATACATAGTATCAAGTCTCCTGGAGTGAGGATATGTAGTCAAAGGTGTCTCCCACATTCTGAGCATCAAGTTATGCAGAATTTCATGGATGGGCAGAGTGGCTGCCTCCTTTGGAGCTTTAGGATATTGGAGAATTTCCAATTCCTTTGCTCTGGGTTCCTCTTCAGGAGCCACCGTGATTGAAAGGCCCTTGGCCATATCACGAATAAAATCCTGAAAAGACATGTCCTCTGGAGGTGACAATCTGCATTGGGGAGAAGAGGGATCTTCTGGGAGAAATCCTCTAGTACCAGCAGAATTGTCAGAGTCTTCGGAATCGGAGGATTCGAAGTATTCCTGACTACGATGCTCATGCAAAGCACGGTCCTGGTATCGATCGAAGTCGGTACCGAGTTGATCCGGTACTGCTCTGTCAATTCCAGCCAAAGATGGCATGGGAAGAATTCCCACCGGGGCCGGTACCGGTACCTGTGTCTGTACCGGTGTAGGTACCGGCATTGGTGCCGATGTCGGTACTGGTGCCCATTGGACCAACGGGACCACAGCTAAGAGAAGAGCGCAATGCTGCGTTCGATAGTGAGGAACCTCAGGTCTATCGATGCTGCCAATGCCTGGGTGTCGGTACCAGTGAAAACAGCCGGGACCCCTGAGCATGGCACAGGTAGTTCTTGCGAGGCTGAGGCCTCGAGAACATCCTGGAGCCCCATTGATGCTTTGGAAGCCGAAGCCTCCCGCCGGGGCTGCTTTGCCGGTTTGGTTCCCTCAAGGGCAATGCCAATGGCCTTTCGATGCTTAGCAGGAGAGCTATCCTTTGAGGACCGGCTTTTATGTTTAGTTACCTGAGATCCATGGAAGGAAGAGGAGGCCCTTGAAGATGTCGATGCAATGGATCTGGCATCCGAAGAAAAGAGGGTACCAAGCTTTGCAGCCTGGTTCTGTCTTCCTCTTTTAGTCATCCCCATACAGGAGAGACATTCAGATGGAGAATGTTCAGGCCCTAAACATTTAAGACACCAATCATGGGTGTCAGTGATGGAAATGGTACCGCCACACTTAGTACATTTTTTAAAACCACTAGTTGGTTTTTCCATGTTTTAGGAATATGGGGGCCTAGTGCCCCAAATGGCGCCTAGCACCGAAAAAGAAAAGTTTCTGAAGAGAAACAGTTCAAAGTATAAGTTTTTGTTTTGTTTTGTTTTTTAGAAAAGAAAAGAACCGGTGGTACCGGTAAGCGTCGTGCGGAGGCAAACGCGACCACAAGAAAACAATTTTAAAGACAGACTTTTCTGTGGTGACAGGGTATGGATCCTGTCGGCTCCGCGAAAAACGAAGAACTGAAGAGGGACAGTTGGAAAGGTGGGAAGGCAGCGCGCATGTGCTGAGGGATGCTCCCAAAAGCTTTCCTATTGGACGCTGGGGAGCGTTCCCGCGCAGGCTCCGTCGGTACCGACGATACCCATATAAGAAGACTACATTCCTGCTTGTTACTGGAGATAGACCAGTATGGTCCATCTAGTCTGCCCAGTAAGGTTGCCAGAGTGGTTGTAACTGCATCGTGCAAGTCTGTGCTATTTACGTGCATAAGTCCCTAATTTGAAGGGCTTACATGCATGAATGAACACTTGCATACACACTTTGGACGAGTTCTCTACTGTAAATGCACATATAAGTTCCATCACGCATAACTTCAGTCGGGTGGAACTTGGACAGACTGCAGGCAGGACCATAATGCAAGTGCGTAGGTTAAAGAATGCTACGATCTACACACGTCTCTGCACCAATCTAGGCACCGTCAGCTATACCTGCTCTCGGGCGGGTATCACTACAGCATCCTGGTTGAGACGCATTCATATAATGGTATTTTAGAAAGCAAAGTACGCACGTGCTTCATTTTATAAAACAAGCCCCACATACACACACCTTCTTCATGCCAAACATGAAGGGCCCATTCCAACCAAGACATGAAAAATAATCTCTAGATTTTTAGACTTAAATCGAAGATCTGCAATGAGCAAATGCAATGGTGCTATATGCTAGCGGTCATATTTTGAAGTACTTGAAATCGCCCAAGTAGTTTTTTTGGTAACTGATTATAAATTGAATTACAACAATCCAGACACGATAATATGATAGCTCATAACTCTCCTATGATGTGAAGAACAAAGAATAGTTTAACTACTTTCTACAGTAGAACTAGAATCTAGGATCACACTTTGATTTCTGATCTCAGGAAACAAATGCAAAGATACATTACCCAAATTCATCAGGGAAACCGTGCACTGACCCAGGAGATCTCAGTTTTGTCAGTATTTAAGACTATTAAACTTCCAATCTGAAATAGTTGTCATTATCTCAGCAATGGCCTCCAAAGCTAAGAATCATGCCAGGCCAGTAAAACCGGATATCATCAGCATAAATATATACCTTCACCCCCCAAACTCTAAATCAGAGCTCCTAGAGGAGTAAAACAGACGAACAAAAAATGACAACAGATAAAGACCATATAGCCTTTGGTTAACATTAAAAAGAATGGGAGATAGAGGGAACCCCTGAAAGTTACGGCCATTCCTGAGACAATTCATGACCTATAGAGACGTTTTGAGATCTATTGCGTAAGTTCCACTTGCCTCACAGATCCAGACAAGCCATTAGCGTACAATACAGCGATTACAACCATGTCTAGGGTGGAAAGGTGCAGCTCAGGTACAGGCAGCTTGATAAATCAACCCAATGAAGTGTGCGGAAAAGACAGGAAAAAGGCGAGTATTAAGAGATCAAAACTTACGCTCGTGAGAAATAAGGAGCATGTCAACTGCCAGGCTCTGATGATGAGAATACTATAGTATTAAAAACAAAAAAAAGCTATTTTGTTTTAAAGAGACTATATACTGAACACAAAATCATTACCATTTCTATTTGGTTTATTCTTAGTTTAAGTGTGCCCCAAGAACCAATTAAGTGTTTAATCTTGAAAGCGCTCATTTATAGAATCAAGTTAATCAAGGTCCTATGGTGCCAAGGATCAGAATCCCTCGCCCCCAGGCCACTATCACACCGATATATGCGCAACGCACCCAACATAAGCTCTGGGATACAGCTCTCCAAATCTAGGATTTGTTTGGAAAATGTTTGTGTTAGCGGGTTTAATCTTCTTGGTGGCAGGACATGACTCCCACTTTGCTCCCTCATATGTTCATGTTCTTAACCTTAGCCCAAAAGCCAAGAGGAGACTTTCTTCACCTCCCACCACAGAACCACTCTTGGATCACAATGCAACAAGAAGGCCAAAAAGAAAGCTCCCGTTTATTTGATCTGAAAGCACAGTTACTTACCTGTAACAGGTGATCTCTGGGAACAGCAGGAATAAGTCTTCAAATATGGGTATCGTCGGTACCGACTGAGCCTGCGCGGGAACGCTCCCCAGCGTCCAATTAGAAAGCTTTTGGGAGCATCCCACAGCACCTGCGTGCTGCCTTCCCACCTTTCCCAACCGCCTCTCTCCAGTTCGAGTTTTAAAGCTGAGACAAAGAGAGAGAGAGAGGGAAGGAAAGATAGATAGAGAGATACAACTCCTAGGGGAGGTGGGTGGGTTGTGAAGACTTATTCCTGCTGTTACCAGAGATCACCTGTTACAGGTAAGTAACTGTGCTATCTCCAGGAACAAGCAGGAATGAGTCTTCACATATGGGGACTCCCTAGCTGCAGATGCCAGGGAGAGACCCCAGAGTTGTGTGTCCTTGAAAAGGGCTCCACCTCCCCCCATTGATCTCTGGCATCCAACCAGGGTAGGTGGGTAGGAGTTGATTAGGAATGGAACAGGTGTTTGAGAACAGCCTGACCAAACGAGGCATCCCGGCGGGAGTCCTTGTCCAAACAGTAATAGGCTGTGAAGGTATGAACCGAAGCCAAGGTGGCCGCTCGACAGATTTGGTCGATGGACACAGAGTTTAGATGAGCCATTGAGGCTGCCATGGCCCTCACAATGTCAGCTGTGACATGGCCCTCCAGAGAAAGGTTCCTACTCTGGTAGGCGAAAGAAATACACTGAGCAATCCAGTTGGACAGTGTTCTCTTAGAAACTGGAAGTCCTAAATGGGAAGGATCAAAAGCAACAAAGAGCTGAGAAGACTTTCTATGTTGCTGTGTTCTTTGTAAGTAAAAGGCGAGAGCTCTTTTACAATCCAAAGTATGAAGATTCCTCTCTGCACTTGATGCATGAGGTCCTGGAAAAAAGGCAGGTAAGTATACCTCTTGATTCAGATGAAAAGGCGAGAATACTTTGGGCATAAAGTGTGGATTGGTCCTGAGGACTACCTTATCATGATGGAACCTTGTATAAGGAGGATTAGCCACCAAGGCTTACAACTCACTGATGCAACGTGCTGAGGTGACTGCAATGAGAAAGATAACCTTCCAAGAAAGAAATTTCAAGGAGGTGGTGGCTAAATGTTCAAAGGGTGGCTTCATAAGCTGGCCAAAAACCATATTTAAGTCCCATGCCACTGGAGGTGGTCTAATGGGAGGTTTAGTTAAAAGAAGGCCTCTCATGAATCTTGCTATAAGAGGATGAGAGGAAATAAGCTGTCCATTGAGAGGCTTGAGGGACGCTGCAATAGCACTCAAATGGACTCTTACTGAATTCGTTTTAAGGCCTGCATGGGATAGATGCAGAAGATACTCTAGTAACGAATTCAGAGGTATTGCAAGAGGGTTAAGACCCTTCTCTGAACACCAAATGGTAAATCTTTTCCATTTGAAAGCATAAGAACGCCTAGTGGAAGGCTTTCTAGAAGCATGAAGAATATCTCTGACTTGCTGAGAGAGATGAAAAACTTGAAGGTCTAGGCCTTCAGCAACCAGGCCCTGAGATGGAGACTGGGGGTTTGAGTGCCACAACATTCCGTCTTCCTGGGATAGAAGATCTGATGCAGAGCCCAATTCCAGGGAGGGAGCTTGAGAGAGATGCAGAAGTAGAGGGTACCACACTTGGCGTGGCCAATGTGGTGCTATGAGAATCATGGAACCTCAGTCTCTCTGAAGCTTGAAAAGTGTTTTGGGAATTAGGGGAATGGGTGGAAAGGCATAAAGGAAGTCTTGACCCCAGTGAAGAAGGAAGGCATCCTTGGCCTGAACTCCCTGACACGCAATTCTGGAACAGAACCGGGGAAGTTTGGCATTCCACGGACTTGCAAAGAGGTCTAAGTCCGGGGTTCCCCAAATTCGAAAAATCCTGGCTACCTGGTCCATGTGGAGGGACCACTTGTGTGGAAGCAGAACTCGACTGAGTCTGTCTGTCCAAGAGTTTTGAACGCCTGGAAGATATACTGCCATAAGATGAATCTGATGCTCTCTGGCTAAGGCCCACAGTCGCAAAGCTTCGTTGCAAAGCGACAGAGCCAGTCCCTCCCTGCTTGTTCACATAGAACAAGGCTACTTGGTTGTCCGTGTGGATGAGGACTGTCCTGTAGCTGAGCAGGGAGTGGAACACTCTGAGAGCTAAGAAAATTGCTCTGAGTTCCAAGAGATTGATGTGTAGAGAAGTCTCCTGTGGAGACCAGATGCCCTGGGTGGAGAGATCTTGCAGATGAACTCCCCAACCCATTGGAGAGGCATCTGTTGTAAGGGTTGCTTGGGGAAGTGACTGCTGAAAAGGGGACCCTAGCAACAGGTTTTGAGAGGACTTCCACCACTGGAGAGACCAAAAAAGGCGATTGGTGAGGGGGGTTATAGGGTCGGAGGAATTTACCTGTGTTTCCATCTATGGGCCTAATGGGAGTCAAGGGGAGTTTTGGAAGGATGTGGGAAGGGTGGTGGAACAGCACATGCGAGGGCGGTTAATCGTGTGGGGGGGGGGGGGATTTTAATGTTGTGCTGCAACCGGGGTTTGATAGGCAACCACGGGGTGTGGATGGTGGGGGGAAAGATAGGGCTGGGTTAAAACAGTTGATGAAGCGGTTTAATTTGTTGGATGCTTGGAGGGTGCAGAACCCCGGGAGGAGGGACTTTACGTTTTACTCCGCACCACACTGTAGCTGGAGTCGGATTGATATGGTGTTGGTGGAGGCGGAGTGGATGGGGCGGGTGAAGGAAGTGGGGATGGAGCCGGTGGTTTGGACGGATCACAGTGCGGTGGAGTTGGTCTTGAGCGGGAGGCGGGATGAGGGGGTGAAGTTTTGGCGTTTAAATGAGAGTTTACTGAAGAGGGCTGAAGTGGTGGCTGATATTAAGGAGGTGATTCGGGAGTATTTGGAGCGGAATGATACGGGAGAAGTGCGGACGGTGGTGGTATGGGAAGGTTTGAAGGCAGTGATCCGGGGGAGATTCATTATGTGGGGGGCGAAGTTTAAAAGAGAAAGGGGAGTGAAGGAGGCGGAGTTGCGGGGGCAGCTGTTGCAAGCAGAGCGGGCCTATCAAGGTTCAGGGAGGATAAAGGATAGGCATGAGGCGGAGAGGTTGAGAGGGGAATTGCGGAAGTTGCAGGTTGATAGCATTGCGTTTCAGGTGAATCAGGTGAAGCAGGTGTATTATGAGTTTGGCGACAAGGCGGGGAGGTTATTGGCCCGGAAGCTGAAGCAACGGCGGGTGAATGTGATGATTTGTCAAATCAGACAGGAGACGGGGGATCTGTGCTGTGAGGAAGCGGGCATCCGGGAAAGCTTTGCACAATATTATCAGGCCCTCTATAGGACGGATAGTGGGATAGATGACGACTCTATAGGGCAGTACCTGGAGGAGGTCCATTTCCCTCAGTTGGAGGGGGCGGCTAGGGGGGGGTTGGAAGCGGCTATTTCAGTAGCAGAACTAGGAAGAGCAGTGAAGGGGTTGGTGGGGGGGAAAGCACCGGGGCTTGATGGATTTTCGGGGGGTTTCTATAAGATGTTCTTTGAGGACTTTGGGGACCTGTTGGGCAGGGTGTTTAATGGGATGTTAGAGGACGGTGGGGAACTAACGCGGGAGATGTTAACGGCGGGGATCACTGTTCTCCCGAAAAAGGGGAAGGATCTTTGGTGTTGCAGTTCGTACCGGCCTATATCTTTATTGAATGTTGATGTTAAGTTGATGGCGAAAGTGTTGGCTGATCGCTTGGCTCCGTTGCTGCCTGGGCTGATCGGGGCAGATCAGTCCGGGTTTATTGCAGGACGGCAGGCGGGGGATAATATTCAGAGAGCCATGGGGGTGGTTTGGGAGGCTAGGCAGGGGAAGGAGGAGTGTATCTTAATGTCGATTGATGCTGAAAAAGCATTCGATAGGGTACACTGGGGTTTTTTGATGAAGGTCTTAGGCAAGCTGGGGTGTGGGCCCAATTTTGTGAAATGGATAGGGGGGTTATATACGGGCCCGCGGGCACGGGTGAAAGTCAATGGGGGTTACTCGAGGGTGTTTGAGCTTGGGCGGGGGACGCGGCAGGGTTGCCCCCTGTCGCCTTTACTGTTCGCCATGGTAGTTGAGCCGTTTGCGCAGCGGATTCGGGCCAATGATCAGATAATGGGGTTGGGGAGGGGAGGGGTACAACATAAGATCTCCTTGTATGCGGACGACATTTTGTTATATATATGTGAGCCACAGGAGGTGCTACCGGAGGTTATGCGGGAATTAGCGCACTATGGGAGGGTATCGGGCTTTCGAATGAATATAGACAAGACGGAGGTACTTAATATCTCGACGCCTCCTGCGGCGGTGGAGCAGTTAAAACGGGCCTATCCAGTGAGATGGGTGGAGAAATCCCTCGGCTATTTGGGGGTTCAGATAACAGCACGGTATGAGGATGTCTATGACGCAAACTACCCGAAGGTTTTAAAGGGGATTGGGAGGGCTTTAGAGGGGTGGATGGGATACGAGACTTCCTGGCTGGGGCGGGTGGCGGTGGTTAAAATGGCGGTACTCCCGAAGTTGTTATATTTGTTTCAGGCGTTGTTGGTGAAGGTTCCTGGGGCAGTTTTGCGGGGATTGCAAAGGAAGATTTTCCAGTATATTTGGAAGCGGAAGCCCCCGCGGGTAGCTCGGGCAGTTATGTTTGCTAGAGTGGAGGAGGGGGGGTTGGGAGTTCCGAATCTTTTGGATTACTATAGAGCGGCTCAGTTGAGTCATGGTATGGCTTGGCGGAGGGGGGTGGAGGAGAAGCCAGGGGTGCAGTTGGAAAGATCGTATGTGAGGGGGGGGGGCGCTTAGATGCATGGTTGTGGGCTTCGCCGGGCACTCGGAGGGAATTGGGGGTTGGGGCTCCGGGGATGAGAGATGTGGCGGGGATTTGGGATGGGTGGTGGGGGCGGCGGCAGCGGGAGCAGGGTGTGGAAACCGTTTCGTCCGGGGTGGGAAGGGGGGAGATTTGATCGGTGGTTGGCCAAAGGGTTGGAGTGCTTCTTTCAATTATGGGAAGGGGAGGTCCTTTTGAGCTTTGAGAGGCTACAAGAGTTATATGGCTTGGAGGAGGGGGATCGATTTGCGTATATGCAAGTGCGTTAATATATGGGTCAGGTGCAGAGAAGGCGGGGGTTGAAGCAGGAGCTATTGCTGGTGGAGGAGGGTTGGCTGGCGCATAGGGGGGGAGGGGGTTGATTTCTGGGCTGTATAGGGGAGTGCGAGAGGCGGAGGGGGGGCAGTTCAAATATATGCGGGAGTGGGAGGAGGACCTGGGGATGTCCCTGGAGTTGAAGGATTGGAGGGTGGTGTGGTCCCAGGGTAAGAAGGTGCCCCTAGCTAGCAGTATCCGGGAGAATGGGATTAAGAATTTGGTTCGCTGGTATTATACGCCCACGAAACTGCATAAGATGTTTCCGGGTGTTTCGGCGGCCTGTTGGAGGGAGTGTGGGGAGGAGGGTACTTTCTGGCACATTTGGTGGGGGTGCGGTAAAATAAGGGTTTTCTGGAGAGGGGTGCAGCAGTGGATACTGCGGGTGGTTGGGGTGGAAGTGAGGTTACAGCCGGGGATATTTCTCCTGTCGTGGTGGGGGGTGGAGAGGCAGCAGGGGGGGCGGGTAGTTTTGGCTTGTCTCAGTACTGCCCGCTGTGCGGTAGCAGCGGCTTGGAAGCAGCGGGAGGCGCCCTCGGAAGGTTGCTTTGTGCAACGGTTGAGGCATATTGTCCTGATGGAAAAGTTGACGGCGGCAAGACGGGGTAGGGCTGACAAATTTGAGGTGCTTTGGGGGGAGGTCTGGCGGTGGGTGGGAGATAAGGGGGGGAGGGGTAGGGGGGATATAAGAAGTTAGTGGGGGGGGTTCTGTATGGGGGGGTGGTTGAGAATGGGGGGGAGGGGGAGGAGGAAGGGGGGGAGGTTTTGAACATAGAGGTCTGATTGGGTGAGTAGGGGGGGGGGCCTCTGATGGGGCAGGGGAGGGGTAAGGGGGAGCGGGGTTTATGTGTTTATGTTTTTTGGTTAGTTATGGAGGTATATTAGGCTGCCAGGTGGTGGTCGGTTGGCAGTGGCAGTGGTGGATGTATTCCATGTTTCAGTGCCCTGATGTTTGTATTTTATACTGCAACCTTTAATAAAAAGTTATTTACAAAAAAAAAAAAAAAAGAAAAAGGCGATTGGAGTTTGCTATTTTGTCTGACAGGCAACCTGATGCCTGAGTCCATTGGGTGGACAAAGTCCATTGAGCTGCCCTCATGTGAAGGCGAGCATATGGAACCACATGCACAGTGGATGCCATGTGGCCTAAGAGTTGTAACATTTCCCGAGCAGTTAAATGGGACTTTAACTGTATTTGGGAGGCTAACTGCACCAAGCGTAGGCAACGAGCCTGAGGAAGATAGGCCCTTGCAGTTGTGGTATCCAGGACAGCCCCTATAAACTCCAGAGATTGAGTAGGGGTGAGATTGGATTTTAGGATGTTTATTACCAGTCCCAAATACTGAAGGACACGCATTGTGCAGGTTAGAAAAGTCTTGGCCTCTGACTGAGAGGGAGCTCGAATGAGCCAGTCGTCCAGATATGGGAAAACGAATATTCCCAGGGTGCGTAGAAATGCAGCTACTACTGCCATGCATTTCGTGAACACCCTTGGTGCGGAGGCCAGACCGAAAGGAAGCACCCTGTATTGGTAGTGCTTTTCTCAAAAATGAACCGAAGGAACCTTCTGTGTGTTGGATGGATGAGGACATGGGTGTACGCATCCTTGAGATCTAGAGAACAAAGCCAGTCCTGACTCTGAAGGTATGGAAGCAGAGCACCGAGAGAAATCTTGAATTTCTCCTTGAATAGAAATTTGTTCAATTCTCTGAGATCTAAGATGGGTCTGTAGCCCCCTGTTTTCTTTGGAATAAGAAAATAAGGGGAGTAGAACCCTGTGCCTTGCTGAAGAAGAGGTACTTCTTCTATTGCCCCTTGGGCAAGAAGGGTGGCAATCTCCTGACCCAGAAGGTCGAGGAGAGATGTTGGAGAATTGAACTGTTTCACTATGGTGTGAGGGGGAAGGCTTAAGAAATGAAGCTTGTATCCTTCCCTTATGATAGAGTCCACTGTTCTGCTGTGATTTGTTCCCATCTGGGAGCAAAGTAAGTCAACCTTCCTGGAATGGTAAGGGGCTCTGGTTCTTCCAGAGCCAGAAAGGTTAAGTTCTCTAGCTGCAAGTCAAAGGCCCTGAGGAGGCTGAGGCTGCTGGGTCATGACAGGCCTAGCAGCCTTTGATTTGGCCTGTTTAGGTGGTTGCTGACGCTTTGCAGCAAAACGACCTGCAGAAGATGCCTGCTGACTATAAGCAGGATAGTATCTTCCCTTTTTAGAAAAAGATGTCTTTTTGAACAATCTTTTCTTAAAAGGAGCAGAGGGTAGACTTTGAAAGTCGATCCAAAGCAGAGTTTTCAGCATCCATCTGATTGGTAAGGATTGGCAAGCAAAGGCCAAACAGGTTTTCATCTGTACAAGGGATATTCCCTAATTCATCTTGTACCCAGAGCTCCAAATCAGAAGCTTGTAAACCAAACAATTCTGCGTGCCCCTATGGCAAATAGCCGAAGCTCTGCTTACACACTCAAAAGAGTCAAGGGCTGCACGGTTGGAAAATTTGGAGGCATCTTGGGCATGTTTGAGCCAAGTGAGAAACTCCTGCCTTTTATCCTCTGAAATAAAAGGGGTTAAAGTCTGCAGATGATCTGTGACTTCTTTTAGAAACATCCCTATATAGAGACTATAGGAGTTGATCCTGGCAGCTAGCATAGAAGCTTGGAAAACCCTTCGGCCAAAAGCATCTAGGGTCCTGCATTCACGCCCTGGAGGATTAGATGAGTGTCTCTTTGCACTCTTTATCTTTCTCATGGCAGACTCTACCACAGGGGTCTCAAACTCAAATTGCTTTGAGGGCCAAATGAGGACTTGTAAAGTAACCCGGGGGCCGCATAAGACGTGGGGCCTCATTTGCATAAGGGGCCTCATTTGCATAAATATTTGCATAATGTTACCATACACTAACTTTTAGTAAACATGCCTCTTAATGAGTATGGATAAAGAAAGGCTAAAAGATTTAGAAATAGGAAGACAATAATTAAACTGGGAACCCCAAAAAGACAAACTTGGAATGTACAACAACACTGTAGAAATAAAACTATAAATTAATTTCCTCTTGTACTAAACAAAGTGCAAACATTAATGATGCACATTTCCCAGAGCTGACATATTCCAGTTAATAAATTCAAAATAAAGAGATATTTTTCTACCTTTTGTGCATTTTTTTTCAGTTGCAATTGCTCCAGCCACTTCTGGTTGCTTCGTGTCTTCTGCTATCTCCATCGTCTGCTGTCCATTTGTCCTTTCTTCTCTCTTCTAGTTTTTTTCCATTCTCTCTCTCTACATCTGCTTTAACATACTAATCTTTCTCCTTTTGCTCTTTCCTCATTCCTATTTCATCCACTCAAATTTTACCCCTCCATCCTCAATCCCCACTTACTCTCCCAATACCTGGCCAATTGTAGATTTGTCTTCTCTTCCAGACAAAATATTTTTCCCCTCTCCATTTCACTTTCCCAGCTCCATCCCATTCTAATCCTCCCCCAACATCAGCTCCCTTCTAGTTCCAGCCCCACCCAGCATCTGCTCCTTTCTAGTCCCTGCATCAGTCCATTTCCAGTCCTATCCTAGCCTCACCATCAGCCCATTTCCAATCTTAGCCCCCCATCAGCCCATTTCCAATCCTAGCTCCCTCCCCTCACAGCCCATTTCCATTCCAAGCCCCCCTCCCCATCAGCCATTTGCAGTTCAAGCCCCCCTTCCACTCAGCCCATTTCCAGTCCTAGCAACCCCCCCAGCCCATTACCAGTCCTAGACCCCCCATAGCCCATTACCAGTCCTAACCTCCCCATAGCGCACTTCCAGTCTTACCCCCCCATCACCCCATTTTCAGTCTTACCCCCCCCATAGCCCATTACCAGTCCTAGTCCCCCCCATAGCCCACTTGCAGTCGTATCCCCCATCACCCCATTTTCAGTCTTACCTCCCCTCATAGGCCATTACCAGTCCTAACCCCCCAATCAGCCACCTCCAGTCTTAACCCCCATCACCCCATTTTCAGTCCTAGCCCCCACCATAGCCCATTACCAGTCATAACCCCCCCAGCCCATTACCAGTCATAACCCCCCCCTGCCAATAGCCCACTTCCAGTCCTAACCCCCATCTGCCCATTTACAGTCCTAGCCCCCACCATAGCCCATTACCAGTCATAACCCCCCCCTGCCAATAGCCCACTTCCAGTCCTAACCCCCATTACCCCATTTCAGTCAGCCCCTCCATAGCTCATTACCGGCCAGCGAAGGAGGGAAACAAAAAAAACCCCAAACCCTGGCTTCTGCCGTTGCCGCCGTGGCAGCGGCAGAATCAATTGTCAAATTTTAAAAAAAAAAAAAGACTTCTGCTGCTCAAGCAGCAAAATCAGCTGTCCTGCGGCCCCTTCCCCTGTGCCCGGAGATCCGAGTCTGCTCTATCAGCGGCGTGCTTTTCAAGCCGCGAGGAGAGTATTCCCCGGGGAATACTCTCCTCGCGGCTTGAAAAGCACGCCGCTGATAGAGCAGACTCGGATCTCCGGGCACAGGGGAAGGGGCCGCAGGACAGCTGATTTTGCTGCTTGAGCAGCAGAAGTCTTTTTTTTTTAAATTTGACAATTGATTCTGCCGCTGCCACGGCGGCAACGGCAGAAGCCAGGGTTTTGTGTTTTTTTTGTTTTCCTCTGTCGCGGGCCGCACAAAGTTGTCTCGCGGGCCGCATGCGGCCCGCGGGCCGCGTGTTTGAGACCCCTGCTCTACCACAATAGAGTGGTGAGGAAGCTGAGTCTTGTGGAAGCCAGGACAAGGCTCCCTACCACCCGAAATTCGTGCCATAACTGACATAGTCCAATTCAGAAAGGCCCTCAAACATAACCTATTCATCAAATACTACCCTACATAAAGTGCAAAATTCTCACTACAAACTTAATCACATTCCCTCCTTTCCCAAGCACTATTGATAATTATACGTAAATACCTCTCTCATGTGTTCGAATTAACAGATCAATATTCTATGTATATAGTTTTATCCCCATATTATCCAAGTTTATCGTATCCAAGTTTATCTTCCTGTTTTATGTAAAACCGAGCAGCCTGTTGTTCTGGTCTTTGGTTCTCTGTAAACCGCGCTGATTGTAAATAGCGCGGTATATAAAAAATTGAAATAAATAAATAAAAGGAGGGACACGATACATGGTGTCTAACCTGCGAGAATGAGGAGAAGTGGTGAGAGGTGTCTCCCACATCCTCAACATGAGATCATACAGAATCTCATGAACAGGTAAAGTAGCTGCCTCTTTAGGAGTTTTAGGATATTGTAAAATATCTAACTCCTTGGCTCTGGGTTCTGACTCAGGGGCCACAGTGATGGAGAGGCCCCTAGCCACTTCCCTAATGAAGTCTTGAAAAGACAAGTCTTCTGGAGGAGACATTCTTTGTTTAGGAGAAGGCGGCTCCTGAGGAAGAAGTATCGATGCCTCGACAGAACCCTCAGAGTCATCCGAGTCTTCAGATGAATCGAAGTATCGCCTGTCTGGATGCTCCTGTAGAGCCCGATAGCCGTACCGAGTAGGATCGGTACCGGGAGTAACTGGTACCGGTTCGGTACCGATGGGCATCATAGGCAGGGTACCGTTGCAGTCGACACCGAAGCCGATGCAATCGGTACTGGCACCAGGAGTGATGCCGGTGTCAGAGCCGGTACCGACAACGGGGATTGTTGCGGTACCGGAGGCGTCACAGTCTGTATGAATGCCGACAGGGTGCGCTGCATGGCCAGAATCTTCTGATCCATCGACGCCACCAATGTCTGGATGTCGGTACCAGTGGGAGCCACCGGTAACCCAGAACACGGCAGCAGGTGATCTGTCGAGGCCGAGCCATCGATGTCAACCTGTGACCCCATAGATAACGCTTTGGAAGCTGGAGCTTCCCGCCGGGGTAATTTTGCCGGTGCGGAATCCTCGAGGGCAAGTCCGGAGGCATCTCGATGCTTAGAGGGAGATCTACCCTTCGAGGACCGGCTAGATTTATGCTTGGTTACCTGAGATCCATGGGAGGAAGAAGCAGCCCTGGAAGACGTCGATGCCACCGAAGTTGCATCAGAGGGAAACAGGGTACTGAGCTTGGCTGCTCGGTTCTGCCGACCTCTTTTAGACATCATGGTACAGGACATACAATCCGTGATGGAATGGTCAGGCCCCAAGCATTTTAGACACCAGTCATGGGTGTCGATGACAGAAATAGTACCGCCACATTTTGTGCACTTTTTGAACCCGGAGGCGGGCTTCTCCATGAGGAGAAATATTTTTAGGCCTAAGGCCCAAAAACTGAAAATGCACAGTAAGAAAAGATAAATTATTGTTTTTTGGGGTTTTTTTGAAAGAAAGAAAAGAAAAGACCGGCGGTACCAGTCCGACGTCGAAGAAGGCAGAAGCAACACAAAAGAATTAAGAAAAAAAATAAAGAACTTCTGCGGTGACAGGAACACGACCTGCTGGCTCCGCGGAAAAGAAGAACTGGAGAGAGGCGGTTAGGAAAGGCGGGAAGGCAGCACGCAGGCGCTGTGGGATGCTCCCAAAAGCTTTCTAATTGGACGCTGGGGAGCGTTCCCGCGCAGGCTCCGTCGGTACCGATGATACCCATATGTGAAGACTCATTCCTGCTTGTTCCTGGAGATCCAAGACCAGAGTATCAGTAGAGGTAAAGGAATGCAGAATTTTCAAGTACACCTTCCAAGGCTGCCTATACAAATTGCATCTTATGAACTCCCGAAGGAAACGCTCTGGTATGATGAGAGTACGATGGCAAGGGTTAGCAGAAAACTTTAAAGACCGAGCTCCTACCCTAACTTAGAAGTGAGGTTCACTGTTTTCATGATATGCACCAAAACTAACTAGATGTCATGTGCCACTTCTGTCTGCTGGTTGCAGAACATAACCTCCACTTATCGGGATTGGTCTCACATGACGAAAAAGAATGCACTTTTTTTTTTTTTTTAATTGAAAACTGTTTTTGTTTATTTCTGTACACACTGCTATTGAAGTCTATTGGATGTGAATGATATAGGGGAAGAAACAGACACTCTTGCAAGACAGCTGGTGGGGGGGATGTGATTTGTTTTCTGAAAATTAGCTCATATAAATAAAATAATGCTCACCCACGTAGGTGAAAAGTACATGAGCAGTTTCACTCCTTAGCAGTACATTTTTCCTAGAGAAAGAAGTGCTTTGTGGAGCTCTTTCATTACTACAGGAGGACCGTGGGTCAATTTTAGCAGGCAATGAAAAAGATGCAGAGACTACTGCCGTGGACCCCTCCCCACCCCCCCCCCTCCAAAAAGCCCTGCTGCCCAAACTTTCAGTGAAATCATATCTGCACTTTCACATTGAAAACTATCCCAGAGAAAGTCCTTGCAGGTGTTTATTAACTGGTGCAAATATTCCCCCCCCCCCCCCCCCCGAGTAAAACTGTGTGCATGCTTTTGAAATTTGAAATTGTGCGAAGTTCCCAATACTGTCCACAAAATACCTCCCCTTACAGCTAACAAGGAGTGGAGGGAGTAGCCTAGTGGTTAGAGCAACTGCCCAGTACCCAGAAGATCAAGGGTTCAATTCCCACTGGCACTCTGTGACTTTGGGCAAGTCACTTTACCCTCCATTGCCTCGGAATAAAAGGCCGGCAATCCACTTCCGGTGATACATTGCCAAGAAAACCCAGAGGTAGCTGGGTCACTATGAGTCAACACTGACTTGATGGCACTAAAAAAACAAAAAACCAGCTGACAAAACTATACATGAGGTGGTGCTGTAAAGCTAATGTTATCACAAGCCCCTTACGTGAGATGGCCATGGAAGCGCTTATTTTATAGACACACTGGCGCCGATGCATCTTCATAAAATACTAGGGGGCAAAGCGGCAGATACTTGAATCTAGATTGAAGCCTATTGGAGGTTTATGTCCATTTGAAAGCAGGCATGTGCCCATGTAATTTAGGAACAATACGCGTAAATTCCAACTTCGCTCGCACTCTGCCATGAACACACCTCCGTGTGGGTCACATTAACATCTATCTTCCTGGCACCACTTGTCACACGTCTAACCCGTGGGGTAATTTTATCAAAGCCCTTAAAACTGAAAACCACTATATAAACTCATCCCCCCGATACGCATTTCCCTAAATATGAGGAGGGGGCAATATCACAAAATTGCATTTCTGAGGGTAAAGCACTATTTCACCTGTAGAAAGGGCCATGTTCACCATTGTCTCGTCATGCCTCTTGAGAAGTTGACAGCTTGGCAGTGTGCGATTTCCAACTCACGGGTGATTGCTACCTCAACCCCAAGAGACAGCATGCACTGCCATATCCAGGAATGCTCTGCCCAAAAAGAGTCCAACAAAACAAAATCAACTTATTTCTGTCTCTTTTCTCCTTGTCTTATCCACATGTGCTGGTGAAATGTTCCATATTATATGGACCACTGTTCCCTCTAAGCTGTGCGCGTGTGCGCGCGCACACACCTCCCGAGCGAGCGCACATACTTTACAACAGAGCGCACAAAAATTACGGTTCTGATTCTGATAGAAAACAACACAGACGTCTTAAAATTTAAAAGTTGTTATTGTAATTACTAGAAATTTTCCACTTCATTTAGTAATCATCTATTTTCATTTAATTTGATTAAAATCATTGTGGTGTACATACTGTATTCTGACGTGTAGTCAAATTTTAAAGTATATAACTCTGAGTGTCGTTATGTGGCGCACAAAAATGTAACCTTCCTTCAAAAGCTGCACACAGCTGATATTTTATGCGCACACAGCCTACAGAAAATCAGAGGGAACATTGATATGGACACCAACACACATCCATCTATTAATAAAATATTGATAGCAAGGGAAGAACGGTACCAACAGAGGGCGATACTGTGACAGGGTTGTATATAAGAAGATGGTGCTCACGGGCAAGGCAGGACCAGCTTGACCATTAGGTAAACTAGGCAGCCGCCTATGGCAGAAGCTTCTAAAGAGCAACAAAGAACAGCAGCCGTCAAAGCAAAACAAATTCTAACAGCCCCACAAACTCAGAGAGCCATCAGCACATTCTTTTACTTGCAGGGAGAGCGGCACACACGTACATACCAAGCAAAGCTTAATCATTAGAAGTTATTGTTCTTGTTTGCCATATGATGCCCAACAATGCATTTTTACAGGACTTGATGGTAGATGTGGTGCTGCAATGATCGGGGGGGGAGCAGGGGATGTTAAGGTTGAAGGTTTACCAAGGGTGCCCAGTAACCTTGCACGAGCCCTGGGGAGCTAAGCAGGATCATGTTCTTGTTTAGCTTGGTTATTTGGTGCCTTCAAAATTTGGCACCCTAAGCAGTTGCCTGTGTTGCAAATGTGTGCCTGCGAGTCAATGCTGACTCCTGGTGACCAGCTGCAGTTCATCCTAAGACAGAAGGTTACTGTCTATGTCACAGGACAAGACCAAAAAGGTCCATCTCATGTATTTTCCTTAATGAACACATTTTGAAGGTTGCATTGGCTGTATTTAAGAGGATTACATATACGTATATTCAAGAACTGATAAATATAAATCAATCAATTAGGAACAGGACATCTGTCAACAGATCATCCACCTGCTGCAAAGAGAACAGTTATCTGGGCAAACATTTAGTTCGTGTTTTGTCTTGCATCGTTGCCATTTCACAATACATCATCTGCGGATAAATGGAAGACTAATTTCCACTACTGGTGTTTCTTCCCCACCTCTAATTTCATCATACCAAAAAATATACTCTTCCCCCCCCTAAATACACCAGTGAAAATCATCACCTTCATCAGCTAAGCCTTCCAAAGTCATTAATCTGCCGACACAAGCTGAGTTTGTGCCCCTGAGCTGGATTCTCTCTCCCAGTCTTGAGGAAAAGCAATTTCTCTCTTCCTGACAGGAACGGATTCTAAGGAATTAACCATCAGTTTCTGTGCTCTGTCAAATTTAGCAAAGTATTAAACGAGTCTGTGTTCCTACTTTCTTCCGTTTGTTGTTGAAGTCATTTCATCTGCTCACTTAACTGAATGTTCAGAGTTGTGAGCAAGCTTCTCTCTGGCCCACTTGCCAAAATCAATAGCAGTTTAGCAGTGAGAGAGAGAGACACACACACACAGACCCGGTAGAGAATTTAGACTCGCCGACCCTCAGACAAGGGAGAACAACTTAGGTTATCAGATACTCTTCTGTAAAAATTAAAGAAAAACACAACCATCTATATTAGGGGTGGTTGTTAAGTGCTTTCAAGTGTGTCGACTAGGGGTGTGCAGGCCAAAAAAAATTCATTTTGTTTAGTTTCCTGTGCTGTTTGCAGGTTGTTGGGGGGGGGGGGTCAGGTCCATTTTGATTTTATATATTTTTATTTCTTGAAAAAATTGTTAATTAAGAGGTGTTAAGAGGTAGCTGAAGCCCAAACCAATAAAAAAAAATCTAAACTGAAAGGTTATTAGAGGTTTCCAGGCAAAAGAAATATATGCGTTTTCCTACTTTTGTTAATAGTTGTCATAGTTTAGTCTTGAATCAGTGACCTCTAGATAACAAGACTGTCAACTTCCAAGGTAAGCTATTAGATCTCCTAAGAAGCTGATTCTATCCAGCCTGCTCTTAAATGTGTCTAATTTCTGGTGATCTTCATTCCGGTTTTCTGATTGGCCCAAAGCTTGATTGTTCTTGTGTTCTGTGGAAAACCCTTCCTGATTTTTTTGCCTTGTAAATCTATTGACTCCTGCTCTAGAGGGTTACTCCAAAGACAGATCTTTTGCCATGTTTTTGCACCAGAAATTCTGTGAAACCATGTCCAAGTACACTATTGGGGACAATTACGAAACCTATTTCCAGATCGCTAATTGGGCAACCAGGATTTGGATTAAGCTTGGTAAGTGAGCCACCTGACTAAAGACTGAACACAGTTTAGGACATGACTCGATGGCACTTAACAAGATTCTAAAGGCTGGCCCTGTTTCAGCAAGCCACCAAAGGTTTGAGCAAACCCTCGGGTTAATATTCAGCCATAGCAATCAGGGTTTTAAAGCTGCTGATATTTGGCACCTATCGAGCAACTGGTGCCAAATATCCTGTTTTGTTGCTTGTGATCTAGTTAGCAACGATAGTCAGCCACTAACTGGATAACAAATCAATGTAAATTAGTGCCCGCATAAAGTTAGGATGGCTCAATGACTGTCCTAATCCAGTTAACGGCCTGAAAATCGCCGCTAACTAGATTAGTATCAAGACCGCACACGCCCCACCTAGACTGCCCCAGCATTGTCCAGGCAATGCCACCAGCAATCAGAGACTCTTCAATGGCACTGTCCTGCTAACCAGATAAGCCCCTTTAAATAATCAGCCCTGCTGTTTTTAGCTATTTGAGGATCTCAAATAGTCTCGGCACCATCTGTGCACTCAAAGGAAGACAGTTCTACAGAACTGGAACGGCCCAGCAAAAGCATGCGATCATGTTTCAGTTCTGCAACTCAACCTCAACATTGCCTCCACTAAGAGGTTCTGACTTTCACAGCACAACATTTTTGATGGACAATGATGTTACAAGACAGACTTCAAATAGCTAGGAGCATTGACATACATTGTTTTGTACACTAAACCACAACTTCAACATGTATCTGATATTCAACAAGTAACCAGTACAATTTACTCAAAAATGGTGTAGGATTAAACGATGTCACTACTGCTCACAAGTTGCCAACCTGTTCTGAAGGCTTTTGTCTTAAAAGGCTTTCCCAATCAGACTTTAAAAACTAATAATTCTAAAAGGCAAATGGCGTTATTTTAAACTCTTAAGGCCTTTCTCCTAGAAAGCGTAGTTACTCACCTGTAACAGGTGTTCTCCAGGAGCAGCAGGAATCAGTCCTCACATATGGGTGACGTCGGCGCCGACGGAGCCCTCGCGGAGCAATTTTCCCCAGCTTTCAAAGAAAGCCTTCGGGAATGCGCGGTCTCCTTCCCGCCCAAGGGTGCCATCTTAGCCAGTCTGATGACATAGCTAAAAGACAGCATAAAAATTTGCAAAAAAACTTAAGCAGATGATTGCAACTCCAAGGGGAGGAGGGAGGGTTGTGAGGACTGATTCCTGCTGCTCCTGGAGAACACCTGTTACAGGTGAGTAACTACGCTTTCTCCAGGACCAAGCAGGAAGTCAGTCCTCACATATGGGACTCCCAAGCTTAAGGCTACCGGAGACCCTAAGCACAAAAATGAGCTCCCTCTAGCTCAGCGGCACAGAAGGAAGGAATCTTCGCTGAATTATTACCCACCGGTAGCCCACATCCGGGATGGAGGGTAGGAGTTGCTCAAACCTCAAAGAGATTACGGAGGACTGCCTGTCCGAAAGCACTGTCCCTGCGGGACTCCCTCTCGAGACAGTAATGGACCGCAAAAGTCTGGCTCGAAGACCAAGTAGCGGCCCGGCAGATGTCTGCCAGCGGAACAGAGCGGAGGTAAGCCACTGACGTAGCCTTTGCCCGAACACAATGAGCCGTGACTCGACCTTCTAACGAGAGTCCGGCTGCCCCATAAGCCCAAGCGATACAGTCCGCAACCCAGATGGACAGAGTACGCTTGGAGACCGGGAGCCCCAATTTATTGGGGTCAAAAGACACAAAAAGCTAAGCAGCTTTACGGTGCTCCCGCGTACGGTCAAGGTAGAAGTTCAATGCCCTTCTACAGTCCAGGGTATGTAGGACCATTTCAGCTCGGCTGGAGTGTGGTCTGGGAAAGAAGGTCGGAAGTACCACCTCCTGATTGATGTGAAAAGGGGAGACCACTTTTGGAAGAAATTTTGGGTGAGTCCGTAGGACTACCCTATTTTTGTAGAACCGAGTGTAAGGGGGATCAGACACGAGGGCCTGCAATTCACTTACGCGTCTAGCGGAAGTGAGGGCTATCAGGAACAATGTTTTCCAAGAAAGAAAACGGAGAGAACAGGTAGCCATAGGTTCAAAAGGCGGACAGGTGATCCGCTGTAAAACCACATTCAGATCCCAGTCAGGCGCTGGCGGGCGCAGAGGTGGTTTAAGTAGAAGGAGACCTCGGAGAAACCCCGCTACGAGAGGGTCGCTGGAAAGAGGTCTGCCGTCCACCGGTACATGATGTGCTGAAAGAGCACTGAGGTGAACTTTGACGGAGTTGGACTTAAGTCCCAGATTAGAGAGGTAGAGCAAGTACTGCAAGATCACCGACACCGAGCAGGAGAAGGGATCCTGAGACTGTTGGGTACACCAAACGGAAAAGCGACGCCATTTAAGGGCGTAGCATTTGCGGGTAGAAGGTCGCCGAGAAGCTAGGACGACCTCTTCCACCTCCGCCGGCAGGAGAAGGGGAGCAAGGACTACCCTCTCAGCAGCCAGGCCATTAGATTGAGAGATCTGAGGTTGGGGTGTAGCAGAGACCCCTGATCCTGAGTGAGGAGATCCGGTTGAAACCCCAGAGGGAATGGATCCTCTACCGCTAATTGCAGCAGGAGTGGAAACCACGGCTGTCTGGGCCAGCGAGGGGCCACCAGGATCATGGAAGCTTTGTCTCGGAGAACCTTGAAAAGAGTTCGAGAGACTAGCGGGATGGGAGGAAAAGCATACAGAAGGCTCTCCGACCATGAGAGTAGAAAAGCATCTGCCGCAACTCGAAGGGGATGTGGCTGACGAGAGCAGAAGCGAGGAAGTTGCCGGTTGAGAGGACTGGCAAAGAGATCCATCGTGGGGAGGCCCCACTTTAGAAAGAGCTTCTGAACTACCAAGGGATCCAGGCGCCACTCGTGAGGCTGGAGGATCCTGCTGAGTTTGTCCGCCAGGCAATTTTCTTGGCCTGGGAGATACACTGCCTTGAGAAGAATGCCGTGACTGACGGCCCAAGAGCAGAGCCTCTGAGCTTCTCTGCAGAGAAGGAAGGAGCCCGTGCCCCCCTGTTTGTTCACGTAGAACATGGCCACTTGATTGTCCGTCTGGACAAGGACGGACTGGTGAGAAGTCAGGTGGGAGAAAGCCTTGAGCGCCAGACGAATCGCTCTGAGCTCCAGGAAGTTGATCTGCTGAGCAGACTCCCACGCGGTCCAGAGACCCTGAGTACATGCCCCTTGGCAATGTGCTCCCCAACCCAGGAGGGACGCATCTGTCGTCAGCACTTGAGCCGGCTGAGGTGACTGAAAAGGCATGCCGAGTACCAGGTTCGGCCGATGAAGCCACCACTGGAGAGAAGAGGCCAGCGGCTCGGAGATGCGCACTAAGTCGGCTAGGCCGCCTGTGGCTTGTTGCCACTGCTTGCGAAGGCACCATTGAGCAGGCCGCATATTCAGGCGGGCATTGGGGGTCACATGGACGGTGGAAGCCATATGGCCGAGCAGTCTCAGGAAGCGTCTGGCGGAGACCAGGGACTGGCTGCGAAAACGGCCGGCTAGGTCCATGAGCCGTTGAGCCCTGTCGAGAGGTAGGAAAGCTCGCGCCTGAGGAGTGTGCAGTCTTGCGCCGATGAACTCGAGATCCTGTGAGGGGAGCAAAGTGGACTTTGCGAAGTTTATGACAAAGCCCAAGTACTGCAGAAGAGTCACCGTGCGGTGTGTGGCGTTGGTGACCTCCGGAGCGGACGCTGCTCTGATGAGCCAGTCGTCGAGGTACGGAAAGACATAGAGGCCGTGAAGCCGGAGATGGGCCGCCACCACCGCGAGACATTTTGTGAAGACTCGCGGTGCGGAGGACAGGCCAAAGGGCAGTACTCTGTACTGGTAATGATTTCCTGCCACCACAAACCTTAGGTATTGGCGGTGGCTTGGGTGGATGAGGATGTGCGTGTAGGCATCCTTTAGATCCAAGGAGCATAGCCAATCTCCCTGCTGGAGGTAGGGCAGAAGGATTCCAAGGGTAAGTATTTTGAACTTTTCCCGCACGAGGAACTTGTTGAGGTTGCGCAAGTCCAGGATGGGTCTGAGGCCTCCTGTCCTTTTTGGTACTAGAAAATACCTGGAATAAAAGCCTTGACCTCTCAGGTGGTGGGGCACCGGTTACACAGCCTGTTCCTGTAGAAGACTTGCTAACTCCTGAAGGAGTAAGTCCCTGTGCAGAGGGAGTCGTGGAGGTTCTCCCGGAAAATAAGAGGGAGGGACCTGGTGGAAGTGGAGAAGATAGCCTTCTCGTACGACTTGAAGCACCCAGGCATCTGAAGTGATGCTGGACCACCTGTGGGCGAAGTGAACCAGCCGGCCTCCGGTGCTGGGAGGAGCCAGCGGAGGGGGAGAGGCTATGCTGAAGAAGTCAAAAACCCCCACCCTGCTGAGCAGGGGCTGGTGGTGCAGGCTTGGGGGTTTGCTGCCTACGGGACCCGTTACCCCGTCCCTTGGACTGCTGGCC
Source organism: Ichthyophis bannanicus (assembly GCA_033557465.1). NCBI lineage: Eukaryota > Metazoa > Chordata > Amphibia > Gymnophiona > Ichthyophiidae > Ichthyophis > Ichthyophis bannanicus. Next base: position 32,524,278 of record CM066039.1, read on the forward strand.
CTGTTGGGGAGCTGCGGGGGCCTGATATTGGGGGTAGTGTTTATAGGCAGCCGCCTTTCTCGGGTAAAGGGACTTCTTTCCCGAGCCCTTCTTTTTCTGGGAAGGGGCGGAGGTCTTCCTAGAAAGCCTAGTCCTGGTGAGAGTCTCCGTCTCGATCTGTGCAGCCTTTTCCGCCATGACTTTGCCAAAGAGGTTTTCACCTCGGCAGGGGACATCGACCAACTTGTCCTGCACCCAGGGTTCAAGGTCAGACGACTGAAGCCAAGCCTGTCGGCGGGCACCGATGCCGGCTGCGGCCACTCGAGCCGATGCTTCAAAGCCATCATAGGCTGCTCGGGACATGAATTTGGAGCATTCCCGAATACCAGCTGTCAAGGCTAGGAACCTCCGCAAAGGTTCCTCGGACAATCCAGCGGAGAATCCGGCTAGCTCTTTAGCCAGGTCTCGGAGATACATGCCCATGTAGAGCTGGTAGGTCTGGACACGACAAGCAAGCATAGAGCCCTGGAAACACTTCTTACCAAGGCCATCCAGGTTACGGGCCTCCCTGCCAGGAGGCACAGAGGAGTGCATCTTCTGGCTCTTAAGCCTATGCATGGCCGATTCCACTACCATGGAATGGTGTGGTAGCTGTGCTTTTTGGAAGCCAGGACTCTTGCGGACTCGATAGATAGAATCGACCCGCTTGCTCAAGACCGGCGAGGAGGCCGGACTCTCCCACATGCGGAAGAGTAGTCGTTCCAGCATGGGAGGAACCGGTACAGTAAAGTGTTCCCTGGCGGGAGAGTCATACTGGAGGGCGTCGAGCTCTTCGGCTCGAGGCTCCTCCTCGGGATCCGCAGGGAAGGCCAAAGCCTTGGCCATGTCCCTGACGAAATCCGAGAACCGGGCATCCTCCGGAGGGGACTGCTTCCGAGGTTCGGACTCAGGCGAGTCCGAGGGGACACACCGAGTCCGAAAGGAATCAGGTGACTCTTCCTCTTCAGACTCCCAGACCGACTCCGAGGAGGAATCGGTGGGGTCGGCCCAGGCAGGCTGAGGCGTCGGCCGCCCCGACGCCGAGGGAGTCGGCGACGATGACCTCGGTCCCGAACGGGAGGCCGAGGGTGACCTCGACCGAGGATCGACTCGAGTTCGCATGGACTCGAGGATCGGCTCGGTCTCCGGGGTCGACTTAGACGTCGACGTCCCGGCGGTCGGGGGCAGCGGCGCCAGCGAGGCTAGCGATCAGTGCCCGCTGCTGGTCCATGAAGGCAGACAGTCTGCTCTCCAAGGCCGTCAACCTGAGTCCGACCTCAGGTGACCCAGCAGCCCCCGACTCGGGCCCCGACGGCGTCGGGCCCGACGTCGGCAGTCTCGGAGGCGAGTCCAGGAGGACTACAGGACTTACCCGAGCAGGCAACTCCGACTCCAGGCGAGGTTGCTTCGGGAGGTGCTCCTTCTCCAAAGACCCGGGACGGCTATCGGGGCTATGCGACCTGGCCCTCGCAGAGCCAGGAGCGTCCACCGACGCCGCCCTCGCGGGTTTCACCTTCCGTCGATGGTCCCCGGAGGGAGAACCCCTGTTGGAGGAACTTTGGCGACGGTCAGAGCTGGAACCTCTGGACGCCGAGGCCTCCGACGAGGTCCGGGTACGGCTGGGGTCAGCGAAGATTCTATCCCGCTGGTGCCGCCGACTTCTCAACGCTTTGGAGGACATTTTGCCACAGGCCCCACAGATCATTTCTTCATGATCCGGGCCCAGGCAGCGGAGGCAATTATCGTGTGTGTCAGTGAGTGACATATTTCTGTCACACTGACCACACCGCTTGAAACCACTGGCAGCCATCGGGGGAAAAAGGGCCCCTGCAAGGTCAAAGGACCGGGCTGCCAGTGAAAAAACCGAAAACGAAACTGACTAAAATCAGAAAAACCGAAAAAGAAGAGAAGGACTCGTGACGGCGTCGCGAGTCCGGGCAGGAAAAAGACCGGCGTCGAACCGAAGGAAAAAAGAGAAAAATACTAGTAAAATCAACTTTTTCGCGGGGACACGACGGGTATGTCTGTAGGGCTCTGCGGAAAAAAGAAGACTGGCTAAGATGGCACCCTTGGGCGGGAAGGAGACCGCGCATGCGCGCTGCAATTCCCAAAGGCTTTCTTTGAAAGCTGGGGAAAATTGCTCCGCGAGGGCTCCGTCGGCGCCGACGTCACCCATATGTGAGGACTGACTTCCTGCTTGGTCCTGGAGAATTACCCTAAGCCTCTGGGCGGCAGCCATGTTATGAACATGTCACAAACTGCTTCATATGGAACGATTTCCGATTTGTATAACTATATCACACATGCATGAACCAATCAGAGTGGTACGTATGAAACATCTTAATAGGGGTCAGACGGATCATGGAAGCAGCTATTAAAAAATGTCAACAATAAGAGCAACAGTAAAGGGGGTAATTTTCAAAACTGCCCACCTAATGTTCTCTCTCTGAAAATGACCCAAGGATAGGCAGCACCCATGGGACTTGATGTGCAGGGGTATTTTCAATGAAAAATAATGCACATAGATATGAAAATATAATCTGTGATTTTCCTCTGAGCTCAAAACGCCTCTGCAAATTCCAACGCCATGCCCCTGTAAAGTATTCAGACTAAGGAAGAGAATGCTGGCTTTTAAGCCGATTGAGAGATGGTAGTTTTCAGTTACTTCAGCTTACTTGGGTCCATGCCCTTTAAGGAGATAATTTTATTTTAAATGACTTATGTGCCAAGATGGGTGTTACGCATGTAATTTCTGTAAGTACGTGTGTCAGGGCGATGACATGTACTTTTGGAGTGGGCAAGCACAGGGACAGAGTTGGAGCGGAGTGTAGGCAAGCCTAAATTTGCACGCGTACATTATAAAATCTTATAATGTAAGCGTGTTTTCTACACATCTAGGCAGGGGATATTTACACCAAGTCAAGGGCAGATGTAAGCCTAGGTTTGCTGCAGATATCTTATGACCTATTCCCTTATTTTATTTTAAAAAAGTAAGCATCTGCTTTTCCTCATAAAACAGATGCACTTTGCAACGCACAGTAACCTAAGTTACCTTTATAAAATTACCTTCTAAAAAGGACAAATGTGCAACATGAAAAGGTGGTATAATAAATAAATTAAGCCATAAAACAAACAATTCTCAAAATATTTTTTTTTCATTCGTTCGCCATCTGAAAACTTTCCCCCTCATTGAGTTTACGTGTGCTTATGGTGAGCTACAATGTGCGTATATCCAACTGCGTTGAGAGGAGGGGAAGAAAAACGACGTCCACAGAAGACATGATCAAATCTTCACCTGTATTTTCCTGGCAAAAATTTATCCTAGAAAAGTAACTGTCATATGATCTTGTGCACTTTACACCTAGAGCACATTTCAAAGTGAAGGAATGCTTGCACTTTACATTCAGAATAGGCGGAAAGCCCCCCGGGTAAAAAGTACATGTTATCGTCTCAGGTTGTGTTATACTCATATTAGCAGTTGCAGTCAAAGCAGACTATGTGTTCAGTAACATTGATGCCTGTAGGCAGTCTTACCTGGAGATCCTACACTGAGCTGGGCTTAGAATATGCTTAGTGTTGCCCAGAGGTAGCAGTATGTCCATTTTCTAGCTCATCTTTGAAGAATATTTGTAAATGGAGGGGGCGGGAAGGGTGAAGATAGTTCATTATGCAAGAGGTCTAAGCATACCGAAGTAAAGATACCGGCTTCAAATGGAAAGAAGTGCAAAAGAAAGTTTACACCTTGCTCAGAAATGAAAGTTATCCATAGAGTGATCCTGATAGTTTCTTCAGTAATTGACCTCTCCAAGAAATCCATTAAGATTCACAATGTCAACTCAGAAACTATCTTCCCTTCGGATGCCATTTTGTTTATCATACAATTGATAAATCCGGTTTATAAGGCGGCAAGCGTCTGTAGCTATCATTAGCATTTATAAGAGGAATTTCTTTAACACGTCTATTGAAGACACAGCAGATGATTTGACAAAGATTTTCAAAAATTCAGATATCTGGTCAGATTTTCAAACTGCTCCAACTAAAGGCCACACTGAAGGCTTGCAGTACATCGGATCTTTGTGCCAAGGCTACAATCTTTCCCACTTTTAAACACTTTTTTTTGGACCCGTGTTCGTAAATTAGAGCTACCATGTCTTGAGGATATTGCAATATTGAACGTTCGAGTGGTAAGAGCAGATCACATAAATTCTAATTTAATAACTGGCGGCTTGATAAGCAACATGACAGGTAGGACTGAAGGCTCATTAAAGCCTTCAAGAATTCTGCAAACAGGATGGAGCCATATGGGAAGACAAGAGGAGGAAGGAAAGATTTCCATATTAAAAAACTCTCAACGTTTTTACAGAAACAAGGCACGTCCTGCAAGTTACAAAGACGGAGCTCCAAAGTCATTCCTGAGCTGCAGAAACGCCACAACACAAAGATACAGAAAAATAGAAAACGACAATAGATAAAGGCCACAAGACCTATCCCGTCTGCCCATCCATGAGAACTATTAAGCTCTATAATTCTTTCCTCCCCCTCAGATATACTCTATTTGGCCGATGCGTTTCTCATCTCTACCACCTCCACTGGGAGGCTGTTCCATGCATTCAGCACCTTTTCTGTAAGGAAATATTTCCTCAGATTACTCCTGAATCCGCCCTCTTTCACCATCATCATACGATCCCTCGCTCCAGAGCTTCCTTTCAATTAGGAGAGGGCCACCTCCCGTGCACTTAAATCACTGAGCTGTTTAAATGTCTATCATATCACCCCTCTCCTGCCTTGCCTCCAAAGTAGACATATTGAGATCTTTAGGTCTATCCCCATATGCTTTATACGAAGACCACTGACCATTTTAGCAGCCACCCCCTGGACTAACCCCATCCTGTTTATATCCTTTTGAAGGTGCGGTCTCCACAATTGTATTCAATGCTCCAAATGAGGTCTCAGTAGAAACTTATAGAGGCACTATCATCTCATATCTCCTGCTAGCCATTCCTCTCCCTATGCGCCCAAGCATTTTTCTGGCTTTTGCCATCTGTTCTACTCGTTTGGCCACTTTAAGATCATCCAATACAATCTTCCCCAGGTCCTGCTCATTCGTGCAATGAAGTATTTCACCCTCCTATGCTATACTGCTCCCTTGGCTTTTTGCAGCCTAAATGCACGACCTCGCACTTCTTAGCATTAAATCTCAGCTGTCAAATTCTCAACAATTTTTCAAGCTTTGTTAAATCCCTCCTCATGTTATCCACACCTTGTGTCTATCCGTTGCAGATTTTGTTAGCTGCAAAGAAACATCGCTTTCCCGAAAGACCTTCTGCAATACCATTTACAAAAACGTTAATAGGACAAAAGACAAATCCCTGCGGCACATCACTAGTAACATTTGTCTGTCTACAGCTGACTTTAGTATGAGCGGACTTGGATCTAAGCAAAAGTCTGGAGACCTTCTATATCCCTGATCCAGATAAGTTTGAAACACAATATTGTGTCGGATGTTTTGTGCACTTGTGTTTTTGGATGTTGTCTATCAGTTGAAGTGAACTTTGGACAAATTTTGCGATTATATCTGACACTCAGATAAATTTTGTAAAGATTTGACAACAATTTTTGGGATTTATGAAAAAGAAAAATTGATATAAAAATCTATAAAATATAAATTAAGAAATTTCATCTATTGATAACCTGTTTAAGGCTCTGGACATCCTTTTAGAAGCACTTTATGGACCTATGAGGATGTAAGAACAATTATGGCTTTGTAGCCGCAAGTATTTTTGGCTGCCCTGCTAGAAGCAATAGCTGCTCATAGTATTTTGCGGTCCTATATATTATATATTAATAATTCAGAATTTGTATTTTTTGTTTTGTATTTTATAAAGCAGGCATGTACATAGTCACTCTGCCTGAATTCCACTCTAGAGTACGCCTATACCGACTGCACAAAGCTTTACGGGTGAGGTAGTTCTGTAAGAGGCTTTACGTGCATATATTGTCATATCTAATCCACATCAAAATCAAAACGAAAATCCTGGGGCTCAACGGACCCACCACCCACACCCATAAGTCAAAAAAATATATATATGGCAGGTTCCAAATCAACTTCCTCAAAATTATTTTTGTTGGACTATGACCTCCAGGTAGGAAACCAGACCATAACTGGAGAGTCGCGTCCTTTTAATCACTTGCAGTAAAACCTTTGTTTCAAAATTCATCAAATCAATCAAATTTCACTTAACTGAAGAAAATGGCCCAGCGAATTCCATCCAATAGGTTTGGTTTGATTTGGATTTTGAAACAAAGGTTTTACTGCAAGTGATTAGAAGGATGCGACTCTCCAGTTTATGATCTGGTTCCCTATCTGGAGGTCATAGTCCGACAAAAATTAAGGAAGTTGATTTGGAACCTTATATATATATAGTCATGTATACATAAAAATGACTTCATAGAATAACCCACAAAACGCAGTAACTTATCTGCATAACTTTACCCAGGTCTTCTGCAGAATTTGTCTGGATAAATTTTCCACTGATTATTTAGTGGAAGTCATCGGGATAACTTCATGCAAGCTATTTGTGCTAATCCGCTTCTCCACACAAATTTAGCCAGTTGGCACTCAATGCAGCATTATCTAGGTTAAGGTTTTACCCAACCTTCATCGTACCTCCAAGCTCCACCCTCTTGTGCAGCTAACTGTCCACAAAAACAATTTCTATGGGTAAAGTGAACTCAAAGAAAGGAAATGTTTAACAGGCCAGATGGATATGGATAGAAGCCTATTTTTACTCATGCAAAACTTTTGAATATGAACTTCAAAATTCCTAGTATTATCCATGCAACTCATTTTCATATTGCTATAATGCAAGAATAGCAATATAATATGCAGAGTTGCTCTTGCTTATGACTCTGCTCTCTCTCTCCCATCGAGTTATATAGCCTAGAGTATAAAAATATCATCGAAAGATTAGGTAATACAAAGCCCAAAATACCTCGTAATGGCTTTGTGTCAAGCATGGAGAATCAGGAGATGCCACGGGATAAGTCTGATAGATTCAGTCGCTACTTTCTTCTGAACAGATGGGTCTTGATAATAATCTAGCCATAATCCTGCTAAATGTACTCTCAGAGTCGGTGGATGCAACATTCCTACTGAGACGCACAGATCCTCGGAAAGTTCTTATCCACCAGGCTAAATCTAGCTGCCCAAGATCAAAAGCAGAGAGTAATCTTATGGAGATAATATGCCTTTAAATCCCCCTCTCCAGCCACCAGATACTTCTACACGCATCATCTCACAATAATGCTCTTTCCCTGGCTTTGTGGGGAAAAATAAAAAGAACAGAATCTTTCAACTTTTCCTTTGGCTCACTAACATATTCAGGGCAGGCTCCCCCTCCAGGTAAACAGCTGCTAGTTCTGATGTCGATATCAACCCACTAGTCCCAATTACCATGGAGCGTTCTATGGGTGGCGCCCAGCGATAACTGGGTAACAGTGACATTCAAGCCACTGACCAGTTATTGCTGAGGGACAAAAAAGGGGTAGCCTATCTTTTGCCTCCAAAGATAACCTGGCGGCGGCTGAAAATTGCCATTGCCCGGTTAGCTTTGCGGGTAATCCAACTGACCAGGATATCAATGCCAGCGGTTGGATATGAGCCCAGCATTGAATATCCAGGTCTTGGTTTCAGCCACCGCTGAATATCGAGCCTCTATTTTATAAGGTAATATAGGTGCCTATACGCTTTCATGAACTAGGTCCCCAGAACCAACCACATCAGTGCAGAAGTCACACACACAAATTTACACCTACTCAGAAAAAGGTATAAGCGTGTATGTGCTCTATGCATACATCTGCATCATTGCATAAATTACGAGCACACGCTGCAATGTCACCTCAGTTCTGCTCAAACGAGGCCTATAAAATGCAAAAGCACGGAGGGACATGTTTACTAACACTCACGCCGGCAATTGCACTTTTTGGCTATGTTCCTCGTGCAGGGAGCCCACAATAACTATAGAGGGGTCCCCCCGTGCAGTTAGACTGGTGCAAAGACGCAGAACCACGCAAACTGGCAGCCACCCACCGAGGAGCTATTTAGCATACCGTCATTAATGACGCCAAACTACCAATGCTTGTGCTAACAAAGCGCTGTCAACGCCTACTTTCCACCCCAGTCCCCAGGCTTACTTCTTACCATGGCGCTCTTAGCACATGCTTAACCTCACTCTGCCAGTAGTGCACTTTAGCAAACGAGCCCCAGACTGCATAAACGTAGGCATGCACTTTGGAGGTAATTTTATCCACCTTTTTTGTGCATAACATGCTGCCCTGCATGTGTAAAAGGCTTCTTATACATTAGGTCACACCTAAAAATCTGTGCAGCGCAATAGACATGTTTGTAGAGTGGGGTGCTCGGGGGAGAAAGTTTGATTTATGCACAAATGCAACATTCTATTATTCAGATCTGCTTCCAAGCAGGCATAAAATTTATTTAACAAGTTTTATAGACCACTTTTCATGTGATCAAAGCAGTTCACAAGGAACAAAGTGCTGACTCAGTAAATTAGAGTCAAAAGCTACATAGAAATGTAAATGTCTGTCTTTGATGGAGGCCTGACTTCTGCACAATTTTCCCAGTATTTTACAACACTGGCAAAAAGCAGATGCCTTCCTGCCCAATGCACTTAGGCACCTTGTTATAAAATCAGCCTCTTTCTGACGGCTTATTTTTTATATATACACGTGATCATTCAATTTTAGAAAAGCTCTCGTTTGCTTGTGAAACAGGGTTTACACATGGAAAAAGCTTTGTACAATTACCTCCATAGCTCGTAATTCTATAACATGGTGCTGTTCAAAATGAGGGACGTTTTAGAAGGGACGTAAAAGTGCAGTCCTGGATGTCTAAGCTAGAACGTCTGAAAACAAAAAACAAAAAAAAAACCACAGGCACATGCAGGTGCAGACATGATTTTCAAATGTAGCCGAGCCCGATACGGACGTCTGTGGGGACATCTACAAAGACACACCCAGAACCAAATTTCAGAATGTGGATGTATAGGCTAGCCTGATGCTTAGAGTAGTGGTTCAAATCCCAGTCCTGCTACTGTTGGCATTGTGCTGAGAACGGGGGGTGATGTTGTGCTTTCTTCTCTAAACCCTCTGGGTGTTTTTCAGCCAAAACAAGCACTTTTCAGATGGCCGTTCGTGCCAGGATGTTTCCGAGATTAAACAGGGACGTTCGGGTTCCTGAGAACACCCCAACCATGTCTCCTCTACCATGTCCCCATTTAGACTTGGACGTCCTCGGCTTCTAAAATGATTCTGGAGACATCTCTGTGCCCTTTTCAGATGTCCAACGCATGAATAGGGCTTCCAAAACGACCCCCAATGTCAACACAGCCACCTATATGCCTTTATAAAATAGGTTCATATGATGGTCCACAGTAGCGCAAAAATTCACACACAAATTTTACATCTCCTCTGAGAAGGCATAAATGCGTCCATCTACTCTGTATACATACGTATTTTATAAAAAGTGCATGGACATCGCAATTCCACCCAACTGCACCCCTTGGAATTCCTACACAGATTGCATGAAAGAACATGCTTTAGAGGCAGAAATAGCTAAAGAGAAAATACTTAAGTGTATAGATATATAAGGAATAACTAAAACCTCAACTCCTCCGGAAGGAAGCTTGCGAGCTGTTCAGCACCACAGGCTGGACAGCTCCTTGACAGGCAGATAGCTAAAACAAAATCAATAGTACATTTCAAATTTTTGAAGCACAGTAAAAAAAAAAAAAAAATTACATTGTGTTAAGAAAAATATTTTGTTTCTGCCTTGATACTGGAAGTGCAGACCCAAAAGTGATCTAAGCGTGCTTACTGTAGTCTTCCTGAATGTTCTCTAACCACTAGACCGGTGGTTCTAAACCCAGTCCTCTGGGACCCGCAGGTCAGTCAGGTTTTCAGGATAGCCACAATGAATATGCATGAGAGAGATCTGCATACAACAGAAGCAGCGAATACAGATCTATCTCATGCATATTCATTGTGGATATCCAGAAAACCTGACTGGACTGGGGGTCCCAGAGAACTAGAATGAGAACCACTACACTAGACCACACTTCCACTGTGCTACTGAAATTTTACAATTTGCAGTTAAGTAATGGGTGGTAGTATACATTTAAGCTACTTTATGGCGTCCTGAGGGCTTGGTGAGGGCAGAGCAGCTCATCCCCAGCCCATAGGAGATAAAAGAATTTGACAGGCAAACATACTTCCCCCAGAGTGCCACCATCACTCAGCACAGTCAAATCAGTTTACTTTTCCTGAAGCCAAAGCAATAACCATTGATTAGTCAACAAATGCAGTTCCTGCCCCTGCCGTCAGCTCTTCAAATGTAAAGGAGCCGCTGTTTGACTTATTAGGTGCACAGAGATAGCAGTCACACACATGGATGCTGAACCATACAGTGGAGGCAATGCCATTTATACTGCCACAGACAGCAGGCTTTAGCTGGTCTTCTGCTTTCACCCAGGAAACTTTTATTTGGAAGCCAGGATGATTCATCAGCTTACTGTGCCCTTTGATAGTGTATTAAATTGTGAAGCCTCGTCCCTTCTCCATTTTCAATGGCTTTTTTTTTTGTTCTTTTTTTTAACACAGTTTGTATTTTTTGTCAGTCATTTGTTTTGTTTCGGGGGTTGGGTTTTTTTTGTTGTTTTTTTTTTAAGACTCTGCCAGACACACATAAATCTATCACCGAGGTGCCAAAACACATTTCAACCTAAAATTTCCCAAGAACGTAAAACGATAATGTGACTACATGGTCCAAAATGTTCATTCTGCCTTGTTTGCTTGTTAAAAAAATAAAATAAAATTCAGGCCTGCTTAAGCCTGAGGTTTCCAAACCTGTCCTGTTTTCAGGATACCCACAATGAGGAAGCCTGAGAGAAGTTTCCACATGTTGGGACTCCAGTATATGAAAATTTCTCTATCCATCTGGGGTTCCCAGGACCAACTGGAGAAGCCCTGGATTAAGAAGTTCATTTATTTTTCTCAGTTCACGCCTTCCCAGTGGTAGCTCAAGGTATTCTCTTATTCCCAGAGAGTTTACAATCCAAGGGCCAGAATGAACAAATGGATGATGAAATGCTCAAAGAAATCAAGGAAGCTAACAAAGTTATAGCACAGTAATAATGGGTGATTTCAATTACCCCGGCATCGACTGGGTCAGTGTCACAACAGGACATGCTAGGGAGATAAAGTTCCTAGATGAAATAAATGACTGCTTCTTGGAGCAGCTGGTTCATGAACCGACCAGAGGGGAAGCAATATTAGACCTAGTCCTTAGTGGAACACCAGATCTAGTGCAAGAGATAAGGGTGTTGGGGCCACTTGGCAATAGTGATCATAGCATGATCGCCTTTGATTTAATTAGTGGAGGAGGGATAGTAAGGAAATCCACAGTACTACCCTTTAACTTTCGAAAGGGAGACTATGATAGAATGAGGAAAACAGTTAAGAAAAAACTAAAAGGAGCAGTTGCAAAGGTTAAAGACGTACATCAAGCTTGGGTGTTGTTGAAAAATACTATCTTGGAAGCCCAGACCAGCTGTATTCCACGCTTTAAGAAAAGTGGAAGGAAGTCCAAAATATTGCCAGCATGGTTTAAAGCTGAGGTCAGAGAGGCTGTTGTTGCCAAAAAATCATCTTTCAAGAAATGGAAAAAAGAGCCAAATGATGAAACCTGGAAACAGCACAAGCACTGGCAAGTCAAATGCAAGGCATTGATAAGGCAGGCAAAGAGGGAATTTGAGAAGAAGCTTGCTGCGGAAGCAAAAACGCACAATAAAGACCTTTTCAAGTACATTCGTAGCAAAAAACCCGTGAGAGAGTCAGTTGGTCCATTAGATGATAAAGGGGTTAAAGGAGCACTAAGAGGCGACAAGGCGATAGCGGAGAGACTGAATGAATTCTTTGCTTCGGTCTTTACTGAGGAAGATGTAGGGATGTTACCCACGACTGAAGTGGTATTTAAAGGTGTGGAAGAATTGAAGGAAATATCGATACATCGGGAAGATGTCTTATAACTATTAGATAAACTGAAGAGTAGCAAATCACCTGGGCCGGATGGTATACATCCAAGGGTGTTGAAAGAACTGAAATTTGAGATTGCAGACCTGCTATCAGTAATCTGTGAACTATCATTAAAATCATCTCTAATACCTGAGGATTGGAGGATCGCCAATGTAACACCAATTTTTAAAAAGGGTTCGAGGGGTGATCCGGGAAACTACAGACCGGTGAGCCTGACATCAGTACCGGGAAAAATGGTAGAAACCATCATAAAGAATAAAATTACTCAGCATATAGATAGTCATGACCTAATGGGAGACAGCCAGCATGGCTTTAGGCAAGGAAGATCTTGTCTTACTAATCTGTTATGTTTTTTTGAAGGAGTGAATAAACAGGTGGACAAAGGTGAGTCAGTTGATATTGTGTATCTGGACTTTCAGAAAGCCTTTGACAAGGTCCCTCATGAGAGACTTTTGGCAAAACTAAAGAGTCATGGGATAGGAGGCAGTGTACTACTGTGGATCAGGAACTGGTTAAAAGATAGAAAGCAGAGGGTAGGGCTAAATGGCCAATTTTCCCAATGGAGAAAGGTGAATAGTGGTGTACCCCAGGGATCTGTGCTGGGTCCGCTGCTTTTTGACATATTCATAAATGACCTGGAAAGTGGAATAACGAGTGAGGTTATCAAATTTGCTGATGACACAAAACTATTTAAAGTTGTTAAAACCCAGGAGGATTGTGGAAAATTGCAAGAGGATCTTGATAAATTGGAAGACTGGGCATCAAAATGGCAGATGAAATTTAATGTGGAGAAGTGCAAGGTTATGCACCTAGGGAAGAACAACCCAAACTATGGTTACACGATGCAAGGTTCCACATTAGGAACCACCACCCAAGAAAAAGATTTAGGCGTCCTTGTGGATACCATGTTAAAACCCTCGGCCCAGTGTGCAGCGGCGGCCAAGAGAGCAAATAGAATGCTAGGTATGATAAGGAAAGGAATGGAAAATAAAACAAAAGATATTATAATGCCTCTATATCGTTCCATGGTGAGACCGCACCTTGAATATTGTGTGCAATTCTGGTCGCCATATCTTAAAAAGGATATAGCAATTTTAGAAAAGGTTCAGAGAAGAGCCACCAAAATGGTAAAGGGGATGGAAGGCTACTCCTATGAAGAAAGGCTAAAAAGGTTGGGGCTCTTTAACCTGGAAAAGAGACGGCTGAGGGGAGATATGATAGAAGTCTATAAATTAATGAACGGAGTGGAACGGGTAAACGTAGATCGATTGTTTACCTTATCAGAATATAGAAAGACTAGGGGACATGCAATGAAGCTACAGGGTAAACTTTTTAAGACTAATAAAAGAAAATATTTTTTCACTCAACGTGTAATCAAACTCTGGAATTTGTTACCGGAGGATGTAGTAAAGGCTGTTAGTGTAGCTGGGTTTAAAAAAGGTTTGGACAAGTTCCTGGAGGAAAGGTCCATAAACCATTATTAAGAAGGGACCCAGGATATCAATGCTTGAACCAATACAAGCATTGTGGAACCTGTGTCCCTTGGGGAAACTGCTAGGTACGTATGACCTAGATTGGCCACTGTTGGAAACAGAATACTGGGCTTGATGGACCTTGGTCTGACCCAGTATGGCATATCTTATGTTCTTATGTTCTTATGAGGGCAGCATCAGTGCTATCCAAATAAATGCTGGCACTTATCCATTTTTTGTGATTTTCAGCCAGCACTTATCCAAACCACAAAAAAAAAAAACCCACAGGCCTAAGTTACTATCCCAATAAGTAATGGCTGAAAATCATGTTAACCTGGGAAACATGTTGGCAATTATCCAGATAACGCTACTTAAACCAGATAGTCAGTGACTGCTCCTATCCGGGGAACGCCAGTGACTATCTGGGTCTCCTCCGTTGCTGCTAACGCAAGCCTGCTTAAAATGACGCCTCTATTCAGCTCATGTGCTCTTAAACATTTTAATTCAATTTGTTTGCTTGTTATGCTGGGTTTTTATACTACATAACGAAGTGGCTCTATGCAATGCACAGGAAGTTTTCATAGCAATAAAGATAGAACAAGAAGTTGTAAGTGATATCAGTATATTGGACTTGCTCAGTTCATGGCCCTTCAGTGGGTCACTGCAAACAAACAGTAAATCAGATACCTATTAAGTCCAATTGAAAGAAAGAAAAAAAGAAAAAAAAAACACACTTGCAGCTTCTTTCTGGATCTACATTTTTGCACAGCCACGTGGGCTGCTACAGCTATAGTTACATTTTACTGTATTTATTCTCACTAGCAATTTTGGTCTCCTTATTTTTCCTCATCCAGCTCTCATCAAGGAGTCATCACCTGTCTTTTTCTCCTTTAGGCAGGGTGAAAGTCACAACGGTCCAGTTTTTGGTTCCAAACATACCTGATGTAAGTTAGGGAAAATGAGGCGAAGGGGCAAGAGTGACTATCATAGTTCTTCATATCCTGTCTCACTAGAGGACAAAATACGATCCAGCAGTCAGCAAAGCATTCAATCATTCCACTTTTCTCTACTGCCAACAGCAGCTACAATCAGTTCTACAACTCTTACAAGCTGTCGGATGCAATAGCGCATAGCATATAGACATGTAAATCCACAGGGACCCTACCTGCACACTTGGTTTTGCTTATGAGAGGAGGTCCTGGCTTCCCTGTGCCTCCATCCCCTGGCCTCGTCAGCAGTACACTGATCTCATACTCCGAATCGGGATCCAGGTGCCACAGCTTGTAGGTCTGCATGTTGACCACATGAACCTCTGACCATGCCCCCGAAGTCAACCTGTATTCAATCTCCTTGCGGACAATGGGGCCATCGCCGATGATGGAGTTGGCATTTAGATGTATTATCAGATAGGTGGAACCTGCTCGAAGCAGCTGCGGGGGAGCAATAGGCGTTGGAGGCTCTGGAACAAAATATTACAGTAACTGATGCTGTTCATTAAAAGCAGCAAGGTCTGAAAGGATCATTTTCAAAGCATTTTACCCATACTAACAGGCTACCTGAACACCGCCCTCCCCATTTTCCATAGCACGGAGAGTTTAGCTGGACGCCATGTGGCGTGTTCAGGGTGCAGAAGTATGCACATAAAGGGGATTTCTGCTTTTTCGCCTCTACACACACACTTTCCAGAAAAATTATACCCACAGAAAAAGCAGACATACAGGCAAGTTTCAAAGCTTAAGCATACAACGGAGGCAGTGTATGCAAAGCTCTCTCAAGTTATCCTGAAAACCCAACTGGCTTGGTGTGTCCTGAGGACTAGTTTGAGAATTGATGCAAAGCCCTTGGGAAAGAAACATGTACAGCTTTGGCCCTTTGTGGACGGTTTATACACTGGCTCCTATGTATCGGAGATGCAGGCTCAAATAAGGAAATGTAAGATGACCCTTTGATGCCAGGGTGGTCACAGCATTTCAAGAAGGTGC
The DNA here is from genome assembly GCA_033557465.1 of Ichthyophis bannanicus. Classification (NCBI taxonomy): domain Eukaryota; kingdom Metazoa; phylum Chordata; class Amphibia; order Gymnophiona; family Ichthyophiidae; genus Ichthyophis; species Ichthyophis bannanicus. Next base: position 32,539,861 of record CM066039.1, read on the forward strand.
AGCTTTTACCAACTTCCCCATTTGTTTTGATAGCTACAAAAATCTGCTAACCTGGCCAGCACCTCTACAGATGACCGTTGTCCTTTGCCCCATCCTCAAAGTCTGAAAATTCAGAAAAGTCTATGGATACCTGAAATCGTACAGCAATGTGCCTAGCTTTGGTATTCACTTTTAGACAAAGCAGTTCACACAGGTCATCCGTTTCCCTTTCTAAGGAGAGAGTCCCATCTAACTGACCACAAAACTGTCCACTTTTCCACATTCTCCCTCCCCAGCAGCATTAACATCTCTCTTTCCCCTCCTAACTTCTCTTTTCAGACCAAGTTCGAGAGCTAGCAGACCGGTACAATTTCTTTTACCTTTCTGCATGTCTCTCCCCTTATGACTTACACCAGTCAACTACAGGTTACTAAAATGCAGGAGTGCTCTGCCCCTGAGGACAATCACGGACACAGCCTCAAATCATCAAGAAATCATTGTACTCCGCCCTTCCCCCCTCCCCCCCTTTCCAAACTCATTCCCAGCCACGGGGCCAAGTATATCAGCTCTCAAAATGCACTAAGCCACAACAGACAGTAAAGGTTGAACCTGCATGTTGTCTGCCTGGGCACCATTTCTTCCCAATCACAGCAAAGCTGCAATTTAGGCTCTCTTTTAAAAGAACTTTTGATGCTAATTTTCCCACACCAAAAAAGAATAAACCCAAACGCAAGAAAAACAGAATGCAAATTCGGCTGAACCGTCGCCTTAACAAGACATTAGCAAGTTAAATTAAAACCATTGGATTTTCTAAAACAAGAGTAAGCAAGAGAAATCTTTTTAATGCCTCTTAATCTATCCAAAACTTAATCCCATGCCCTGTGGGAGGGCCCGTGCAGGCCTCAATAATTGTCTCTCACTGATTAACATTTTCAGTTCAGAGGGTCTGTCCATCAAAGCGTATTAATTCCCACTGCCTTTGTTTAGTTCCTTCTCCCCCTCCTTCCCCCTTTGCATTGGCTTTCTGAAGTGAAGCAAATTAATCTTTTACAGAGGTGGGGGAGAATAAAGTATAGAGAAAAATAATGGGGAAAAAGGAGGATCTATAAAGTGAGACGAAAAGAAGGAAAGGGAGGTAGAAATGGAACGTGCATCTAAGGCTTGTTATTTACACTGGCCTGAGACAGCAGCAGTTCCTCATCCATCACTATGGTACCGCTACAGATCCTCAAAACGTGACATAGGATCACACACCGAAGCCAATCTGCTGATTAAAAGCATTGCATTTCTAGCCGGTAAAAGCCGTCCGCTAATACCCCCGACAAATTGCTGGAAGGTGAAAAAGTTACTCATTTTCCAGTAACTAGGAAATTAAAAAAATCTCCTGCAGGCGGCCAAACTTGTGCAGCCAACAACTGGGAGACATCCCGAGTGTAGCAAGATCAGGGAATGGGGAAAGGTGTAGCGTTCCTAGAGCCAGCGAGCTTTCAAACCACTACATAAATGTGTATGTGAAGTACACTGCTTTCGCTCCAAGAATCAGAGCGCGAGGCCCCCGTACCTTTCACAATCAGTTCAGCAAAGTTAGAGACTCCAGAGCCTCTCGGTGATTGCGCCACACAGCGGTACAAGTCCTGCTCGCTTCTGCTTGCCTCATCCAGTCGAAAGGCAGCCACAAACCTCCTGCGGCTTATGTGCTTTACCGATACGGCTGGAACGACGTCGCCATTCTGCCTCTGAGAAAGGAGAGATGAGAGACACGTTGCAGGATGTTCTTTGACTTGATGCTATAATCTCTAGTACAAACACGACGCAACACGTCTATCAGAGGATGGGGAAGCAACCAAATAATTTAGCTGTCATATTTTATATATATTTTTTGCTTTAAGTAAATGTTCTAATGTCACTGACATGTCTGTTTTGTATATTGATAATCATAGAACGTACTGTATGGAAGAAAATTTGTATTTGTAAACTGTTTTGCGTTGAATTGGCACAGCTGCAACCTCACTCTCTTGTGCTGTGTTTAGCATGCCAGAGGTAGTCTGTAGTGTGAGGCAGGACATCCAGGACTAGTTCTCACACTCAACGCTAGCTCCTTTGGGAGGGGAGGGACTGCCAGCCATTGCACTATGGAGACACCTACTGGCAAACTTAAGGATGTGCTTGGTTCAGACTCCCAAGTAGCCATGGTAGAAAGCTATTTAAGTTTTGCAAGGAACTGAAGGCTTATCTCTACAGATGTGCTTTTAGTTACAAGGTGTTGGGGAGGCTCTTGTTTGATACTGCTTTCACTTTGGGTTTTGCATTTTTGCTTTGTGTTTTATTATGTCCACTACCTTGATCAGTTTTGCAAGTTGTGCAGTCTATAAAGCTTTAATAGATAAAATAATCTTTGGGCCTCAGGGGGGCCAAACACTAGACTATTTCTTCAGGCTATCCACAGAAGTCAATTTTCATAAGGACCGAGTTGGCTAAATCCATCCAGGTGAAGATTGCCTAGCACTAGATGGCTAAAAGCAGCTGAGCACTTTTGGCTGGGATTAAGAATAACACCTTCTGGAGAGTAATTTGGTTTGGAGAGATATCTATGTGTGTTTTGTCCCAGTTCCTCTGCTCACAGAAATAGCAGGTGCGGAGATCTGACATTTTTATGTCCCTGACACTGGAAATAATTTTCGAGGAGAAACTGCCTAAGATCAAGAAACGTGTACGGACCTGCACCAAGAGAGGCTACAGAGAAGTGACCCCACCATGAAAAGGTACATGAAGCCATGCACACACGTTTAATCATGCACATCTGTTGAGGATATCATGAAAACCAGACCATCTGTGGCCCTTGACAAGTGGAATCCAACCACAGCTTCTCGGGATCTCTGGCCCAAGCTCCTCAGTTACTTCAATGGCTGGTCTGGAGATGAGGCAGGGGAAAGGGATTTTTTTAAAAAATGAAAGATATACCCGGACACCCCATGAAAGAATGCCTGTGATATTTTTCTTTGGCCTCCTCCGTCCTCTCATAAATGACTAGATTTGGGTTTGGGGTAAGTTCCTGAAGCACTGGAAGACTAAGTAGTAAGAGAAAACTACATGACAACCCCTGCCCCTCTACCCAAAAACAAAAATAAAGCTGAGGAGGGAGGGCTTCCACTGTGCTGCCCTGAAGCCCAAATATATCTTTTGACTAAAACAGATTAGTCTGTCAGGCTGAATGCTACCATGTCCTCAATTTCAGCACCTCAGACAGGAAAAGCTAAACACCCAAAAGCATACACGCTTCCCCCTTCCCACCACCAAAACCATGAAATTGTGAACCAAGACAGAAAGAGAAGAGCAGTCTGTACCCTGGCATAAGGTAGGTGAACTATAGTCCTCTCTACTGGCATCCCCGTTACCTGTAAGAGGAATCTCTCGGCCTCCGATGTCCTCCCTGCTGCCACGCACTGGAAGGTGGCATTCTGACCAGCATTGACTTCTACCTCACCCAGGCGGGAAAAGTGAGGCGCTCTGGCTATAAGGAGGAAGGTGAAACAGGAGGTAACTGCAGGACCTTTGCAGAAAGAGCTTTGCATCGTCAGACCCCTCTGCTACAGGGACACTGCCGCATGGTCTTGGTAAAAGCATAACACAGCAGAAGCATAAGTCAGTGGTATTCACTCCCAATCCGAGGGCCACCAAAGAGTCAGGCTTTTAGGATATTCTTTATGGAGATGCAGAAGAGAGATTTGCATACATTGTTGGCATGCAAAACTCATTTGCATATTCATTAGGGATATCGCAAAAACCTCATCTGTTGGCGACCCTCAAGGACGGATAGTGAAGATAGAAGTCCCAAGTAATTTTGAATATCGACCTAATATACCAAATCCTTGCATATCACAGGGAACAGCACACAGAACTAATGCACCAGATTCACAGAATACCTTTCTATAGGGTCTGGAAAACAAAACTTGCAATAAGGTCACCAGAAGAATCTACTGGAACCCTAGCTTGACCAATGGCTCCCCTAGCCATCCTCCTCACCCTCTGTCTCACTGCAATTCTCACAATCACTGCAGCTCCAGCCCCTGCACACATACGAATCATCTACACCCATCTCTTACAGACCCAGAACAACCCATCACCTCGTCCAAATTAAAACACACACATCAACAATAGTATCGCTTCCAAGCAATCTCACAACCAGCACGTCTCAACTAAAGTGCACTCTATTAAACACTCCATCCACTAGAAACAAGATTCAGCTCCTCACGGATTGCCTCAACAACAAGATAGGCATTCTCAAAGTCATGGAATCCGGGTTCATGGAGACAGGCAATGTCTCACTGAACCAACTAATACCACATGACTATGACCTCTTCAGCTCCCCAAGAGAACAAGGTCGCGGCGGCAGAGTATTCATCATAGCTAAGAAATACCCCAACTTCTATACCCTCAGCAAAACCACAAAAGACTGGATACAATAACTATATCTAATGGAAACTTAACCATTCTCCTTGCCTACAGATCCCCAAGTGCTAGCCTAGATCAGCTGGATACCTTATTAGAAACAGTAGGCAACCACAAATCGTAAAACTATCATCTCATGCTCCTAGGAGACCTCATCCTTGCACCTATAAACAATGCAAGAGCCTTCCTGGAAGCGATTGATGCCCTTGACTATGCACAGCTTCTTAACCAGCCAACCCACAACAAAGGAAACACCCTGGACATGATTTTTCTACTTCATAACATTCTCAAAGGGCACCCCATTGTACCTCCTGCAGCTCTCGATGTTTCTTGGTCTGATCATAAAGTCCTCACGCCACACAGCAGGCAGAATCAGACATACACTGAACCCAATACACGCAGGTTCAAAAACTCTTGACAAAAAAATAATTCCTGGAAAACATCCTACCAGAACTACAAAACGCTCCTGAAGACCTTGATACCCTCATACAAACCCAGAATGAAACCATAACAAATACAGCAGCAAAACTACAGATACCAAGACAATACAAAAGACACAAAGCAGCAATATGGCACACATCCAAACTGAAGGACATGAAGTGTATGCTAAGAGCCATAGAAAGGAAATGGAGACGCAACAGAACGCCAGACAGCCTAAACGCCTACAAGACCATGCTACATCAAAACCAAACAGCCATTCAACAAGCAAAAAAAAGGACTACTATGCCAAGCTAATCCAAGCCTCACTCAGTCGCCCTCAAGAGCTCTTCGATATGGTTAAATCCTTAACCAAGGCCACTAAACCACCACGAGATGAAACAAGTCTAACTCCGCAAATGATGACTGACCACTTTTGAGGCCCTAACCTCTCCCCACAGCAGCAATTTAAATGCCACCACAGACTCAACAAACCAACAATGGATAAGACCTAAAAGCATATGGAGATCCTTCACAATAATCACAGCTGAACACCTAGAAAAAGTCATCTCCATTATCAACACAACCACCTTCCCACTTGACCCATGTCCAGTCAGCTGGATCAAGCTAGCCAGACAAGAATCAACACTCACCATACTCAAATTCACCAAGTTTACTGCACCAAGGATACATACCCCCAGAGCTCAAAATGGCCTCCATCCACCCAATAAGAAATGAAGCAGTTAACATTAAATCAGCCAACATCTTACAGACCTATTGCCATCCTCCCATTCACAGTCAAAGTTCTAGAAAAATTTGTACAACAGCTCCAGGAACACAGACACAGCCTCTCCACTAGGCTCCCAGCAAAATGAATTTAGACCTTACCACAGAATCAAATCCCTTATGGTCAGGTTACTGGACAACCTAATAAAGGGCACAGACAAAACCAAGACAAGATTTATACTCATCTTCCTTGATATCAAACTGCTTTGATTCAATTCCACACAACCTGATCATTCACTGACTTCAATCAACTGGAATAGCAGACACCCTTCTAAATTGGTTCAAGTCCTACCTATCAAACCGACAGCTTCAGGTAAAATCAGGCTCCACAAAATCAGCACCATACACGTCATCAAGGAATCCCTCAAGGCTCTGCCCTTTCCTCCCTAATTTTTAACATCTTCCTACAGCCAATCTGCATGCTGATACAAGCTCACGTCCTAGACCATATATACGCAGACATTATGATATACGTTACTATCATCAGAACCAACCCAGTGATCATACACAAAGAAATGCTTCATCTCCATTCATGACTCGCAGATCACAACTCGACTATAAACTTCCAGAAAACAGATGTTCTCTAAATCACTAGAGACAGCAACTTCACCCCACCTAATACCATAACTATCAATGAAACCCCAATACAAGTAAAACAGGACATTCACTCTGGATCAACGACTAACCTTCTCAACCCACATCAAACACATCACAAAAAGCATTTACTTTAAGCTCAAAACAATCCAGCACCTCAAACTTCTCCTAACCCACCACAACTTCTCTACAGTCCTTCAAGTACTTGTCTTCCCACACTTAGACTACTGCAACCTCATCTTCCAAGACTTACCAAAAAGACAGCTATCCACCCACTTCAGATGGCCCTCAACACTGCAGCTCGCATCCTGTGCAACGCTCCCAGATCTGAACACACAACCCCTTACTCAAACAACTTCACTGGCTACCCATCATGGAATGCATAAAATATAAATCCATCCTCACGATCTTTAAAGTCACCATTGGTCTATCCGCCACCGACTTGCAATCACTAATGCAAGAGACACCCAGACAAGCGAAAGACGTACTGGCTCCCCTAACACACCAGGCGTACCAGCACTATTCACCAAAACCAACTTCACCACATCTAAGAGAGCCTTTTTACTATTTGCACCATCCCTCTGGAACTCAATCCCTGACATCCTCCGAGACACAAAGGACCTAACATCATTCAGAAGGAACCTAAAAACACATACTCATTTATTCACCAAGCCTTCCTCCCCCATTTTATGAATCCTCCAATATGATCTCCCCAATGAAATATCCTTCTCCTCGCCCATCCACATCATACCCCATATTAGAATGCTCTAAGCTGACTACCCTGTTATAATGTACTTTAACATATGTTACACACCAAGTTAATTACCCTGTTGCAATGTATTCTGTTATGTCACAACGTAAACTGCTTTGATCGGAGGATAAAGTGGTATAAAAACTCTGTTAAATAAATAGTGTCAACATTAAAAATTTGACATGCACAATAAAACACTGCTTAACGTGCTAGACAATACATTTTACCAACTGCATAATAAATGTTTGATGCTCTAGCTTGGCTACTATATCAGAATGCATGATAACAAAAATCAGCTAGGCCTGGGCACACTTGCAACCTACTAAAATACTGTACCAACAACCAAAATGAAATGGCGCTAATAAAGGCTGGTATCTATACAGTTTTCATGGCTGTACTCCAAGCAGCCCTCAAACTCTGAGGTTAGCCAGCATGGGTCTACTACTTTGATAAGGCATTCCAAAAAGACTATGATAACCTCAAATTCAAACTTACAGCTGCTAAAGTTAATCTACTCTTTCTTCCAAAGGTTGCCTGGTTAGATCATCGGTGCAATTTAAAAACAGCAGGGGAAGAATTCTTGTAAGTTCTTTAGCAAACATTTCCCTCTCCCCCCGCCCAACCAAAGTGGCCCCTTTCCAACACCTTGTCTTCGGAAACATCTCCCTCACCCCACATACAGGACTAGGAACCTCCTATCCAGCCCTCCAGAACCTGACTCTTTTCAGCCCAGTGGAACAGAATTTATAGGCAGGCAGAATCACATTCCTTCTCCTCTTATCAAGGTCACTACCTAATCCATCTCTAGGTAGCGCCTCTCTGTATTGTGAAAAATATTTCACCTTGCCCTGAAGAAATATTTTCTGATGCTAAGCCCGAGTCATGAACTTTTCAGTCTCATACCACAGAGTGGGGAGAATTTTTGCAATTAGAATTTGTCAAGTTAACACCATAAAGTAAGCTGGAAAACTCTGAACATGCATCCTCCCCTCTTTAAGATGAATATTCTAACCAAATATTCTCAGGGCTGGATTTAAGATGTTGGTGCCCTTCGGCAAGATCGGAGAATGTGTGGGGAAAGATTTCATCACATCTCCCTAGAAATCAGAGAGCAGTGGGATGAGGGTCAAAGAAGCTTCAACATGTGGACCTAAAATCAAATGGAAGCAAAGCTCCTCTTTGGCCTGGGTAGTTGCAACTAGGACATTGCCTGTGTCTAAATCGGAGCTCAGGCACCGAAAGATATCAAGCTGGCCGTTTTATTTCTTTATCCAAAAAAAAAAAAAAGTTCCCAAAAGGTTTAAAAGGTAGATAGCTGTCTGGTCCCCCCTCCCACTACGGTTGCAAAGCCCTTAAAAAATAACTTTAAAGACCACTACCAAAACCAGGGCCATAAATACCGGAAAATAACGTTACTCTTAAAAAGACATAATGCCACCTTCATCTCACAGAACAAAGAGGCCTCAACAGAACGTTTCAAGAGTCACTCACTCAAGAGGGAAAAATGGTTAATTAACTAAATCTTCCACAAATAAAGGTAATTTTTAGCTCATCCAGTATCCGGCACTGCTTTCAGCTGACCGTATTCAGCCATGGACCTAGTGGGCCTTCAGAACTCTCCATCCCTTTCCTCCCTCCAATTAGACTCCATTTTGGGAATTTTTCCCTAATGACTACAAGTTCCAGAATGCAACAAGACTGGAGTATAAAGAAACACACAGATTTAATAAGGCCATAAAACACCAGCTTTCGACTCTGACATCAAGTGTCTCACCAACGGCTCCGATTTGTAGGCTACATAAAAAGGATAGTCATGAAATACAGTCACCTGTTTTGGTGGGAAGTAGGTGGTCAAAGAATAAGGTTAATTTTACATACTTTAGGGACCAAAAAAAAACAGCTGCCAGGAGAGGGAAGCATCCTAACAGCTGGGCTGCAAACTTTGACCTGCCGCAGACAGCTAGAATTGGGCACAAAAGAAACTAGTCACTAAGATTGAGTATATCCACTTGGCCAATTCTTCCATTGTTGGACTGATGCACTAAGATGCAACTTCTGGATAAGCCTGCTATATATTTTTATCAAGTAGGCCAGAGTTCTACAGACCAGTCAATATCCCAGTTTTCCTGCCTACTTGTAAAGAATGTGGTCATAAAAGACCACCCCATATCACGTTCTCCTGCAAACTTGCTAAAGGATAGATTTAGTTATTTTACTGTTTGTCTTTGACATGATGTCATTAAAGCTCCTAGCAAGAGACTGACTGGTTAACAACATTGTACGCACTCAGCCATTAACTTGACATGTAATTGCCGGTGTGCAGTTCGTAATGATTATGTGACCATCCCCTGTCTGACAGCCCGCATCAGAGGGAAGGTTCAGAGATGCCTCAGACGCACAGCATTCACTGCTCAATATGAGAAAATGAAGGGCTGAAGGTAGTCATTCCGCACAGTCCTCTTCAACCTCCAGAAAGTATTACCGATTTTCCAACTCAAAGGAGCATCATCTTGAAGGCAGGATGATATTGTGGTTGTCACATCAAGATAACGTTTCATGCCAAAAAGCATCAGTGTGTCCAACACAGCACAGTGACAATCTTATGTGAAACATCTCGGCCTGTGGGCGGGATTAATTTTACATTATAAAATGGAAGGAAACACTGAAATTTCACTGGCCCACACAAAAAAAATGTAGCGAGTGTTCCTCAATTTCAGCTCCAACTGTGCAAAGCTGCCAACTCAGCACATCTCTACATGACCACACGATAAAATGGTGAAATGTGGTAACTAATTCATCGGAGCAGATCGTGGTGATCATTTCTCCTGCAGACAGTCCCTGTAATGCAGCGCCTCTGGAATCGCTATCCCCAGAGCCAGTCCCTCCAGTACCGATAGGACAACAGCAATGAGCTTAGAAAAAAAAATCATTTAGCAAGGACAATACCAAGAAAGCAAAGACTTGCCTCACTCTCAAATTACAGAGAATCCAGGCTTGAAAAATGACACCAGATACTAAACCTCTGGGGTTGGGGAGGCAATAATTACACGAGATCTGGTCACCTAACCGTAGAGTTAGGCAGCTGGACACATGGATTTGAAAACTGGCCTTCTCAAAGCAACTGCATATGGCCAACTAGTTTCACAAGGTTATCCCAGGGGCATTTGGGTCAGGAGAGAAGAACATATATGTATAGCTGAATTTCCAAATACACCCGAGTAGTTTCCCCCCCTGATAACTTTAACCACGTAAATAAGAAAAGCAAGTTAGATGAGCATTTTTGCAGCCACGCTACTTGAGTCAGTTATCTGAGACAAGGTATCTGGACAGCTCCAGTTTGAAAATTCATTCAGCTTCATGTCGGTACAAAGTATTTGGTTACCCGAGTTTCGTATTTCTGCAGCTACGTTATGGGGAGGGCGGGGTGGGGGGGAGAGGGAGAGAAGAAACTGCATGTATATCTGAAAAATCTATTCTGGTGTACTCTTGACCTGTAATACGAATGCTGTTATTCTGAACCTAGATGCTACATATTGTCGTTCAGAGGGGCCTCTGTGCAAGGTTAGAAATCTAGCTGCTTAACTCCATGGCCAGGCAGCCAGATCTTCTTTAAAAGCTGCCCTCGTAATAAATCAAGTCAATGGTGGTATGGATTCATTGATATAGGGCATTCCTCATACTGGCAGCTCTCCATGTTCTGGGTTGGTTTTGTTTTTACAGTAGGCAGGAAAAGAAAATGTTTCCTCTTTTTAAAATGGCAAACCATACAAACATTCTCAACTCTCTATCCCTATGTTCTGTTCAAAGCTGAAAGTCGGGAATAAAAGCAGACTGAAACCTCTGAAGACACAATACACAAAAACAGCACAAAAAAAATCCTCTGGTGTGAACACTTCAACATCACCCGTTCAGCAGAAAATCTCATTTCCGAAAACCTGTGTTCAATTTCAGACACAAGGCTCTGTAGTAATACTGGACACTCCAAAGAGACGATCACCAGGGAATGAACTCAATAGGCACTGGCGTTATTACAGAGTTCCTGATAGGGAGGGGGAGGAGGGGTCCTCTCAGTTACCTTGCGTTAGAGCCTTCTGCTAAAGCTCAGTTTCTAACACAAGTCCAATGCAGAAAGTTTGCTCACCAATGCAGTAAACAAAAGGTGCAAACTGGGCTGTGCATAAAAAACCACACACTAAAATGGAAGAGCGCGCACGGGGATCTGCGCTAGCGGCAGATGTATCAGCACTCACGGCGCCTATGATGGGAGGTTATTCAGCACATTAATATTTATGCACAAAATAGCATTCCATCATACGCGCAGATGTTACGCACATGCAACTCCGAAGCACCACACGTCATTCGGAGTTGCCTAAGGATAACATTGACGCATATGGCGAATGCTATCCTGCACAAAAACATTTTATTTCCAATATTGCTCTATGCCAAACCGTATTCCGCATATGCCACAGAGGAAACCGGCACGAACTCCTTGCTGGCACTTAGAGAACCGGCTACCCGTTATGCCTCCTCAAACCTTGCGTTAAGACCCAGTGTTGAGGTCAGCCTTCTGGTCTGGGCAATTCTCTGCATAGCTAATTGCTTCATCACCATGCATTTAAATGGAGTTCAATGCGCTGAACGCTGCTGGCTGCTTCAGGATGTATGCACAGTTAACTGTTCCTGCACTGGCAGTGTATAAAACTGTGGCTAAAACAGAGCTACCTTGTGTGCAAAGTCTAGCGCACTTTCCCGCATTATTCTACTGTCCCCTTATCAACATGACCTGCAATCTCTGTGTAATACAGACCTCGATAAATATTCACACTCAACAGATGCATTTCTAACACACCCAATGGCGCTATTTCTTTACCGCACTCTTCCCGTTCTTGTGTGATGTAGCTAGAATATATTGACTGCACGCTGAAGTATCAACTCTGGGGAACTTGGGCCTGCTATCTTCATAATGACTTCCTAATTATTTTGTTTTCACTACTGTTTAAGGCCACAGTATTCATTTCCAGGCCTCCAATGCCACAAACCCGTCTGCCTTTCTGACCACCACAAATATTCACCATGCAATTTTGCCTACATATGGGCTAATGATCAGTTAATGAGACAGTCAAACCAATTTAGAACTGCACCTCAACGGGATGGAGTGAATACTCTGTTTAGGTCTATGGAGTACTTACAACAAGGGTAGTTCAAAAGCAGAATATCATCCAGACCAAGATACCCTCTCCGATCAGCCGAGACCACTGCCTCAAAGAGAATCTGGAAGACAAAAGGGAAACACAGCAACAAGTTACCGTATAGAGCTGGTTAGAATGGAAGATGGCCACAAGTCCAGCGAGTCTTTCTATAGATAACTGCTTAACTCCTCTCCATACTAATTCCATGCCATAAGGAACAGGCTACTCAAGCCCTGGGGTTTAGCTCGCGGCATATACTCGCTTGTAATTCTGACTTTTAGAGGGAAAAAAAATGGAAAATTCAGAAATATATAGACAATGTGGTAAAGCCAGGACTGGGGGCAATATTTTAAGTAACTGCAGGAATTTCCCTTTAAAGGTGCAGTCTGGCAGGGAACAGCAGCTACTCTCTGCTTTGGGAGAGGTATATAGAGCAGGTGCAGATGAACATGACAGAAGCGAGTGGGCCTTACTCCTGCCTCCCAACTTTTGGAGCTGGGTTGATTGGGGAGGGAGTACAGACCACTTCAGGAGGCTCTCTGATTGAGGGCCGCTCTGACCCAGGGGCACCATGGCTTGAAGTAACCTGGACAATACAGTCCTAGGAGGACGACTAGGGAGCCAGGAGGTGGATCTAGGGCCCATTGACCCACCCAGGCATTTTTGTGGAGTGAACTGGATGGGGGGGGAGGGGTCCTGGACCTGGGACTGGAGCAGGACCCACTGAGCCACCAGGAAGAATTCAGTGGGGATAGAGGACGAGAGTCGGGAGTCCAGCCTGCAGTTCTTTTTAACATCTCCCTTCCTGTCAGTCAGCGATCCAATCCCCGCTCACACACGATAAGAAGGGAACTATATTTAACAGGTTTTTTATAACGCTTTATCATTTCAATCAAAGCGGTTTACATTGTAACTTAAACTTGGTAATATACATTAAACAGGGACATTGATAACTTGGATTTTTCTGAGGCAATGGAGGGTTAAGTGACTTGCCCAAGGCCACAAGAAGAACTAGTGGGAATCGAACCCTGGTCTCTTGGTTCCCAAGCCAGTGCTCTAACCCACTAGGCTACTCCTCCACTCACGATGCAGCAAACTGTTGCGTATTACTACACTAGTGTGCCCTCTTTCTGCCGGTGCCTCTTTTTAACACAGTGGTAATTTGCATGTGATTAGTTTACAGCATCAGGAGTAAAACATCTTTTTAGCGTGTGCTGAAGCTTAGTGCAGTGTCCTAGCACAGCGCTTGCTGTATATCCAGGCCCCTGTGTGTACCTGTATACTGTAGAAAATGCAAACTTAACTGCAGCACCATCGAAACTATACTCCAGGGAACATCTCCGCACCATCCTGTCGACTCGTGTGGTTATGAGTGTGTCTATTCAGCCGTGCAGTTTTATGAGTCCTTTTCTGCATATAAAACCTGCTTTACACGTCAGAAAATTATCCACTGAATGCTTTAACCTGTTAAGACACTTGAGGTAAGAGTGTGTCTGGAGGGATAGAGAGAGGCGGGAACACCAGCTCCGAGAAACAATCTCATCTTAGCTGCTAACTACGGGCATTCCTTAACTAATCGCCTTTATCTCACTCGGCGCCAATCCATTAAACTGTAATTTGCTCATACCACCACCACTATCCCCTGATCCCCTTGAGCAACAATCATGTAACTCTCCAGTGGCAACACTACTGTGTCCTGATGTGTTACAGTGTGCTGTGAACAGCAAAAACCTTTTCATGGTCTTTGTAAGAACGTGCAGAGAAAGCCTCTCTGACTGCAGGACCTATCTGCATATTAATCTCTAATTGCTGGAAGCTCTGCTTAGTCCATGGGGAGCTAAATTCTCTCTTTACAGGACCTCCAAATGAACTACTGAGAGATGAATCCTTTGTACAGGGGGTCTCCAGGGCAAAACCAAAGGATAAGGAAAACCTCATGGGGAAAATGCAGACATAGAACATAGCTCTTGGTCCAACCAGTCTATCTAGTCTGCTTCTGCCTTTTATCACCCCAAACCCCACGTGGCCTCCATTAGGACTCACTCTTCAATATGTTAAGTCCTTCCCATCACCCTCAGCATTGCCATTAGTATTTGTCTCAGGCCTACATCATTTATCTTACTGTTCTGATTATTCACATCTCTGCTGGTAGGAGAGTCCAGATGTGTACACACCCCCTACCGCAAGATGGTATTTTATTTATTTTAATTTAGACAGTTTTGTATATCACCTTATCCTTCAATCAAAGTGGTCAACAAGACATTGGGAGGCATACATTCAAACAGGAGGAGATAGCTTTTTAAGTATGCGAATCGTATCTACTTATAAGTCTAAATGGGGATGGGCGGTTAGGACTAAGTGGTGAGGGTAGCTAGTGGGCCACGTGGGTGATATCTAGTGCTTGGCAACTTAAGGTGGTTGCTCATAGGCCTCGGCGAAGAAATGGGTCTTGAGAGCTTTGCGGAAGTCTTTGGTATCATTTAGGGTCCTTAAGTCCATGGGGAGGGAGTTCCATAATGCAGGCGCCAGTAGCGAAGGAGCTCTCTTAGATGTTACTTGCTTAGTCTTGTGATAACCTGTGGGTAAGGTGATCCTGTTGTCATTGTTGGTTCTTCTAGGCCTGATACTGACATCCTTGGTTATTACATCCTGGAGCGCATCTGCAGAGCGGTAGTGGAAGATTTTGAAAATGTTCAGGATTGATTTGAATTTTGCCCTTGCAATTATTGGGAGCCAGTGCAGCTGTCGCAGGACAGGGGTGATGTGTTCAGATCTTGCAGTGCCCATGATGATGCGTGCTGCAGTATTCTGTACCATTTGGCATGGGTGAATAGACTGCTGGGAGAGGCCTTGGTATAGTGAGTTTCCATAGTCTAGCAGTGGGGTGATGACTGCTTGGCAAACTGTGCGGAAGTGGTCTTGGTCAAGGATTGGTTTGAGTTTTTTGATGATCCTCAATCGGTGGTAGGCTTTTGCTGCAGTTTTAGTAATGTGAGATTGTAGGTTCAGAGATCTGTCC
The DNA here is from genome assembly GCA_033557465.1 of Ichthyophis bannanicus. NCBI lineage: Eukaryota > Metazoa > Chordata > Amphibia > Gymnophiona > Ichthyophiidae > Ichthyophis > Ichthyophis bannanicus. Next base: position 32,555,045 of record CM066039.1, read on the forward strand.
AGGGTGATGCCGAGGTACCTCACTTTGTCCTCGATTGCTAAAGTTTTGTTTAGAATGCTGATTGTTTGGGGCGGCTTGAATGTGGATTCTTGGTAATGAACATAGCCTCTGTTTTATCAAAGTTGACCATCAGGTTGTTAGTGGTGAGCCAGGTGTCCATGTCCTCAAGGCAGCTGGTCATTGATGTCATGTCAGGTGATATCATAGTACATGCCCCAATCAACCTGCGTTCAAATCTATGTGATCCTGTAATTGTCTCTGCACGGTCTTTTCAATGATTTTTGTGAGGAATGGAAGGCTAGAGATGGGGCGATAGGATTTTGGATCAGAGGGGCTTAGCGTGGTGCTCTTGAGGACCAGGCATATCGTGGCTTGCTTGAGGGACTGTGGCATGTGTCCTTGCTAGAGGGATTCCTTAATTTTGTGGAGGTAATGGGCTAGTTGGTTTCTAGTAGCTTTGATCCACGCCACTGGGCATGGGTCAGATGGTGAGGTCGTTCTGTTAAGTGCGTTCACTATGTCCTCTATTTGCTGTGTTGAGGGTCTGCTAAAGTTCTCCCAGGTTTGCTGAGGCTCCATCACTTTCAGGTTCCCACCATTTCCTATCAGCACCATCTCCAACTCCATTCCATGACCCCTCATATTCTTGAAAGTGTTTTCCAATGGAAAACACTATCACCTTATGCTACTATATTGAGGCCTGCCAGACTTGCTTTTGCCAACAGCAGCTCCCAGCGAGCTGCTCAATTTTACTAGCACAGCAGGGTGAAACTAGAGTGATTGTGCAGGCAGAAGCTGGCGCACCCTGATGAATCTAACCCAAATTCTGATGCTGGAGAAAACAATATTAAGCCCCCTTGCTCCCATCACAACTCCAGCACCCAGCCAACCAAAATTTTCTTTCCAATCAATCTGGTCCTTCTCTATTGCCTGTCGTTGCCTTTCTCCGCTCCGTATTTCAGCACCATTTGGATGGTGCTTACAACCCTAAACAAATGCATGGAGGGCTAAACTACCTGGGGAGGCAGGTGCAGCTCTGGCCACCTTGCTGGACTGGGTAGACCATGCTAGTCTTTATCTGCCATCACTTACTGTTACACAAGCCAAGCAGCCCCAAGGCCCAAGTATGCATAGTGGGTCAACGATGGCCAGAGGCACGCTTACTCTTTTCTCTCTGATACTGCAGGGAGGATATGGAGAAAGGGTTTTGTTTATGCATTTTCTATTTCTGTGAAGGTCCACCTCTTAACCTCCTCATGCCTAAGATTTACTTCCCCAAGCTGCCTTCAATGCAGCAGGGTACCACACTTTCAGCTTCAGGAGTTGATGCAATGTCAAAAATAATTACATCTCTCTTTGTAAGAGCTGTCTTTCCCCTCCTCTCCCAGAACCTGATTTCTGGGCTTCACAAGGCTTTTGATTTCTGAAATCAGGGAAACTATGAACAAGAGCAAATACACAGCTCTGACACAAGACTAAACTTGAGTTAGGCCACAAGCGTAACGGTTGATTTTCACCAAGAAGGTGACAAAATTTTAGCTGGGTTTATCTGGCAGGCTACACAGATGACCCCAGTGCTGGATGTCTGGGCAATAACCACACTAACACCGCTGGTTACTTAAATTATGACAGAGCTTTTGGATTAGACATGGGAAAGGTGGGTGCTGTAGGGAAATAATGGGGACCTTGTAGGCTCTTCTATCCAATATGGATAAGTACAAAGGAGGAAGACAAGGACTTTCCTAGGTAAACAGAATCTTTACAAGTGGTTACGCTGACCGCCGGGATGTATCTTAACAGCATGGAAGGATAACTAGGCAGGCTGGATGATGGGAGGTCTTTCTGCAGTCTTTTATAGAGTTCAGTGGAATCACATACATTAATCATGTGGCCTGGGTCAGTGTGTTGAAGGATAGAGGACATCTGGAAAGGTTTCCAGAAATGGTTTGATTATGCATGAACAGGGACTCCCCTGTGACACCAGACAGACTGCCCCTTCAGTTTAAAGGAAGAGGAAAGATAAAACGTAAACACCCAGAAGGTGTCACTGAAATGCTGTTGTCAGTGAACAGAAGTAATTCCTCTTTCAAACAAGCAATCTTAATGGAGGCACATGGATGGAACCAGATAAATAAGGGTCGTCTTCAAATCAAAAAGGGTGGAGAGCAAGATGATCAGTACTGAGTGACAAGAGAAAGTCTGACATGGAAAAAAACCCACCGTTTTGTCACTTTTACCACTTTTTGGAACAGCCTCCCAGTGGAGTTAGTAAAGCGATGTAAGAGGTCACCTTGCCAAGGAAGACATGGAATTTCTGAAAACAAAGCAGTCGATATTCAGAAGGGCCCGCTACCTGGCTAAACCCCACTCAGCCCAATATAGTCAGACACTAACTAGCTAGTCCAATGAACATGCCCACAAACTGCCCTGAAAACAGTTAGTTTCAGTGTGGTCTGTGGGCAGAGCTGAGGGTCCCAGCAACTATCCAATTGGCAGAAATAGTCAGCTGCTAACAGACTGGCAAAATGCATATGTTAAGACAGGTCAATGGCCGTCCTGATTATCTGGATCTTCTGTCTGGTTAGCGGATGAATATTGCCGCTGACCAATCACTAGTGAAAGCAGATATTCCGCATCAAATATCTGGTTTCATTTTTGGCCATGGTGGGTGCTCTAGGAGCAGTGATCTCTGCAGTCTAAGGGAGGGAGGAGTGGCCTAGTGGTTGGGGCAAGTTACCTCAGGCCGGAAGGTCAGGGATTCAAATCCCACTAGAGGACAGCAACCTTGGGCTGGAAGGACTGGGGTTCCTAGTCCCACAGGTGCTCCTTGTGGTCTTGGGCAAGCCACTTAACCCTCCATAGCCCATGTTCCCTGTAAAATAGTTGTCTCCAAGTAATAATGCCCTGTTCAATGGAATTTCAGTTTGTTCAATGTAAACCACCTTGATATCATGAAAGGCAGTATATAAAAAATGTTAAATATAAAATAAAAGTATCTATCCCAAAGGCTTTATATTTGGTAGCTGTGATTCAGAAATGCTGTGTAGAAAAAGGAAACATACAGGCCTATGATGGTCTTGCCACCTGTAGCTACCTACCTGGTACTCATTTGGCCAAAACGTGCTGACTGCCAGCTCCACCTGATGCCACTGGTGCCCGTGAGATCCCGAGATGTTCCACACTGTGCTGCCCCGCGGACCACTGTTCACCTTTGCATAGACGTTGAGGGAGCCGGGGCTGTGGCCGTCCCGGCTATACAGGAAGTAGCTGAACTGCAAGCAATGGGTGTCGTTCTCACTAAGGACCTGGAAGAGGATGTCGGTCACCTGCCCTGCAGCATACTGGGAGGAGTTCACCAGCAGATAACCCCCTATGAAGAAGACAAAAACGAGAAACAAGAGTAAGAACCAGACCCTTGCTTTTTTCCTTCAGGATTGTGGGGGGGGGGGGGGGGCTGTTATGTGCAACACCATCAAAATGCACAGTACAAGATGTAGTGTAAAGCACATGGCAAATTTCAAACCCCAACCTAGGGAAGTTTCTGTGGGTTTCCTGGGTCAGGATTGTAAATATTTTGATAGTGAAAATTCTTTGAAATAGAATTTTGAATCATGGGCTTGGATACACTAGTGTGGTAAAAATTTTGCAAACCTTCTACAAAACTTCAGTCTAATTGGTCAACCAGGGACCTTAGAGTTAGAAAGCTGAATATTTTGGTCTAAGTGAGAAATTCTACTGCCGAGTCCTAACAACCTAGTTCCTCCCTACTGTTCCCTTACTACTTCAGCATGCTAGCAGAGCACCCCCTAGTGGGGATTCTTGCTAGCACCAGATCTTCACCCTACTTTGTTACCCCCAAGGGAGGACAGAAGATTCATTCTAGGGATATCACCCCTATATCATTCATAAATATCATCCCATACAAACAATGAATTCAGTCCTTCAAGACCAAAAAATACAACTCTCAATTTTCAGCGGTCCACAGACGACATAACTTTAAATGTATATTTTATCCATTTCAAGTTATGTAGACTTTCAGAGGTACTCTCAATCCAGCAGCTAAATTTTGCTACCGAAGGGAGACTTGATGTCCTGCCCTGCACCCACTCTAGGTTTGGCCATGAGAGATATAAATGGGCAGAGCCATGGGATTCAAACCATCTTGAATACAGCATAGACAGCAGAGAGGATCCCTCCCAAAATCCTTTGCAAAGGTGGCACAGATACATGGAAAGCGTGAACTGTAAGCAAGCGCAGAACCACGGAAGGGGAAGGTTTAAAAAGGGAGGGCTCTGTCATAAGGAAAGATGCACAGATTTTAAAGAAGATGTGAAAATAGAGTAAACGATACGCATTAGGACAAAACTGTAAACAAATCAAGACAAAACCCACAATAAGCTGAAATTCTGAAGGAGGACCATCAGAAGTCGTACTGTTTAAACGTGGCACAAGACTATAGCGTGAGACAGACAGTTGCAGCCCCCTCTATTTCTTTTCAATCTTATAAACCAGCAAACGTGTAAATCTTACTGTTTCCTGCCTTTGGCAGATATTCCTCCCTCGAACGTCCAATATGAGTTTCAGAAAATCCTGGGCGGCCTCTGCAGTATCCGCATAGCACCGAGGCAGTCTGCAAAAATATTTGACAGCACTAGCCGGACAATGCGGCTCAGTCTCTCTCAACGGAGCGTATCCAATTAGCATGTGCTGCTAACCAAGCAAGTCCTTTTAAATACTGACCCTTTGATGACACCTTAAAAAAATCTAATTTGCTAATGGTCCTGTCCTCCAGAAATCCATTAACACTTTTTTTTTTTAAACCCCAGCCACCTTGTAGCCCTGTTAGGAAAACACTCCCAGAACAACAAAACTGGGATATTATAAAAACATGAAAATGCAAAGCGCAAGGTCCACAAGGTCCCTCATCAGAGACTTTTGGCAAAACTAAAGAGTCATGGGATAGGAGGCAGTATACTATTGTGGATCAGGAACTGGTTAAAAGATAGAAAGCAGAGGGTAGGGCTAAATGGCCAATTTTCCCAATGGAGAAAGGTGAATAGTGGTGTACCCCAGGGATCTGTGCTGGGTCCGCTGCTTTTTGACATATTCATAAATGACCTGGAAAATGGAATAACGAGTGAGGTTATCAAATTTGCAGATGACACAAAACTATTTAAAGTTGTTAAAACCCAAGAGGATTGTGAAAAATTGCAAGAGGATCTTGATAAATTGGAAGACTGGGCATCAAAATGGCAGATGAAATTTAATGTGGACAAGTGCAAGGTTATGCACCTAGGGAAGAACAACCCAAACTATGGTTACACGATGCAAGGTTCCACATTAGGAACCACCACCCAGGAAAACGATTTAGGCGTCATTGTGGATACCATGTTAAAACCCTCGGCCCAGTGTGCAGCGGCGGCCCAGAGAGCAAATAGAATGCTAGGTATGATAAGGAAAGGAATGGAAAATAAAACAAAAGATATTATAATGCCTCTATATCGTTCCATGGTGAGACCGCACCTTGAATATTGTGTGCAATTCTGGTCACCGTATCTTAAAAAGGATATAGCGATTTTAGAAAAGGTACAGAGAAGAGCCACCAAAATGGTAAAGGGGATGGAAGGATACTCCTATGAAGAAAGGCTAAAAAGATTAGGTCTCTTTAACCTGGAAAAGAGACGGCTGAGGGGAGATATGATAGAAGTCTATAAATTAATGAACGGAGTTTAACGGGTAAACGTAGATCGATTGTTTACCTTATCAGAATATAGAAAGACTAGGGGACATGCAATGAAGCTACAGGGTAAACTATTTAAGACTAATAAAAGAAAATATTTTTTCACTCAACGTGTAATCAAACTCTGGAATTTGTTACCGGAGGATGTAGTAAAGGCTGTTAGTGTAGCTGGGTTTAAAAAAGGTTTGGACAAGTTCCTGGAGGAAAGGTCCATAAACCATTATTAAGAAGTGACCGAAGATAACAATGCTTGACCCAGTACAAGCATTGTGGAACTTGTGTCTCTTGGGGAAACTGCTAGGTACATATGACCTAGATTGGCCACTGTTGGAAACAGAATACTGGGCTTGATGGACCTTGGTCTGACCCAGTATGGCATATCTTATGTTCTTATGTTCACTGCCGCAAACGATTTTTGCCTTTAAAATCTGCAAATTATCTAAGGGCTTGAATTTTGAAGGCAGTTGCATGGGTAACAGCCCATATTACTCGTGTAAATGCCTTGACTGGGATTTTCAAAAGGCACCTACATGGGTAGTGCCTTTGGAAAATCCCGGTTAAGTCCCTAACGCACCCCAATGCTATCCGCTTAGCATCGACACAGAATTAGGACATTCCGGGGTGGAGCAGAGGCGAGGAATGGCATTAAGTGGGTAGCTGCAATTTTTGATGCTGTCTGCTTAGCGCTCTGCACCTTAAAGATAGGTGGGGAAAACCCTCACCTATCTAAGGCGCTGGGGTTAAACAGGCAGCATCGAAAATCACTGCTACCCGCTTAGCCTCGGCGGCTGCTGGCCTATACAGCGTGACCCAGACTTTCATTTCCATTGCCGTGGAAATTAAAATCTGGGTTAAGGGGGGGGGGGGGCAGTGGGCAGGCTATGTGCTGATACGGTGCATAACCTGCCTAAATGAATTAAAATCCTCATTTTCGGTCCCATTACTTATAGCATGCCATAGAAGTCCCCGGTAAACTGCCGACAGAATGGTTCATTGCTAGCCATGAAGGTGGGCAATAGAGAAAGTGGGACAGACCAAAATATTTGGTTCTTGGCACTTCAATGAAGACATCACAGTCTACGAAGGCCCCAATCAATACTTTGCAAATCTGGAAGCATTTTCCACCAGCCCTCATTTTGGATTTACTTTGTTTTGATATCGGTAGTAATGCAGTCTCACCTCCAATGGTCGGACATCAGTATGTAAACTCCCCACATCCCATATTGCAAGCTTCTCTGACCTGGACAAGAGAGAAAGACGGAAGCGCCCTCTGCTCCTAAGTCCAGCCCCATCACATGCATCTTAATCATAGACAGACCCACTGAAAACAGAATGGTGGCTATATGCCCAAGCCCCTCCCCCCAAGTTCTTTACATGGGTACAGAAAATAAGAATGAGCAGAAAGACAAAGTGATCTCACTAGTCAATACTGTTTAACTGAAATCACAAATCATTCTTGCAGTCTTAACAACCCAGGCTCTGACCAACATTGTGCATTTCAGCACTGGGGAATTTGCACAAATCAAGCCAAAAACGTAAAGAGGAAATAAGTAATTGGGTATCATTAGTGCCTGCATATCTGGGGTAGGTTTGCAAAGCCCAGGAGTTTGCTTTACTAGACATATGTACAACAGAGGATGGCTAACATCAGCCCTGGTCAGAAAAGCAATACAATATTCGGCAAATGAATGAATGAAATGCAAGAGCTTTCCAAAGGTAGATAATAGTCACTAGTCATGGATGAGCAGATGCACATTTAATCAAGACAAGGCGAGGAGGGCTAGACCAGATAAGCTATGCAAACCGTAGCTGCCTCTGTCCCAGTACAGGTCTCGATGGATCCAAAACAGCCTGGTCCAGCTACTCTCAGTGTCATCCTTATCAGCTACAATTCCCATTGCTATACTGGTTTGTGCATCTACACAAGGGCAACTCACGTCAGTAAGTCAGAAGAGGGTGGGAGCTGGATGGTGGACAGCTATATAGTTCAAAGACCCCCAAAGACAGTCCACAAGGGCCACCCATCCAGGTCCAGTTTCCCGAATTCCACACGAAAAATACATGAGATACACACCCATGTGACGGAGGGTGGTAGTCAGATTTCTTTCATTCATACTTACTGTGCAAATACTAAAAGCCAGATCAATATGCGACCTCATGAACTAGATTTGGGGACCCTCCAGTTTACATCACATGAAATTTTCCAGTCTTGTCCCCTTCCCAAGTGGGAGTCCAGATAAATGCCTCCAAAGTCACACCTCAACCACCCACTTTGGTCTCTGGTACTTACTTATAGAGTGGTTCTGGGCAGAGTCCCCGATTTCTTCCAGTTATCCTCAATACATTAAGTGGTTCCTACCCTCAAGTACATCCCACCTCCCCTCTCCTTCCTAGACTCTTACCCACCTCCAACTAAGAGAACTCATTCCTTACAACGTCACTAAATACAAGCCACCCCTACCTTGGCTAATCCCACCTAATTTAGTCCATCTCTAACAGTTTCCCAGTTCTAAAACGCTAAGCCTCGTCTTTGTTCTCTGCATAACCGGCCAGTCTGTCTTGTCTAGACTGTAAGCTCCAAGGATCAGAGATTTATTATGTGCATCTGCAGAATGTCCATATGTGTGGAGGCACTATCCAAATCATAATATTAATATGTCAAAAAACTCTAAGCTAAGATTAACTAGATAAATCAAAAGGGATCAGGACAGGATGTCTGTGTGTATGTAGATAGATAAATATGAGAGAGTGTGAAACAAAGACCGAATTTCTCTTCGATGCGCTTGCACATATTTTATTTCAGCACCTGTGAATCACTTTTACTTGAGTACTACTTGTGTTTTCCACTTGTCATTCTTAACAAGCGTGGTAAAAATATACATATAAACCTAATCTCCGTCAATGGATATTTTCTTTCTGAACGAGAAAACAGCTCGATATGTGAGCTCATGCCTTTCCAATAGTACTTCAAGGTGAGCTACATTTAGGCACAATAGACATTCCCCTGTCCCCAAAGAGCTTACAATCTACATTTGTACCTGAGGCAATGGAGAGTTAAGTGGCTTGCAATTCCAAGAAGCATCCATGGGGGATTTTGAAGCCTGCCTTCCCTGGTCACAGCCCACAGCTCTAACCACTGGGCTAATCCTTCATTCTACTCTCATACCATCTACCAAACTCAACATCAATCCTCACAATGTGTCTCTAACTGGTGCTCCTTTCGGGTTATGCAAGGAAAAAAAAAGTCTCCTCTAAGAAATTAACCCTTTCAATTTTTTGATAGGGAGGAAGATTGAGCTCCAGAATAGTTTCAGTTCATTCACTGACAGTGTCACCCACATATACACCAATCTGGTGCACAGACAGTAAATTCTTTCAAGATCATATTAATAAATATGCTTTTAAGGCATGGAATGCAATTAACACCCAATTACTAGTGGCCTTCATTGAATTGCCTTGAGAAGGCTGAATGGCCAAGGGGGCATGCCAAGACTTGAATCTATTAATGCTGAATTTTATAGATGTTACAGGCCGATGTTCTCTCTTTCTCAGATTCTCAGAGACTGCCATCTAATGCACCGACTAATTTGGGTTTCAGTAACACAAATCTCCATTTCTAACCCATTGATCCAGTCTTAGAGATGAAATTCTCTTTATCTTTGTGTAAAGATTTTTAACCATCCATTTTCAAATATGAGCTCTTTCTTCCCACCCCCCGAGCCATTTATTCCTCAAGATAAAAGGTTCTGCATCCCTCTACCCCCATCCTGAGCCATCCAGTCCGAGGAGACAGACTGGGAAGAATAAAGGGCTTAAGGTGGCCATCTGGTTTTTGGGTTATTAGGAAGGGATGGTGTTACTTAACAGGGAGTTGGCGAATCACATGATACATGCTGAAAGATACTGTGGTAACTTTCTGAAAGACGAAGCCTAACATGGACCATTGTGTGCCCAGATATTTGAGATCGTTTTACTGGAGAAGCTTTCCTATTTGCTCAAAGATTATACTGATGCTTATAATGGGAGCTGGGAGGGATACCAGCAATGACAGAAGGTGCCGATTCACCACAAGATTGGGGTTGATTAGTCTGTTCTTTTATCAAATTATTTATTGATATTTATCGCACCCTCGAATCCTGCTCAGGTGCACAAGATAAAAATCACATTTCAAAACATTTATAATTACAACCAACAGTAACCCTCCCATCAAAAAAAACAAACCAAACTCAGCCCCAACAATACATAGTCAAATATAAACATTAAGCAAATCTCCAAGCAGCAACACCCCACTCATCTAAAAGCAAGACAACCCGAGCCTACTGGCATACAAAGCACCTCAGTTTTCTGCCCCACCCCTCAACACTTTTCTAAGCAGAAAGATTTTCCATACCTTATGGAATAGCAGGAGATCATCAATAAATCTTAATTCACTCAGAAAGGAATTCCACAGTATAAGCGCCTGAACTGAAAAGGCCTTATTAAAGCGCTTAACCTTCCACGTGACTTTGTAAGAAGGCATACCAACAGTCTGGACGTATAATTACTATGATGGTTTGACCTATCAAGACGAGGGGAGAAATTGATGGAAATGTGATTTGGACATCATAACTGTATTGCCTGTCAGCTAAATAAAGAGAATTTAAAAAATATATATAAAAAAGGGGAGACCGATTGGGTATCTCTCCACCCATCCCCTGATCTATTGCTGTCCCTGTCTCACTTATGTAACTTTTAATGAGCTGGTAAACAACCTGAAGGAAAATGCGGGAGATGAATGTCTTCATACTACTGCCTCTGCTGAGCTGGTGCAGGGAAAGTCTATCCCTAATCTATACGTTCCAAATGAATTATTACTTTCCTGAGGCTTCCAGTCAGCACCAGGGATCTCCTTTGGGATGTAATCCATCAAATTCACACTCTTCTGTCCGCACAGAGGAGCAAGAAGCCAAAAGAGACAGTGCAATTTACAGCTGTCCAAACCATTTCATTCTCTTCTTAGCCTGCTCTCAGTAACCTGACGGAGATGGACATTCTCAAGCATTCAAAGGTACAGCATATCAGAAGATTGTACAGTTGCTTTCTGTACCGTGGATGCCAAGAATTTCTCTCTTTCATCGGCAGTACATGGACCAGAGATTATATAGTTGCCAGTTATTTAAGGCACATGGATCATCAACTGCGCTGCCCCCTTTAATCTACGATACCCAGGCCACAGATTGCACTGCCCCTTTCGTCTATCTAGGCCATGCATTGTGCTATATCTTTTCACTTCATTTTGTAATAATTTTGATTCATGTTTTTTTTATTTTTTGCCAGCCTTTCCAGAAGAGTCCAAGAGGCTCAGGGCATTATTAGAATTTAGATATAAAAGTCCCTCCACTGAAGAGCTTACAATTTAAGTGGGCACCTGAGACAATGGATAAAGTGACTTGCTGAAGGTCACAAGAAGGTCAGAGGAGGACGTGGGATCTGAACCACCGTTTCCCTGGTTTTAAGTCCTGTGCTCTAACCACTAGGCCATTCTTCCTCTTAGCAGTGAATTGAGGCAAACCAGATGCCTTTTGTTAATCGCTTACTTCTGATGACTGTTTTGACAACTGTGAAGGCTAGTAACATCGGGTAACATTTTTCTTAGTCCAGTTAACTCTGCAGTAGCTCAAGGAGTTTGGAGAACACCCTGACCAAGCAAGACACAGCAAGCACATAGGAGATGTGGGGGGGACCTATAATTACCAGAATGAAAGCCTTTGAACACCACAATAGAAATATCCTCAGCTGCATGTTAAATTCAGCAGTGGCTATGTAACATGTTCACAGTTTCCGTGCTAATAGTCTTACTGCCTACCGAATGGAAGACATTTAATTCCAACTTGCAATGCCTCATTTAACACACAGTTTGATGTCATTTTAATATGAAGCTTTGCTCCCATAAGGAATCTGTTAATGTGCTTTTTATTTTAGCCGTAGTTTGATAGTTTGGACAAATCCATTAGGAAATCTTATCTGTAAAATGACAAAAAAATATTAAATATCCAAAGTAATTTAATTTTTTACTTTTTATGACCCTGTGACAGATTGACAAGAAAATAATTGTGAAAGTGGCAGTGTCTATGGAGCCAGATAACGGCTGGCCGGCCGCAGCTCTTCGGAACATGTGAATACTCAAATTTTGGTGGAATTGTAACTCCGTTTGTAAATATTCAGGTCTAAGATAAATACAGACACGTCTCTACTTGCAAAAGGGGCCGATTTCCATTTGCTCCAGTCTGTGAATTTGTACTGAATTTCAGTGCGCACAAGGCAGGAAGTAGTCTTTTCAAATTATCATGAACAGGTTTGAGCCCATCCGCTCCCATCTCCACCCTCCAGTACTGCATCTGCAGCAGTAACGTTTTCTGATATTTCTGAAATTCGGTCTGGTAAAGTAAATCATTTGCTGAAGGTTCGGCTTAACCAGAGAGGTCCACACCCAGGCTCAGATTCTAAGCCCATAACCAAGGGTCGGCAGTGGTCAGAACGCAGGGGTGCATGAACCCAGAGACGACCGCAACTCAGCTTTCCCGTCCAAAACTTACTGGCTGAAAACTGCAGTGGCAATGCTAAAATAAAAGACTGCAAAAAACATGTGCCAAAAAAAAAAAAAAAAAAAAAAAGCCCTCACCCCAAGCAGGGCCATATCAAAAAGGGAGTCCCAAAAGGGAACCCCCCCAAGGCCTCTCAGTCTGACTTGGGAAAGCCCCACTAGCCCGCAGAAGCCTGAGAGGCCCAGCTGCTGATCAGGCTTGTGCTGGGTTTTTTTTTGTTTTGTTTGTTTGGTTTTTGTTTTTTTTTTACTTTGAACTTAGCAGCAGAATCAAAGCTTCCTATTGAAAACAATAGGAAAAAAACAGAAAAAAAATCAAGGGCATGTAGATATGGATGCAGCAAGAGAGAAGGGGGCCTGGGCCCAAGTTACTGACCCCTCCCCCCGAGGGGTCTCCTGCACCTCTTCAGGCCCACCAAGTACTCGTAAGCTGTGGGAAACTGTGCTAGATCTTGGGCGGCTGTCAGCTGGAGAAGTCAAAGGCGCACACGCATTCTGAGCACCACTGGGCCCTTCTGGACTCAATCCTGAGGCCACTGCACCATAGTATGGAGCAGGAGAGTGAGGCCTAGCTGCAATGCTGCACCAGGCTACAAACCTTGTCACCTGCTAGAGACAAACTACTAGCCTCTCTCAGTGCTGCACCAGAGGATATACCAACTGATGACATCACTGAAAGTTGTTCAAGTCTGCCTCCACCTGCTGGCAAGGGAAGATAACCCACTTATCTGGTCTGGTCTAGCAGAACGATAAGGAGTGAACATTTTATCTTTGAAGACAGAGAGAGCACCTACCCAACTCTACTAACACCACAGCTGTACTCCAGTGTGCCTTTGCATCCGCAGCAAAATCCTGAAGTTGTACCACACAGGCCTCTCAGATCATGCCTTTCTTACACAGTAATACACCACACCAAATGTCATTGCCTTCAACCAGGAAAAGCACATTACTGTGGTACAATAGACAAGCAGATCCCTTACTCATAAAAGTAGCAGAAAGCCAGTATGATCTATCCAGTCAGCCCAGTCACACCAACTGCTCAGCTGTACACAATCCCTCCCCCTCCTCAGTGATCCTCTTTGCTTGTCCCATGCTTTCCTGAATTCAGACACACTCTTGGCCTCTACAAAAAGGATGGTGGATGCATGAAACAACTTCTTTACTGCCTGCATGGGACGTTATTTCCCTACATGACTGCCGGATAAAGTGAATTAAAAACAGACATGATCAGCTGTGATGACTATCCCAGCACTGTTAATTCACATTTATTGTCCGTGGTGTTATAATTCACATTACTGCAGGCAAAACATGTCCTTTCAGGAGCAAAGGGCTTATGCCAGTAAAGTACTAGAGATTAGCCGGAACACTTTAGGTTCATCAACTAGAGCCACAATCAAAGGATCACCAATAGCATTGCCAAAAAAAACCTCAGGGGTTAGAAGGTTCCTCAACTGTAGATCCATGGATGAATATTTCAATTCACTTTTACCAAGTAAATGAAATGCACCAGAAAGGGCTTGTTTGCCTTTGACTGGCTTGTTCTTCCCTACATTTTCCCTAGACAAAAGGTCCTGGTCAGTAAGTCACACATCATTTGCCAAAAATGATTAGTAACCCATCAACTATTTGAAAATTAAGGCTCCCCACCCCCAACCCAGTATGACTGCAAACCCTTTTAACCCACAAATTGTAATTCACAGTGCATGGCTCATCCCCCTCTAAATTGCTGTTTGTCTGTTTTTCACTGTCCGTCACGCTCCAAAAAACTGATATATTTGCGCTGAATTTGAGACATAAACCGATTTATTTTTTTTCCCTCTTAGTTTTCACCCTTGGTATCCCATCAACAATGACCCTTAACAACCTTAAATGAACACAAAATACTATAAAGAGATTTTCTCACAGGATGCAAGCGCGGCAGCTCTCCACGAGCTTTACATAGTTATAACGGCCTTTGGAACATTGCCCAGCCAAAAATACACTAGCTTAATTGCACCCGGACGTATGCCTAGCTGCTTGGGAAAAAGTACACTTGTCGTTTAACATCACACGCTCTTTCAACAGCTAAGAAAAGGGGTGCCCCAAGGATCAGGGAGGAGGTTGGGGGAGTGAATACACATAAGCACAGGCAGTGCATTTTACCTAGGAAAAAAAAGAAGGAAAAAAAAAAAAAAGTGTCGGTACTCTCATGCAGGGCTCTCGTTAAAAAATGAGGACCATGGGCCAGTTTTAGCAGGAAATGAAAATGGTGCCTGTATTTGGTACCACTGCACACTCCTGAGTGTAAGGGTGTGTTCTCCTGTCCCATTATTTCCTTATTTGACTGGCTCTATTGCTTGTTTCTAAGGAAAATTCACTAGTCAACCCAGCACCGAGACCATACAGGCAGTATTTCTATACTACCTATTATCCATTCCACTACCTTAGGCTCTGACTTTGTATTATGGAACATCATATAGCTATAATTAAATGAAAGACCTAACTGATAGCGTGACACACACACCCAGACAACCAAAAAAATATAAAAGCCAGAAACTGTGTCGTCAAGTCCATGCAGGCTCCTGGTGGCCCAGCAGCCACTGGGTTTTCTTGGCAATGTATGACCGGAAGTAGATTGCCAGGCCTTTTCGTCTGAGGAGTGCCAGCGGGAATGAATCTCTTGGTTAGTAGGCTGCTGCTCTAACCACTAGACGACTCCTCCATTCCATTTTATATAGACAGAAATATATTATTTATTTATTTATTTTAGCCAGTTTTGTATACCACCTTATCCTTCAATCAAAGCGGTCACAACACAATTGGGGGATACATTTAACACGACGGTATATGAGACACATACACTAATACTTACAGGGAACATGGGCTATGGAGGGTTAAGTGGCTTGCCCAAGACCACAAGGAGCACCTGTGGGACTAGAAACCCCAGTCCTTTCAACCCAAGGTTGCTGTCCTCTAGTGGGATTTGAACCACCGACCTTCCAGCCTGAGGTACCTTGCCCCAACCACTAGGTCACTCCTCTCTATATTTAATTATTTTAAAGCATTCCTATACCACCGTATGCCAGCGCATTCAAGGCGGTGAAGAGGTTAAAAACAAAACAAAATCAAACATACAAACCAGTTCTAATCCTGATCCCCCAACCTCCATCCCAAACTGAATACCTGCTAGGCCTGCGACCAGCCTGAAGCATCAAGGAGAAAATAGGAAGGTCTTTAAAGCCTTCCTAAAAGTGGGCAACTCCAACTCCTTCCGCCCATAAATATGTGTATAAACAGTAGCATACCAACAGTCATCATTAGATGGCCTTAAAATGCAGTGAAAACATGAAGACTTTTTTGCATTGGCAAACTAGAGATCCATTGCTTAATCTTTTGTCCAGTTAAAAAAAACCCCACATATGCTGCTTTTGAATATGCCTGAGGTTGATGTCCTCTAGTTGGATTTGAACCCCCGGCCCTCTGACCCAAGGCAACTTGCCCCACCCACTAGGCCACTCCTCCTCCTCCTCCATTCCTACATCCAATCCCCATGATATCTAATCAAGGAACCGAAGAGATCAGCCAATCATAATCCAAAGCACAGAATCTCATTCATAATTGCCACATAACACAAAGGAGTCAAGACAAAGCCATCTGTCACCAGATCCACATACATGCCATTTATTTCATAACTACAAACTAAAGCATCTTACACAATGATGCAACACCTCCTCAAATATGCCACTGATACCCCTGAAAAAAGCAACTATTTGCCAAAGTGAAGCCTGCCGCACTGCTAACACTGAAGAATGGATTAGCTAGAGAGGCTCATAGTGCGGAGGCGACACAGAAAAATGCTACTTTACTACATCACTTGTGTTTCCAAACTCCTGAGCTCTGTCTTCAGCCAGCACAAACATCTAGTCTATATCCCTGAGAAAAGAAATCAAACACTGAAAAAGCAAACTCCACGGAGAGACAACTGCTGGTAAAACAAAATCCTTTTTGTGTGGAGGAGTGATGCGGATTTGTTGTCATTGGTGACCCAACATCAAACTTCTCTCCCTCATCAGGCACTCAAAATAAAAAAGAAGGCAAGTCGATGACAACAAGAGGAGGCCATCGATCGGGCAAGTTGGCCGACAGCTATCCTGGAGAGGTGTACATTGTTCTGTGTAGCAGGGATCGGTTGTCATTCAGGTCAATGCTTGTCGCAGTTTTATATCAGTCCTCGGGGCTAACATGAGCTTCATGCTATGGCTCACAGCCAGGACACGCACACCGTGAGGTTAGGATTTAAAGAAACTGCACATTTTACGATGGCTCAACACAGTCACTTTCCATACTTCAAACTGCTCGTTTCTCCCCCATGGTCTTCCCTTTCTTATCTGGCCTAGAGCAGGGGTTCTCAATCCAATCTTTTGGACACATCTAGCCAGTCCAGGATTAACCACAATAAACATGCATGAAAGATTTGCATGCACTGCCTCCATTATATGCAAATCTCTCTCATGCATTTTCATTGTGGTTATTCTGAAAACAGACTAGCAGGGCCAGCGCTACCATAAGGTGAACTAGGATGTTGCTGGGGGTGCCTACTACCATCCTACCACGCCTCTCCAGGGTCCACAGTGACAGCATGATGCAAGGCCGTTCCTACTTTCTATGACCTGCTGCTTCTGTCCCCCCCTCCGACACAGGCTCAAACTCATTGCCTCCCAGAGAGGGGCATCAGCGGGGCACCTAGGGTCCCTCTAATCCTTGCACCGGCCCTGCCGATTGGCTAGGGATGTCCTGAGGACCCCATAGTATATACTGAAGGCCAGGTTAAAGACCAGGAAATTATTAAAAGACACAACAATCTTGTAGATGGTTCACATAAACTGAGAAATTGTACCATCATTTCCCCAAAATCTTCATTTCTTCCAAGTTTTTGGAAAAGAAAAATATGCCACATGAAAAACACAAAAAGGGAAAAAAACTCACATGCATAAAAGCTGCTGCAACAAAGCAGCGGGGCTTGTGCTCCATCTTTAAAGCAGTTCTTAGGGATAAACATCACACTTCCACAATATATCGTGTGCAGTTTTCTCCCTAGGGCAGGATGGGAGGGAAGGTTGAGAGCAGTAGTCAGACCTGGCAGCCTCCTCCCCTCCCCTCCCTTCTGATGGGAAACGGGGCTTGTGGTTCCTGAAAACAACGTTACTTACCTGTAACAGGGTTCTCCGTGGACAGCAGGATAAGTCAGCCACACCTGGTGACGTCATCCGACGGCGCCATGACGGAAGTGCTCTCTAGCTCAGAAGCTTCTGAGCATGTGTGAGGTGTCCCCACCTCCTCGGCCCGCCCCTAGCCGGCCAGTGAGTGACTAGCTGTGCCCTCGCGGCTAGGTGCGGGACACGCAGGCCACCCTCATGCAGGGGAGGTGGGAGGGATCGTGTGGCTGACTTATCCTGCTGTCCACGGAGAACCCTGTTACAGGTAAGTAACGTTGTTTTCTCCTAGGACAAGCAGGATGCGTCAGCCACACCTGGTGTCTCCCAAGCTAGGATTCCACGCTGTGGAGAATGAGGGAGGCATGCGGTAGAAGAGCAATAGTGTTTATTAAGAACACAACAAGCATACAAAACAAGGTGCAAGCTCCTAGGCAACGTGCCTGGAGACAGGGTATATCAGCGATGGCGAACCTATGGCACGCGTGCCAGCTGTGGCACGCGAAGGCCTTGCAGCTGGCACGCGGGAAGGTCCGCAATCGAAAAAAAAAACAACAACCCTGTCTGCTGCCGTTGTCGGGGCCGCCGCGGCAGAATCGAGCGTGCCGCGGGGCCCCCCTGTACCCACCCGGCAGAGCCTGTCCTCCCCGTAGCAGCTCTCTCTTTGGAGCTGCAGTCAGACGCGCCGGCTTGCAGAGCGCGAAGGGAAGAGTTTCCCTTTCGCGACTCTGTTAAGCCCGCGGGGGCTGATGGGAACTTCCCATCAGCCCCCGCGGGCTTAACAGTGCAGCGAGGGAACTCTTCCCTCGCGCTCTGCAAGCCGGCGCGTCTGTCTGCAGCTCCAAAGAGAGTGCTGCTATGGGGAGGACAGACAGGCTCTGCCGGGTGGGTACAGGGGGCCCCGCGGCACGCTCGATTCTGCCGCGGCGGCCCCGACAGCGGCAGCAGGCAGGTTTTCTTTTTTTTTTTAATTTTCCCTGGGCTGGGCTGGGCTGGGGGGGGTGGGGGTTAGGAGTGGTGATGGGCTGGGCTGGGCTGGGCTGGGGGGGGGTGTTAGGAGTGGTGATGGGCTGGGCTGGGCTGGGCTGGGGGGGTTAGGAGTGGTGATGGGCTGGAGGGGGGGTTAGGAGTGGTGATGGGCGCTGGGCTGGGGGGGGTTAGGAGTGGTGATGGGCTGGACTGGGCTGGGCTGGGGGGGGTTAGGAGTGGTGATGGGCTGGGCTGGGCTGGGGGGGGTTAGGAGTGGTGATTGGCTGGGCTGGGCTGGGGGGGGGTTAGGAGTAGTGATGGGCTGGGCTGGGCTGGGCTGGGGGGTGTTAGGAGTAGTGATGGGCTGGGGTGGGGGGGTTAGGAGTGGTGATGGGCACTGGGCTGGGGGGGTTAGGAGTGGTGATGGACACTGGGCTGGCGGGGGGGGTTAGGAGTGGTGATGGGCACTGGGCTGGCTGGGGGGGTTAGGAGTGGTGATGGGCGCTGGGCTGGGGGGGGTAGGAGTGGTGATGGGCGCTGGGGGGGGTTAGGAGTGGTGATAGGCGCTGGGGGGGCTTAAACTAAAAATTGAGTGATGGGATTAGGACTGGGAGTGGGCTGATGGGGAGGTTAGGACTGGAAATGGGCTGGTGGGATTAGGACTGGGAGTGGGCTATGGGGGGCTAGGACTGGTAATGGGTTGGGGGGGTTGCTAGGACTGGAAATGGGCTGAGTGGAAGGGGGCTTGAACTGCAAATAGCTGTTGGGGATGGGGCTTGGAATGGAAATGGGCTGAGGGGAAGTGGGGGGCTTGAACTGCAAATAGCTGATGGGGACGGGGCTTGGAATGGAAATGGGCTGAGGGGAAGTGGGGGGCTTGAAGAAGGGAATGGATGCTGGGTGAGACTGGAACTAGAAGGGAGCTGATGTTGGGGGAGGATTAGAATGGGATGGGGCTGGGAGAGTAAAATGGAGAGGGGAAAAATATTTTGTGTAGGAGGGATGAAAAATCTACAATTGGCCAGGTATTGGGAGAGTAATTGGGGATTGAGGATGGAGGGGTAAAATTTGTGTGGATGAAATAGGAATGAGGAAAGAGCAAAAGGAGAAAGATTAGTATGTTAAAGCAGATGTAGAGAGAGAGAGAATGGAAAAAAAACTAGAAGAGAGAAGAAAGGATAAATGGACAGCAGACGATGGAGAGTTAGCAGAAAACATGAAGAAACCAGAAGAAAATGGCTGGACCAATTGCAACTGAAAAAAAATGCACAAAAGGTAGAACGATATCTCTTTATTTTGAATTTATTAACTGGAATATGTCAGCTCTGGGAAATGTGCATCATTAACATCTGCGCTTTGTTTGGTAAAGAGGAAATTCCTATTTGACGTTGCCACTTGTTCTCTTTCCCCAGTATTCACTGAAATGTATTGGTTTAATATTTGCAGTGTTGCCTTTTGATAGGTAGGGTATGGTGCTTTGTGAGTCCTGGTAATGCTGTCAGGATACGGCGGGTTTGCTATGGATTCTAAATGGGCAGCGTTTGTAGTAGTTCCTAATGTGCCTGGCGGTTGGCACTGGATTATAGTAATGTAGAAATCTTTTAGTCTTTCTTTATCCATACACTCATTAAGAGACATGTTTACTAAAAGTTAGTGTATGGTAACATTATGCAAATATTTATGCAAATAAGACCACTTATGCAAATGACGTGCTGGCACTTTGAGGAAATTCTTTGGTTTTGTGCGGCAGTTTGGGCACTCGGGCTCAAAAAGGTTAGCCATCACTGGGGTATATCAACTGTGCAAACTTGCGAGGTAGAATATTAGGTGTGCAATCAACATTAACAGTGCAATTCGGCAACACAGTGCAACAACAGTGCAAGAACAGTGCAAAAACAAGCATGTGCAATACAGCCAGAGCCTGTCGGCGACTGGTAAAATAGCAGCAAGAGTCTGATACTTAGTCCCCAGCTCAGTATTAGGCTGTTTCCTTTGGGTCCCCATTCAAGGGTGTCGTCGCCGCGGATAGGACCGCTCGACCAAAGGAGCTGTCGGTATCGGCGTGGACATCAAGGCAGTAGTGTTTTTGAAATGTCAGCTGAGAGGACCAGGTGGCGGCTTTGCAGATCTCGCTCACCGGAATCTCCTGTGCGCAGGCCAGAGAAACGGCTATGGCGCGAAGCTGGTGTGCCGTCGCCCTGTTCGTAGGGAGTGCGCCCGCCTTCTGTAGGCAGTGAGCGACGCAGTCCGAAATCCAGTGGGAGAGCGTGCGTTTGGTGACGGGCCTCCCTGGTTTGTTCGGGTCAAAGGAGACAAAGAGCTGGGTCCCTAGCCGGATAGCGGAAGTTCTGTCAATGTAGATGCGCAGGGCACGCATGCAATCTAGAGAGTGGAGACGTTGCTCCTCCGGGGACGAGTGCGGAGCCGGAAAGAAGGATGGCAGCTCCACCGACTGGTTGATGTGAAAGGCGGAGGAGACTTTTGGCACAAACTTGGGGTGGGTCCGGAGGGACGCCCGGTTGTGGTGGAGTTTCGTGTATGGCGGGTGCGCCACTAGGGCCTGCAATTCACTAATCTTGCGAGCTGAGGTAATGGCGACCAGAAACAGAGTTTTCCATGACAGATATTTTCCAGCAGCTGTGGAGAGCGGCTCGAACGGCTCCTGCATGAGCTGTTGCAGGACGACGTTGAGGTCCCACAAGGGTACCGGTTTCTGTACCGGTGGTTGCAAATTCCTGAGTCCTCTCATGAAGCGCAGAACAATGGGAAGAGTGGCTATGGAGACCGGGGATGGGTCCCCTGAGCGTTCGTGCAGAGAGGCAATGGCCGCAAGGTGCACCTTGATGGATTGCGGCTTCAAGCCTGAGCTGAAGAGGTAGGCGAGGTATTGTAGGATAGTGGGTACCGGGCAAGAGGCTGGCCGGATTCCGTGGTCATTGCACCAAATACTGAAACGCTTCCATTTGAGGCCGTATGCCTTTCTGGTTGACGGTCTCCGGGAAGCCAGGATAATATGCTGTACCTCAGAAGATAGGTGTGAGTCGTTGAAGGTTATCCTTTCAGCCTCCAGGCTGTCAAGGCTAGCGTCTGGAGGTTGGGATGCCAGGTAGTGCCGCCGTTCTGGGTTAGCAGGTCTGGTCTCGGTGGCAGCCGAACTGGGGGTTCTTGAGCGAGTTGCAAAAGCAGGGAGAACCACATTTGTCATGGCCAGTAGGGAGCGATCAGAATCACGTGCGCTTTCTCTTTGATGATGCGTTGTATCGTGGCTGTCATGAGAGGCGTTGGGGGAAAAGCGTATGCCAACTCCCAGGTCCCCCACGGAATGGTGAAGGCATCCGCGGCCACTCTCCGCTGTGACGGGTGCTTGGAGCAGAACAAGGGGCACCTGGCGTTTGCTTCGGTTGCGAAGAGGTCGATCTGGGGAGCACCCCAGTGTTGGAACAAGTTGTCCGCCACCTCTTTGTGAAGCATCCACTCGTGTGGTTGAAGTTGCCTGCTGAGTCTGTCCGCCAAGACGTTCTGATCCCCGGGAAGGTAGGTCGCCTGCAGGACGCAGTTGTTGTCTATCGCTAGGGCCCATGTCTTGAGGGCTTCCTTGCATAGTGAACGGGATCCCGTGCCCCCTTGTTTGTTTATATAGAACATGGTCACCTGGTTGTCTGTCTGCACCAAGACCGCTTTCCCCGCCAGGTGAGGCATGAAGGTCTGGAGGGCATACCTGACAGCCCGGAGTTCGAGGACATTGATGTGTAGTGATTGCTCCGTTTTGGTCCAGGCTCCTTGCGTGTTGAGATTTAGTAGATGAGCCCCCCATCCCTTGGAGGAGGCATCGGTGGTGAGGATCAGTTGAGGAATGTGGGGTTGCAGATATTTGCCCACTGAGAGGTTGGCTGGGTTCGACCACCAACGCAGGCTCTGAACAATCCTGGCAGTAATCGGAATGCGGGTGCTGAGTGGTTGGGAGAGTTGCTTCCAATGATTTCGCAGGTGCCACTGAAGAGTGCGCATATGAAGTCTCGCCAATGGGAGGACTGATGTTGTTGCAGCCATGTGGCCTAGCAGGCGTAGGATCTCGTGGGCCAAGGACGGCTGTGTCGCCGACACTTGCTTGGCCAGTTGAATGATTGCTCTGATCCGGCCCTCGGGCAGGAAGGCCTTGCAGGCATTGGTGTCTATTATCGCCCCGATGAATTCTGTACGCTGTACCGGCTCCAATCGGGACTTGTCTTTGTTGAGTAGGAAGCCCAGCTTGACTAGAAGGGATGTAGTCTGGCGCACCGCTCTCCGGAGTTCGGGGGCAGAGTTCGCCAACAAGAGCCAGTCGTCCAGGTAGGGAAAGATGGCGACGCCTTGCTTGCGGAGGTGTGCAGCGGCCACTGCCACACACTTCGTAAAGACTCTGGGCGCTGGGGAGAGGCCAAAGGGCAGGACTCGATACTGGTAGTGGCACCCCAGGGCTATGAACCTCAGGAATTTCCTGTGGGAAGCGTGGACTGGGATGTGGGAGTAGGCCTCCTGCAAGTCCAGTGTAGCCATCCAGTCCCCCGCTCTGATGAGGGGAAGGATGGAGTTGAGTGCATACATCCTGAACTTCTCCTTTGCGATGTAGCTGTTCAGTTTTCGGAGGTCCAGGATGGGACGGAGGCCCCCTGACTTCTTGGGAATAAGGAAGTACCGGGAGTAGAAGCCAGTGTTGATTTCGCCCGGGGGCACCCGCTCTATCGTCCAGGACTGAAGAAGGTGCTGCAGGAGTTCCGAAAGTGGTTCTTGTAGATGCAGTGGAGGCTGGTTGGTCGGCTGCTTGTGTTGCCCTGGGGGGGAGGAGAAGTGCAAACGATAGCCCGACTGGACTATCTGAATGACCCACTTGTCCGTGGTAATCTCTCGCCAGGCCGAGAGGAAATGGGACAGACGATCCCCCACGGGGGGGGGGGGGGGGGGCGCCACTGTGTCCAGCGTCGGGCCCAGCCAGGTCGGGCAGTCAGAAGGAAGAGGTGTCTTTACCGGAATGTGGAGGGTTTGACTGTTTCTGTTTGCGTTGCCTCGGCTGCTGCCTCTGAAAGGACGGCTTATGATAGTTTTCCTTGAATTTTGGTGTCTGCCACTGCCGGTTGGAGCCATAATATTGCTTTGCAGAGGAAAAGGGCTTGCGGAAGTAGCTCCCTTTCTGTGACCAGGAGGGGCGTTCGAGTCCGTCGGCTGCCAGCGTCTTGAGAGTGGTGCAGTCCTCTTTTAGCCCTTTCATGGTATCTGCAATTTTGTCTCCGAACAGGGAGTCACCTGAGCAGGGCGCATCCGCAATTCGGTCGTGGGTACTGTCTGAGAGTCCCGAAGCACGTAGCCATGCCCAGCGACAGGCCGGGATGGCCGTGCCCGCTGTCCGGACGGCCGTATCAAAGGCATCGAAAACTGTACTCATCAGGTGCTTGCTGCATTCGGCCAGTTCCTGCATGGTGGTTGAGGTAGACGTGTGTGCGTCCCTGGAGAGATTCTGCAGCTGGCTTTTTAGGTCGGCCAAGAGGACGTCCTGGAACAGGACATGCTGAAATTGATGTGCTGCAATTTTGGCACTGAGCATGGCCCCTTGAAACGCCTTTCTCCCCACGTCATCCAGACGCTTGGGGTCCCGTCCCGGCGGGTGGGTGGCTTGGGTCTGAGTAGACTTAGATCTTTTAAGAGCTGACGACACCACGATTGAATGGTGAGGGAGCTGAGGTTTGTTGAAGCCGGGCGCTAGTTGAAGGATGTACTTGCTGTCCAGGCGCCTGGAGCAGGCTTGTCCGGACGCTGGGGACTGCCAGAGAGCAAGCTGTTTGTCCTTCAATTTGCAGTGGAGGGGGAGGGCAATGGCTGGCCTCGGGCCGCTGAGGTATTTCATGACCTCCGGTTCCTTTTCGTCAGACGCCTCCTCTGATGCCAGCCCGAGCTTGGAAGCCACCTTCCTGATGAATTTGGGGTACGTCAGGTCTTCAGGCATCGGTGCTGGTGGGTCCTCTGGCTCATCTGCTTTGTTCTTAGAGGTGTCAGAGCCTGGACTCAGCTCCTCCATGTCGCTACCCCCCAGATTCCAGCAGCGCCGGGGAAGGGGTCCGAATTCTGGAAGGTGCCGGGGAAGGAGACCGTGCTCTGGAAGGTGACCGGCCAGGAGATTGTGGGGAGGGTGCCCGCTCCAAACAAGGCCTGACCCCTGGAGAAGGGCTCCTCTGTGAAATCCGCTCCTGACCGAGACGTGGGGGAGCAGTCTGCTCTACCAGGCGAGAGAGCAGGTGTAGAATTGCAGAGGAAGTAGAGTCAGAGGACCGGCTGCTTCTGTGGCTCTTGCTGTGTGCAGAATTGGACCTCCTGCTCCTCTTGCGTCTGTGTCCTGAGGGAGACCGGCTGTCCCTGCGTCTCCGGTGCTTGCCTGCACTCTTTTTACTCTTCTGGCGCTGTTCGCCTGAGTCCCGGCTGGAGGAGCGGTGTTCGCGCCTCCCTTGTCGGTGCCGCGCTGTAGCGCTGTCCTCCTTGTTGGCGCTGTCATCTTTGCTGCCTGGGTGGTGACTGCTCCTGCGCCGATGATTTATCTTGGCGCGGTCTCTCCCTTCAGCGCCGCTCCGAGCCGCACAGCTGGCAGGCGTGCTGGGCCGGGGAGAGGGCAGCCGGCGCCGATCGCCGTCCAGGGAGGTGCAGGAAGTGATCCGGCCAATTGGAAGAAGGTGGGCGTGCCCGGGGGAGGAGCCAGGCGGGGCCACGAGGGCGGCGCCATCTTGGACGGCTGCAGGGAGACCGCATGGCCAGAAAGAGCAGCCCGGGGAGCTGGAATTCGCCGAGGGGCTTACCCTGGAGGTGGAGGTCTCTGAGGGAGCAGCCTGGCCGGAGGGAAGAGAAGCGCTACGTCCTCGGGAGGCGGAGCTGGCCGGGTTAGACAGCGCGTTCCCTGTCTCAGCCCTGGCACGTTCTGTGGTCAGTCCATTGGATCTGGGAGGCTCAGGGTGCCGGGATGCAGGAGACTTACGCGAGGCCGCAGATGAGGAAACCAGCTCCTGCAGTGAGTGCTCCCGATGCTTCCTTGCCCTGGGGGACATCCGGGCGCAGCTCGCACAGTTTTCGACGTCATGTGCAGTTCCCAGGCATCTGATGCAGCGTTGGTGAGTGTCAGTGATGTTCATTTTTCTGCTGCAGATAGGACACTTTTTAAAACCCGGTTTGGGCATGTTAGACTGGTAGATTGTATGGAGAGCTTAGAAATCCGTCTTGAGGCGAAGGCGAAAGGAAAAAAACTGGCTGGCTAAGGGCGGGCCGGGGAGGTGGGGACACCTCACACATGCTCAGAAGCTTCTGAGCTAGAGAGCACTTCCGTCATGGCGCCGTCGGATGACGTCACCAGGTGTGGCTGACGCATCCTGCTTGTCCTAGGAGAAGTGTCGTTTCTCCCTTGCCCTGGATCAGCCTAGGACATCTATTCACTTTGCTATGTAACGCCATTAGAAAAAGGCATAACAGATGTTCCTTTCCCAAGGACCGATCCTTCTGTCTATTCCAACAGCAACTTATGAAAGATGCTTCATAAATCACATCAGCTCCTTTCCCAGAAGGCAGGAAAACATGTGGGGAAGGCAGATCTGACATAGGAGTCTTTTTCACTGATACATCAAGTTTTCTTGGAAGGTCTTTGTGCCTTTGCTAAGAAAGCAAGTCAATCTACTGATTGGAGCACTTTTAAAGCAACCGAGGAAATTGTAAGACTCTAGGGGACCGTAGCTGATAACAGTTTTCAGAGTAACCAAAATAGCAGAATTAACCCAGCTCTTACAACAAATGTGTTCCTTGCGAACATCCTGAAAGCCAAACTTGTTTATGACTTAAGTACCACAGTGGAGAACCCGTGAGCTAGGAGGCCACAGAAGACAGAAAATCTGCACCAGAGCCCTAGCGCAGAGTTTCCTAATGCATTTAATGATGAAACTGCACCATGATGCTTATAAGCAAATAGCATGCATATCAGTTGTGCACAAAGTTAGCGTTAACAAGGGAAGCAAGCCAGACACATATGAGCATAGGGACCTGCACTAAGTCTGGCAACTGCGTGCAGGACTGGCTTGGCTAAATAAATAAGGATAAATAAATAAATAAATATAAAAATATATGATCACAGCCCCAATCAATCTCCCAGTGGCCCCACCCTCTCCTCAGCCCCCAATCTAGAAAGGCCCAAACCTTCCTCAGTACCTAAGAAGTTGGGGGGGGGTGGGAGTATTAACCACACGGTTCCCACCCCCACCTTGCAAAATGGTGGCACCTAACCCCACATTGTGTCCGAGGATGCAACACGGGTGGGGTCAAACTGCCATATAAGGCAAAAAAAGCAAGCCTTATATGGCAGAGTGAACCCTCTCACCCTGGATTGCATCCTGGGATGTATGATGCGGGGTCAGCTACCCAGGATGGAACGAAGGGGAGGGGTCACTTTGCCATATAAGGTATTTTTGCCTTATATGGTAGTCTGACCCTGCCCTGTGCAACCCAGGATGTACCCTTGGGGGGGGGGGGGGGCAGGTGCCACCATTTTGCAAGATGGCAGCACAGGGACAGACGCGTGTGGGCAATACTCCTAACCCCAAACTTCTAAGGTACTGGGGAGAAGTCAGGCAAGTGGAGGGGGGTTAGGGGTTCACTAGACCACTTGGCCTTCATGGTTCTGGGTGCCACAATCAGGGGCAGGGGAGAGTGGGCCTCATCTGTATCTTTATGTGTGCACGAAGCAGACTTAAAAGATATAGTGTTAGTGTTAAAGAGCAAGAAAAAACGACACCGTTTCAGCAGTTCTGTTTTTTACATTAGGCACAATCTCCTATCCCTTATTTTGCATGTGATTAGCATGCCCACTGCACTATACTTTAGAGTAGTGCTTCTGCTGGTGTTTTTCAGGCGCTAACTTGCTTTCTGCATGGGAGTAAGACTAGCGTCAGAAAAATACTCTACTCGAGCACAACCCAGCTTTCTGCATTTGACCTGACAATGCACTTTTCCTTTAAGAGCAAGCTAATGTTGGTGAAAGGCAGTATTAAAAAACCCTTAAAATATCAGCCTACAATTCTATTCTATTAACATTCAATATATTTTTTTTCACTCAATAAAATGCAGATTTCCAAGTCCCTATGGCAGGAAAACAGCTGGCCTACCCTCTCTGAAATCTAAACAGTGTGCTCTGGTTTCCCAATGTGAAATGTAAACAGCCGACCGTCAGAAGCCCCTCATCTGGCAAGGACTTCATTGTGCACCTGAATCTAGTCCTACTGAAATTCTGTTCTCAAAAATAATTCAAGAGCAGACTTAGGACTCATTTAGCTTGCATTGTTTTGTGTGCTTACAGTCTTTTCTGACCTGATAAGTAATGGCTAGTGAAAGGTATCTGTCATGTACCTTGGATAAAAATTTCAGCAGCAAGTCTTGGTGATGTTATGAGGGCTGCCTCGAGGGAAACTGGAGGAAGGAGACAGCTTCAGTCTTCTCAAAAAGGAGCTGCCCCAAATAGACCAGTGCCTGACCCCTGACTACCCCCCTGAGGCTCAGGGGTCAAGGCATCTGCTGAGCCGGCCTACCCTCCTGGCCTCCCTTTTATTCTTTCTTACTCGCCTCACCAGGCCTGCTCCTTCTTCTGAAGAAACAAATACTGAGGGACACATGCCAAGCCAGCCTAAAAAGGGGAAGTCTCTCAGGAATTTTTCCGTCTCTGCATGCTGGAAGGCCAGCACGGCCCATTTGTCAAGGAAGAAAGGAACCACATATTCTGCCAGTCATTGTTGAAGTCCCTACTAGAGGGGCCTAAAAGACAAAGGGGTTTGTGCCTGGCCTTTTATACTACAAATATGAAGCAAAGGTGATATTGGGGCCTCAACCCCAGCAGACATTTGTCAACATGACAGAACCTCAGATAGAATGGGGGAACTTTGTCCTTTTCCATATTATATATAGCATGAGCTTTGTCCCTGCACCTAAAATACACATCTACACCTATTACTCTGTACACAAGAGGCTTGGCTGTACTTTATGATTACTATGCAATTTTGGAAGTCACTCTGATTGCCATCTATTTATCAAAATTTTTATTCAGCCCAGAATACCCCTAAAACCACCCTCCGTCATTTACAGATCATTTATTCTCACCAAGTGCTCCGTGATCATATACTCTTCTGCAAAGAATTTCACTTACTGTTTTCAGAGGCCATTCCCCCAATTCAGCTACCACCTCTGCTGCATTTCCGTTTTCTCCATTACTTGCTAACTTTGATTGCTCATTCAGTTACATCATGTTTCTTCATGTAATTGATTTACAAACTAATTAAAAGCAGAAATTCCAATACAGCAATACAGGTACCGGTGGCACTCCACTGTGTACCTTACTTAATAGCACACGTTCCGATTCTTACAATAAATAGCTCCTCTGGGAACTTGTCACTCTCACTTTTGATTTATCTTTCACTGTAACCTCAAAGATCTGCTTTCTAATCAACACTAGCACTATTAACAATGAAGAGAACATTACTTCACTGTTCACTAGAGAGCTACTAGGTTAGATGTTCAACGTGGGCCCTTAAGCCCTAACTCAATAGGTTTGGTTTTCAAGAGCTCCACAATGAGTATGTCTACCATGTAGGTTTATGCTATTAAGCCAAACCAATTGGGTAAGGCTCAAGGACAGGGGCGGAGAAATATACTGGAGAAATACAAATACAATACATACATATCCTCCTGAACCTCTTTCTCACTTGATATTTCATACAGCTTATTTAGGTAATTACTCTTCTCCCTCCCCCCCCCCTTCTAAACCTCTTTCTTTATGAAGCTCCATTTAACACTAGAAGCCCCAAAGTGCGTCAATTGACGCAAATGCATCTTCGCAGTTGTATACCAGCGCCACTGCTAGAACCATGTCAGTCATGTTCCATGACTTTGTTAGCAAGGTCAAGATGTTCAAATATGTGCATCAAAAATTAATGACATATGCACCACCTAGCGGGAAAATGAATTTATACCTAGAAGCCCCAAAGTACGTCAATTGACGCACTCAATTGTTTTGGATGCGTCAATTGACGTACTTTTAGGCTTCTAGGTATAAATTCATGTTCCCACTAGGTGGCGCATCTCAATCACTGTTTACAGTTTTACTCCGACATTACAAACAATAAACACATGTAATGACATCACATACTGCACATATTTAACAAATAAGTAACTTCACATTAATTCACATCTGCATGTCATGATAAACGCAGAGGTCATGATAATGCGTCAGTTGACGTACTTTGTGGTTTCTAGGTAAAATTCCTTTTGGGGCTTCTAGAGTTAATATATTTCTCCCTTATCCTGTTCCCTTCCCCACCCTACACTATAAATAGCTCTGCTTCAGCATCCGCTATTCGGCTGAATATGTGAACAGCTGATTTGTAATATAGTTTAATATGTTCTATGTTCTTCGTAAACCGCCTCTGATCACTGGAAGGGGTGGTATATAAAAACGTTTAAAAAATAAATAAATAAAATAAAGGGGTGGGAAGCACCATTTAACGAACATGGAAGAGCTGCCATTGCAGCAACATTTTATAGCATGCAATAGTCCTTTCAGTATCTGCACCAACGTGTTTTCAGACTAGCCATTATGAATATGAACGGCACACTGCAATAAGCCCAGCCTCCAATGCACACAGTTCCAACATATAGAAACTGAATAAGGAGGGTATTTCAAGGGCTAAGATGAGAACCAAGTGGTGCAGCCGCATGGGGTCGTGAGGGAGGAAAATAGCCCTGGTGAGGGAGGAAAATAGCCCTTTGAGGAAAATAGCCCTGGTGTGAAGAGAAAGGAAATGAATTAGCTTATGCCTGTTCTCAGATGTTTAAGACTAGTTACATGCAGGTACAGTGGGTATTCGTCCTATCCCCAGAGGACTCACAAGCTACGTTTGTACCTGAGGCAACAGAGGGCAAGCGACTTGCCCAAGATCACAAGGAGCAGTAGTAGGATTCAAAGCCTGGTTCTCAGTCCACTGCTCTAACCGTTAGGTATTCCTCCACTCCAAAGAAGAAGGAAGCCTATAAAATTATCTATTTTTACACGTGTCTTCGACAATCATCTAGGAAAAGATATTGAGACAAGCGAGGAAATGAACTTGGGTTAAGTAAAACAAAACCACTAGGGGAGCCTTAATCGGACTGGCAATCTTTTATTTATTAAATACGTGCCGTTGTGACCAGGCTTTATCCCCACTGTTTGTTTTCCTTTCTAAAAGAGATCTGATTTTTTGGCAGGCAATTAAAAAAATAAAGGATTCCAGGCAGTGATGCCGTCTATAGGGGTTCATTCACGGCTGAAGCTCATCGGCGCTAAATCATTACTTACCATTAGACAAGAGAAATGATGTCTATTTTACTCTTAAAAATAAAGTTGTAAGAAAGCATCACGCCTGAAAGGGTGAAAGATCCAGGAATACGCAACACATATTTGAACATCTTGACTTTGCTAACAGTCATGGAACATGACTGACATGGTTCTAGCAGTGGCGCTGGTATACAACTTCAAAGATGCATTTGTGTCAATTGATGCACTTTGGGGCTTCTAGTGTTAAGTGCCAACAATTGCAATCAGAGATGAAGAAAATGTGGCGGAAGATGCAGAAATTATCCCAATTGTATTGGGCATCACCACAGCCTGATTAAAAAGAATTTTCACACCTCATCTTGAGCTGTTTGCTGTGCATATTACACCTAATATACATCAGCAGGGGGGCTCTTTGGAGCAATGCAAGTGCTGCGATGTGTATTAGCAATGAATCCGAGAGACAGTCTCCAACATATCCCAGCATAGGAATGAGTTTAATTTCTGTCATGGTAGGTGCAAATTTTATTTGTTTGGACACATTACCCAAAAAATACAGATTAGTACCAGATTACATCCAATGAACTTCAGAGGGTGGCTTCTCTTTGGCGCAATGCAAGTATCAGGAAGAGCACTAGCAGTAAATTCAAGAGATTTCAATCATATCATGTCCTGGCTTACAAGTCAGGTTCATTCTTGTCATGGTGAATTTGGTGATACTATCTTAGGTTCACTTAAAGATGGCAGCCAGTCATGCTTGCAAGCAGGTCCATCCTACCTATAGCTACCTCATCAGCCTACAAATGCATATGCCCAGCACTTTTAAGGCACTCTAAGCCTATTCAAACTACCTGGGTCAGATCAAAGATCTATTGAGTTCAATATCCCATCTTCGAAAACCCAACCCAGGTTACTAGGAAGTATGCAGAGATACAAAAGAGTAGATCCATTCCTTGTCACATCCCCAGGACTACACAGTGGCTCTCTCCAATCCACTTAATTAATCGTTAGCAGAGTTCTCCTCCAGGAACATATCCAATCCCTTTTTTAAAACCAGGTATGCTAAATGCCTTGACCACATCTTCCAGTAACAAATTCCTCAACTTAATATTTTTTTTCAAGCAGCCTACAATTAACCTACAACTTTTTTTTTAAATGTACCACCTGTTACTGTCCTAGCACATACCTTAAGCCAATTTGAAAGAATAACGTTTCCCTATTTAACCATCCTACCCCACTCATGATTCTATAAGCCTCTATCACTGGGGCTCTCTGTTGCCTCTTCTCCAAGCTGAAGAGTCCTAGCCTGTTAAACATCTATCCCTTTTGTCATTTTTTTACCTTTTTCTGTTCCCTTGGCTGGTTCCCCATCTTGAGATGGGACAACCAGAATTGCAAATGATACTTAGAGCGGTTGCACCAGAAATCTATTCCTAACATCCTATTTGATTCTTTGACCGCTGTTGCACCCCAAACTGAGCATTTCAATGTATTGCTGACATGGACTTCAAGGTCTCTTTCAGAGGTGGTGACTCTCCATTAGTTACAGTGGTATTCGCAATGTTCATCTCACATTTTTTATGTTCTAGCACCCAAAGAGAGTTTCCTACAAATATGGAGCACAGATTGCTACAGTACTCTGCTAAATGCTTAATGGAATTTCAAGCAAACATCTGGTATGATAACCTTTGGCTTGCCAAAAGGTGGTATATCAAATTAAATAAACTGTAACGATAAATTATATTTTTGGCCAGACCTTATGGCTCAGCAGTGGTGCTGTTCATTACAATGCTGAAGAGCTGGGCTGGACTCGAGTCCAGCTAGTGATGTCCATAAAAGGAATCTCCCCCATTTACTAGTGGCAGCTCCTATTAAGCAGACTCAGACTGCAAGCATATCAGAATATTACAAGAGACACATGGAAGAGGAAGATAGCTAAAAATGACCTGGAAGCTAAACAAATAAAGAGGAATTGCCCCAGATAAAAAGCTAATAAAAGAATCTCTTAGGTAAATAAAATCTGCATTAAAGCAAGTGTAACAGGTGTTCTCCGGGAACAGCAGGAATCAGTCCTCACATATGGGTAACGTTGGCACCAACGGAGCCCACGCGGAGCATTTCCCCAGCTTTCAAAGAAAGCCTTTGGGAATGCTACCATGCATACATGGTCCCCTTCCCGTCCAAGGGTGCCATCTAACCGCTCTAATGCCTTTTGGCCTGAGCGGTATATCAAATGATAAATAAACATAAACATAAACATAAACAAACATCTTGCTCAGTCAGATGATATAGCTAGCATGGCAATCAGGCAAAACCAAAAAGACAGCAACTCCAAGGGGAGGAGGGAAGGTTGCGAGGACAGATTCCTGCTGTTCCCGGAGAACACCTCTTACAAGTGAGTAAATACGCTTTCTCCAGGAACAAGTAAGAGGCAAAGAGGTCCATCTCGGGCCAGCCGCAAAGGCAGAAGAGCTTCTTTGCCACTGCAGGGTCGAGACACCACTCGTGAGAGCACAGGACTCTGCTGAGTCTGTCTGCCAGGTAGTTGTCCTGGCCCAGGAGATAGACCACATGCAAAAGCACATCATTGCGCATTGCAAAGCAGAGGAGGGCTACAACCTCCTGGCAAAGGGAGTACAAGCCCGTGTCTCCCTGCTTGTTTATACAGAACATTGCGACCTGGTTGTCCATCTGGACCAGCACAGGTCTGTTCTGCAAGAGGCAGAAGAATGCATGTAGGGCGAGGGCTACTGCCCGGAGTTCCAGGAGGTTGATCTGTAACAGAAACTCCTCCCTGGAACAGCAACCCCGAGTGTGGTGAACTCCACAGTGAGCTCCCCAGCCCTGGAGAGAGGCATCTGTGGTCAGGGTACTCTGTGGTGGGGGTGCCTGGAAGAGCATTTCTGCCCAGAGGCGGCCCAAGTTTTGCCACCAGCCAAGGAATCTCGCCTGCTGGGGGAGACCCTGACCCTGACCCTGTCCCGGAGTCGGCCCATGGCCTGGATCCACTGAGAACACAGGCACCACTGGGCTGTCAGCATGTGCAGGTGGGCTAGGGGTGTGACATGGACTGTGAAGGCCATGTGTCTCTGCAGGCGAAGGAGAAGACGAGCCAACACCATTCTGCGGTGTTGAACCTCCCTTGCCAGCTGTTTGAGGCATTCTGCCCTGTCCTGAGGAAGGAGGGCTCTGGCCCACATTGTGTCCAGCTGAGCACCAAAGAACTCTAAGGTCCTGCACCAAAAACAGATGGAGGGAGCCGCTTCAGGCCAGCCCGCCCCCAACAACACTCCTGCCCAATCGGGGCAGTGGGAGTCCCGACCGGACAGCTCCTGACTCCTCATAAGCGGCGTCCCTGCTCCGAGGGAGCCGCTTCCGGCCAGCCCGCCCCCAACAACACTCCTGCCCAATCGGGGCAGTGGGAGTCCCGACCGGGCAGCTCCTGACTCCTCATAAGCAGTGTCCCTGCTCCGAGGGAGCCGCTTCAGGCCAGCCCGCCCCCAACACTCCTGCCCAATCGGGGCAGTGGGAGTCCCGACCGGGCAGCTCCTGACTCCTCATAAGCGGCGTCCCTGCTCCGAGGGAGCCGCTTCAGGCCAGACCGCCCCCAACAACACTCCTGCCCAATCGGGGCAGTGGGAGTCCCAACCGGGCAGCTCCTGACTCCTCATAAGCGGCGTCCCTACGGGGCGCGCCCGCGCCTGGCGGGCCTCGCCAGAGGGCCCTTTGGCGTGGCCCTTAGGCGCGGCACAGAGGCGCAAACGACTCCACTAAACCAACAGGAACGCCACAGCAAAATCAGCAAAAGAACAGGAAGCACCACGATCCAATACAGCAGCATTCCAATACAACAGCGATCCACTACAACACCGAAGACACAACAAAAGCAACCAACGACCTCACAGCTCCCTGCAATCAACACCGAAGCCCAGCCTGGTCCCCAAACATCAGGTACCTTCACCAATCATGCCACCTTTCCTAGCCCCCATCTACCTCCTCACCCCCCTCTTGACCCTCTGCCCCCCCCCCCCCCCAATGCACTCAACAATCTACTCTGGCCCACTCAACCCACACTCACACACAAACCAAAACAAACTCACCCACAGGCTCAGCACACATCCACTCACATCACCAACCCCCCACCCCATCTCCACATCACCATCTCTCTAATCAATGCACGCTCTGTTAGAAACAAATACCACATGCTCCATGACCTAATCACAACTGAGCAGAGACATCCTATGCATAACAGCACATGATACCTCCTAAACACTGTATGTATAGAAAATGTTTTTTGCATCACTGTATATAGCCCATCTTGTACATAGCTCAAACCACTCTAGCGCACAACACAACACACATTGTACATAGCTCAAACCAATCTAGCACACAATACAACACACACTCAACTAAATTTCTCCCTCACTGCATGTTTAACACTCTCACTTTACCCGACTGTTTGCTGTGATACCACCTTGATTAATAAGATAAGGCGGTTTAGAAATACTGTTAAATAAATAAAATAAATAACAGAAACCTGGCTGACCGACACTGACACAGTACTAATGAACCAACTAGCCCCAGAAGGATACACCCTCCATCACCGCTCCCGAGAGCACGCCAAAGGAGGCAGTGTCGCCATCATAGCAAGAACCGACCTTCACTTCAGGACCCATTCTAGCTTAAATATACTGTTTGTTTATAAAACTGTGTTTGTTTAATTTATGATGTTCTATGTAAAAGTTATGACGTTCTATGTAAAACAAACTGCGCTTTGTTAATTGTTGTTAATTGTACACCGCAACTGAACTTTGGAAGATGCGGTATATAAATGTTAAATAAATAAAATAAAAAATAAATAAACCACCACTGAAGCTGATCTCCTTACCCTCACCAACAAACACCTCTCAATATGTTTAATCTACCGAGCACCCACCGCAACCTCTGACCTACCAAGATTACTACACCACATATCAGAAAGCACCAGCTCGACCAAGGATCAAATCATCCTAGGAGACTTCAACCTCCCATCGCTTCAGGAAGATCATGCAACGACCTTCCACACCGCTATGACTGCAATGGATCTGGTACAGATTATAAAGGAACCCACCCACGAAAAAGGCAACACACTGGACCTCGTCTTCCTCAACTCCACAACCACCGCCACAGCAACAGACCCACGGATCTCGCCAGTACCTTGGTCCGACCACCACCTCATCACCTTATCCTACACATACCAACATAAGACCAACAAGGATGATAACCACCACATAAGACGATTTAAACCATTTAACAAAAAGGACTTCTTAGACCAAATTCTACCCAAATTACAAACGAACTCCAATGACCTCATAGACAACTGGAATACTACGATCTCCACTGCGTCTGAAGCTCCAACAAACACAACCACCACCAGGCCCCCTTCCACAAGGGCTAGATGGTATACTCCCAGTCTCCGAAAGCTAAAAACAAAACTAAGGAGAACTGAAAGAAAATGGAGAAAAACCAACGACGAAAATGACAAAATAACATACCTATACGAACTCAACGCCTATCACTATGAGACTGACAAAGCAAAGAAAATTTACCACATGAAAATCATCAACACCTCCATAAACAAACCTCATGAGCTCTTCCAGATAATCAAAAAACTGACAAAAACACCACACAACTCTGACCAACTGCCGCAGATTGCACCAGAACTACTAGCCCGTCAATACAAACAACTACAACGACCACAAAGCCCACAGCTAACCTCACAGTCAACCACAGAGAACCTCCACCCCAACTTGCACAGTGACTGGTCCACCTTCAAAGAAACATCAACAGAAGAACTTTCAACCACTATCGCCTGCCTCCACACCACCACCTCCCCGCTGGACCCATGCCCCACTGACTGGATAAAGAAATCAAAAAATGAACTGAGCACACCATTAACCCGCATCGTCAACGAATCCTTCTCCAGAGGACACATGCCAGACGCCCTCAAAACCACGATCATCCGACCTTCCTTGAAAAAGCAAAACCTAGATCCTCTCGACCCTGCATCCTATAGACCCATAGCAAGTCTACCTTTCACAGCCAAAGTAATTGAGAAGATCGTCCAGCAGCAGCTTCAGGAACACCTGGATATTAACAACATACTCGACCCTCAACAACACGGCTTCCGCCCGCTACATTTATTTATTTATTTAATTTATTTATACATGGAGTTGAGACCCTCATGACCACGCTGATGAACACCCTCCTCACAGGAATCCAAGACAGACACTCCGGATACGCCATGATCTTCCTCGATATATCTGCAGCCTTTGACACCATCTCCCACAACATCCTCATACACAGACTACAGACTATCGGGATCAAGGACACCGTGCTGAAGTGATTTCAATCCTACCTAACAAACAGACAACAACTAATCCGCACCAGCGCCTCAACCTCCCCCCCTTTCCAGCAACACCAGGGAGTACCCCAAGGATCCACACTGTCAGCCATGCTCTTCAATATTTACCTCCAGCCACTCTGCACACTCATACGCACACACAACGTCAGCTTCCACATCTACGCTGACGATATCCATTACAACCACAAACCCAACAAACACCCACCTATCAGCATGCTTCACCGCAGTCTCTAACTGGTTACAAACAAACAACCTATCCATCAACATAAAGAAAACTGAAGCCCTCATAGTCACAAAGGACCCTGACTTCACACCACCCACACACCTCAACATAGGAACTACAAGCATCCAAATACAACCACAGATAAGATACCTGGGCATTATTATTGACCAAGCCCTCACCTTAAAGCAACAGATCACTAAAACCTCCGGAACTATATTCCATAAGGCAAAAACAGTGCAACGTCTCAGACCTTTCCTGGAACATCAAGATTTCCGAACAGTGATGCAAGCCATGACACTCCCACATCTGGACTACTGCAACATAATCTACCATGGACTTCCAGCCACACACACCAACCCCCTCTGAACTGCATTGAACACCACTGCGAGAATCATTCAGAACGCAAAGAAAACCGACCATATCACCCCAATACTGAAAGAACTACACATTCTCCCCCTTGAAGCACGGACAAAATACAAAGCCATCCTTCTCACCCACAAAGCTATCCATCAAACGCAGGACTCCCAGCTTCGCACCCTACTAGCACGCCCAGCCCACGGCAGATCTACTAGACAAGCCTCCAGCGTTTCCCTCACCATCCCCCACAAAAGAACCAAATGCTCGCAACGGACCTGCAACTGAGCCTTTGAGCTTTATGCTCCATCTTTATGGAACTCTCTACCGAGCTATCTCAGAAACAATACCAACCTTCTATCCTTCAGAAAACAGCTAAAAACCATCCTTTTCCAGGAATACTTCAACTCGACCCCCACCGAAAAACCCACAAACCACTGAGCTCACCCACAATGAGCCCCTAACTCAAAACTACCATGTCTATGTCCCATGTCTGTCCTTTGTCCAAAGTCTGTCCTATGTCAAAATCATCAATGTTGCCTCCCCGGTGATGGCCCTACCCTTATACTTAATTCCCCCACCCCATGTAACACCGCTTTGACCCGGTGAAAAGCGGTATTTATAAATACAGCTAAATAAATAAATAAATGTGATTTGGGGTAGTTGATGTTGAACCCCAGGTGCTACAAGTTCTGTGCCCTGACTGGCCTCTGAGGCTGTGCTGCCTCTGATGAGCCAGTCGTCCAAGTAGGTGAAGAAGAGCAACCCTTGTAGGCACAGATGGGCAGCTACCACTG
This sequence comes from Ichthyophis bannanicus, assembly GCA_033557465.1. Lineage (NCBI taxonomy): Eukaryota > Metazoa > Chordata > Amphibia > Gymnophiona > Ichthyophiidae > Ichthyophis > Ichthyophis bannanicus. The sequence continues at coordinate 32,593,658 of CM066039.1, forward strand.
CTAGGCACTTTGTGAACAATCTTGGTGAGAAGGCCACGCCGAAGGGACGTACCCTGTATTCGTATTTGTAGTGGCCTCCCCCTACCACGGATCTCAGGTATTGCTGGTGAAATGGGTGGATCAGAATGTGGGTGTAGGCATCCTTTAGGTCCAAGGAGCAAAGCCAATCTCCCTGGTGGAGATAGGGCAGCAGTGTCCCAAGGGAGAGCATTTTGAACTTCTCCCTCACCAGGAACTTGTTCAGGTCTCCGAGGTCCAGGATAGGCCTGCGACCTCTGGTTCTTTTGGGGACAAGAAAGTACCTCGAGTAGAAGCCGTTGCCCCAGAAGTGCTGGGGAACATGCTCTACTGCTCTGTCCCTTAGCAGACCTGCTAGCTCTGAGAGCAAGAGGGCCTGGTGAAGGAGAGGTTGCACTGGCTCTCCTTAAAAATGCCCCGGAGGTGGCAGCTGGAAACGGAGGTGGTAACCCTCCTTCACCACCCGGAGTGCCCACTGGTCCGAGGTGACCTCGGGCCACTTGTGAGAGAGGAGTGCCAGGTGGCCCCCTGTGGGCTGGTGAGGGTCTCCTGAGGGAGGGAGGCCCCGCCCTGGTAGTCAAAAGCTCCCACCAGGTTGAGCCGGAGCTTGGTGTCTGCAGTTTGGGGGCCTTTGGCTTCCTGAGTCCATGTCTCTGGCCCTTGGGCTGGGATCCCTGCTGCTGCTGCTGGCTTGGGAAGGCTTGGTAGTGGTGACTCTGATGGAAAGGGCCCTTCTTAAGAAAATTGGCCTTTTCCCCAGAGGTTTTCTTACAGGGAAGGGTAGGGGTCTTCTTTGAGAGCCTCTGCCTGGTCACCACCTCGGCCACCTTGTCAGCCATAGCTTTTCCCCAACAGGTTCTCCCAGGTGCAGGGGACATGCATCAGCTTTTCCTGGACCTATTGCTCGAAGTCCGAGGACTACAGCCAGGCCAGGCACTGAGCACCAATGCCTGCGGTTGCTGCCCAGGCTGCAGCCTCTAAGTCATCGTAGGCAGCCTGGGACAGGAACTTAGAGCAGTCCTGGATGGTGGCCACCAAGATCTGGAACCACTGCAGGGGGTTCCCTGAGCCCTGCTGAGAAGCCCACAAGCTCCTGAATGAGGCTCTTAAGATACGTCCCTATGTAGAGCTCATAGGTTTGTATCCGGAAGCCCAGCATGGACCCTTGGAAACACTTGCGCCCCAGGGCTTTGACGGCTATGGCCTCCCTACCTGGGGGTACAGAAGAATAAGTCTTTTGGCTCTTGAGCTTTTGCATGGAATTGTGGGGAAGTTGGGTCTTCTGGAAGCCTGGACTCCTCTTGACACGGTAGATGGCGTCGAGGCATCAGCTGACCACCAGCACAGATGCCAGGGTCTCCCACATCCATAGGAGCAGCCATTCAAGGATGGGTTGCACTGGTACCGATAGAACCTCCTTTGGTGAAGACTCATACTAGAGGATCTCCAGCTCATTGGTGCACAGGTCCTCCTTGGACTCAACCGGGACCGAGAGGGCTCAGGCCATGTCCTGACGAAGTCATGGAAGGCCACGTCCTCAAGTAGGGAATGGCATCGGCATTCCGGAGGAGACTGCTCCAAGGGAATGTCTCTGTGTTGAGAGGTCTGGGGGGGAGGCCTTGACATCTGTCTCCCAGTCTGACTTCAAGGGCATTGAGGAGTCTGAGGCTTGGAGCACCCGCACTGCGAGGCTTGATTCGGGTTACCGGGATCCACCAACCGGTCTTGGGTCAAACTCCCGGAAACTAGCTGAGGAGGACCGGACATCCAACATCAATCGGTGTCTAGCCAGAGACAGATAGCGCTTGGGGCTCAACTCGGCACCCAGGGACACCACCGCTGTTGGGGCCCAGTTGTCGAGGCAGATGATGCAGACGAACCTGACATCAATCGCCTGCTGCATGGTCAGGATGGTAGAGATACTCTGGTTCCAGGACTGCCATTCTGGCCTCAGTGCCAGAAGGCTCTGCAGCTTTCAGTGCAGGCACCGAGGGTTTTGGGCCCGGTACTGGTACTCTAGCAAGTTCATCCTTAATGAAGAGGGTAACCTTAGGGAGCCTCACGTAGTCACCACCAGCCGAGGACTCCTTCCTAGAGTTTGGGGACGGCGCTGCTCGGAGTTGCTCGAGTCTGCCTTGGGACCTTACCAGGTTTCCCCGGTGGTACCTCGACTGGCTTAGAGGATTTTTTCTTTTTCTTGCCAGGGTCCAGCGTCTTTCCAGAGGAACTGCCTCTGTGGGACTCCGAAGATGCCAGGGCCTCACAGGAGGTGTTTGGCTTTAGGCTCAGCGACGGGAAAGCCGGGGCTAAGCAGGACCACTGGAGCATCATCTCCTGCAAATCCAACCTTTTTTTGTTGGTCCAAAGAGTCATGGACTGACAGATCACAGGAGCACTGTCGTGGTCTGTGCCAAGGTAGTGCAAGCAGCAGTCGAGTGTGTCTGTGACAGACATAATTTGACTGCAACGATGACACTTTTTAAAGCCACCGGGAGACATGGTGGATCACACCTGGATAGGGTTGATGTACCCTTCTTCGCCTGGAGGTCAAACACCAGTTGAGACAAGCCTCAATGAAAAGAGGAAAGGGAGCAGAGAACAGCACCGGGGACGGTGCTAGCTTGAAGCAAGAAAAGGAACCAGTACACAAACCAGGGAAAAAAACCTCAAAGAGAATAATTTTTAAGGAATTTTTCTGGGGAAACAGGACATGCATCCGTTGGGCTCTGCGGAAAAAAGACTGAGCAAGATGGCACCCTGGGGGGGGGGAGGAGGGAACCACACATGTGTGGTAATATTCCCAAAGGCTTTCTTTGAAAGCTGGGGAAATGCTGTGCGTGGGCTCAGTCAGTGCCAACATTACCCATATGTGAGGACTGACTTCCTGCTTATTCCTGGAAAACTGATTTACTTACATACAAATTTTTAGTCTGCTGATTTGAAACATTCACAGCAGATTACAGAATCACGTCAGAAATATTAAAAACATGATAAAAATAAAATTTCATGGGGTAGGTGAGGGGGGCAGAAAGGGACAATAAAGGTCTGCTACTTTTTAACTGGGCACCAACTATCAGCAGAAGTGTAGTCCTTGAGTCATCCCTCCCCCTAGTGGCTGTAAGTGTTATTTCAGCTGCATTTCCACTCATCATCCTTGTGTGATCTTCGATATAACAGTTGGCAGCTATGGTGCACCAATTCTTCCCATGATTAGCTTTCCTTTTTCTTCATCCAGTGTTCCAGATCTTTACCATTTTTTAGGACTTTGTCCAGATTGGTACCTGCTTTCCTCCATCATGCTCTCTCCAGCTATTTTCCTATCATAGTCTTCGAGTACATAATCAGTAATCCTAACTTTCCTACCGGCCAAGTCGTCTATCAGGGGTCTTCCACTTTCAAATCCTCTCATACTCTCTCATTTGAGAAAATATCTGTCTGGTTAATATTTGAAAATGGCCCTAACCAGTTTCAAATGTCTGTACTGTATTTTTTTCAAGATCCCTTTGAACTGTCCACGTATCTGCTAAGTCCGTGGATAACATTTAGCTGCAGGTTTTGTGCCAAGTTTGAAAGTTAAAGTATGTGTGCGCCCTTTCACATTGAGAATGACCTAAGGAACACAAGATCTGCGTGCATCTGACTCCTTTTCATTCGGATCCTTTTTCCAAGTGATGGCATACAGGTACTTCTGAAAATCCAAAGGTATGTGTATATTTCTAGACTCTGCGCCAAGGAGTACCTCCTTCGGGTAACGTTATGGGCATAGTGGCACAAGTGAAGTGAGAAATTTTCAAAAAGTCCATTTTTCATTTCTGCATTGAATCACCGAAATGATACAGACACTCGGCCCTTTCTTTAGGCTCTTTGAAAAAATACCACCATACTTCTTAAGCAGAAATTCATACCCAAACCAAAGGCTCAGCGGTGAGGAGAATAAATTCCTGAGCAGCCCACCAAACCAAGTATTGTTTATGATTCATTATGATTTTTATTATAAATGTGCTGCATACAGACCAATGTGAATACTCAATATAAGATGGAAATAAAATCGGAAATGATTAGATGCTTGCTTTAAAAAATACACATTTGATCAATCTTGACAGCAATGCATAGAGTTTTAGCTGTAGTTTAAGAAACGGAGACTATCGTAGAAGTGCGTTGGGGCACAGCAAGAAAGCTACAAAATGATGTATATTTCTTGCTACAGACTAGACGCTCCGCGGCACAGATCGATAAGCTGGCAGGCAGGGAACACCCTCCGAATTTTTAAATAAATGAAATAACCAACTGGGAACCAGCACTGACCCCTTTCAAAATAGTCTGCCTTGAACAATGTATCCTGGGACAGCTGCGCAGGCCAAAGCCTCCTCTTAACAGAACAGCGCTAGGGGACATCATGCCCACCCTCATCCCTGCTCATCTAAGTCCTGTGCTACCAACAATGGTCTGCCATTGTTAATGAGTTGAAAGATGCATGTTGGCGCTGCTCTCCAATCCTGCCTCACCCTTCCCCCTCAATGGATGCCAAATGCACTGGTTTATTCATGCCCCGCAATGGCTCAGTGCTCATATAGTGATGGTAACTGACATTCCTGTCAGACAGACAGTATCTGGAGCAAATTCTGTATCTGTCCTAGGCGCTGATCCAGTTCAAAGAAGCACCTCACACTGTAAGAGCAGCCAACCAGCGAGGTGAAATGGTGGACCACTGATCGATAGTAGATGATATAAAGTGGGTTCGTTGCTTCTTGTCAAACACATCGCTTCTTGGCCATGGCCATGTTGTGAAGTGTGCCTTTCTGAGGGTATATCCTAAAAACATGGATATAAAATGAAAGTAAAATGAAATAAGACACACGTGTTGATAAATCACAAAACTAAACTACAGAATCAATTTCCTCATAATTCAAGGCTCTTGAGGGGACTTTGCTCAGTTTCTGGCACCAGCCGCCTAGGTTAACCGCTTCGAACCTCGTAGCCACCGGGCTATCCAGCAGCAGCCCCTTATGGGGCTCTCAAAAAACACTGATAGAAAGGTGTCATGGGCATTTCTGCCATAATCAGGGCAACGTTAAGCAGCCATGGGAAAAACAAATGCACGAGGTCACTGGTTGCATCAAGCCTTGCAACTGAGCACTACAGCGGCAAAATAAGAAAACCCACAGGAAAAAGCAGCCAGGACAGCAGAGAAAAGGAAATCCTAAAAAAGGATCCCAGGATCGAGGAAACCCAAGCAAGTCCCAGATGCCCATGCAGGCCTGAGAGGCCTGGGTGCCGAGCAAATGCCCTCGGTTTGTTTGGGGGGTTTTTTTTGTTGTTTTTTTTTTATTTGGAGTCACTTCATTCAAGTAGCAAGAGAGCTCACAGAAGGAAATGGGGAGAAAAAATAAAATCAGGACAAAGACAAAAGCATGCAGCTAGAGGATAGGAGGGGAAGGAGGTCGGGGCCCAACTTATCAACCTCCCCAGAATCCACATGGGGGTCTTCCTGCTCCTCTCAGGCCCACAGGTGCTGGAACTTGTTGGTAACCGTGAAAGACACAGGAAGGCCACTGGCTCAAGGAGAAAGAGGCATTCCTGAACTGAGAACATTGGGCCCACAGTACTGTGGTGGTGCAGGGGAGAAGCAGCCTATGTACTGCTGCTGGAGGCAGATAAATACTGGCTTCTCTCATAAAAGGACTTTTCTTTATCCAGCTAGCCCCCCAGAATTATATGAATGTCTTGTCACCTATGTTTATTGTAGACCCTTTGTCACATCCCTAATCACTGACTGAAGGATAAGGTGGTATACAAAACTGGCTAAATAAATAAAATAAGTGGGTTATATTCCCTTGCCAGCAGGTGAAGACATCACTGAAAGTTGCTCAAGTCTGTCTCCACCTGCTGGCAAGAGAATATAACCCACTCATCTGGACTGGTCTAGCAGGATAAGGAAAAATAGTTTTATGAAGTCCTGTGGCCCTGCAAAGGAGGCAAATATTTGGTACCATGGACAGTTCCCTGTGACACAACCAGAGGTAGCCAGAGACGGCAAGCAATTTTTATATTTTGCAATGTTCAGGATTAGATGGGGGTGTTGAACAAGCGAAGAGGGGGAAGAAAAAAGGAGGAAAAAGAAAATACTCTGAACTAAACAGAATGGATAAGAACATAAGATATGCCATACTGGGTCAGACCAAGATCCATCAAGCCCAGTATCCTGTTTCCAACAGTGGCCAATCTAGGTCACAAGTACCTAACAGTTTCCCCAAAAGACAGATTCCACAATGCTTGTATTGGGTCAATCAGCAATATCCTGGGTCCCTTTTAATAATGGTTTATGGACCTTTCCTCCAGGAACTTGTCCAAACCTTTTTTAAACCCATCTACACTAACAGCCTTTACTACATCCTCCGGTAACAAATTCCAGAGTTTACACGTTGAGTGAAAAAATATTTTCTCTCATTAGTCTTAAATAGTTTACCCTGTAGCTTCATTGCATGTCCCCTAGTCTTTCTATATTCTAATGACGTAAAGCATAGTTACTCACCTGTAACAGGTGTTCTCCAGGAGCAGCAGGAATCAGTCCTCACATATGGGTGACGTCGGCGCCGACGGAGCCCTCGCGGAGCAATTTTCCCCAGCTTTCAAAGAAAGCCTTTGGGAATTGCAGCGCACATGCGCGGTCCCCTTCCCGCCCAAAGGTGCCATCTTGGCCAGTCTGATGACATAGCGAAAAGACAGCAAAAAATTTGCAAAAACTAAATCATATGACTGCAACTCCAAGGGGAGGAGGGAGGGTTGTGAGGACTGATTCCTGCTGCTCCTGGAGAACACCTGTTACAGGTGAGTAACTACGCTTTCTCCAGGACCAAGCAGGAAGTCAGTCCTCACATATGGGACTCCCCAGCTTAAGGCTACCGGAGACCCTAAGCACAAAACAAATGAGCTCCCTCAAGCTCAGTAGCACTGAAGGAAGGAATCTTCTCAGACTAATCTCCAACCGGTAGCCCAACATCCAGGATGGAGGGTAGGAGTTGCTTAAACCTCGAAGAGATTACGGAGGACTGCCTGTCCGAAAGCACTGTCCCTGCGGGACTCCCTCTCGAGGCAGTAATGGGTTGCAAAAGTCTGGCTCGAAGACCAAGTGGCGGCCCGGCAGATGTCTGCCAATGGAACAGAGCGGAGGTAAGCCACTGACGCAGCCTTCGCCCTAACCCGATGAGCCGTGACTCGACTTTCCAAAGAGAGGCCTGCCGCCCCATAAGTCCAAGCGATACAGTCAGCTACCCAGATGGACAGAGTACGCTTGGAGACAGGGAGCCCCAATTTATTAGGGTCGTAAGACAGGAAGAGCTGAACAGTCTTACGGTGCTCCCGCGTACAATCAAGGTAGAAGGTTAACGCCCTCCGACAGTCCAGGGTATGCAAGACCATTTCAGCTCGGCTGGAGTGTGGCCTGGGAAAGAAGGTCGGAAGCACCACCTCCTGATTGATGTGAAAAGGGGAGACCACTTTTGGAAGAAACTTAGGGTGAGTCCGCAGGACTACCCTATTCTTGTAGAACCTAGTGTAAGGGGGATCAGACACGAGGGCTTGCAGTTCACTAACACGTCTAGCAGAAGTGAGGGCTACCAGGAATAAGGTTTTCCAAGAAAGAAAACGGAGAGAACAGGTAGCCATGGGTTCAAAAGGCGGACAGGTGATCCGCTGTAAAACCACGTTCAGGTCCCAGTCAGGGGCTGGGGGGCGCAAAGGTGGTTTAAGGAGAAGGAGACCTCGGGAGAACCGTGCCACGAGAGGGTGGCCGGAAAGAGGCCTGCCTTCCACCGGCACATGATGTGCAGAAATAGCACTGAGGTGAACTTTGACCGAGTTGGACTTTAGTCCAAGATTGGAGAGGGAAAGCAAGTACTGCAAGACCACCGACACCGGGCAGGAGAAGGGATCTTGAGACTGTTGAGTACACCAGGTGGAGAAGCGACGCCATTTAAGAGCGTAGGATTTCCGGGTAGAGGGTCGCCTGGAAGCTAGCACGACCTCTTCCACCTCTGGAGGCAGCAGGAGGGGAGCAAGGACTACCCTTTCAGCAGCCAGGCCATCAGATGAAGAGATCTGAGGTTGGGGTGTAGGAGAGACCCCTGATCCTGGGTCAGGAGATCAGGTTGAAACCCCAGAGGCAACGGAGTATCTACCGCCAGTTGCATCAGTAGCGGGAACCACGGTTGCCTGGGCCACCGGGGAGCTATCAGGATCACCGAAGCCTTGTCTTGGAGAACCTTGAAAAGTGTTCGAGACACCAGCGGCATGGGAGGAAAGGCATACAGAAGGTCCGTGGACCATGAGAGCAGAAAAGCATCCGCCGCTACTCGGAGGGGATGCGGTTCCCGAGAGCAGAACCGAGGAAGTTGCCTGTTCAGAGGACTGGCAAAGAGATCCAGCGTGGGGAGGCCCCACTGGAGAAAAATCCTCTGAACCACCAACGGGTCCAATCTCCACTCGTGTGGTTGGAGGATTCTGCTCAGTTTGTCTGCCAGGCAATTTTCTTGACCTGGGAGATAGACAGCTTTGAGGAGGATTCCTCGGCTGACGGCCCAAGCGCAGAGCTTTTGTGCTTCCCGACAGAGAAGGAAGGAGCCCGTGCCCCCCTGTTTGTTCACGTAGAACATGGCCACTTGATTGTCCGTCTGGATGAGGACGGACTGGTGAGTGGTAAGGTGGGAGAAGGCCCGTAGAGCCAGGCGGATCGCTCTGAGCTCCAGGAAGTTGATCTGCTGGGCAGATTCCCACGGGGTCCAGAGACCCTGAGTACATGTCCCTTGGCAATGTGCTCCCCAACCCAGGAGAGAAGCATCGGTCGTCAGTACCTGAACAGGCGGAGGAGACTGAAAAGGCATTCCGAGCACTAGGTTGGGCAGATGAAGCCACCACCGTAGAGAAGAGACCAGCGGGCTGGAGATTCGCACTGAGTCCGCTAGTCTCCCCGAGGCCTGACGCCATTGTGAGCGAAGGCACCATTGAGCAGGCCGCATATTCAGGCGGGCATTGGGGGTCACATGGACTGTGGAAGCCATATGGCCGAGCAGTCTCAGAAAGTGCCTGGCCGAGACCCGGGAAGGGCCGCAAAAGCGGCTGGCGAGAGCCGAGAGCCATGAGCCGTTGTGCCCTGTCGAGCGGCAGAAAAGCTCGCGCCTGAAGCGTGTTTAATCTGGCGCCGATGAACTCGAGATCCTGAGAGGGGAGCAAAGTGGACTTTTCGAAGTTTATGACAAAGCCCAAGTACTGGAGCAGAGTCACAGTACGTTGCGTGGCGTGAGTGGCCTCAGTGGAGGACGGTGCTCTGATGAGCCAGTCGTCTAGGTAAGGGAAGACAAAGAGGCCTTGAAGCCGGAGATAAGCCGCTACCACTGCGAGACATTTTGTGAAGACTCGTGGTGCGGAGGATAGGCCAAAGGGCAGTACCCTGTACTGGTAATGATTGCCTGCCACCACAAACCTTAGGTATTGTCGGTGGCTCGGGTGGATGAGGATGTGAGTGTAGGCATCCTTTAGATCCAAGAAGCATAGCCAATCTCCCTGCCGGAGGTAGGGCAGCAGGATTCCAAGGGTAAGCATCTTGAACTTTTCCCTTTCCAGGAACTCGTTGAGGTTCCGCAAGTCCAGGATGGGTCTGAGGCCTCCAGTTCGCTTTGGTACCAGGAAGTACCTGGAATAAAAGCCTTGACCTCTCAGGTGGTGGGGCACCGGTTCCACCGCCCGTTCCTGAAGAAGACTTGCCAACTCTTGAAGGAGTAAGTCCCGGTGAAGAGGGGGTCGCAGAGGCACCCCTGGAAAGTAGGGGGGAGGTACCTGGTGAAAGTGTAGAAGATAGCCCTCTCGGACTATGTGGAGCACCCAGGTATCGGACGTGATGTTGGACCACCTGTGGGCAAAGTGGACCAGTCGGCCTCCCGTGCTGAGAGAAACCAGCGGAGGGGGAGAGGCTATGCTGAAAGAGTCAAAAACCCCCACCCTGCGGAGCAGGGGCCAGTGGTGCAGGCTTGGGGGCTTGCCGCCTACGGGACCCGTTACCCCGTCCCTTGGCCTGCTGACCCTGTTGGGGAGCTGCGGAGGCCTGATAATGAGGGTAGTGTTTATAGGCAGCCGCCTTCCTCGGGTAAAAGGGCTTTTTCCCCGAGCCCTTCTTCTTCTGGGAAGGGGCAGAGGTTTTCCTGGAGAGCCGAGTCCTGGTGAGAGTCTCTGTCTCGAGTTGTGCAGCCTTCTCATCCATAGGTTTGCCAAAGAGGTTTTCACCTCTGCAGGGGACATCGACCAACTTGTCCTGCACCCAGGGCTCGAGGTCGGATGACTGAAGCCAAGCCTGTCGGCGGGCACCGATGCCGGCTGAGGCTACTCGAGCCGATGCCTCAAAGCCATCATAGGCTGCTCGAGAGATAAACTTTGAGCACTCTCGAATACCAGTGGACAAGGCCTGGAACCTCCGCAAAGGGTCCTCGGAGAGACCAGCAGAGAATTCGGCTATTTCTTTAGCCAGGTCCCTGAGATACATGCCCATGTAGAGCTGGTAAGTCTGGACCCGACAAGCAAGCATAGAGCCCTGGAAACACTTCTTACCGAGGCCATCCAGGCCTCGGGCTTCCCTGCCGGGAGGCACCGAGGAGTGCATCTTCTGGCTCTTGAGCCTATGCATGGCCGATTCCACCACCATGGAATGGTGCGGCAGCTGTGCTTTTTGGAAGCCAGGGCTCTTGCGGACTCGATATATGGCATCGACAAGCTTGCTTAATACTGGCGACGACGCCGGGCTCTCCCACATGCGGAAGAGAAGTCGTTCCAGCATCGGAGGAACCAGTACAGTAAAATGCTCCTTTGCAGGAGAGTCATACTGGAGGGCATCGAGCTCTTCGGCTCGAGGCTCCTCCTCGGGATCCGCAGGGAAGGCCAAAGCCTTGGCCATATCCCTCACGAAGTCCGAGAACCGGGCATCCTCCGGAGGGGACTGTCTCCGAGGTTCGGACTCGGGGGAGTCCGAAGGGATACACAGAGTCCGAAAAGAATCAGGTGACTCTTCCACCTCGGATTCCCAGGCGGACTCCTCGGAGGAGGAGTCGAGCGGTTCCGGCCGGGCGGGCACAGACGTCGTCCGCCCCGACGCCGAGGGAGTCGGCGTCGACGATCTCGGCCCCGAACGGGAGGCCGAAGGGGACCTCGACCGAGGATCGACTCGAGCCCGCATGGACTCGAGGATCGGCTCGATCTCCGGGGTCGACTTAGACGTCGACGTCCCAGCGGTCAGGGCAGAAGCGCCAGCGAGGCCAGCGATCAATGCCCGCTGCTGGTCCATGAAGGCAGCCAGGCTGCTCTCCAAGGCCGTCAACCTGAGTCCGAACTCAGGAGACCCAGCAGCCCCCGACTCGGGCCCCGACGACGTCGGGCCCGACGTCGGACCCCTTGGAGGCGAGTCCACGAGGACAGCAGGACTTACGTGAGCAGACGAGTCCATCTCCAGACGAGGCTGTTTGGACGGCCGCTCCAGCTCCAAAGACCCGGGACGGCTATCGGGGCTATGCGACCTGGCCCTCGCGGAGCCAGGAGCGTCCACCGACGCCGTCCTCGCGGGTTTCTTCCTCCGATGATGTTCTCGGGTAGGAGACCCCCTCTCAGAGGAGTTCCGACGGTGTTCAGAGCCAGATTCCCTGGACACCGAAGCTTCTGACGAGGTCCGGGTACGGCTGGGGTCAGAGAAGATTCTCTCCCCCGCTGATGCTGCCGACTCCGCAAAGATTTCGCGGACATCTTGCTACAGGCCCCACAGATCATTTCTTCATGATCTGGGCCCAGGCAACGGAGGCAGCAATCATGTTTGTCAGTGAGAGACATGAGTTTCTTACACTGAACACACTTTTTAAAACCACTGGCGGCCATCGGGGGAAAAAAGGGCCCCTGCGAGGTCAAACGTTCGTGCCGCCAGGGAAAAGTGAAAAAAGCGCGAATTTGTCACGAAGGACAGAAAAAACCGAAAAGAAGGGGAGGCCTCGCAACCGGCGTCGCGAGGCCGGACGGAAAAAGGACCAGCGTCGAACCGAAGAAAATACTAAAATAAAGAAAGAAAATCAACTTTTCAGCAGTGACTTGTAGACAGCGTCTGTAGGGCTCCGCGGAAAAAAGAAGACTGGCCAAGATGGCACCTTTGGGCGGGAAGGGGACCGCGCATGCGCGCTGCAATTCCCAAAGGCTTTCTTTGAAAGCTGGGGAAAATTGCTCCGCGAGGGCTCCGTCGGCGCCGACGTCACCCATATGTGAGGACTGACTTCCTGCTTGGTCCTGGAGAAACAGTCGATCTACGTTTACCTGTTCCATTCCGTTCATTAATTTATAGACCTCTATCATATCTCCTCTCAGCCGTCTCTTTTCCAGGTTGAAGAGCCCTAACCTTTTTAGCCTCCCTTCATAGGGGTATCCCTTCCATACCCTTTACCGTTTTGGTGGCTCTTCTCTGTACCTTTTCTAATTCTGCTATATCCTTTTTAAGATACCGCAATCAGAATTGCACACAATATTCAAGGTGCTGTCTCAGCATGGAACGATATAGAGGCATTATAATATCTTGTTTTATTTTCCATTCCTTTCCTTATGATACCTAGCATTCTATTTGCTCTCTTGGCCTCTGCTGCACACTGGGCCGAGGGTTTTAACATGTTATCCACGATGACGCCTAAATCTTTTTCCTGGGTGGTGGTTCTTAATGTGGAACCTTGCATCATGTAAGCATAGTTTGGGTTTTTCTTTCCTAGGTGCATAATTTTGCACTTGTCCACATTAAATTTCATCTGCCATTTGGATGACCAGTCTTCCAATTTATCAAGATCCTCTTGCAATTTTCCACAATCCTCATGGGTTTTAACAACTTTAAATAGTTTTGTGTCATCTGCAAATTTGATAACCTCACTCGTTATTCCACTTTCCAGGTCATTTATGAATATGTCAAAAAGCAGCGGACCCAGCACAGATCCCTGGGGTACTCCACTATTCACCTTTCTCCATTGGGAAAACTGGCCATTCAGCCCTACCCTCTGCTTTCTATCTTTTAACCAGTTCCTCTAAATTGCAGTGATTTCAAAATACCAGAAATAAAATCTTTGTTTTATTTTTATGGACTCACAATGGGAGCAGGAAGCATGATAGAAATGAAGCCACATGAAAGCAATCATTAAGAAATAGAGAAACAGAAACATGGCGGCAGAAAAAGACCACATGGCCTATCTAGTCTGCCCTTCCATATCAACCACAACAGTCCCCTTTTTTCCTTTAGAGATCCTCTGTTTGTCCCATGCTTTTTTTTTTATTTTTTTATTCAGATACTGTCCTCATCTCTACCACCTCCACTGGGAGACTATTCCACGGATCCATCCCTGTTACCGTAAAGAAATATTTCTGCTTATCACTCCTGAATCACATTCAAGCACTAACAACGAGGTTGTCAGAGGTAACTAAAAAACAGAGCCAACCTGGCTACTGCCAAACTCCAGAAAAGCTGCTACTGCTCCTCTTATGGGTATATTTACTAAAGTGTGGTATTTTACCATGTGCTCGTCCCCAAAAAACTTAGCAGGGAGGTGGCACCAGACCCAACCAATGCTAGTCAGTGTGGGATTTTTAGCATGGCCACATTTTTAGCTTGTGCTTACAGTTACCATGGCAAGCGTAGCATGTGGCAAACCCCAGGCTAATAGTACAGTTTGGTAAACAGACCTCGCAACGATGTCTGGGTGCCACCTTAAAAAGAAGCCACACATGGCCTGCTCATTTCAGGCTCACTGCCTTTGCTAAATCTGGAGAAGAAAATTCCAAGTAGTTCAGAACTGCACTGCTATGCTACAACATATTTTGAAAGTGTCATGCATTTATCTGGTTAAGCAGTGCAGACAACCTCCGGGGTGGATGGGAGTCCCAGGCATTGCACAGTAGTGACACCTACTGGCTGGATTCAGGAGCTATGGCTGCAGCATTCCTGGTGTTCTATTGCATGGCTAGTCCAGGGCTGCTGCTGTGGAAACCAGCCTAAAAATAAAATATGGGAAGCGATATAAAACAGTGGAGAAAACTCCAGGCAGTTGTGAACAAAGGACATTTGAATTGTAGGTTTAAAAATCACTCTCTTTCCAAATCCAAGCTCAAATAGAGTATTTCCCCATCTCCGAGAGCTTATTTATATATTCATTCATTTTATAGACTCTCTATCCCAGTTTACAGCAAATTATTTAATATAAAAAGAATACATACATAAAAAAACTACCGCATACAATATGGCCCAGATTCAACTATTCATAGGCTTCTGTAAAGAGCCAGGAGCACATAGTCTGGCCTAAATTTATACATGGTGCAATGCTAGCTGAAGAGATTTGTTTGAATTCACAAGTAGCGTCAGTGGGAGAAGGAGAATTTGAACTCCAACTTCTGACTCTCACCCACAGTGCTAACCACTAGGATATTCTTCATCTGTAGCCCAAGAAGCTGCTTTCTCAGACTGAGCTTAAAGCATAAGAGACTATGAGAAAGCCGCAAAGTCCTAAAATCACATTTTTTCCTAAACCTAAACATATGCAATTTTTCAAAAAAATAAGACGAGACCGTACTGCACTAAATAATGCTAATTTGCCTACATATTCTACAATGTTTTGCTTAAATGCACGACGTGGTACATTTGCAATGTTTGCAATTTCGTAGCCCTCTTCCCACGCTTATCACTGCCACACACTTGGGATTTTCCTTTACCCTTCCTGTTCCAAAATGTCACCATCATTTTATATACTTCACTCTACCATCAGCTGCACATACCCTATTAGAACCTGCAATTGCCTGTCATCTCTCAACATTTATCCCCAATCACCTTTAGTTAACATTTTGCCATCCAACCCCCCCCCCCCGTCCAGGCACTTGTTCTTCTCAGGACTGGAATATCGGAATAATCTCACTCACTGGTTTTTCTTCCTGCCTCTCTAGATCATTCTCAACTCCATAGGTCAGGGCCATCTCCAGTGTTGACTTTCCAAGTGCTACTCTCCAGCTAGGCTCACTGTAACAACCTTCTGACTGTACACTGCATGAATATCCCTCGCCACTTACCTATTTTACACTCCTTGTCTCAGTCTCACCTTACCTTCAGAAAGTCAGACCTTATAACCTTGTCCAAAAGCCTTATATCATCTTTCCAACATTGGTAAACTGAGTTATAGATTCTTAGGTTAATTCACCACATTTTTGCCCAATCTACCCAATCCCTGCTCAGCCCAGTCGCACCCTACAGCCACCTCAGAGTCTACTTTATATTCATTCACCCATGACAATCTGACCGGCATTTACTCTAGGCAGCGCCTTTGGTGTTTTTGCACTCATTACTGAACGAACCCCCTATCTTTGCAACTGAGGGAAGAGGCCTCTGATGCTAGATTTAAACATGGGGTAAAGTCATGACTGTTCGTATACAGATTTGTACCATTCACCGAGGCCATTTGATGAATGGTTGCTATAGATCCCTGTGTACTTCGCTCGGGTTGCTTTTCTATAAGGACTGTAATCTCTTCCCAGTTACCCAATGGACTCTGGTTTTATTGCACTATTCTTTTAGTCCAGTGTATTTGTTCTCTACAGTTCTGACTGTAGGATGTTTTTTGTAAACTACTTTGGTGTGACTAAGCAGCGGCATACCAAATTATTGAACTAACCCCCCCATCTCTTCCTTTTCCCTTCTCCCTGTGCCCATTTCCTTTTCGTTCCTTCTATCTCTCTGTGCCCTATTCCCACAAATTACCACGACTAAAAAGCACAATACAGAAATCAGCCAACACAAGCATTAAGCTTACTGTATACAAAAGGGGGCCATTTAAAAGCAAGATACCTAAAGTTCAAAAAGGTGCCCGATTTATAAAAGCAGCGCAGATACTTATGTGCCTTTAGGATCCCAGAACCAACACCAACAGTGTGCAAATGCTGCCGTCCAAAACCTGCACCTGTACACCGTGACTAACATAGTAACATAGTAAAGGACGGCAGATAAAGACCAGTATGGTCCATCTAGTCTGCCCAGCAAGATGGCAAGAGTAGGTGCACCTGCCGCTCCTTACAGGCCACCTCTTCATGTCTGTTTTAGGGGTAAACCCACCGCTCCGTGTGGGACACCCCTGTATGCTGTAAAATTTGATAAGTTTAGTTTGATTTTATCCTGTTGCTGTAAAAGGATCCACTGTGTCTGTCCCATGCCATTTTGAATTCTGTCACTGTATTTGCCCCCACCACTTCCATCGGGAGGGCATTCCAAGCATCCACCACCCTTTCAGTGAAAAAGTATTTCCTGACATTGCCTTTCAGTTTACCCTCTTGCAGCTTCATGTTATGCCCTCTAGTTTTACAGCTTCCTCATCTTTGGAAGAGGTTTGTTCATCATTTCTTTAAGTATTTAAAGGTCTGAATCATATCTCCCCTGTCCCTCCTCTCCTCCAAAGTGTACATATTTAGGTCTTCTAGTCTCTTCTCATTTCTGACGCAGGCTCCAAATCATTTTGGTCGCCTTCTCTGAACAGTTTCCATTCTTTTTATATCCTTTGTGAGATATGGTCTCCAAAACTGAACACAGTATTCCAAGTGAGGCCTCACCAGTGACTTGTACAGTGGCATTAGTACCTCTTCACTTCTGCTGGTAATTCCTCTTTGTATGCAACCCAACATCCTCCTGGCTTTTGCCACCACCTTGTTGCACTGTTTTGCCACCTTGAGATCCTCAGAAATAATCACACCAAGGTCCTTCTCCTGGTCCATGCACACCAACCTCTCGCCCCCTATCATGTACATTTCCCTTGGATTTCTGCTTCCCAAGTGCATGACACTGCACTTCTTCGCATTAAATCTTAACTGCCAATCATTAGACCTTTCTTCCAGCTTTTGTAGATCTTTCCTCATGCTATCCACTCCCTCAAGGTTGTCCATTCTGTTGCAAATTTTCGTGTCATCTGCAAAAAGACAGACTTTTCCATGCAGTCCTTCCGCAATATCACTCACAAATACATTGAACAATGATGGGCCCAGGACCGAACCCTGGGGCATCCCGCTAATCACCCTCCTTTCATCCGAGTGAGCTCCATTTACCATCACCTTCTGTCGTCTGTCAGTGAACCAATTTCTGATCCAGTTCACCACCTTGGGACCCATCCCCAAACTACTGAGTTTATTGATGAGCCTCCTATGAGACTGCATCCACTCCGCCCTGTTGGGAAATTTGAGTTAGGTCTGCTTATATATTGGCTTTATATGACTGAACTCTTGCCTGGTGAAACTACACAGGAGGATGGATGGCACAGAAGACAAGAAGACAGACAAGAAGACAATAGCTATATGAGAGTATATGCTTGCCATAAGAAAATGGATGCGGCCTGTTATGGAGGATTCTGGGAAACCATATTCTGGATAGAAGTATGCAGAATAATGGGCCTAACATGAAATTACAGGTCAAGCAAAGAATTCAAACAAATGAGCACAAAATACTCTCTGCCTGGTTTCAATTAGTGCCAAGAAGAAGGAAAAATACAGGAAGGGTCAAAGGTCACAGGCCATGCATAGATAAATAGACCTAAAAGCATGTCCAGATGTATAGAGGTCATAGGCCATGTATAAATAAGCAGGTCTAAGTGCAGGTCCAGATAGGTCCAGATGTACAAATGTAAGGAGATTCTCCCCTGGGAAAAGTGTTGCAGGGCCCTGCTGACACTTAAGAATGTATGATGGATTCACTGGAATTAATTTGAAACAGATGAAGTAGACATTTGAGACACGAAGAAATGTATATAAGGTGGTTATTTTAGGGGAAGGGGGGGCAGTATTTTCTTCCCCTTCTCAGAGAAAGAAAATGCTGTCTGCCATTTCTATAGACAGACCTTGCTGTTCTGCATGATGCTGGAAATAAAAGTCTTTGTAGATAAAGCAACTGCTGTCTAAGTAATTCTTTGATTGGTGATATTTGGGCAACTGTTGTGGGAACCAGAAGCCACAATTATTGGTGCCGAAACCCCTCTAAATTTTCTAAATTGCCCAAGGACTCCTCTGACTGTAGTTTTGACTTGCCTGCATTTTTTGTCAGAGGGACTACCTCCTGTTTTTCACAGAACATAAAAAAAAAAACAGGGGATGTGAATACCTTCTCACTAGGAGAAGAGGATTCCTTCTGCTGGTACAGAAGATGGGAATACCGCTCTGAGTGACATCGAGAGAGATTTTTGATACCCTAGGATGACTCTATTGGTGAGTGTTCAGTTTCCCTATCTGTATGAAAGAACAGAAGACTTGCCCAGGTTCGAGTGGTGGGTAAGTATGTAATTAATATTTTGTTATGTAAGAAAACTGTTAGAGTGTCTCTGTATTTAGTTGTAACATTAGGGAATGGTTAGAGAAAGGAAGTTTTGTCCAGACATTATGTCTCTTTTCCAGGATTGATTGATGTACGATTGAGACTGTACATATCATTGATATGAAGCGAGTGTGTGTCTTTATCCACGTTTTCATACCTCCGCGAGGAGATTGGCTGGGTTTAGACAAAGCGCAAGAGGTGTATGTTTTGTATGAGTCCTGGATAAGTAACTTCTAACCTTTGTAAATAAAAAGGTCTGAATTTTCCATCTGTAAAAGCGAAGTTACCCCCCTTGTGAATAAAGAGGGGTTTGCCTCTGTCCCCGAACAGTGAAAACACCAGGTTTACAGATCTTAGAAAGAGGGACAGCTAAGGAGAATATTTATAGAAAAACAGGGATGATCACCTTATCTGAGGTGCTCACAGACCAGAGAGGGTGACAATTAGATCTATTGAAGAATAGCTTTCTAAGTATCTTTTTGAAATGAATTACTTTGCAAGTTCTAGATCAAGGTGAATGACGGAGCTGACTGCAGCTGCATTAAATAACCAAGGAGGAGTGGGTCTAGTAGGCTGATTAGGTATAATGCATTTAACTCTGTCCTGTGTTTTTAGTTTTAATCTTTAGTAAACACTGTCCTGTCATTACTGGCTACTCCAGTAGATTTTATGTTCCCTGGAACTGAACTGATTAGAATTATTTTCTTAAGTTGAACTAAGTGTGGAATTTCTGGAGAGCGTATCTGTTTGCTTTTATTTTCTTTTACAATATTCATGTGCTTGTAAGATGCCCCAGTCTCTGGAGAGGGTAAAACCGTTGGCCCGGAGTCCCTTGAACGCAAGTGCTAAGCGGTGTTTGTTTATCTGTCTCTATTCTTCCATGTCCTTCCTGTCTTCTTTAGAACATTGAAAACAACGAAAAATCTTCCAGGATCTGCTTTAGTAATTGATGTGCTGAGACAGCTAGTTTTTTTTCCTGTCTGTCTGAATATATTGTAACATGGAATGGATTTTCTGAGTTAGTGGATTGGGATCTGAATGTATTGTACACTGAAGTGAGAATCTTAGAAGCAGACCGCACAGATAATTGACAGTGTTTTATTCTGAACTGCCAGCTATTGTGTGCAGTGATATGACTGGTAGACAAGTACAGCCTGAAAATTCCCCTGTGCATGTTTTGTGTGCAGTAAATAAATCTGATCCATATGTGTAAGTTTTATTTTTTAAATTTGGGATCTGAGTTAAGAAAAAAATTTGTCTGCTGTTCTCTGTGTGTCAGAAGATTAAATAGCTCTGCCTGGGTCTGTGATAGGTCATAGGGCAGTTGTACACAATGCAGAACGAATTTCTATGAATGTGTTAACAAATGTGGAAGATCCTAATTAACCAGAGATTAATAAAAGATCGTAGTGATGCTAAGATTAGTTTTGACTAAGTGATACAAGATCAGTTTTGTCATGTTCTTATGACTTTACAAATGTAAGATCAAATTAATAATAAAGGAAAAAGATTACAGCTGGATTTTGCAACTAAGAAAAATAGCTCTAAAAGAAAATCCGTGTAAGAAAATATGTAACCATGTGATGCAAAGATGTTTACTTAGTATTACATTGTTGGAGAAAATCTTTATATAAGATTATGAAAAAAATATTTTTTAATTGTTTTCTTTTAAGGTTCCTGTGTTTCTCAAGCTGAAAGGTATATTGCTTTTTGGGATTTCCCAAGGGGGAATGCTTTAATGAAGTCTCTCAGGAAAGCCTCTCTCCTCTGATCAGATGGGTTGCCGTGCTTAAGTGCTCCCAGATGTTAGATCAAACAATCAAGGCATTGGAGAATCTGTTTCTGTTGTCCTTTGCCCTTTAGAGTGGGGGTTTGACGGCCCTGACAGGACAATGCTACTTAGAAGTGATTTGATTACCGAGTGAATGAGAAGTTATATGTTTGGTTTTGATCAAGCAAAATTAAAAGTAAAATTGAATTTTATATATTGAGGACATACTTATTGTTCATACATCCAAAAGAGCTGTAACTTTTATTTTAATTTTTGTTTAAAGGACAGAAAGAGAGATCTACTGTTTAGTTTGCAGTTCCGTTTGACACCAGTTTCATTCAATTTAAATGTGAAAAGGAGTGTTTGTATTCTTAAGCTCAGTGCTAATGACTAATGACTAAGGACAGTAACACGGGAGTTGCTGAATTTTAGGATAAATTAATCTGTTTTCTGTATTTAAATTTTATATGTTGGGGTCCAGAGAACACAGTGTACTTTGTTTTGAGAGATTTTTTTTTAAGTTTCAATTTTAGGAATACACTATATTGTAGCACTATGACATACAAATTTACTTTAGCTTACACACTTGCAGAACAAATTTGGTGGAAAAAAATGGAGCTTAGTTCCCAGAAAAATATGAGAATATTTGTAAAGTTATTTACACATAAAACAATAACATTAAGTTGAATTGATTAGACAAAGTCTCCTACAGCACTTTCTCTGATACAGAGGTTTGTTTTTTTTAACATGTCTGTCTAGTTCTGTTATTTATTTGCATTTCTTGAGATAGCATGCCGGTAAGGTGAAGCTAGCCCAAGCACTGCTTTGAAGTCTCCACCTGACAGGCAACAGTATCAGTGTAATGAAAGACTCAGGATAATTATTTTGCCTTGTTCAGCACTTTCACTGAGAACAGTATATACAATAGATTCTATGCCATACGTGAGAGAGAGACATGTGGCTGTCATGTTAAAAGTCATGATTTGTCCTGCCGTTATAAAATGTTACAAAAATAATCGTTTTATACTGTAGGGACTTTATTCAGATTGTTTAAGACAATTGCTATTTTGAATGAGCACATATGTCCATTTTTGAACCATACCAATTAAGTTGGTGAAAAAAAAAAAAAAAGACACTGTTTACTCATGTTGTTATATTCATTAAGAAGAATCCAAGTTTATATTTTCTCTATACTATTTGTTTACCATAATACTACGTTTTTCTAACAATTGTTTGATGTTCTTAGCATGCCAATTAAGAGGTGGTACTCTAATGGACATTAAACTGATGAAGGTTATTTAGAGTGACATGTCTGTCTAATGAACATGTAAACAAATTTTATTCAACTATGCTGTCTCCAGAATCTTTAATTCAGGAAGTCATTTAAGCCCCAACACATATTCAATAATTGGAAATAGACACCTGGAGACAGGCTAGGTGCATTTTGCACCCTGATATGCTTTGGAACATCCATACTGGCCATGTGGTACTTCCAAATGCTTTTTGCCTCATTTTGCCTTTGTATGTCCTGGCCAGACATGCAGGAGTAAAAAGAGGGATGATTTGATGACAAATTTTCACAAATAAAAATTGGGGTAATTCTGAAACTTGCCAAACTTGCAGAATATGTGCTTGCAACTTGTCTAATCTATTAATATGTAAAGATCAGTTATGAGCATAGTAGAGTATTTCCTACCAGCAAATGAATCTTCAGTGATGGAGAGACAAGAAGTTTATCAAACTGAGAGACACAGTTGATACCATATGAGATAGTTATGATCTTAAGTAAATATGGATGAAATGATGTTTATCACATTGCATTGTCTCATTGTAAAATCTAATCTAGAATATTTTAGCCTTTTCATTTAATATTGGATTTTGCTCTTCTGAATGGGACCTGGAACCATGTCACCGATTGAAATCCATAGATTCCAGCAGAGGGAGTTGGCCATAGTCCAGATAGAACAGTCCACCCCAAGACCTCTGAACTCAACCACACTTAAACTTCAGAGACAGGTGAAGCGCACGACGCAGTCCTGAAAAACTGCTGGGAAGCAGGTCCAAATTATCTGAAAATAAAGACTATTAAGACTGATTGGGACTTTTGGGAAAATCTACAAGCCATTTGGGTTACAGCAATTGCAATACCCACACCAGCTCAAGTTTTGCTGTAACATTTTCAAAGCTTTTTTCATCACTTTGTTGAATATTTGATGTGTTCAGTATTATTGCAAGCTGTATGTCTTCCATTCTCTTAGAATGTTGTCTGCTGGTATTCCAAACTCGGAGGAGGCCTAAAAGCTTTCATTCTTATTCTTTTAAGTATGGCTTGTTTTGCAATTATTGCCTGTTGTGTATTATCCATTCTGTTTGCTTGTTGTCAAAGAATGATAAGTCAAGCACCAATGCCATGTATGTTGTATCTCGAGAACTGTACCAGAAAGCTGCCCCTTTGGATCATCCCTCCCTGTCTCAAATGGTTATTGTTATCAATGCCCCTTAGTGGGATTACTTTTGCCCCTCCACATAAAAAGAAAAAGGAATAGAAAAAGTGGAGAATGTTGGGAAATTTGAGTTAGGTCTGCTTATATATTGGCTTTATATGACTGAACTCTTGCCTGGTGAAACTACACAGGAGGATGGATGGCACAGAAGACAAGACAGACAGACAAGAAGACAATAGCTATATGAGAGTATATGCTTGCCATAAGAAAATGGATGCGGCCTGTTATGGAGGATTCTGGGAAACCATATTCTGGATAGAAGTATGCAGAATAATGGGCCTAACATGAAATTACAGGTCAAGCAAAGAATTCAAACAAATGAGCACAAAATACTCTCTGCCTGGTTTCAATTAGTGCCAAGAAGGAGGAAAAATACAGGAAGGGTCAAAGGTCACAGGCCATGCATAGATAAATAGACCTAAAAGCATGTCCAGATGTATAGAGGTCATAGGCCATGTATAAATAAGCAGGTCTAAGTGCAGGTCCAGATAGGTCCAGATGTACAAATGTAAGGAGATTCTCCCCTGGGAAAAGTGTTGCAGGGCCCTGCTGACACTTAAGAATGTATGATGGATTCACTGGAATTAATTTGAAACAGATGAAGTAGACATTTGAGACACGGAGAAATGTATATAAGGTGGTTATTTTAGGGGAAGGGGGGGCAGTATTTTCTTCCCCTTCTCAGAGAAAGAAAATGCTGTCTGTCATTTCTATAGACAGACCTTGCTGTTCTGCATGATGCTGGAAATAAAAGTCTTTGTAGATAAAGCAACTGCTGTCTAAGTAATTCTTTGATTGGTGATATTTGGGCAACTGTTGTGGGAACCAGAAGCCACAGCCCAAACACCACCCCCCCCACCCCCCAGGAATATCCAAGTGTAGCACGCAAGTACAGAAGGTTCACTCTTTCCATGTGCCCGCTTCAGACATGTAAATGCAGTTGCACGATTCTATCAAAACCCTTTTCTGCATGCAAAAACAGGTTTTATATGTAGATAAACATCATATAGTATAGAGATAACTTTGCAAGTCTTGCTGAACCCTTGATAAAAAAAAAACAGCCAGCTGATTACACACAATACATGTTCCATATTCAATTTGCTCATCTCCTAATTACTGGAATCACAGAAATGGCATCCACAGAACACAACCCTCAGTCTGAGTTACATCAGATCCTGTCACATGCTTTAGCAGTTACAATCAAAGAAAAGAGGCTCTACAAAAGTTTGAAAAAACCCAGATCTTATCCAAAAAAAACCCACAAAGAAACTGGCAAAGGACCAGTGCTTGCTGAAGTATATTCTCTGCTGTCCAAAAGTGGCAGTTTTCCAATGAAAATGCATTTTAGTCCAAGACCACACAGTCTCTCTATGCAAAGTGCCCCTGGAGAGAGAATGTAGATGTGACAGTCTGCGGCTACGGAGCTTCCAAACTGGACTGCAGGCCGGAGATAAGATTATATCAGGAGTTGTAGGGCTAATTGATAAACTAGCTTTTCCACAACAAAAGGCGTTTTACTTCCCTCCCACCCTCACGAGACTCCTCTCCCAGCCTAGAAAAACGCTCCCTGGAGTTCCTGGGTTCAGGACTGGAGCTTAACTCGCACAAGCAGCAGCAGCTGTCCTTTTGCTGAACAAATGAATTTCATGAAGGGCAAAACCTTTATCGTACTTGGGCTTGAACGGGGAACCACTGCAGCCAACTGTCAAGAGACTGTGCGCTTTTGAAAGTCTAACGAAATCACCATGACGGCATGGACAGATTCAAGGTGCGAATGAGAACCAGAATTTTAAGATGATAGTCAAGACTAGAGTGATCACTCCTGCTTTTATTTCCAAACACTTAATTCATATATACTGCGTGAACACATATACCAGTATGTAATGTAACCTTCAGGGTTGGGAGTTGAGCCATTCTACTGGTAACCCAGTACCCATCATGTATTACTATGTGGAGGGGGGCGAGGAGAAAACATAAAACATGAAAATACTATCATCAATAAATCACTGAATCACATAACCACACCAAAATAAAATATCTTAAATTCGTAATACCAATTAAATAAAAAAGTTACAAAACAAAAATCATCTGTCTGCCCAAACACTTAATATCTCGGTACATCATTAAAAATCTATTCCTAAAATCTCAATATAAGCCCCACCCTCACTAGGGAGGAGAAGGGGATGGGGCCTGAGGGAAGACGGGGCGATTGTCAGGTTAAGTATGAGAATTTTCATGCGTATCTTCCCAAAATAAGCCTAATTACGGCTAGGCAGACTCAATGGGCCATTTTGTGCCTCATCTGCCATTATTTACTATGTTATAAATACAGCCAACCTCACCCCAAAGCCTTTTTTATATTTTGAAATCGCCTAGTCTTGTCTACATAATACACAACTCTACAATAACCTAAAAATCTTCACAGATATCCTGCACAGGTAAACCCTCGGCTAGACAGGCTGGATGGACCACTTCGGTCTTTAATCTGCCGACATTATGAGACTGATATTCTGCAGGCGATACCCGCACTCGTTGAATATGTAAAGCATTGATACCTGTTCTCTGTAAACCGTGCTGATTTTGAAATAGTGAGGTATATAAAACCAAATAAATATTCAGCTAAAGTTTTACCATGTCCCCAGCATGCCTCCAACTCTACATATACACACACACACAAAAATATAAATATATAATTTTTTTTTTTTTACTTGAACCATTTATTGAACTTTCCAAGTGCTTATAGCACAGTAAGCTAACTTACATTAAAAGTAATACAAAATAAATGAAAAACTATCCCCCCACCCTTCTCCCCCAGCACCCACCGTGACCCACTCACATCTCCAAAAGGTGTGATAAGGAAGCTTATCATAGCTCAGGAAGGAGATATAGAAAAGGTGAAGTGACTCTGAACAAGCAACCTGTCAGTTCTGGTAGAAATAAGAAAACAGAATTTTCCCATAAAAGACTACCAGTCCCAGAATGCACCAGGTTTCCAACAGCCATTAGAGAAGCTGAAGTGGGGAAACGTATGTTCAATCAGGAGGGCTATGAGGTAATCCCTAAGCACTCATCTCAAAGGGCAGGGCCTGATTCAGCACAGCTGCGCTGTGTTAGGGAGGAGCACTCATCTAAGCATAATAAAGGTAGAGTTTATTCTACAGAGAATTATCCTCAGGATCCTTATCCTCATCATCTTCATGATCAACTTGGATATCCTCATCCTCAGTTTCATCTGGAGGATCATCAGAAGCAGAAGCCAAACCGGACGGACAGAGAGGGCAAGAAACCCTTTGGAAGAAAGAAGAGAAAAGCCTTTGGGAGGCCTAGAGGAGTCTGGAGCAGTACGTAAACTGGGAGGCATTCCAAGGGCCAGCATACACCATTGGACTGGGGAAAGCCAGAGGAATGGTGCTGCAGAGCTAGGAATCTCCAGACGGTACCTGTGAGGGAGACGGCTGCACGTGGAAGGGACCCTAAGACCCGTGCCAGAAGGTATGTGAAGAGAGATCCAGTGTCCAGGGATCTGAATTGGAAGGCTGGACATAAGAACTGGACTACATACTGGCCAGGCTATATAGAGAGAGGAACTCTAACAGCAATGGAACCTCAGGTATGAACACTGATCTATGCCCTAGCTATAACCTTGAAAGACAGCAGGGAAACAAGTATTCTCCTGAAAGTGCTCCATTGGGAGATTCATCTGTGCCAATCCATATTGAACCCATGCTTGTTGAAGAAGGGGGAGTGATTGCAGATGAAGAATGTGTTTACATGGACTGCTCTCTGTCTAAACTCCTTTGGTGATTTTCTGTTACAAAGTACAGCAACCATCACAAAGAAATACAAACTTGTTCTTTAATCTACTCAGAAAAGCTCCTGAGTAGGATTTTTAGCCACACAGTAGAAAGCAAGCCAGCTAAGGGGTTTCAGCTGGGTAACTGCTAGCAATTGAGCCTTACCTAATTGCTTGTGAGCTCTGAGGGAATCACTTCTGAATCTATGTGGGAAGATATAAGAAGTTAACCTGAAAAGAACAGTTTTTCTCTTCTTTGTGGCTTTTGTTTGTTGTTGGATACACTGCTAAGAAAATATTAGCTAAAGCCTACAGAAAAGACCAGTTTGTTACCAACCAGGTCTTATTTCTTTTGCTTTGATTGCCTGACAAGTTCAAATGTTTTTCCTGATTTTGTTTTTCCAAGTTTAACACTGAAAGCAAGTAACCTGATTTATGTGCTACCAAGCATATCTGTGTTGGGAGAAATAACCCCTTAAATAAATATCTTATTGGCTTTACACTTGAGCACAACTAAATTATTGTGAGCAGCTGTGTCGGGTGTGAATGGACTGCATTGCCCACAATCCCTTGCAAATCATATTGACATATGCACTTGCCAAGACTGTGAGAATTCTCACCCAGGCAGCCGTCTGACAAAGGGGTCCCATTGAAGTGCCAATTTCCTCTCCCACCACTCTTGATGGCAATCAGCATATGCATGTCATACATTCCTAGAGTTCTTCTGACCCACCCCATTTTTCCAAGCAGAAGAGATCTGTTCCAGTTCATAGCGACTTCAAGTATGCATACCTTGTAAATAGCAGCATGTATGTGCCTTCACACCCTGTAAAGATTATACATACTCTGTAAATTGTTACCCCAGCAATGTCCAAGTTACAGTACCTGCTCTCTGTACATACAGAGCAGCTCTGTTTGCTCTGTATTTTACTGTTGTATGTAAACCACATTGATACTAAATAGCGTGGTATAGAAGAGACATTAAATAAATAAATAAAGTCTGTGATAAGGAAGCTTATCATAGCTCAGGAAGGAGCTATAGTAAAGGTGAAGTGACTCTGAACAAGCAACCTGTCAGTTCTGGTAGAAATAAGAAAACAGAATTTTTCTATAAAAGACTACCAGTCCCAGAATGCACCAGGTTTCCAACAGCCATTAGAGGAGCTGAAGTGGGGAAACGTGTGTTCAATCAAGAGGGCTATGAGGTAATCCCCAAGCACTCATCTCAAAGGGCAGGGCCTGATTCAGCACAGCTGCGCTGTGCTAGGGTGGAGCACTCATCTAGGCAGAATAAAGGTAGAGTTTATTCTACAGAGAATTATCCTCATCCTCAGGATCAGCTTGGAGATCCTCATCTTGGACAGCTTCATTATCTGGAGGATCATCAGAAGCAGAAGCCAAACCGGACGGACAGAGAGGGCAAGAAACACTTTGGAAGAAAGAAGAGAAAAGCCTTTGGGAGGTCTAAAGGAGTCCAGAGCAGTACGTATACTGGAAGGCATTCCAAGGGCCAGCATACACCATTGGACTGGGGAAAGCCAGAGGAATGGTGCTGCAAGGCTAGGAATCTCCAGACGGTACCTGTGAGGGAGACGGCTGCACGTGGAAGGGACCCTAAGACCCGTGCCAGAAGGTATGTGAATAGAGATCCAGTGTCCAGGGATCTGGATTGGAAGGCTGGATATAAGAACTGGACTACATACTGGCCAGGCTATTTAGAGAGGAACTCTAACAGCAATGGAAGCTCAGGTATGAACACTGATCTATGCCCTAGCTATAACCTTGAAAGACAGCAGGGAAACAAGTATTCTCCTGAAAGTGCTCCACTGAGAAATTCCTCTGTGCCAATCCCTGATATTGAACTCATGATTGTTGAAGAAGGGGAAGGAGCGGTCTTAGATACAGGCTGTGAATATATGGATTGCTCTCTGTCTAAACTCCTTTGGTAATTTACTGTTACAAAGTACAGCAACCATCACTAAGAAATACAAACTTGTTCTTTAATCTACTCAGAAAAGCTCCTGAGTAGGATTTTGGGCCACGCAGTAGAAAGCAAGCCAGCTAAGGGGTTTCAGCTGGATAACTGCTAGCAATTGAGCCTTACCTAATTGCTTGTGAGCTCTGAGGGAATCACTTCTGAGTCTATGTGTGAAGATATAAGAAGTTAACCTGAAAAGAACAGTTTTTCCCTTCTTTGTGGGTTTTGCTTGTTGTTTGAAACACTGCTAAGAAAATATTAGCTAAAGCCTACAGAAAAGACCAGTTTGTTACCAACCAGGTCTTTATTCTTTTGCTTTGATTGCCTGACAAGTTCAAATGTTTTCCTGATTTTGTTTTTCCAAGTTTAACACTGAAAGCAAGTATCCTGTTTTATGTGCTACCAAGCATATCTGTGTTGGGAGAAATAACCCCATAAATAAATATCTTATTGGCTTTACACTCAAGCACAACTAATTATTGTGAGCAGCTGTGTCTGGTGTGAATGGACTGCATTTCCCACAATCCCTTGCAAATCATATTGATATATGCACTTGCCAAGACTGTGAACCTTCTCACCCAGGCAGCCGTCTGACAAGTCACGCAGATGCAATGAAGTGTTACAACATACCCTTAATTAAAATTGGCCATGTTTGTTCTTGCTTATGGAGCAAGAAGATTGACGGGTGCAGCGGCAAAGTAAATCCCTCAATTATACCCACCACACCCCCAATATCGCTTGACCTTGCTACAATCCCACCACATAAGAAAACAGTACCCATCTCCCCACATCCTCGCCAACAAGCACTCGTGTTTACCACCCCTTCCCTATGCAATCTTTTGGGCATGAGATACCACCTAAATAAAACTTTATAAAACTATTTTCTACTATATGGGCTGCGATGGACAGCTTCAATATCCCTTGTATAATTGTCAACCAATCTCTCGCCCCAGATTTCCCCCAAATCCCTTTCCCACTTAAGCATATAGCTCATCTTCCCTGGGCCCTCTGTATTTAATCCCCAATACAGTTTAGAGTTAGACAGTGTCCCCTTCTTCCCTAAAACCCCCAGGCACAGTACTTCAAACCATGTTCTTTCTTTACCCAAATCCATGGCGCACCTGTAAATAACCATAAAAATCTTTTGAGGGGTTACGGGAGGTTTATGGGTGGTCTGTAAAAGAAAGATTCTCACTCTGCTGAAACATCTGTGCCAGCCAATTGCTTTCCCATCTATCCAACAAACCTGGACATCCGGGCCATCCCTTTCCCTAAAACAAGAATATCTTGGCCAGTGGGGATACTACCTTTTCTGCTATCAATTCCTTCCTGAACTTGTACCACACTCCCACCGTATGACATACGCAGGGGTACCCCTCATCTGTTTCCTTGATTCCCTAAGCAGATCACCAAAGTGGGCTCTCCCAAGAGTGGCCTGCTCTATTTCTACCCACTGTTTCTCCTCATTCTGAAACCACGGGTGTACCCTCTTCAACAGTGCTGCTCTACAGTATTTCTGTAGATCTGGAGTGTTAGTCCTTCATCCCCCCTAGCTTGCTACAAAATCACCCATGAGACCCTGGGAGGTCTACCTTTCCACAGAAAATGCTCATTCTTCCTCATCGCCGTTTTCTTTTCTTTTTCTTTAATTTTATATTTATCATTTAACAATATTCCAAATGAAACACTTGTACAGAACAAAAAGAGAATAGGATTGATTCAAAAATCCAGAGGAAAAAGATCAAGCAAACCGAAGAAATATATGGTTCCCATCACAGACAAGAAACCCCTAACAGCCTAACAGCCAGCATAATTATGTGGTAGAGGAAGGAGGTACCTCCAACCTGATGGATCTATGTGAGTTCAGGAAGGCTAGCAGCTGGGAAGGCTCAAAAAAATAAATCAGATTGAAATTTAACCATACACTTGCATGGAAATTTAAGGAAAAATTTCCTGCTGCTGAATCCCCAGACAGAGCAAAATAAATTCCTTCCTTCTATGTTGTGTCTCTCTAGATAAATCCGGAAAACCCCCAGACAGCCAAACCTTTAAACAAGGCAGCCCTTTTACGGAAAAACATTCTGAAAAATCACTCACGATCAGTAACAAGCACAAAGGTTACAAGCAACGTAGCTGGAACAATACCTTCAATATCAGAGGATTCCAAAATAGCAGACACATTTAAAACGTCCAACTGGGGGACCCCAGGTAATACCCCACCACTTGAAACCTTTTTCCCAACAGGTAAATAATAAATCTTAGTCAAAGGAGGGTGGGATTCCTCACGGACACCCCATTACTTCCGTTAAGTACATCTTAAACATTTCCCTAGTGTTTATGTGAGACGACTTAGGAAAAAAACCACAGGACCCAAGACCCAATGTGCCCTGTCAATAAGGAGATCCCAGCCAGCAGTACCCACCCCTGCATCCCCCAAAAGGGCCTTCACAATCCTTTGCACAATCACTGTACTATCCTGAAATACCGCATCCTTTGGGATCCCATGAATGTGCAGATTCTTCCCTCTGGGATTGATTGTTCAGGTCTCCTAGTTTCTCTGTTAGCTCCGCCCCTCAGTTTTTCCAACTAGGCCGGCTTATTCCCCAGGGCCCTGGTAGCCTCAGCCTGCTCAACACGGTCCTCTATTTCCTCCAACCACTCCTGAAGTCACAGGCATCCCTCGCAGGCCCTCAGTGCTGCCCATGAGATCCTCCCGTACACAAGATATACCAGATTTTAAGTCTTGGAACCAGGCTCTAATTTCAGCCCGAAAAATCAACTCACCGCTCTCTCGCAGTGGAGACCCTGCATGTTCAGCCACTTGGGCCCTTCTCCACCAGCCTTATCCAACTTTCAGTCCCTCACGCCGCCACAGGCACATCTTGTCTTCGGATCACCGTGGAATTGCGGAGCCAGGAAAAGCAAAATCCTTCAAATAGACTAGCTTCTTTTTGCTCACAGCCAACCCACTGTCCACTTAGTATAAGGGGTGAAGGCAACGTTTGTATGGGGTTGACCGCATTTCAGGCACAGACTAGCCGGAACTACAGATTAGGCAGCCATGCTAAGGCCGTGATGTCACCAATCTCCTCTACCCATATTTAACTGCTTATTTTTAGGACAGACAAGATGCCAGTCAATTTTCATCCAGTCATGCACAGCAGGAAATTGAAAATTTAAGATTTGTTCAAGTAAATGATAAATCCCAAAGTTAACTGAACAAATTATTTGAACACCAACCTCTCTTATTATGTAACTCTCCAAACCCCTTTATAAAAGAATCCACATATCAAAGATTTGCAAGGATGTTCATTCAATCCAACTTATACAGCAGCTTCTTAAAGATTATAAACCATTTCTTATCTCTGTGGAAATGTATCATACAGATAAGTCTTTGGAGATTTTTCAAAAAACTTTTTTGTGTATGTTATTAAAGATTTAATAGTTGAAAGAATTGAGAGATTAAAGACTGAAAGCTTGAAAGATTGTTTATAAAAATTTAAAAGTAATATTTAATAAGCAATGATGATATTCTAAGCCGTTAGTGCTTTGTACACAAAACCGTGAAGAAAGTTGAGCTCCAGTACAGAGATTTAAGAAATTATGTATAATCTTTAAGAAGCTGCTGTATAAATTGGAATGAGTGAGCATCCTTGCAAATATTTTTATAAATTGGTTCAGTCACTTGATTTTGCAAGGTCAAATGTTATGAGTCTTTTTAAGAGAGATTTACTTGGGTAAAATCTGAAAATTATTCATACCACAGAAGAAAGCACAGTCACTCAAAAGATTTCAGTAAACCTACAGGAATGTGCACAAAGAAATTCAATTTTACACTCCTCAAAAGAAACAGAATGCACTTGGATTGGAATATTGGGGGGGGGGGGTCCTTTATGTTACTACCCGCTGTTGGTACTGGTGTCATGGGAAACTGGGAAAAAGTCTTAGAGGCAGTCTCCGGACATATTTCAGGCAACAGATCGTGGAACATTTCTCTAGGAAGTCACATGGCTCACTCAATTCCATACCTTCTGGTCACCCACTGCATGACAAAGTCACACCTCTTCCAACTAACCCCACCAAATCATTCTGCGCTCGTGGCAAATATTTGATCCCCATTTGCACAGGCTTGCTCAGATCGAAAGCTCACTGTCCTAGCCATCTGCAAGCTGCTATAAAGCATCCTACTGTGGGCCACAATCAAAATGCCAACAACAAGCAAACGCATAATAAATCAACCTGTGCGCAATCCGGCAATCCTGAAACAATCACCTCACCTGGGAGTCAGAAGAAATTTGCTTTCATTACTGCATTGACTGCTACAAATGCACTTTTGGGGGGTTTTTTTTGTTTTTTTAAAGCTTCCGTGGTTGAGAGAACAGAAGAGAGACTCAATAGACCTCTCGGGATCATCTTAAATCTCAACCCCGGGTCACTTACTGACATAACCGTGCTGCCATGTGGTCCTGAGGAGCTGGGGAGGAACAGCCAAGGCAAGCTAGAAGACTGTCTTCCTATGGCTCACTAGAAGTACACAGACTTCCATTTCACAAGTACTTGTGGCCGGAAGGGAAGTGGAAGACACCATATGCACACACAACATTCTCAAACGCCACATGCTATTTTACCCTGTGATCCTACCCATAGCACGAAAGGACTAGGCAATTTTACCCAGATCATTTTCCTTTCAAACTTAACACAAAGTATGCATTAAACCACGCACTTAATCAAATGCGATTCTGTCCCCAGATATAATGCCACAAAGCAGACTGTAACCATTCTCAAACATTACGCAGAGCAAACACCACAGTTACAACGAAAGATCTTACAAATGCACACAATAAAATCAGAGGTAATTAAAGCAAATTAAGATTCATAATTATAACTCAAACACCTCATCAATATAAAACAAATCTATATGATTAGGGGGCTCTTTTACTAAAGCAAGGTAATTGTTGGGGGCTTTTCTAGAACCTGCTCATGCGGTCAATGCAGAGAATATAGCATTAGCAAGCATTGGCTGCACTGTAGATAACGCAGATGCCCTTAGGAGCATTTTTACTGAATTGCACTAATGGTTAGCATGGGATTTACTGTGCACCAAGTGCACTGTGCAGTAGAGGTTAGAGCAACTGCCTAGTACCCAGAAGATCAAGGGTTCGATTCCCATTGGCACTCCTTGCGGACCTTGCGCAAATCACTTTACCCTGGCAATCTACTTCATGCAATACATTGCCAAGAAAACCCAGAGGCAGCTGGGTTGCCAGGAGTCAGCACTGACTTGATGGCACTAAAAAACAAAAATAAAAAAACGTGCCTTGTGCTAACTTGGGACCCCATGGTAGAAATCCCACACTATATGTTAGCATGGGAAGGGGCGGTGATTGGGCAGGTTAGGGATGGAGTGTGGATATTGACGGCACATCGTGATTAGTACAGCTGTCATTGGTGTGCGCCAACCATGACTGCTTCTGTTAGCGGGGTGAGTTGTCTCCCTAAGGTAACTTCAGGTGGACATGCCCCCAATAGTTAGCACGGGTCTACACCACCCCCTGCACTAATTTTGGGAGATTTCTGCTCACCAACTTAGTGCATTTTAGTAAACGTGCCCCTTAATGTTACCGACTGAAGTGGCACTGACTTAACACAGCACATACAGCAGAAAATTTAACGTATGCCAAGTTACCGTGTGCCAATAGCAAGGGGCAGGCCACGCCCATTCCATGGTAGGCAGCTAACATGGGAATTTGCACATGCTAAGCATCAAATCTCCATGTTAACAGTTAGCACACTTGTATGTAAACAGCATGTTTGAACTCCTGCATCAACGCTCTTTAGTAAAAAGGACCCCCAGGTTTTGAGGATGAAGCAGTAATTAAGACAGAGCGTACACAGCCAAGCTTTTATTTTATTTTTTTTAAAAACGAGGTAGACTGTATCTAGCTTAATCTCCAAGGGAATTTTATATTACAAGAGTAAAGAAATCTATGTTTTTCTTCTCTAATGCCCACCAGTCTCCTCTATTTAAATGTCAGAAGGGTCAGTGTAGACCTTGTTAAGATGGCCTTAACCTTTTTGGCAAAATCCTTTTAAAAGGCTAGAAAGCTTTCCTGAACCTATCTGATGAAGAGATTGAAAACTATAGATAAGATCTCGGACTTTAACCCCGCTTTCAACTAGAAGGTAGTACAGCTCCTTCAGAAAACATATTATAGGATGGCTCAGTTTAGCCATTATAAATTTGCAGCCAAGTTACAAAGGAATTGAAGGTGACCAAGAGGTAATTTTTGACAACGCTTGGTACAAAGCATTGCAGTAATCAGCTCAAATGCTTACTAATGGATGACTAATGGCTGCTAAGTCAGGATGCGCCCGTCATTTCTAACATATTTCCATAAATTAAGCTTAAACCATCCTTGAGATCCAGTAGGCTATTTGGAAAGTAAGATATCGAGACCGAGGTCAGTGTATTCATGCCAGATCTTTATTTTTGCGCCCAAACTTTGGTTTATAAACTACATGCACCATGGGTTTGCCCAACAGCTGAATCTTTTATTAGGTCTCTCTGAACAGGTGGTGGATGCTTGGAATGCTCTCCCGATGGAAGTGGTGGGGGCAAGCACGGTGACGGAATTCAAAACAGCATGGAACAAGCACAGCGGATCCCTTTACAGCAACAGGATAAAAACAAAATAAACTGAACCATCTAACTTCTCAACAAATAGGGGTGTCCTACATGGAGTGGTGGGTCCACCCCTAGACAGAGACATGGGGAGGGGTGGCCTGCACAGAGCGACAGGTGCACCTACTCTTGCCGTATTGCTGGGCAGACTGGATGGACCATGCTCTGGTCTTTATCTGCCGTCATTTACTATGTTACTATGAACATCTGTTAATGGGTCTTTTTCTGAATAACCCAACCAAAACAATGCAAGAAAATTAGAAACCGAGCAAGCGCCATGCGATCATCAGGATTACTGCAGAATTACAGTGGTGGTGAACACGGCAAATTCACGCTTAAAACTCATCCTAAAATCTCATTACCGCCAAGTTAATAGTATGGAGGAATTATACTGTAATCCACCTATGTTGGATTCCCTGACACAGTAAACAAAACTCTTTCAACTTATTCCAAGAAATGCATATAGCACATCAGGGAGAAAAGCTTCAATTACGAAGACCACTAGCTTCTGAAACCGTCACCCTTAACTATCTTTGGGCCAACATAGGTGATGTTGGAGTCCTTAACTACAGAATAAGCTAAACATGCATCAAAGCTCTCTGGAGAGTGATGCACAGCACCAGAGCCCCAGGACGTGATTCCTGTTGAAGATGAACTCCTGCCACGGGTTTCTTCTGAAAGAGGAAGTACAGGGACTCCGTTCTACCGAAATCAGATCTAGAATGAAGTGTCAAGATTCAAGATATCAGCCTCTGAGTCTTGTAACACCTAAGGTCAGTAGCAGCAACACAAACCACATATGCGCTCTTTTCCCCTAAATCAGAGTCACTTATACAGATATCGTCAGCCATTTAAGCTGCCAAATGCTTAAAATTATCCCTTTAAACAAGTTGAAAAGTGCAAGCTTTAGTGTGTTGCATAACAGTGCATCTTCCCATTCCTCCATTCACAGATTCAAGCATGTCTGGATGGGAACTTAGTGGAAACAGCCATTGTAAAGTGTGTCTCAATAGGATAGCAGGGGATATGCGAGTGGACAGGTGAGCACAGTGACCGCCTGTACCACACCCTCACAGCACACACATTTATTTAGCAGGTTTTATATACCACTTTATCATTTCAATCAAAGCGGTTTACAATGAAACAAACTTGGTAATGTACATTAAACAGGGACATTGATAACTTGGATTTTTCTGAGGCAATGGAGGGTTAAGTGACTTGCCCAAGGCCACAAGGAGCACTAGTGGGAATCGAACCCTGGTCTCTGGGATACCATGTGGATATCTCCATGGACAGTTTAGCGGTTTATCTGTAAGGATGTGAACATGGGATGTGAAAGTGGGGGGAGTGAGTGTGTGTGCTTGTAGGCGCAGTGGTGTCAGGAGTTGTGTGTGTGGCTGTCATGGGGGTGTGTGCATGTCACAGGCTGTGCATGGTTATTATGTCTGTGCATAAGTATGTGCGAGTTCTGCGAGGGGGGGTGTGTGTGGGGAGGGGGGGTCGAGATTGGTGTAAGAGGGTGTGCATGTGTGTGTCATGGGGGTTGAGTCTCTCTTGTACTTTTTACTGTTCCCCTGCACTCACGCTTTCATCCCCCCACCCTCTTGCACTATTTCTCCCCCTACCTTATGCCACTCTCCCTCCCTGTCACCCCCCCATATACTGCACTTTCCCTTCTCTCCTTCCTCCCCGCTCCCAGTATCCATACTCCCCTTCCATGCTTCTATCTCGCTGCATCTCCACTTTCCTTCCCTCCTTTGTCTCTAGTGCCGTGCCTTGCATTATGCTCCATCCCTGTTCAGTCCTTCTCTAACCCCACCCTGTTCCCTCTTTGCTCTGCATCCATTCTGCATCCAATTTTAAATTCTCACTCTAGTTCACAAAGCTTTGCATACCAGAATTCCCTCTTATCTCTCCTCACTAATTGTTCTCCATACTCCACATTGCGTTCTTTGCTCTAGTCATGCAAATCATCTCGTCCTCCCTCGTGCCTAATGCAAAACCAAAGACCATCAGCATTTTACTTCTGAGCTCCTAGTTTGTGGAACGATCTTCCCCCAGATCTCCATCAGGAACTTTCATATAAGAAATTCAAAGCAGGTCTTAAAACTCGTCTTCCAGACAGCTAACACTATACTATATAGTAGGCCCACAGGGCCTCTGGGGTCAGTCTGCTTAGCTCTACCGCCCCTTCTAATATTGCACGTCTGGCTCTACTGCTTTCCTATATGATGTTTGATGGAGTTCTTTTCATACATTCTTTTATTATGTAAACCACTCTGCTGTTTTCAAAAAGGCAATATAGCAAACTTTAATAAACCGTAAAGCCCTCACCCCTCCTCTCTCCTATCTATTTCATTCTTCATCTCTAACTCCGCCTCCTTTCTTGTGCCCTGCCCTCACTCCACCCCTTTCCTTCAAGGACAGGCTACACATGGTTCCGGGGGCACGGGTCCCACTGGTACTCTCCTCTCTTCGCCAGCACGAGGTGGCAAGCAACTCCCACCAGTGCTTCAGCGGCTCTCTCCGTGGGAGCTGGGAACTTCCAACAGTTCTTTGGGGGCTCTCTCCTTTCTTCCCCAGCGGGGACTCACAGTCCTCTCTCTCAGGTCACAGGACCTGGGAACTCCCACAGGCTTTTGATGTTTCAGGTTGCTGTGGGGAAATCATAGGCATCTCTTTGTTGGTACATGAGCTCTACTGCTTTCCCATATGATGTTTGATGGAGTTCTTTATCCACATTCTTTTATTAGGCTAAAGACTCGACAATAGGTGTCGTTGCTTATGCGAAATGCACTTAAAGGAGAGAGGTTAGGGGTATTCTGGGACTGGCCAAAAATGTATAAGTTTGAGTGGTGATTTCAGGTGCTAAATGGACAATTCACTCATTTAAATGGCTTTCTATGGATTCTCAAGGATGCCATGTAAACAGACAGCCCTGCTGAAATTTTGCATAAAGTGAAACGGCCACGATATCTGTTTAAATTTATGCCTGCTGCTAAACTTGCTTCTCAAAGTGGATAAATTCAGTAGCAACATATAGTAACATAGTAAATAATGGCAGATAAAGACCAGTATGGTCCATCTAGTCTGCCCAGTACGATGTCAAGAGTAGGTACACCTGCCGCTCCGTGCAGGCCCCCCCCCCATGTCTTTGTCCAGGGGTGATCCCGCCACTCCATGTAGGATACCCCTATTTGTTAAGGAATTAGATGGTTCCGATTATTTTGATATTTTCTTATTGCTGTAAAGGGATCCACTGTGTCTGTCCCATGCCCTTTTGAACTCCATCACCATATTTGTCCCCACCCCTTCCATCGGGAGGGCATTCCAAGCATCCACCACCCTTTCAGTGAAAAAATATTTCCTGACATTGCCTTTCAATTTACCACCTTGTAGCTTCATGTTATGCCCTCTAGTTTTGCAGCTTCTCCGCCTTTGGAAGAGGTTTGTTTGTTCATTATTTCTCTAATTATTTAAAGATCTGAATCATATCTCCCCTGTCCCTCCTCGCCTCCAGAGTGTACATATTTAGGTCTTCAAGTCTCTTCTCATAAGGCTTCTGACGCAGGCTCCAAATCATTTTGGTCGCCTTCTTCTGAACAGTTTCCAGTCTTTTTACATCCTTTGCAAGATATGGTCTCCAAAACTGAACACAGTGTTCCAAGTGAGGCCTCACCATTGACTTGTACAGTGACAAAAGTACCTCTTCCTTTCTGCTGGTAATTCCTCTTTGTATGCAGCCCAACATCCTCCTGGCTTTTGCCACCGCCTTGTCGCACTGTTTTGCCACCTTGAGATCTTCAGAAATAATCACTCCAAGGTCTTTCTCCTGATCTGTACACACCAATCTCTCACCCCCTATTGCATACATTTCCCTTGGATTTCTGCTTCCCAAGTGCATGACTCTGCACTTCTTCGCATTAAATCTTAATTGCCAAGCATTAAACCATTCTTCCAGCTTTTGTAGATCATTCCTCATGTTAACCACTCCCTCGGGGGGAGTCCACTCTGTTGCAAATTTTTGTGTCATCTGCAGATAGACAGACTTTTCCATGCAGTCCTTCAGCAATATCACTCACAAATACATTGAACAGTGCTGGGCCCAGGACCGACCCCTGGGGCACCCCGCTAAACACCTTCCTTTCATCCGAGTGAACTCCTTGTACCATCACCTTCTGTCGTCTGTCAGTCAACCAATTTCTGATGCAATTTACCATCTTGGGATCTATCCCCAAACTACTGAGTTTATTGATAAGCCTCCTATGAGGAACAGTATCAAAGGCTTTGCTGAAATCCAGGTAGATGACATCCATCTCATGCCCCTGATCTAGTTCCCTGGTCACCCAGTCAAAGAACTCAATCAGATTTGTTTGGCAAGATCGTCCTTCGGTAAAACCATGTTGCCTCGGATCTTGCAACCTGTTGGAAATATGAAAATATTAATTCACAGAATGGGTAGTGGATGGTTGGAACAAACGCCCAACTGGGATAACTGAAGAAAAATACTAACACAATTGAAGAAAGCCCAGAATAAGCACAAAGGATACGAAACTGTGAGGATACAGTCTGAGAATAGATGAGCTGTGGGGGCAAGAGGGTTCTTGCAGTGCTCACCTGTCACCATAATCTATATTTCACTATTAGTCTGCAGCTTGGACTAGGAAGTCCTTTTGTTGAGAAAGATAGTAAGACCAAGGACTTGGAATGAAAACAGGAAACCATAATTAGACGAGACCAACAGACTTGCATACATCAGTGTGTCCAATCTTGCGTACTTACATGTAAGGTGCCTTGAAATAGTGCTGAAAAGTTTTGCATGAATTAAATCCTAATACATAAAATAAACACGGCCACCTTTATGCTCATTTTCTTTTGCTTTCATCACCTTTGCAATTATTCTAACAGTCTCAAACGCTTTACTGAAAGACACTGGTTTTGAGCCGAAGCCCCTCTCCCTCCCCCAGACCACCTGCAGATCCCTGCTGAACAGGTTGTTGATTGCTCCAACACCTTTTTTTCTCCATTAATGCAACTAACCTGACAGTCTCTAGGTGTGAAAATTGACATCAATGGCAGCTAGTGCTCAGGGTCCATGAGTAATGAAAAGTAGGTGGGGGGAGGGTGGCATGTCGAGTGGCCAAGCAGTGGTAGCTTTGTTGTTATTTTTAAGCATTTTGTTAATTCTTTTATTGTTGACATTCATTTGAGGGTTGGGGGGAGGGGGAAAACGCTTTATATTCCCTTTCTAGAAACACAACTACAGAAGACAGCCATAGAAAAGTTACTGCCCAGAAATGTTCTATGAAATTCATTTCACTTGAGCGTAGCTAAAATAGGCACACAGCATCAAATTTTATTAAATTAACCATGATGCAGGTCAGCATCACAGCAGGTATGCAAAATTCATTTGTCTCTGGTTGTACCAGATAGATGGGAAATTAAATGATTCAGCATGATCCTTGCAGTTCTGGACTTTTTTGTGCTCCTCAAAAAAAAATAAAAATAAATATAAGATGGCGTGCCGCTTTGCTCCATCTGAAGCTATGCTAGAAGAAATCTATTGTTTGTCTCTACAAGAGTCATCTCAAATTAATGACATCACAGACATCAAGCAGATTAACATTGAACAAAGACTCGTATTGTTCCATTTTGCTCCCATTTGGATGAATTCTCTATGTAATAAAAGAAAACCCCCACTATAGAGAGGACAGCGGGTCCATTCATACTTTTATCCCAGTCCACATCTAAGTCAGCCTCTCCATGCACAAAAAAATTAAGACTGATTTTAAGACCTTCCTTGAAGCAGCATTTAGCGATTTGGGTTGCTGCAGGTGGTTTGAGGTTGGTGGTCATATCTCTTGCGCATGGGTCTGTGAGTTGCTCTACACCTAGTGTATAGGTCCATATTATGTTTCTATGTCTTTTTGTAAGGTTATGGGTCTTTTGTCTTACCTTTGGTTCTCTTTTACTATTGTTTTTATACAAATACATACTTATTTGTAAATTGACATCTACTTGTTCACAAAAGGCTGTGATGAGTCGCATCCTATGTAAAACTACTTCATTGCCCCTTAAGATGAAAGGCAGCAGATGTATTTTTGTTTTCTATAAATAAAGTTTGCTGTGATAACAGACCTGTGTGGACCACCAGCTGATGCGCACACCAGAAGAAACCCACGATCCTGGGTCCGAGGTGAACAGATGCATCTATGGTCTTCCTCTAAATACCCAGAAGGACTATACCTTGCCTCGTTTTATTTAGCAAGTGCCTTTACTTGAATCTTTTTTTTTCAGTATTTGCCAAGAAACGGTTATGTCCAGATAATCAAGTCTACTACCACAAGTGAGTACTCAGCTGTAACGCTATCAGGAGTGAAATTTGAGGCAAAAACCCCATAACTGTGGCTAGTACATAATCTCCAGGAACAAGCAGGAATGTAGTCTTCACATATGGGTATCGTCGGTACCGACGGAGCCTGCGCGGGAACGCTCCCCAGCATCCAATTAGAAAGCTTCTGGGAGCATCCCACAGTGCCTGCGTGCTGCCTTCCCACCTTTCCCAACTGCCTCTCTCCAGTTCTTCGTTTTCCGCGGAGCCAGCAGGTCGTTGTTCCTGTCACCGCAGAAATTGTCCCATCTTTTTCATTCTTTTTTGAGGTAGCGTCTGCCTTCCTCGACGCTATACCGGTACCGCTGGTTCTTTCTTTCTTTTTTTTTTTTAAAAAAAATTTTTTTGTAATCTTTTCTCTGGACTTTCCAGTCTTTTTTCTGTCGGGTGACACGCACCATTTTGGGCACTAAGCCCAACTTTTCCTTCAGAATGGAAAAACCCGCTTCAGGTTTTAAAGTGTTCCAAGTGTGGCGGTACCATCTCCGTCACCAACACTCATGAGTGGTGCCTTAAATGTTTAGGTCCTGACCACTCCATCTCGGAGAGTGTTGCCTGTGGGATGTCGTCGAAGAGGGGTTGGCAAAACCGAGCTGCTAAGCTTAGTACCCTTTTTCCCTCCGATGCAGCATCCGTGGCATGGACGTCTTCCAGGGCTTCTTCTTCCTCCCATGGATCTCAGGTAACCAAACATAAATGTGGCCGGTCCTCAAAGGGTAGATCTCCTTCCAAGCATCAAGATGCCTCTGGCGTTGCCCTTGAGGGACTTGTACCGGCAAAATTGCCCCAGCGGGAGGCTTCGGCTTCCAAAGCACTATCAGGGCTCCAGGATGTTCGAGGCCTCAACCTCGGCAGAACTGCTGGTGCCATGCTCTGGGGTACCGGTTGCTTCGTCTGGTACCGATACCCAGGCATCGGCAGTGTCAATAGACCAGAGGTTCTTGGCTATTGAGCGCAGTCTGGCGGCTCTCCTTGCGGCTTCGGTGCCTTCGGAACAGCTTCAGACAGTTCAACCGGTATCGACACCGGTTCCGGCACCGATATCGGTACCAACAGCATCGACATCGGCGACTGTGTTACCGACAGAGTCATGCTGCTTCCTCCGGTATTGACAGGTCGGTACCGGACCCCTCCGGTACCGACTTCGATCGGTACCGGTATCGTGCTTTGCAAGAGCACCCGGACAGGAGATACTTTGAATCCTCCAAGGAATCTGAGGATTCTGACAGCTCTGTCGGTACCGAAGTACTTCTCTCTGAGGAGCCTTCCTCTCCTAAACATAGGATGTCTCCTCCAGAGGATATAGCCTTTCAGGATTTCATCTGGGAGGTGGCTAGAGATCTTCCCATCATAGTGGCTCCTGAAACAGAGCCCAGAACAAGGGAATTGGAGACTTTACAATATCCTAAAGCTCCCAAGGAGGCGGCTACTTTGCCTATTCATGAGATCCTGCATGATCTCATGCTAAGAATGTGGGAAACACCTCTTACCAACTCTCCTCATTCTCGTAGGCTTGATACCATGTATCGAATACCTCCCTGTCCTGGATTTCAAAAAATCCAGTTACCACACCACTCTATGGTAGTGAAATCAGCTATGAGAAGGATCAAGAGTGCAAAAAGACATGCATCTAATCCGCCAGGACGTGAATGTAGGACTCTTGATGCCTTTGGGTGTCGAACCTTCCAGGCCTCTTTGCTTTCTGCCAAGATTAGTTCCTACATTTTATATATGGGAATGTTTCTTAAGGAGGTTACAGGAGATCTAGAGCTTATAAGCCCTCTCCTTCCTGATAAGAGGCAAGATTATCTTACATTTGTCAAACATGCCCAAGATGTTTCTTTTTTTTAGCAAAAGTAAATAAAAAAAACAAATGGCCTGAAGTCATATATGATTGCAAAAGAAATACTGTACTCTGTTTAGTGCTAATACTGTCAAGGTAACTAAAAGTTATATAGTTTAACATATAGGGCCCTAAACGTCTAGATCTTTCAGTCTGGGTTAAAAGTATGCCATGACAAGTAGCGTGCACCTTGTAAAGCACACAGTTATGACAATATACATATATCCAGCACTTAACATACTGAAATAAAGAAAATTCTTACTGGAACCACAAAACTATTTTTAAATGAGTCATTTCATTCATGTTATTTTTCATCTTAATACCTTTTGAGATTTCTAGCATTAAATTAAAAACAGCTCCACTTGTATTAATAAACTACAGAACAGTCTATATGCCAGTGTGAGGCTGCCATCTCTGCTCTGCAACCCTGGGATGCAGTTCCAAGGGTTGCAGAGCAGAGATGGCATCCATCTGTCCAAGAAAGGTCAACGCATCTTCGGTAGTAGACTGGCTAATCTACTGAAGAGGGCTTTAAACTAGATTCGTTGGGGATGGGTGAAGAAAGCCCCCAGGTAAGTGATACATTAAATACCTTTATGGAAATGGGTAACAGGGGTAACATATGGAAAGCAGTGTGTATTAATGCCCGTAGCATGGGAAATAAGATCTCTGAAGTTGAAGCTTTGGTGGGAGTGGCTGACTTAGATTTAGTGGCAGTTACAGAAACATGGTTCACAGAAAACCATGACTGGGATGTAACTATACCTGGCTATACTTTATTCAGAAAGGACAGGGTAGGAAGAAGGGGAGGAGGAGTAGCACTATAAGTAAAAACTACTATTAAAGCTTTGGAATTACAGAGCTTAAAAGGGAGAGAGGAGGCATTGTGGGTTAAACTAGAAAGAGGGAAAGAGAAATCTATTTGCATTGGTGTGATATACAGACCTCCCTCACAAGAGGAAGAGGTGGACAGAGAGTTAATTGAAGACATACGCAGCATTGCTAGGAAAGGGGAAGTGCTACTGCTAGGAGATTTC
Source organism: Ichthyophis bannanicus (assembly GCA_033557465.1). Lineage (NCBI taxonomy): Eukaryota > Metazoa > Chordata > Amphibia > Gymnophiona > Ichthyophiidae > Ichthyophis > Ichthyophis bannanicus. Next base: position 32,638,054 of record CM066039.1, read on the forward strand.
AATATGCCAGATGTTGATTGGCACATTCCTGCTGCAGTATCATCTAGGAGTAAGGAGATCCTGGATTCTCTACAGGGCAATTGGTAACAGACCCCACACGTGAAGGGGCCATACTGGACTTGGTGCTTACCAATGGTGAAAGTGTTCTGATGTTGTAGTGGGAGATCATTTTGCATCCAGTGATCACCAGATGGTGTGGTTCAGTATTAGGACTAGGGCTGTTAGAATCCATTCCAAGGTGAAGATCTTAGACTTTAGGAAGACTAACTTTGCGAAGATGGGCCAATACCTCAGGGAGTCATTAGTGGGATGGGAACAGCTGGGGGATGTAGAACAACAGTGGGAAAAACTGAAAGGGGGTATTTTAAAGGCAACCAACCTTTTTGTTAAAATGGTAAATAAAGGCAAAAGGAACAGGAGACCGCTATGGTTTTCGAAGGAAGTAGCTGAAAAAGTGAAGAAAAAGAGGGAGGCCTTCATGAAATACAAGAGATCACAGAGAGAGGAAGACAGGCATCTGTATTTGGAAAAACTTAGAGAAGCTAGCAAAGTAGTCAAGAAGGCAAAGATTCAAAAGGAGGAGGAAATAGCCAATGCAATAAAATGGGGAGATAAGACATTTTTCAGATATATTAGTGAGAAGAGGAAGGGCAAAAGTGGTATTGTCAGACTCAAGGGTACAGGGGGGGAATATGTAGAAGCTGATAAGGATAAAGCGGAATTGCTTAACAAATATTTTTGTTCTGTGTTCACAGATGAAGAACCAGGAGCAGGACCTCAGAAAACACCCACAAATAAGAACAGAAGCGAGGGACATCTTGAACAATTTTCAGAAGACTGTGTTCGTGAGAAACTAGCTCAACTTAAAGTAGACAAAGCGATGGGACCGGATGGGATACACCCTAGAATACTGAGGGAACTTGGGGACGTTCTAGCAACTCCACTGACTGACCTTTTCAATGCCTCGGAGTCGGGAGTGGTGCCAAAGGACTGGAGAGAGGCTCATGTGGTGCCTTTACACAAAAGCGGAAGTAAGGATGTGGTTGAAAACTACAGGCCGGTTAGTTTAACTTCAGTGGTGAGTAAATTAATGGAAACGCTGTTGAAAGAGAAAATAGTGAGGTTTCTGGAGTCCAGCGGATTACAGGATCCGAGGTAGCATGGATTCACCAGAGGCAGGTCTTGTCAGACAAATCTGATTGATTTCTTTGACTGGGTGACCAGGGAGATGGACCGAGGGAGAGCTCTAGATGTGGTGTATTTAGATTTCAGTAAAGCCTTTGACACTGTTCCTCACAGGCGACTTATAAACAAACTGAGCACCCTAGGGATGGACCCTAAAGTTACTGCTTGGGTTAGAAATTGGTTGGGTGGGAGGCGACAAAGAGTACAAGTAAATGGAGCTCACTCTGAGGAGAAGGATGTTACCAGTGGTGTGCCCCAGGGATCTGTCCTTGGTCCGATTCTTTTTAACATCTTTGTTAGTGATATAGCGGAAGGGGTGTCGGGTAAGGTTTGCCTCTTTGCGGATGATACCAAAATCTGCAATAAAGTAGACACCCAGGAAGGTGTAGATAACATGAGGAGGGATCTAGCTAAGCTTGAAGAATGGTCTAGAATTTGGCAGCTGGGATTTAATGTTAAAAAATGTAAGGTCATGCATTTGGGCTGCAGCAATCCAAGGGAGCAATACAGCATAGGAGGTGAAGTACTTTTGTCCACTAAAGAAGAGCGGGACCTAGGCGTAGTTGTGTCCGATGATCTTAAAGTAGCTAAACAGGTAGAAAAGGCGACGGCAAAAGCTAGAAGGATGCTTGGGTGCATACGGAGAGGAATGGCTAGCAGAAAAAAGGAGGTGATAATGCCTCTGTATAAGTCTTTGGTGCGACCTCATTTGGAGTATGGTGTGCAATTCTGGAGACCGCACCTTCAAAAGGATGTGAACAGGATGGAGTCGGTGCAGAGGGTTGCTACTAAGATGATTAGTAGTCTTCATTATAAAGCATATGAGGACAGACTTAAGGATCTTAATATGTACACCTTAGAGGAAAGGCGGGATAGAGGTGATATGATTGAGATGTTTAAATACCTCCGTGGCATAAATGTTCAGGGAGAGAGGCTCTTTCAATTGAAAGCAAGTTCTGCGACGAGGGGACATGGGATAAGGGTGAAGGGAGATAGATTCAGGAGTGATATGCGGAAATATTTCTTTACGGAAAGAGTAGTGGATCCGTGGAATAGTCTCCCAGTGGAGGTGGTAGAGATGAGGACAGTAACTGAATTCAAAAAAACATGGGACCAACACAGAGGATCTCTAAAGGTAAAAAGTGGACTGTTGTAGTTGTTGTTATGGAAGGACAGACTAGATGGACCTTGTGGTCTTTTTCTGTCATCATGTTTCTATGTTTCCAAGTTTGTTAATCGTGCAGCTTTTGACTGCTTTGAGTGCATAAGCAGAACCTCTGCCATTGCCATAAGTGCTCGTAGGATTGCCTGGCTCCAGGAATCTGACTTAGAACTGTGGGTACAGGACAAACTGGGGAATATCCCTTGCACAGGCGAAAATCTCTTTGGCAAAAATTGGCAAGAGAAAGCTAATGAGCTGGATGCTGATAACACCACTTTGGATAGACTATCCAAGGCTACAGCTGATCCTGCAAGGAGAAAATCCTACAAGAAACCATTCTTCTCTAAAAAGAAGAGGTTTTACCCCTCCTATACCCAGCAGGGGCATTCTGCAGGTCAGTCTGCCCGAAAGGGACAGCAGCCACCAAAACAAAGAAAAACAAAATCTGCTAAGCCTCAACCGGCCCAACAGACTCAGCTCCACAGGGGCTTTGACTCATTAATTAATTAACAGATTTTTTTATATACTGCTCCTTCCATTGATCAGATGCGGTTTACATGGAACAACAGTAAACAGGGAGAGCTGTTTTTACAGATAACAAATTGGAACTTACAATAACAATTAACAAATTGTGAACTATGTACAAAGGAACAGAATCAAACTATATACAGAGTTATTTGTTATTCACTTGTCATCAAAACATTGTTTTAGGGCTTCAGTACTTCATTCCTTTTCTGGAAAAATTATATTAGCTGGAATAGGACTATCCTTTATCTAGCTGAGAGGTGAGGGCTCTGGCCTGTTGAGGGCCAGAGTGGAGGGCTCTGGCCTGTTGAGGGCCAGGAGGGCCAAGTTCTCAGAGAACTTGGCCTTCCTGGCCCTCAACAGGCCAGAGCCCTCCACCATTCCAGGAAGGTTGTGTCATTTTGCCCCCAGATGAGAGCAGATAACAGCAGAGGCATGGACTCTCTCCATTGTAAAAGAGGGGTAACAAGCTTCATTTCCTCAACATGCCCCCTCCTACAGTTCTAAGACCGTTCAATTTTCAGACTTTGCTCGAAAATCAGTTAGGTCAAGAGGTTAATTTACTTCTTGCACACGGGGCAATAGAAGACATACCCATTTCCCATCAGGGTACAGGGTTTTACTTCCCCTATTTCCTTATTCCAAAGAAAACAGGGGGACACAGACCCATTTTAGACCTCAGAGAACTGAACAAATTCCTGTTCAAGGAGAAGTTCAAGATGATTTCTCTAAGAACTCTTCTGCCATACCTTCAGAGTCAGGATTGGCTTTGTTTTCTAGATCTCAAGGATGCGTACACCCATGTTCTCATCCATCCAACTCACCGAAAATTCCTTCGGTTTCTATTTCAGGGGAAGCACTACCAGTACAGGGTTCTTCCTTTTGAGCTGGCCTCAGCACCAAGGGTGTTTACCAAATGCATGGCTGTAGTGGCAGCATTTCTTCACACTCTAGGAATATTTGTCTTTCCCTACTTAGACGACTGGCTCATTCGAGCCCCATCAGAATCAGAGGCCAGAATTTCCCTATCTTGCACAATGCATATACTTCAGTATTTGGGCCTGGTCATAAACATCCCAAAATACAACCTAACTTCCACTCAATCTCTAGAGTTTATAGGAGCTATGCTGGATACCAGGAAAGCAAGGGCCTATCTTCCACAGCCCCACTGTCTTCGCATTGTGCAGTTAGCTTCCCAAGCAGTGTTAAAAACGTCTCACTGCTCGGGAAATGTTACAATTGCTAGGCTACATGGCATCTACCGTGCATGTGGTTCCCCTATGCTCGCCTCCATATGAGAGCAGCCCAATGGACTCTATCCACTCAGTGGACTCAAGCATCAGGCTGCCTATCAGACAAAATAGCAAACTGAAGTCGCCTTATTTTGTCCCTACAATGGTGGCAATCAACCCAAAACCTGTTGGTGGGGTCCCCTTTCCAACAGCCCCCACCCCAGGTCACTCTAACAGACGCCTCACAGGTGGGTTGGGGAGCTCACCTGCAAGATCTCTCTACCCAAGGCACCTGGACTCCACAGGAGACCCATCTACACATCAATCTCTTGAAACTCAGAGCAATCTTCCTTGCTCTTCGAGTGTTCCACACCCAGCTGAGCTACAAGACAGTCCTAATTCAGACAGACAATCAAGTAGCTATGTTCTATCTGAACAAGCAGGGAGGAACAGGTTCTCTGTCGCTTTGCAACAAAGCTTTGTGACTATGGGCCCTCACCAGAGAGCATCAGATTCATCTCCTTGCGGTGTATCTGCCAGGCATTCAAAACTCCTGGGCAAACAGACTCAGTCGAGTTCTGCTTCCACACAAGTGGTCTCTTCGTGCAGACCAGGTAGCAAACTTTTTCAAATTTGGGGAACTCCAGACATAGACCTCTTTGCAAGTCCGTTGAATGCCAAACTTCCCCGATTCTGTTCCAGAATTCCAGCTCAGGGTTCTCAGGTCAAGGATGCCTTCCTCCTCCATTGGGGTCAGGACTTCCTATATGCCTTTCCACCCATTCCGCTAATTCCCAAAACCCTATTCAAGCTTCAGAGAGACAGAGGCCATATGATTCTCATAGCTACACATTGGCCACGGCAGATGTGGTACCCTCTGCTCCTACATCTCTCTCAAGCTCCATCTCTGGAGTTAGGATCTGCTCTAGATCTCCTGTCTCAGGAGGACGGGATGTTGTGGCATCCCGATCCCCACTCTCTGCATCTCAGGGCCTGGTTGCTGAGGGCCTAGACCTTCATGGTCTTAACCTGTCTCAACAAGTAAAGGATATCCTTTATGCTTCTAGAAAGCCTTCCACAAGACGCTCTTATGCTTTCAAGTGGAAAAGGTTTTCCATATGGTGTTCGCAGAAGGGTCTGGACCCCCTGGCTATACCTCTGGAATCATTATTGGAGTATCTCCTTCATTTATCTAATGCAGGGCTTAAGACTAACTCAGTACGAGTCCATTTAAGTGCTATTTCAGCTTCTTTCAAGCCTTCAAATGGACAACCTATTTCCTCTCATCCTCTCATAGCGAGATTTATGAGAGGCCTCCTTCTAAGCCTCCCATTAGGCCACCACCGGTAGCATGGGACCTACATCTGGTTCTTAGACAGCTCATGAAGCCGCCTTTTGAACCTTTAGCTACTACCTCCTTGAAATTCCTTTCCTGGAAGGTTGTCTCTCTCATTGCAATCACATCAGCACATCACATTAGTGAATTGCAAGCATTAGTGGCTGATCCTCCTTATACGAGGTTCCATCATGATAGGGTAAGTCCTTAGGACTCATCCACACTTTATGCCAAAGGTGGTCTCACCTTTTCATTTAAACCAAGCAGTTTACCTGCCTGTATTTTTTCCAAGGCCTCATGCTTCAAATGCAGAAAGGAGTCTTCATACTTTGGACTGTAAAAGAGCACTTGCTTTTTACTTACAAAAGGACACAGTAACATATAAAATCCTCTCAACTCTTTGTTGCTTTTGATCCTTCTCATTTGGGACTTCCTGTTTCCAAGAGGACATTGTCCAATTGTATTGCACAGTGTATTTCGTTTACCTATCAGAGTAAAAACCTCTCTGGAAGGCCATGTCACAGTTCACAATGTGATAGCCATGGCAGCCTCAATGGCTCATCTACACTCTGTATCTATTGACGACATCTGTCGAGCGGCTACTTGGGCCTCGGTTCATACCTTCACAGCCCATTACTGCTTGGACAAGGACTCCCGCCGGGATGCCTTGTTTGGTCAGGCTGTTCTCCAACATCTGTTCCATACTTAATCAACTCCTACCCACCATTCCCAGCAGGATGCCAGAGATCCATGGGGAGAAGTGGAGCCCTTTCACAGGGGCACACAACTTCTGGGGTCTCTCCCTGGCATCTGTAGCTAGGGAGTCCCCATATGTTAAGACTACATTCTTGTTTGTTCCTGGAGATAGCATAGTTACTCACCTGTAACAGGTGATCTCCGGGAACAGCAGCAATTTAGTCCTCACAACCCACCCACCTCCCCTAGGAGTTGTACCTCTCTTTTCTTTTCTTTCCCGCTCTCTTTCTCTTTGTCTCAGCTTTTAAACTCAACTGGAGAGAGGCAGTTGGGAAAGGCGGGAAGGCAGCACGCAGGCACTGTGGGATGCTCCCAAAAGCTTTCTAATTGGATGCTGGGGAGCGTTCCCGCGCAGGCTCCGTCGGTACCGACGATACCCATATGTGAAGACTAAATTCCTGCTGTTCCCGGAGATCACCTGTTACAGGTGAGTAACTATGCTTTACACACCCATCTCCTTGTTTTGGTCCCCTTTTTATCTCCTTCCTCTCTTCTCTCTACCCTTCCCCAAATGAAGATTGTTGTTAACCACAGTTGTAGGACTTCCACTAAACAACTCAAGGTCAACCCTCTTGACTTGTGTTGGTTGGCGTACTATGCTTAGGTAAGTGAATAAAGGCTTGCAAACCCATTCATAAGTGTCATTGCTATTTCTTATGGAGATTAGCTTTATTAAGTGAATATTTCAAATTCTCCTATACCTTTGCTGCACACTAGGATGATAGCTTTTCTTCCAAACCTCTGCAATTTTGCAACAAGCTAAAACTAGATACAAAGGTTAATTTTTTATCAAGACACCTACATTGAAAGGCAAAGTAGGCACCTATTTTGAGGCTCTCTTACATAAATAGATGCCTATGTGTCTTTAGAAAATAGGCTCACAATATGCACGATAGTTGCTAAAATGCATCCGGGGGTGAAGGACACATGGAGGTGGATGTTTTACAAACCAACAGACCTTAGGCCTCTGTCTCTGCTTTGTCCAAACTATGGCCCTAAACATACTTCAACGAGGTTAGTGTATGGAACTTCTCGTCACAGCCCATGAAACCCGTGGAGTCCATTTATAAGAGGTGGTTTCTGTGTAAAAACTCCACTATAAAACTACCCTCAAGAGGCTAATGGGTAATTTTGTAAAAGGTCAGCCAACGTGCAGCAAGTACGTGCAGAATTTAGAACAATTTTCAGTGGGAAAGTAGACGAATACTTTCCCTTTTAAAATTAGCCAACCACACTACACATGAGCATTAGTATTTGCTATTAGTAGGCACATAAATTGAGAACACGTATGCATTTACTTTTGAAAATCCAAAAGTCCAAACCCTGGCCCAATTCTGCCCTCCCTCAAGAAAACAACTTCTCCTCGCAGGTAAAAATATGTGTGAAATGGCATTACACACATATACCCAATGTGTTTGTATAACAATCCTCTGTTTTATATGCATAAATGGTTTTTAACATTAACCGACAAAATCCCCTTTAGGAAGGTGTCTTCCAAAAGACATCCAAGAATAATCTCCGTTGGTAACATTCCAAAATTTACTAGACCATTCAAGCTAGGCTCTTGAGTTCTCCCATCGAGACCATCTTAGTCCTTCATTTACATGAGAAATCTCTCTCAGGACAGAAGGTGAGGGCCTTTCCCAATCTCAATAATGGAATGTCCACCTCTCTAATCAAGAACAAAACAATTGCGACAAGAATGTAATCTGGATATTTAGTTTATTTTCTTTTAGGTCACAGCTCTCTGGCTCTCTCGCTGCAAATTTAAATTTGGACCATTTCGTCTGTTCATTTTTCACCTTCTGTCCCTCCCTGTCTAGCCTGGCCTCATTCTAGACTACAGCTGCCTCAGTCTAGAGGACACAATGTGCATACAAGCAAACTGACCACTAGATGTTGCCATTGCACAATGGCCGAGACTCCCTCCCCACCCCTTCCAGCATTTTCTTGGCTACGTGATAGGTATGTTTACATATAATAATTCTGTTCTTTGCTCCTTTCAATGTCTATTCTTATTATAAATCATTTTGAATAATATTGTTTTATAAAGATGGTATACAAAAACTTTTAAATACATACATAAATAAAAGCAGCTTGGTTCGGGAATCAAACCCAATTTCCTGCTTGGCAGCAGTCTACACTGCCACCCAGCAATCAGGCCACACTGCTAACAGGAATTTAGCTGAAGCAGAGCAACAAAAAGAAGCTTAGAGTCTGCTTCAGATCTAATCTGACAATTAGATAAAGCTAACAAAGGGCTGAAATCCTCCCTTTTCAAAGCAGCAGTAAGAAACTGAGGTCTTTGAGAGGAAGAATCAACTTATCTCTTGGTTCCTTTTGATCATATTTCTAGCTCTCCTTTCCACTTTGCACCAACAAAATCTTCCCTTGCATATTCACATACTTTCAAAGAAATCGCTTAGGGGACACAAGATGGCGGCACTGGCTCAAACGCTCATCTAACGTTTGAGAATTTGCCTTTTTTTGCATTATCCATGAAGATGGTGAAGAGCGAAGAGAACACTAGGACTATCCCCTCTGAACGCTTCTGATGGAGCAACTGATGTTCTCCTAGGACAAGCAGGATGAGTCAGCCACAATAGGTGTCGTCATCCGACGGCGCGGAGACGGAAGTACTACTCTCTACAGCTCAAAAGAGCTTTGCCCTTCTGAGCATGGGCCACCCAGGCCACCCCCCACCCCGGGTCCACCCCTAGCCAGACACTCTTCATTCTTCCGCCTTGCCAACAAGACGGATTTTCCTACACTCTCTTCGTCAAACATCTAATTTCACGAAAACAGCAATTCCAGCAATTTTGCAAAGACAGAAACTCCAATCAACCTCTATTATGCCCAAACTCAGTTTTAAAAAATGTCCTACCTGCTCCAGAAAGATGAACTCCACGGACACCCATGCCTGTTGCTTGAGATGCCTCGGAGTCTCACACAGGGTGGAGGACTGCACTCACTGTGCAAGAATGTCCCCCCGTGCAAGGAAATTCAGAAAACATGCCCTCCGGGATCTTCTTCAAGAGGTAGGAACTTCAGCGCTGCAAGCTCCTGCTGACCCATGCTGCTACTGACCACGTGGCTGCCCATGCTGCCCCCGATGCAGCCTACCTCCTCCGCAGCTCCGGATGTGCCCTCCCTGGCCTCCATCTGCAGCCGCGAGACTCCTGCCTCTCACTCCGGGCTTCTGACTCTTCCTGCTGCTTCTTCTCAGCCACCGGCTTCCCCAGAACCCCCCTCTACAGACAACGTGGGAGCTCCAGGGCATGCAGGCAGCCATCTTGCCTTCCTTCTCCGCCTCCGTCCCCCCGTGGCACCATTGGTCAGTACCACGGCAACGAGTCCTCCCCTGACTCCGCCCCCCATGGCGCCATTGGACAGCACCACAGCAACAGATCTGCATCACCAGGCAGCCCAGGACATGCCCCCCTGCACCAGCAAGCCTCTCTGTCGGCACGGAGACACCCACGCCGACATAGCAGAGGTTCAGGAAGATAGCACAGGACACAGGAGGAGGCAGTCAAAGGGCAGTTCTCTCAGCAGCAGCCCAGCCCCAAAGAGACATCACAGACATCGCAGACACAGAAGCAGCAGCAGCAGCTCCAGCAGCAGACATGCTCACAAGAGGTACTACAGGCATAGGAGCAGGTACAAGTACAGATCCTCCCACAGACACATCTATGCACCCTCCAGCAGCCCCTCCTATGTTCTTCCCCCCTCCTCTGACTCAGAACCCAGGGAGGGTGGGGAGACCGCCATCCAGACCCCCACGCTGCTTGAGGCACAGGACAAAGTTCAACACCCAGACTTAACGCAGATTTCAAACTTTCTCTCCAGCCTCTTTGACCAATGGGCAAAAAATCAAGCACCTACCTCTACTTCATCGGACCCGAAAATCCCTAGATCACTAGCCGCTTCCACAGAGCCTATACCTACAGAGACGGCTCCCCTGCCCTCCTGTAACGCTGCTGTCCCAACTGACCCCGGGCCACCTATGACTGCGGAAACCTCGGGCTCGATTTAGCGCCCGCACCTGCAGATCCCACCACCAGCATCCCAGAGGACCTCACTTATCCCAGATTTCTCCGAAAACTGGCATCAGCTATGGACCTCCCTACTACTGGACAGCCCTCAGACCAGCGTCCAGAAACCCAAGCAGCGCGGAAATTCCTTGAGACCCCAAAAGCCCCGGCAATGATTCCAGTGCATCCCCTACTGCAGGAGAACCTCCTCCAGCTTTGGCAAAGCCCCAGCTTGGGACCCCCCTCTACGCACAAACTGGACTTAAAATCCAAAATCCAAGTCCAATCCTCTCCAGGATTCGACAAGACCCAACTCTCACACCAATTCATTGTGGTGGAGTGTGCCCTTAAGCGCTCAAAGTCCACCCGGACACATTCCAACAACCCCCCAGGCAGAAATCTTAAGCTTCGACGATATTGGCAAGACTACTTTCCAAGGTGCCATGCTCAGCACAAGAATCTCTGCTCACCAACTACAGTACGCCCTCTACCAGGACGTCCTCCTAGAGCGCTTGAAAGACGTCATCTCAGCCCTGCCACAGGACAGTCAGCCTTCCGCCAATACCTCTTTAGCAGACCTACAGGAATGCACGAAGCACCAAGTGCAAGCATCCTTCGATTCCTTTGATGCGGTCACACGCACAGCTGGGACTGCTATCTCCGCCCGCAGACTCGCCTGGCTCCAGGCCTCTGGTCTCAGAGAAGATACCCATGACCGCATCGCTGACGCCCCATGTACTGGCAACTCTGTTTGGAGACAGAGTCAATGATACCGTCTCCACTATAAAGGACAACTGCACCACACTTCAGACCCTCGCTGACGAGGGCCTTGAGCGCAACAACCACAAGAGCTCCTACCAGAGACAGTATCACACTTCAAAACGGCAATACACTACGTACCGGAAGTGGCAACAGCCACAGTACAAGTCACAACAGCGGCATTCCTCCTACCGCAATAAGCCCCACCAGCGCGACCGGAGACAACAAAAGGCCCCCCAAGCTGGGCCAATGAAACAAAACCAGCCTTTTTGACAAACAATGCACAGCCTGCCCCCAGGGGGCCAGCTCTCCACCTTCCTCCTGGCATGGGAGTCCAACACGACAGACAAGTGTGTACTACAAATAATCAGGAGCGGGTACCGCATCAGGTTCCACTCTACTCCATGCCAATGAAAAAACCCCCAAGAGAGGGCAGACCCTGCATTGCCCACAGGTCTGCCTCAAGAAACATCCTCCCTCTTGACTTCCAAAGCAATCGAGCCTGTGCCACCGGAGGAAATTCACACTGGCTTCTACTCCAGATACTTTATGGTTCCCAAGAAGTCGGGTGGTTCGCGCCCCATCCTCGACCTGCGCAAACTCAACAAATTCATAGTCAAAGTTCCATATGCATTCCCTTGGGTCCATCCTCCCCCTCATCCAGAAGGGGGAGTGGCTTTCATCCCTGGACCTAATGGACGCCTACACCCACATCAGCATCCACAAGGACCACTGCAAGTTCCTCTGCTTCCAGATCCAGGGGAAACACTTCCAATACAAGGTTCTCCCCTTCGGCCTCTCTCCGGCACCAAGAGTTTTCACCAAATGTGTCATTGTGGCGGCTGCTCACCTACGCAAACAGGGCATATGCGTCTTCCCATACCTGGACGACTGGCTGATTTCAGCACCATCCCTACGTGAAGCCACAACGTCGACATGGCGGACCATCGCCCTCCTGTCATCTCTGGGCTTCCTGATCAGCTGCCAAAAGTCGCACCCGTGGCCCATGCAATGCCTCGAGTTCATCGGAGCTATAATAGACACCAAAGCCTCACGGGAATTTCTGCCTCCCCCTCGAAGGGACGCCATCATCCGCCTGATAAAACAAGTCTCTGAGACAGATCACACGCACACGAGGACACTCCTACAACTTCTGGGACACATGGCAGCCTCTACCCAGGTTGTACTCCTGGCGAAGCTACACATGCGCCATTTGCAATGGCACCTGAGGTCATACTGGAACCAGCACTCGCAGTCCCTCAGCTCCTCCATCCGCATGGACACTGCAGTAAAAGCGTCCCTCCTCTGGTGGACCCGCAAGAAGAACCTGGCACAGGGATGCCCACTACGGCAGCCCCCAACTCAGCTGTCCATAACCACGGACGCCTCCCCATCCGGCTGGGGGGTACACTGCCTTCATCACCGCACCCGGGGAGCATGGACGGCACGGGGGCGGAGTGAACACACAAACCTCCTGGAACTCAGGGGGATCCGACATGCCCTTCAGGCCTTCCGGAATCAGACCCACGGAAAACACATCCTCCTTTGGATGGACAACCAGGTGGCCATGTTCTATAATCAACAAACAGGGGGATACAGGCTCACGTGCGCTCTGCAGGGAAGCTTTGAAGATCTGGATCTTTGCTCTGCACAACCGGTGCCACATCCAGGCTTCCTACCTGCCAGGGCTCCAGAACGAGCTAGCAGACCGCCTCAGCAGACAGCTCAGCCCACACGAATGGGCACTCAACAGCCAAGTGACCCTCACCATCTTCCAGCAGTGGGGTCAACCGCAGATAGACCTTTTTGCCACGGAAGAGACCACCAAATGCAACCTCTTCTGCTCAAAATGGCCGTTCCCTCGTAGCACCGCCCCGGATGCATTTGACGTGTTCTGGGGGGACTGGTCACTGGTGTATGCCTTCCCGCCGTTTCCACTGATACCACTGACCCTGCAACGGATCATTTCGGACAGCACACAGTCCATCCTCATAGCCCCCTTCTGGCCCCACCAGGGATGTCTTCCGCTCCTCAGCCGCTTGGCACAGGAAGCACCTCTTCGCCTTCCCCTACGGCCGGACCTCATCTCTCAGGACGACGGCAACACCCTGCACCCCAATCTACAGACCCTGTCCTTGGCAGCATGGAGGCTGAACGGGTCACTAACACCGCTCCACCTCCCGCCAGAGGTCATGCAGGTGGTGCTTGCAGCACGCCGTCTGTCTACTAGAAAGTCATATGGCTTGAAGTGGCGACGCTTCTCCTCCTGGTGCTCCGCCCTGCAGCTCAATCCTTTCTCCTGCCCACATCGCAGGTGCTGCAATATCTGACAGAACTCACCCAGAAGAGTCTGCAACCTCAGTCAGTACGAGTTCACCTGGCCGCGATCGAAGCTTTTCACCACCGCTGCGATGACACTTCCATTGCGGCCCAACCCATCGTCGCTCGGTTAATGAGAGGACTCACCAACCTGTACCCTCCGTGCAAGGACCCAATTCCCCACTGGGACCTCAATGCCGACCTTGGCCAACTCACGCTTCCCCCTTTTGAGCCCTTGACTACAGCGGACATGAAACATGTCTCATGGAAAACTCTGTTCCTGGTCGCCATCACATCAGCCCGACGAAATCAGTGAGTTGCAAGCATTGGTGACGCACCCACCCTACACACAGATCACCAACGACAGAGCCACCCTCCGGATGCATCCCAAATTTGTGTCTAAGGTGGTCTCGGCCTTTCACACGAACCAGTCCATAGAGCTGCCTAGCTTCCTTCCAGAACCCTACTCCACTGCAGAGGAACAGAGACTACACACCTTGGACTGTATCAGAGCTCTCCGCATCTACCTCCAACGGACTGCACCCCACCGCTCAGGCATGCAGCTCTTCATCTCCTATGACCCCCAACAAACCCGAGCATCCTGTCTCCAAATGGACCCTGTCCCTATGGATCTCAGCCTGCATCACCTTCTGCCTTGGACGGGCAGGAGCTGAGTCTGCACCTCCAGTCAACGCGCACCAGCTACGGGCAATGGCCTCCTCCATTGCCAACCTGAGATCCATCCCAGTCGTGGATATTTGCAAAGCCGCCACTTGGTCATCACCCCATACGTTCCAGAGACACTACTGCTGCGACCTCTCCAGCGAAGACCTTGCTTTTGGTCGGGCAGTCTTGACCTCGGCAGACCGGTGCTGCCTGTAGCACGGTCTGATCCACATCTGTGGTTGTGATTTCCCGCAGTACCTGCACTGATGTTTGCTCTGTTACTGCACTGCGTGCACAGCTAATTGCACTGTTTACACTGTTACTTGCACTGTGTTTTGCACCTTGTTTTGCAAATTTGCACTGTTTATACTGTTACTTGCATTGGTGTTTTGCACATCGTTCTGCACCTTGTTTTGCATATTTGCACTGTTGAACCTGTTTACATTGTAATTGCATGGCGTTTTGCATACTGACTATTGCCCTCTGTGCATGGGCAACCACCAGCTTTAATAAAGCAGGCATATTGTTCTTGGTCACCGCCTGGTCTCCTTCTTGATCTCCCTTGCACCACAGCTCCACATAGCTAGGGAGGCACCTACTGTGGCTGACTCATCCTGCTTGTCCTAGGAGAAAACGAGATTACTTACCTGTAACAGGAGTTCTCCGTGGACAGCAGGATAAGTCAGTCACACATCCCAACCCTCCTCCCCTGCAAGGTACCGGTCTAAATCCCACGGGTGCACGCCCAAAGCAGTTGACAGCTAGTAACTCAGTGGCTGGCTAGGGGCGGACCCGGGGGGTGGCCTGGGTGGCCCATGTTCAGAAGGGCAAAGCCCTTCTGAACTATAGAGAGTAGTACTTCCGTCTCGGCGCCGGACGACGACACCTATTGTGGCTGACTTATCCTGCTGTCCACGGAGAACTCCTGTTACAGGTAAGTAACTTTGTTTTACTGCATCTCTGTGCGGTCCGTAGAGCAGAGAGATTAGCTAAGGGCCAAGTCAGCAGTTGTTTATGGGGCAGCAGCAGGCAACGTAACATATGCCACAGTGTCTGTGTAAGCCCACGGTGCCATTTGTTTGATCCGATTCCGTCTCCATTTTACCATATTTGTTCGACATCATCCACCACTGCTCCGTAGATGATCAAGCAGCTCCATACGATAAACTGAGTCCACACCAGGGAGGAGCCTCTCTGTAGCGCCAATTCCCATTGTGACATCATCATCGTTTAACACTTTGTGCCGCAATTCTAGGCAAGCTGCTTCAGCTAATGTGCTGGAATGGACAAAATAAATCTAAAAGAAACCTTTTGTGTGACTTCAATCATTTTGATGGCTGAATATATCTAGGTTTGTAAATAGTTCAACACCCCTGGGCAAATTTGTAATCTTTATATCAAAGTTACTTGTAAATAGTTCCAATTCTGTGTAAACATTCTTTCCGTGTTCTACGTAAACCGTTTTGCCTTGTAGAAAAACGGTATATAAAACCAATTTTATATATATCTATATATAAAACTAATGGATGTCCACTGCCCTCAACCTGCCTTGTACATTCAATACGGCCAACCACAGCTTGTCCGATACCTGGGAAGGACAGTAGACAGTTTGTTGATCAGGGTAGTTTAGGCAGCTGCCTAAAAACTACACTGAACAACAAACTATGGCTATTGCCCCTCCAGATATCAGACAAGTACCAGGTTGATCTTGCTTGCATGTGATGGTCTTCCCCAGACAGAGCATGCGTACTCAGCTACGGAGTAAACCAACACCAAGGGACTGGAATACAGTGTCAAAGAGCTTGTGCCCTACTAGCTGTTATGCAGGATGTTATTCCTGCAAATAACAGGTGCAGTTCAGATGCATCAGCACCACAGACAAGAGACAAGGGTCAACCAGTCATGCAACCATGGTCCATGAGCAGTTGTGTCAGTTTCATGGACAGAATTGGTCACACTCACACCACATCCATGACTCAAAGTGAGCATGATGGCAAGTAAGATAGGAAACCATATATGCAACAAGAGCACAAACTGAGGTTGAGGCAGTGGAGGCAAACGGTTGCTCTTGTAGTAAAAGCGAGGGAGAAAGAGAAGGCTGATTTGAGGGGTGGGAAGTGAAATACTAAATGATTTCTGTACTGTACAAGCAAGACAGGCAAAGTCTAAGGAAGAACGAATAGAAAGCATTAAACTTAATATCGTGAGAAGACTCCAGGTCACAAGGAGAGGACTATATATTCATTTTTGTTTTACTATAACATAGGTCTGATTTCTATAACCAAAAAACGGGAATTCACATCCTCAGATGCAATGTGAACAAATCCAAGCCTGGATGAGATTGTTCCTTTTGACCTGGTATGACCTGGCCACCACAGGGAAACATCTCTAAATTTTATATTTGAAAAAAATGCAGATCCGATAAGTAATTATAGTTTCTAGAGAGAAAATTCTGACCAGTCCTGGATTTATTCTCCAACAGCACTACCATCACCAGTTCATTCTGGTACTGGCTCATGCAATTTTCAAAACTGAAGCAGAGACTACAAATCCCATAATGCAATGGAAGAACCTTAAAAAAAGTGATGAATGCCCAAAAGCTCGGGTCACTTCTTGCAACTATATGCAGGAGTGGGGGAGGATACGAGGAAATCACACAGGATTAGAAAAAAAAAATACCAAACAAGCCCACAAAAAAGGCCTCGTTTAAGGATTGCTTTGCATTACCAGTTCCTGAACAGAAGTCATTAAATGCCCGATGTGAAGCGATTTAACATTCTGTAAGCAAGACAAGACTGCATTGCCCTTGTTCCATATTCTACCTTCACTTTGTCTGCTTTGGTAGAGCTACCGTTATCTGACAAAAAATAATAGAGTACATCAGGTCCTAAAACACACAGATGTTGGAATTTCAAGGGCACCCAGATCTGCTTCAGCTTTCTACATCATTTTCTGTCCATTTTGTTTAGCTTCTTTAAAATCTCATTTCAGGCCACTTTGTGCTTGGAGATTTATTATTGACCTTAAAACTCCAGGACTAGTTCCTTTTTCCGTTTCCCAATATTCCTCTCTTTTCTAGTAAGTTTAAATGCCCTGCTAGTGTGCCACAACTCCTGTTCTGGGAAGAGGGGAGGGGAAGAGAGCAGCAAGGGTCTTTGAGCCACTGTGGCCATAGACTCTGCTGTCATCGGCACCATAATACCACAGACTGATTAGTTCCAATTACGACTCTAGAGGCTTCTACTGTCCCTTGGGAATGAAGGCCCTCAGATGAAAAACAGACCAGGATTCAATTCCCACTAGCACTCCTTGTGTTATAATGTACTGTAAGCAGCTCTGACTGAAATGATAAAGCGGTATAAAAAAACTTGTTAAATAGTATACTGAGGGGCTTTTCTGCTTCTGCCCTAGGGAATGGGATCCCCACAGGCAGCCTTCCATGTCACGATTTTTGGTGGGGCCAGGGCCCGTGTAGCCTACCCCTTTCCAACACCTATGACCTTAAGGTGGACAAACAGGTAGAAAAGGCAACAGCAAAACCAGAAGGAACTTGAGCGCATAAGGAGAGGAATGGCCAGTAGGAAAGAGATTGTGATAGTGCCTTAGTATAAAAGTCTCTAGTGAAACCCCTTTGGGAGTAGTGTATGCAGATCTGGAAACCACACCTTCAGAAGGATCTACATAGGATGGAGTTGGTCCAGAGGACAGCTCCTAAAATGGTCAGTGGGCTTTGTCATAAGGGGATAGATTCAAAGATGCCAATATCTACACTTTGGAGGAAAGGCGGAAGGAGGACAATATGAAAAACATTTAAATTCCTCCATGGTATAAATGCACAGGAGAGCCTCTTTCAATTGAAAGGATACTCCGGAATGACGGGAGATAGACTGAAGGCAAAAGGAGACACACTTGAGAGTAATCTAAGGAAATATTTCTTTACAGAAAGAGTGATGGATGTGTGGTGCAGCCTCCTAGAGGAGGAGATGGGGAAGACAAGAACGGCATCTGAATTCAAGAGAGCATGGGATAAGTATAGAGGATCTCTGAGGTAGAGGAAGGGATTGTAGAGCTCAACAGTTCTTATGAACGCACATGCTAGACAGGCCGTATTGTTTGTCATTTTTTCTGTTCTCTAAAATCGCTAGTATATATGTATGCTGACTTGCATGTTTAAATATTATTTTTGAAGGTACAAATGGTGCCTAACTTCTAAAACTGTCACCTTTATGTACATTGACGTATTAAGTTTACTTGTGGGACTCAACAGCACTTGTTGCGTTCAGGCTTTTCCCAAAGACAGCCAAACCACAAACACACCAAATGAGATTTTCATTTTACGTTTGCCTTGCCATGCAAAGGAAAATGTCCGAAACGTCTGAAGTTCTTCTGCATCTGTTTTTGGAACACTATGGATTTGTAGAGTAATACACCAATTTCAATTGGCAGAAAACAAAACGGAAACCGCCAAAGTCGGAATGCAGAACAAATACCACCCTGTGCTACATTCTCAAAATTAAAACTGGTTCGAATGGGAGCGGTGGACAACTGCTCAAGATGCCAATGCACCTCATCAGATGGTGGGATATCAGCACTCCATCCCCTCACGACCAATACAACGGCTATAGCAGCAGAAGATTTACTGAACTCTTACGTGGCCTCGTCAAAGAGGACACCCAGCTGGTCAGAGGGTTCCCAGCACCCCACATCCCAAAACACAGACTGCCTGGGGCACTAGAAGGACCGGCAACAGGTTAGCTCCAGTCCCAAATGAATGTGTCCTCTAAAGGAGAGCTACCACCAGATCAGACTGGAATCACGTGTACTACTCTGAAAGGCATCGTGCACAAAGAGAAGGATTTTTCCGTTTTCAGGAGTTTATTTATTTATTTATTTTATTTAACAGTATTTCTAAACCGCCTTATCATAATAATCAAGGTGGTATCACAGCAAACAATCTGGTAGTGTGAGTGTTGATACATGCAGTGAGGGTGGAAAGTTCGTTGGGTGTGTGTTGTCTTGTGTGCTAGATTGGTGTGAGCTATGTACAATGTGGGCTATTTACAGTGGTGCTAAAATCATTTTATATACATCTAGTGTTAGGCGGTAACGTGTGCTGCTATACAGTTCCTTAGTTTATGTGATGTGTCCAAAGTGTTCTATGAACAGCATGGTTTTCAGCTGTTTTCTGAAGTCCTTAAGCTTTGTAGTTGCCCTCAAATCGTCCGGTAGTTTGTTCCATATTGTTGGAGCAGCCATGGAGAGTGCTCTGTCTGTTGTGTCCTTGCGTGTGTGTTTGTATTCACTTGGGGTGCTGACTCGGTTGTGTGTTTGTTTTCTTCTAGGACGTGTGCTGGTGTCTGGTTGTATGAGGGTGTGCAGGCTGTTGGCTGATGTTTGCTGTTTTATCTTCAATAGGTTTATGATAGTTTTGTATCTGATGCGTGCATCGATTGGTAGCCAGTGTAAGTCCTTTAAGGTGGGTGTGATGTGCTCCTGTCTTGCAGTTCCGGATATGATTCGTGCTGCGGTGTTTTGTGCCAGTTGGAGTGGTTTGATGGCTTGTTTCGGTAGTCCAAGGTATATCGGATTGCAGAAGTCCAGTAGAGGGGTTATCAGTGCTTGACAGACGGTACGGAAGTGTTCTGGGGCGAGGAGTGGTTTCAGTCTCCTGATGATTCGCATCTTGTAGTAGGCTTTTTGTATTGTTTTGTCTATGTGTGGCTTGAGATTGAGTTTATTGTCCAGCGTAACCCCGAGGTATCTTACTTCTGACCTTATTGGTATAGTAATGTTTTGTATCTTTATATTTGGTGGGTGTATGAAGCTTTGGTTCCGAGTGATGATTAAAGCTTCAGTCTTGTTGTAGTTTATGGCGAGGTTGTTGTTTTTGACACCAACTGGTCATTTGTGTAAGGCAGTCTGTTATCTTAGAGAAGTCCGGGTTGTCGATTGATATCGGGGTGTATATCATGATGTCGTCCGCATAGATCGTGTATTGAATGTTGTTCTCTTTCATGATGTTGCAGATTGGTTGGATGTAGATGTTAAATAGGAGTGCTGAGAGCGCAGAACCTTGAGGTACACCTTGACGGACTTTGATGGGTCGGGAGGTGATGTGTCCCACCTTGACCTGTAGCTGTCTTTCGGTTAGGTACGAGTGGAACCATTTCAGTGTGATACCGTGTATACCAGTGTTCTGTAGTCTTTCTAGGAGCGTGTTGTGGTCCACTGTGTCGAAGGCTGAGGAGATGTCGATGAATATCATTATTATTCCATTCCTGGTGTTGTCAATTATTCTTAGGATGCTGTCGAAGAGGTAGATCAGTAGCGTTTCGACACCGTGGTTAGGACGAAATCCGTGTTGGTTGTCGTCGAGTGTTTCGTGTTTGTCGATGTGATCCTGAAGTTGTAGTTGAACTGTTTTTTCGATGACTTTTGCGAGGAAGGGTATGCTGGATATTGGTCGGTATGCTGCTGGATCTTTTCTGTCGAGAGTTGTTTTCTTTGTGATTGGTCTCACTGAGGCAAGTTTTAGTTGCTTTGGCATGAGACCTTGAGTGAGTGAGTTGTGTACCATTTTATGTATGGTGGTGATGAGGCTTGATTTGGTGGCTTTGACCCACGACACTGGGCATGGGTCTGTAGGAGCGGTGCTTGTGTTGATTGTAGAGATGATGTGGGATATCTGTTCTGTTGAGGGTGAGGAGAATGTGCCCCAGGTTTTGGAGTGTACATCTGTCCTTGAGGTTCTACTAGGCGTTGTTTGTTCTGTTGAGTGAAATTTGTCCTTGATGTGGTCGGCGAATTTCTGTGGATCAATTTGTGCTTCCTCTTCTGTTGTTTGCTCTTTTGTGAGGATTTTTACTATTTCGAAAAGCTCTCTGGGTTTGTTGATGGAGGTGTTTATCATGTTTGTGTGGAATTCCCTCTTTGATTGGTTGACGTGATCATTGTATTGCTTTTGCTTTGTTAGATAGAGATGCTGGTCGGCAGTTGTTTTGTTCTTTCTCCATCTCCGTTCAATCTTCCTGAGTTCCCTCTTTTCCTGTCGTAGTTTTGCTGAGTACCATGGTTTGTTTTGTCTCTTGTTGTGGTGTTGTTTCTCGGTCCCGCCATCTGGTGGTTTTGCGGCGTTGGCTAAAATGCTGTTCCAGCTGGAAACTTGTTCCTCCAGGTCGTCCGTAGTGATGTTCAGGTGTTGTATTGTGTCCTGTATGAATTCGTCCTTGTCGAAACACTTGAATCGTCTTTGTGTGTGTGAGGTGTTTGCTCTTTCGTTTGTCTGGTCCTCTTGTGACCGCAGCCTTATCTCGATTAAGTAGTGGTCAGACCATGGCACTGGGGTAATGGTTGGTGGAGAGATCAGGTCTCTTGATGTTAGGTAATTGGATGCGAATATGAGGTCTGGAGATGATCCATGTCTGTGTGTTGGAGCATTGATTATTTGCGTGAATTGCAGTGAGGACATTGCTTGCAGGAAGGCCTCTGCGTCTTTGACATTGGTGGACTTTAGGTTGAAGTCTCCAATCAGCAGCGCTGGTTTGTTGTTTGTTGTTATGGCACATGCTTCTTCGAGTGTGAAGGCCAGTTCGTCGGGTGGAGCTCTGGGTGCTCTGTATGTTAGGCAGATTGCAATGTTCTTGTTCTTGATGCTAATTGTGTTACATTGCTGTGTATCGGTGAGGCTCTGTGTCTTGAACTTCAGTTTTGTTTTTGCCATGATCAGGACTCCTCCTCCACGCCTGTGGGTGCGTGGGCAGTTGTACGCTGAATAGTTGTTTGGTACAAGTTGGTTGAGTAGAACATTGTCAGTCAGGTTGAGCCACGTCTCTGTGATGCATATTATGTCGGGCTGTCGCTCTTCAATGTGGTCTACAAGCGTGTGTATCTTGTTGCAGACGGATCTGGCATTTATGAGCTCTATCGTTGTTGTCTTTGTTGATGAGTTTGCTGTTACATGTGCTTCCTTTGTGCAGGTGTGGGAGTTTGATTTGTGTCTGTTTGCTCGCTTTGCCTGGGAGGTTCCGAGTGTCTCTTTGTATGTGTGCTGTGGTTCTAAATATGGCAATACAGTTGGAGGGTGCCATGTTGTGTTTGCTTGTGGGTGGTGGAGGTGTGTGGTTGGTGGGAGGAGTTGTGTAATGAGTAAGCAGAGTGGGAGGAAGTATGTGGCGTGCATGTTGGTTTTTTGTGATGTTCTTTTAAGGAGATGCCTGTTGTCTTAAGTCTTCTTCTTGTTGGCTGTTTGGAGAGAGCTGTATATTGTGCGATAGCCTTTCTCGTGGAGGGAGAGCCGGTTCTGTGTAGGATGCCTTGGTGCGGGAGCCTGTCCCGTGGAGGGAGCCTGTCCCGTGGAGGGGGAGTCGGATCTGCGTAGGGCGTCTTGGTGCGGGGGCCTGTCCCGTGGAGGGAGCCTGTCCCGTGGAGGGCGAGCCGGCTCTGCGTAGGGTGTCTCGGTGCGGGAGCCTGTCCCGTGGAGGGAGCCTGTCCCGTGGAGGGCGAGCCGGCTCTACGTAGGGTGTCTTGGTGCGGGAGCCTGTCCCGTGGAGGGAGCCTGTCCCGTGGAGGGCGAGCCGGCTCTGCGTAGGGTGTCTTGGTGCGGGAGCCTGTCCCGTGGAGGGAGCCTGTCCCGTGGAGGGCGAGCCGGTTCTGCGTAGGGTGTCTTGGTGCGGGAGCCTGTCCCGTGGAGGGAGCCTGTCCCGTGGAGGGCGAGCCGGCTCTGCGTAGGGTGTCTTGGTGCGGGAGCCTGTCCCGTGGAGGGCGAGCCGGTTCTGCGTAGGGTGTCTTGGTGCGGGAGCCTGTCCCGTGGAGGGAGCCTGTCCCGTGGAGGAGGGCCGGATCTGTTGGGGTGTGTGTAGTGGAGGTGCGAGCTTGGTGGTGGGGAATGTGTGATGTACTGTGAGAGTTCTACTTGCGGTTCTGACGTCCTTCGCCTCGGTCTGCTTCCTTGCTGGGTTCTCCTGTGATGCGGTCGGCGCTGTTGTTTCCTGCTGCTTGGCTTCGTGCCTCGCCTGGGGTTCCGGAGTGGTGGGGTTTTTTCCTTGCAGAGTCGTTGTGGTCGTTGATCTCCATTCGGTGGCGGAGGGGTCTGTTGGACATAGCGTGTCTTTTCGGGGAGGAAGGAAAGTTGGTTGGTTGGGCGCGGGCCCGCCAGGCGCGGGCGCGCCCACGAGGGACGCCGCTTTTATGCTGGCGGGCCGCTTTTCCCCTGCTCTCCCACTGCCCGGATTGGGCAGGAGCACCGTGGGGGGAGTTGGAGTGTTGGCGGCAGCAGCGGCTCCCTCCGGAGGCGAGGGACGCCGCTTTTATGCTGGCGGGCCGCTTTTCCCCTGCTCTCCCACTGCCCGGATTGGGCAGGAGCACCGTGGGGGGAGTTGGAGTGTTGGCGGCAGCAGCGGCTCCCTCCGGAGGCGAGGGACGCCGCTTTTATGCTGGCGGGCCGCTTTTCCCCTGCTCTCCCACTGCCCGGATTGGGCAGGAGCACCGTGGGGGGAGTTGGAGTGTTGGCGGCAGCAGCGGCTCCCTCCGGAGGCGAGGGACGCCGCTTTTATGCTGGCGGGCCGCTTTTCCCCTGCTCTCCCACTGCCCGGATTGGGCAGGAGCACCGTGGGGGGAGTTGGAGTGTTGGCGGCAGTTACCATCATACTTCAACCACCAAATTTTGTTATACTACTACATGTTCTCCATTTAGCAAAAAGATCATGGAAATAGCAGCTTTTAACTTTTTTTTTTTAAATTTGGCTTCCTTTAGAGTTGCCAAGATGCAACAGTCACACAAAAGGTTCTATCAATACATAAAAACTTGAACACCCATAAAATGAAAAAGTTTTTTCTTTTTGTCGGAGCAGCCGTGACAAACGTAGACAGAAGAGAAAGCCGTCTTCTCGCTGCAGCTGCTCCTTTTGATACTTTTAAAGTGAGCAAAAACTTAATACTTAGCTTTCGTTTTCCAAATTCGCAAGGTAAAAGAATTCACTCGTAACAACGTGTCACGTTTCGGGTCTCTATCTTAGCGACCCTGCTTCAGGTTAAGGAACTCCCGTTGTCATCCATCCTGCTTCAATCGAATAAAGAAACCATTTAACATTTTTAAGAATGGTGTCTGACATCAATGCTGACGACAAGGACTCATTATCCTATCATATGTTCATAGTCAGTCACTCACCAATCAGAGAGGGGAAACCCTACAGAGAAAGGGAACCCCCTAATCTAATTGGAACACGTTACTATCAATCATGTCCCAAGAAATGTAATAGGACAATTATTGAATGCTATGCCATTTTAACATCGCATTTAAACCAGTCGGGGAGACTGTGTCCAGTTTGTAAATCCAGCGTTGTTCTAACTTTTGTAATCAAAATATCCGATTGCCTCTTCTCGGGTCCACAGGTACGTGATCCAATATGCGCCATCACAAGTGATCAAAATTATGTGTATACTGGAGACAATGCTCCACAAGCAGAGCAGTAAGTGATTTTGTGTTTAAACGAGACTGATGTTCAGCCAGATGTGTCTTTATGGCACGAGTTGTGAGGCCCACATAATAAAGACAAGGGCATATGATCATATAGACTACATGATCCGACTGGCAGGTAGTATGCCATTTTGAATTATAAATCCAGGAAGTGTGTAAATCCTGCCAAAATGACCCAATAGAGCTGTCACAAAAACATCACGAGCTACAGCAAAAATGTCCAGGATTCTCATGGGTCATTGTTAGAACGTTATGAGTGAATTCCTTTTACCTCACGAATTTGGAAAAACGAAAGCTAAGTTTTAAGTTTTTGCTCACTTTAAAAGTATCAAAAGGAGCAGCCGCAGCAAGACAGCTTTCTCTTCTGTCTACGTTTGTCACGGCTGCTCCGACAAAAAGAAAAGAAACTTTCATTTTATGTGTGTTCAGGTTTTTATGTATTAATTGATTGATTCCTGACGAGGGTTTTTTTTTTTTTTTGTTTGTTTTTTTAGTTTGGAGACACAAAAGGTTCAGCAACCTCCCCCGCTGCATTTATCTTCTTTTTTTTTTTTAAATTTTAAATTTTTAAGTTTTCTTGAATAACCATACATATATAGGAAACAGAAGAAACATAGCAAAGGATACAAAATTTATCCAAGCAAAAGAAACACTTCAATACCCACATTAAGAGAGAGTGATTTGAACTTGACATCACCAATAAGCAAAAAGCATAATTAGATCAGATTGAATATGCCAATCTGATCTAATTATGTTTGATGTACATATGTATATAGTTAACCTGTTGATCCAAGTTTAAACTCCTGTTTCAATGTAAGCACAGAACAGTCTTCTGACTGTGCAACCTTTGTTATATGTAAACCGCACTGATAACAAATAGCGCGGTATATAAAAATTGTTAAATAAAATAAAGGGAAAACAGGAGCTAAATACTCCACTTATAGGGAACATTTTATCTCACCACCTTAACCCTTAGCTGCTTCCTTTTCAGATAGAAAAGACTAATTGAGAAACATCAGTATAAACAAAGGTTTGTCCCTCAAAAGTAATTATACAGTGACAAGGAAATTTTAGGAAAAAGGAGGCCCCCAATGCCACTACTCGCTCTTTCAAAACCAGAAAATGCTTACGTCTAATCTGGATAGCCCTACCCACATCCGGAAAAACTTGAAGTTTTTGGCCACAAAATAAGATTTCTCGGTGTTTAAAATAAGCCCGCAGGACAAGCAACTTAATGGCTTCAGAACCAGAGGTCACCACCAGGGTGTTTCATTTGGTAATGACATCCATAGAATCTTCAAGAAAAGCAGTAAGGTCCTGCCCCACCGAGAAATCAGGTGGAGAAAGTGGATCCTTGTCCTTATCAGAAGGAGAGGATCTAGGAGAAAGGTAATACATATGGATAATGTCTAAACTCCCATCTAGTTTTAGTACCTCAGTAAAATACTTTAACAAAATATCAGAAGATAGCAAATGGGTAATAGGAAAATTCAACGCACGCAAGTTCTTCACCCGAGCTTGATTCTCAAGAACCTCCAAACAATAAGAAAAAGCTAAGGAATCCCGCATTAATGCAGTGACTTTATCAGAGCATAACTGGAGCTGAGAATCATTATGTTCCAAGATCTTAGCCAAAGAAATTAGCTGCTTATCAGTAGCTTGCAATTTACCAACAACTTCATGAGTAAACTGACTCAATGAGAATACAGTAGAAGATAACCGCATATCAATATTTTGGATAGCAGACCATATATCCATAAGAGTTACTTCCCCAACTTGGGGGATAAGGGCCAAAACATCAGTTATCACCGGAGACACAGGCTGAGGACATACATCTGGAGACAAATCCAACAAAATAGAAGAAAAGAAAGGCTGAGGAAACGGCGGTGGTGACCGAGAATGAGAGCTCAATGAAGCTCCTTCCGGTGACAATGCAGCAGACAACAGGGTAGTCAAATGTTTGTCCGTGGAGCTCATCATCTTACCTCCATGCTCCTTAGCTCCAGATTTAACAGTCAGCTTCAACTTCCTCTTGCCCATATGGGCAAACACAGACCTCAGCTGCGCCGAAGGGGCGCAAAAGGGGCATGTCCTGCCCCTTGTGACACACCCCTTAGGGAACACCCTGCAGGCCACGACACACGGCTGCATGAAGGAGCTGCTGAATGATAGAGGCAGAGGGAGGGGTCTTTTACACCGGAGCCATCCTCCGCGTGCCTGCCCGATCACCAAAGTGCCTCCGAACACCTGCAGCACTGCTCGCACGGCTCTAAACACCAGCCGCGTCTGCTCCCCCAAACTCAAATCGCTCCCCCTCCCCCGCGGCATTTAAAACACCCAGTCAAAAGGGTAATTGAGACTTAGATTGACCACGGTTTGAAACGAGATATTGGGCTTCATAGACTTGTGTTCTGACCAATTATGGCAGTTCTTATGTAAGCACATCTTGCAGAAATGCAACAGCACCTGCCAGGGGATATAGAAAAGTATCTTCAACAATTTTATTTTATAAAGCCAACACAGGGTGAAATTTGCATTTTTACACAGGAATGTCTCCATCTAGACACACATCGCAATTTCTGCCAAATACATTTTGAAGCAAGTTTGTTTTATATTAAGTGAGCGACAAGAGGAAAGTTTCAGCTAGCTAGAGCTTCTCCATCAAGGAAGTCTCTCTACAAAACGCAACAATAGCACATTCACAGCTTTCTTGTCATCTCCAATTTCCACAGCTATTGTGAGTCTGTTCTTAAGCGCCCAATTAGTACTTCATAAGAGTCTTCCATACACCAATACAAAATTTTCTTGAAATTAGAACTAATTATAGAAAATAGACAAAAAGGAAACTTCACATCATTTTTTCAAAAGGGGAAAAGCTTTTTTTGGAGACATTGTCTTCTTGGCTTTTCTTTTCCTGGGTGGTGTATTTTGAAGGCAAGAAGCTGCTTTGAACAATAGCAATGATTTGTCCTTTTGTACTGGCTATCACACTAAATTCCCTTCCGCTTTTTCATGGTTGGAATGTTTTTAAAAAATCCTCTCTACACAGAGGAGCATGTTAACTAAAACGCGTTAGTTTACCATGGGGACATTCTGAGCCATAGATGGCAGGGATGGACATGAGGGCTGGACCCAACCCACGCACAGCTCCAAACCCCTATTCTGCCGCCAGCACTCCCGACACGTACACAACTTCTCTGTGAGGAGCACTGTGCGTGGGCGGGAGGAGGCGGAGCTGGTGCAGAGTGAGGGAGTGGCCAGGTGTCGTAACATACAGAGGCTATTCAGGACGCACCCCAGCACAAAGATGGATGACCGGCTTACTCCACCCCGATGATGGAATATGTGCCGGGAACTACATAGTTTGTGGGCTGCAGCCCCCCTACCCCATGGCAACACTGTGGGACAGCTCCTGCTGCCCAATCCAGGCCTTGGGGAACCCCGCTGACGGTCAGACGGTGGTGTTCTGGGGCCGCTGTCAGACTGGCCATAGGGTGCTTCCGGCTGGACATGCTAGTGCCATTGAAACAGGACGCCAATGCACATTCACACCAGCCGGAGCATTGTGTGGTGGGGACGGGCAGCTTCAGAGACATCTCTCGCAGCAGAATACGGTGCCTGTCGAGCCGTTTAAGTGCCCTATTCCACAATTGCAGGTGTATCCAGATCCTGCAGTTGCATAATCGGGTACGACTTGGCCCCATCCAAGTTTTCAGCATGCGGCCAGCCCAGGCGTGCAGAGTTTGGAATCAGCCTCCAATGTATTTGTCCCCAAACCTTAGCACAGGGGGTGGCATAGGATCAGTGCAAACAAATGGGGGCATGCGCGGCATGTCTTCATGCAGTTAGCGAGCATCCAGCGCCACCCCCACACTAAGCCGTTAGCCGCAATTACTGCGGGTGCAGTTACCGGCCCCCACTGAGGTGGCTTTAAGTGGACCCATGCTAATTGGGTTATTGATTATGAGTGCATGCCAATGATGCCTATGCTAATCACAATATGGGGTCACCGCCCACACTCTACCCCCGACCCAGACATTCTCCACCCCAACCTACACTAAAGCAGTTAGTGTAGGAATCCTAAGCATTGGCACAGTATATTAGAAACTCCCCCCGAGTGCAGCATACATCACCCTTTCATTTGCTGTTTGTCACTATGAATTTATATTTCCTCACCTATAAAATTTAATAAATGTCTTTTACAAGGAATTACAGTTGTTGATCAGAAGAAAAAAAAAAAAACCATAACAGCCAACTGCCACACAGAGGGGAAGCATGGCGGATTTTGTAATTAAGAACCAATTTTAGCCTTTTCATCTTGTAAAAAAAAATAATTCCCTTTCCCCATTTTCTTCTTTTAATTCCCTGTCAGGTTTAAGGATAATACAAAAAGTAATTTTTTTGACTGGCTTTAGGGAGAATGTAATGTGTAAAAAAATAAAAAAAATCTTTGTGATTCTAATGAATTTTTTATGATCACTTTTATCAGATTAATATAAGAAAGAATTACCCTGGGATAATGTGCATGAACCAAGGTCCCTTCTTCAGATGTGACCTGACTCATAAATTGACTGCCCCGATTGTAAATAATCGCATTAAAATATCACCGATGATTCATAGAGCTGTGTTTATATTCACTTGAAGAATGAAATTATTCATTTACTTACGAAATGAATGCTAGTGGAGGCTTTGCTTCAAGTCAGACCTGAATTTCAATGCCCAATCTTTAGGCAGCCTGTTGGCTGATTTCCCCACAGCACCGCTTGGGCAAATGCCCTCTGAATGCCACCGGGCCAGTGTCGTTTCTAAATTCTTCCCCTGGGGGCCCAAAATACACCATTGGAATAATGCAGGGTTTTCCAGACATTAACAAACAAACGTTTTTTAAAGTTGCCCTGGGCACCCTGGACACCTCCTTCACCTTTGTTTTTGAAATGAAAGGGATTCTATATTCATTTTTTCAGCTGAACTATCACTTACTTGATTGCCACATTGGGGCAGGGGGGCTTTTAAATGAAAGAATGGCATGGAAATCTATTACTCTTAAGAAAATAGATCCCCAAACTTGCCCTGGGGGACCTTAGTCAACCTGGTTTTCAGGTTATTCCTATGAACATACATGACCTAAGTCTCCATGCATTGAAAATCCAGTAAAAGCAAATTTGCCTCATGCATACTCATGGTGGATATTCTGAAACTCAACTGGATGTGGGACTCTCCAGGACAATTTTGAGAAACTTTGTTTTAAAGCGGCAATTAATAGGCAGTTGGAGTCTTGGTTGAGTTACTTGATCACTTTAAAGCTGTAGCTTCAAGATGATGCAAAAGGCATGACGTTCTATCCATGGTGTCTCCCTGATGGAAAACAGATGGGAAAGAGGAACTGGAGGTGGTCTTCAGGAGGGTGGATGGTAATTTATAAACAAATTAAAATTTACATTTTTTTTTCAGCATCGCTTCGTAGTCAAGGGACATGAGGGATGACACTAGCCCAGGCAGAAACGGCATACACTCCCCTTTTTCCTGCTGCAAAGAGCCAGGAGCTCCGAGTTATGAGGATAGTCCAAGGTCAGTCTGAGGTTTACCATACAGCATCTATAGACTTATAGGGGGGATACTCTGTGGCAACAGCTGGGCCTTCTAAAAGCACACAGCTGTCGACGCTAAAAACTAACCCCAGATATAATGCCGGGGCCATATCCAGCCTCTGACATTGAATATCTGGTCGCCACAGAGCCCAGAAGCTAATCGGGTACCAGCGGTATTGAGCCACTTACCTCCCAGCAGTAAAGTTGGCCACGCCGAACTTTGCTCATGGGAGCTAACTGTTGATAGTGAAACAGATTGATTCAGGTGGAAGGAGGTGACGGACCTTCAGCAAGAACTTAGGGTGTGTGCAAAGGACCACCTTGTCGTGGTGAAATGTGGTAAATGGAGATGGCTAACCAAAGCCTGCAGTTCACTGACTCTTCGAGGTAAAGTGACTGCTATGAGGAAGAGAGGCTTCCATGTTAGGGACTTTAAAGAAGCTGAAACCATCGGTTCAAAAGGACTGCGCATGATTCATGCAAGAACAACATTTAAATCTCATGGTGTGAGTGATTGGCGGAAAGGCAGTTCGGTCAAAAGACGACCACACAGGGAGAGAGCACCGCATGTGAGGGAGCTGCCGCGTGATTCCATCAGCATGGTTTCAGCGCAGCAGTACCCTGTTGGAGGCTTGGTGTGTCAGCGTGTAGATGGGAGAAGGACGTGCCCTGATTCGGAGGACCCTTCCCTGCTCGATAAAGCCCAGAAAGTCTTCACGTGACCTGCAGGACACGCCCCTTTGGCGCCCCTTCGGCGCACATGAGGTGTTCATGTGAGCTGTGCAGTTCGTTTATTCCATGGGCAAATGGAAGGCAAAGGTTGGTACAAAATCTGGTGATGGTGTTGCAAGTAGGAAAGTGATGGGTCCTATGGATAAACATGCAACTTTGCTGCTGCCTGAAGATCATTCACCGGAAGGGGCATCGTTGAGCCCTGTTCTCCAGTCTCCTCCTCCTCTCCCTCTACCTCCACTCTCATCAACGGTTTTGGAGCTTTCCCCTGAGAGTTCTCCTCCAGTTCTGCTCCTGGCTTTTCCGGCTGAGGCAGACCCAGAACTTTTATTCTCCCCTACAGGGGAAGTGACTCTAGTGAATATTTGGACCGCTATTCAGAAAACTGATACACGTTTAACTTCTACTGTATCCTCCCCTTTGTAAATTTTCCCAAGATGTGGTTGGTAAATTACAATATGTTGATAATCAAATGGGTACTTTGAGCAAGTTTGTTGCTCGTACTGATTCCCAGCTCCAGTCCTGTTGTGACTCTGGTGCTGTTCTGACCAGAGATTTCCTATCAGTTTCCTATAGGTTAGACGTGCTGGAAAATCAGTCTCGATCACGTAACTTATGCTTTTTGAATTTTCCTTTTACACATTTATTATCTCCTGAAATTCTATTGGGAAAATATTTTTCTGAAGTGTTACATTTAGAGGGGTATTCACATGCTGTCCATATGTATTACCTACCCGTTGGTTCTTCTTCCACTCCGCAGACTGTGGGGGCTGATGCTCCTTCGATTTGCTCCGTGGATCAGAACTTAACGGCTTTCCTGGAGGATTCGTCTGATGTTATTCTAAAACACAATACTTTGGTGCTGAAGTTTGTTTCTGAATCTGCCAAATTGCGTGTTTTGAGAGCATACTTTAGACATTCTCTCTTCTGTGGTTACAAGCTGCAGGTTTTTCCTGATGGTCTGTCAAATTACTCAAAATCGGCGGAAGCAGTTTTTGATGTTGAAATCTCAGGTTGTGGCTCTGGGGGCAACGTTTTTCTTGAAGTTTCCCTGTCGCTGTATTGTTACTCTTGGGGGACAAACTTATGCTTATACGGATGTAAAATCTTTGCAGCAGTTTGATGGGAAAGAGGCGGGTGAGACTTAGTTGGAAGAATTGATATTGGGGGGGTTTTTTTAGCTCCCTATTATGGGGTTTGATACTCCTCGTTTCTCTTTTTTTCTTTATGCATGACGTATAATTTGTGGTTCTCTCTCCCTTGATGAGGTTCGATTATGTGTTATGGATTCTATTTTTGGATTGAAATTGATTTTGGATCTTGTTAATTTCTTATTCAGTATATTGAATTCAGAAAACTCTTAAATAAAATATTAAAAAAAATAAAATAAAATTATAGATGACCACACATAAATCTGGTCACTCAAGGGTGTGCCGAGATAGGGCGGGGTTCTCTAAAGTATGGTGGGAAGCCGCAATGGCAGATAAATGTACTCGAGCAGAGTTTGTCTTAAGGCCAGAGGAGGACAAATGGAGCAGGTATTGGAGTAAGTCCGGAATGGAACATGTGAAAGGATCTAGTGTTTTCAGGATGCCCTTAAGGAATAATGCCAAAGATCGATGTGCATGCATTAGATCTCTGTATATGCAAACTAGATCTCATGCATATTCATGGTGGGTATCCCAAACACCTAACTGCCTGTGGGGTCCCTGGGAGAGGCTTTGGAAGCCCTGATCTAGAGGCGCATGCAGTTACAACACAGAAGTGTGACACAAAAGAGGCAGACAGTACAAGGGTAACTTTATATATGTCATGCCTAGCTAATGCATGTTTTCATGAGTTTATAAAATACTAGCACAAGTGGCAAAGAACACACCCTAAATTAAGGCACACATCACTCACTTATTGTGACTTATACCAGCCCTAGAGCTGGTGTAAACAGGGTCGACACGTCCACTAGGCAGGCTAGGCAGCTGCCTGGGGCTGCTGACCTTTGTGGATGGTACAGCATGGTGCCTCTGGTAGGCCATGTGCTTCAGCACACAAAGCCTGCCATTTCTGACTCCTCCCCCTCACAGGAAGTTGTCAGACGGGGGTCAGAAGCGGCAGGCCATGTGTGCCGAAGCACATGACTGCCGCAAGCTGTTAACACCGCACCACGCCAAGCTGTCCCCCCGCCACCCCAACGGAATTGGTGGCAGCAGGGGGAGGCATGGCCTAGATGTAAATAACTGTGCCAATTATTTTGCACATAATTTAGCATATTCTATAATCATGTGTATTTACTTGCACCGCTTATGCTCTACCCAATCTCCATGCACTGTGCACGCCCAGAGTGAAAGTATGCCAAGCAAACAACGGGCCCACTTTTACAGTAGTCAGTGTTTTGTAAGAGGTCATTTATGCACACAGGTAGCCACTTATGCACACAAATAACCAAATCAACATTTATGTGCATCACAAGCACCTAAATATAGCTGGCTCCTTATACAATTTCCCCCTACATGTCAGGTCATGGCTACAGAGAAGCCGGACCAGGCCTGTTTTTGTGAAAGAGGCAGCTCCATGGATTCTGGGATACTAAGCAGGAAAGGAAGACTACACATGCCAGGCAGTTTCTCATGCAAGTTAATTTCTAATGGTTGCATAAGCCCCAGAGAGAACTGGAGTCTTTGTAGGTGATAAGCAACAAACACGTGGCAGTGCATGGACCTCCGAGAGCTCACAGGCTGCTTTTTCAGCTGGCAAGGATTGTGAGGTGTCTGTGGATAAACCTTTGAGACGTTTTTTGTTGTTTTTCATTTTTATCACCACCACCAAGTTCTCCTGGCAGAACCTAGAATTAAAAATGGTTCTGCAACATCCCAATCCATCACAGACATGCAGAGAGCCAATGCATATAAACACACACACACACAGATAAACACAGACATAAGAGACGCACACAGGCAATACACATCCAGATGGATATGCACACACGCACGCAGATGGTTTGGAAAGAATTCAACAAGCCATGCTCTGCATGCTTTCCCCACTTTATCAGGAATCCATGCTAGTAACGATACCTGGTTAAAAAGTTACAATAAAATAAAAATAGGTTTTGTACATCAAGAAATCTGAAGCTGTGATTTGTTAGCATTGTATATTGTCTTAGTTTCTGCAAACTTTGCATTAATACAAGAGCGTGCAGGCGGGAGAAGGAGAGCCTATAATCAGTAGGTGAATGGCCCAAAGGACTTGCACAAAGCTACAGAACCTTTACTTCTGGAGCCAAACGACTTGACGTAGGGTTAAGAACATAAGAAATGCCATACCAGGTCAGACCAAGGTCCATCAAGCCCAGTATCCTGTTTCTAACAGTGGCCAATCCAGGTCACAAGTACCCGGCAAGTTCCCAAAAAGGCACAGGTTCCACAGTGCTTGTTCCAGGGCAAGCAGTGGAGTTCCTAGGTGCTCTTTAATAATGGTTTATGGACCTTACCTCCAGGGACTCGTCAAAAACTTTTTAAAAACCCAGTTACACTAACAGCTTTTACTACATCCTACAGTAACGAATTCCAGAATTTGATTACACACCGAGTGAAAAAATATTCTCTTATTAGTCTTATATGGGTTACACTGTAGCTTCATTGCATGTCCCTAGTCGTCCTACTTTTTGATGACAAACAACTGATCTACATTTACCCGTTCCATTAATTCATAGACCTGTATCATATCTCCCCTCAGCCATCTCTTTTCCAAGTTGAAAAATCCTAACTTTTTAAGCATCTCCTCACAGGGGTATCCTTCTATCCCCTTTACCATTTTGATGGCTCATCTCTGTACCTTTTCTAATTCAGCTATATCCGTTTTAAGATATGGCGACCAGAATTGCACACAATATTCAAGGTGCGATCGCACCACGGTAACGACACAGAGGCATTATAATATCTTTGATTTTGTTTTGCTTTCTTGGCCACAGCTGCACACTGGGCTGAGGGTTTTAATGTATGATCCACAATGACGCCTAAATCCTTTCCCTGGGTGATGGTTCCTAATGTGGAACCTTGCATCGTATAACCATAGTTTGGGTTGTTCTTCCCTATCCGGCTGACACAGAAAGCTGGCGCTGAAGTCACACGCTATTAGCTGTGCATACGTTTTCATAGCGCGTAGACAGCGTGAGACTTCAGCATCAGTATGCAGCAAAGGGCGTTTACAGAAATAAGCTGCGTGCAGAACAACGGTGTAAAGTTGAAAGGAGGGGAGCCAACGCATGTGCAGAAGCGCTGTAAGTGGCGATATACGCAAGCACGTACATGTCAAATGCTCACATTATACGCACAGGATGTGCAGGTTCTTTTAGTGCTCACTCCAAAAAACAAACAATACCATTTCACCCAACATTTTTTTTTTATGAAATCACAAAAAAGAGGCCTAAAAAAAGATGAATATAAATTAGTGCAAAAAACACACAAGAATTAGAAGCAAAAAGCATTTCTTCTTTTCACTTATACGCTGAAAAGAGAGCTGCAGAAAATTCTCACATCGAAGGTAACCGTTCATTGGTACATACTGTTAAACAGTCTTTCCCAACATGCACAAGACGTTTAAGCCAGCAGGCATAGAGATATTGATTATATTTTATTCATATTAATCTGGTTATCAGCTGATAGGGATAATTTGGAATCTTTCAGCTCTGTTTGCTCTGTATTTAAGGGCATCTGGGTCCTTTTATCTTTACTGGAACCTCTTTCAGGATGCCCTAACTTCCCTCTTTTGCTAGTATCCTTCAAGGATGTATCCTTCCGAGCCATGCACTCTTGAGCGACTGTCGGCTTTCCCCTATTATCTAGTTTAAAAGCTGCGCTCTCTTTTTAAAGGTTAATGCTAGCAGCCTGATTCCATCCCAGTTAAGGTGGGGCCCATCCTTTTGGAAAAGCCATTCCCTTCTCCGGAATGTTGCCCAGTTCCTAACAAATCTAAAAGCCTCTTCCTTGCACTGAGATTCGAGAGCTTTGCCTGCCTTTTGGGTCCTGCGTTTGGAACGGGAAGCATTTCAGAGAATGCTACCCTGGAAGTTCTGGATTTCAACTTCCTACCTAAAAGCCTAAATTTGGCCTACAGAACCTCCCTCCCACAACATGTACCAAGACAGCAGGCTCCTCCCCGGCACTATCTAAAACCTTGACTAGGTAGCACATGAGATCCTCTACCTTTGCACCAGGCAGGCATGTTACCAGGGCAATCCTCATATCCACCAGCCACCCAGCTATCTACATGCCTAACGATTGAATCGTCAACTATAACAGCCATCCCTGGGGAAACCTCCTCAGTGCAAGAGGATTTTACATCACCTGGAGGACAGGTCCTAGCTACAGGATCACTTCCTGCCACACCAAGGTGATGCTCTCCTGTCACATGATCTCTCTCCTCCATGGCAACAGACTGCCAGACTGGAGGTGGGATTTCAGTACTACGTCCCTGTAGGTCTTATCTATATACCTCTGTCTTCCTTAACTCGTTCAAGTCTGCTACTCTAGCCTCCAGAGACTGGACTCATTCCCTGAGAGCAAAGAGCTCCTTGCACCTAGTGCACACGTAATACCCATCAACTGGAAGAAAATTGTACATGTGACATTCTATGCAAAAGACTGGATAGCACTCATCTCACTGCTGGACTGCTGGCTGCATCTTAGGTTTTAAGGTTTTAAGATTTTTAAGTTGTTTACTTAAAGTTGTTAGGGATAGTTGTACAAACATAAGTATACCTAAGAGGTTTAAGGGACTTTGTTCACATCAGGATTAATTTCAGGGCCTGAATTAAGCTATACCTGATGAGGATAACCATCAACACCTGATAACCATCAACACCTGAAAACCTCTGTCCCTATAAGGCCTGTAAGAGCCTATAAATCTAAGATTATGCCTGGGGTGGGAGGTAGGGAAAAACACTTAATACAAGCTTGTTTGTTAAAACAGTGCCCTGTGTGACTTTAAAAACACAGAACTTTAAAATAGACAGATTTTATCATTAGTTTAAACCCAAATAAAGTTCCCTTTAACTCAAGAGTCTGAGAAATTACCAGCAGGTAAATACAACTGCAGATTCCTTCCTAGCAAACTGGCTAGAAAATATTAATACCTGAAAGTAATTCACAGTTCTGGGGAAGAGGGGGTTGGAGTCCCATCCATTTAGCAATGGTGATCCAGACTCGGGGTGCATGTGAACCAGGCTCCAGAAGGAGAGTCAGTCTATGGCCTCCAGCCAAATGGTTGAGCTAGGTAGGTGGTGGTGGGGGAAGGGCAAAAAAAAATATTTAGAGTATTTCTTTGGTGTCCTATTCAAGGGCATCTTAAAACAGAACACACTCCAAAATGAGAATTGCCAGATTAGTTCCTCATAGGAGCACTGTCCCAGTAGGAACTGGTTCCAACTGGGTTGGAAGTCTAAAGGCTATGAAGGAAGCAGGTTGCTTTCAGAGGGTTTTATTATATATTTGTTTTGGCCAGTTTGGTAGACTTCATAAGAAGAGTTGATGGCTTTGGTCCATTTCAGGAAGTCACATGTTCACTTCAATAAAGCTGCTACCAGTGCCCACCAGTTGCTGAAATCTAGCAGAGAGCCCAAAAACTGCATGGGCGTGAAGAGTGAATTCTCCCCTGCCCCAAAGAGCTGGCCCCTCCAGAGGAAAGCCGGGGTACATCAGCGTGGCAGGGTATAAGATATGCCATACTGTGTCAGACCAAGGTCCATCAAGCCCAGTATCCTGTTTCCAACAGTGGACAATCTAGGTCATATGTACCTAGCAGTTTCCCCAAAAGACACAGGTTCCGCAATGCTTGTACTGGGTCAAGCATTGATATCCTGGGTCCCTTCTTAATAATGGTTTATGG
Organism: Ichthyophis bannanicus; assembly: GCA_033557465.1. Lineage (NCBI taxonomy): Eukaryota > Metazoa > Chordata > Amphibia > Gymnophiona > Ichthyophiidae > Ichthyophis > Ichthyophis bannanicus. The sequence continues at coordinate 32,675,698 of CM066039.1, forward strand.
ACCTTTCCTCCAGGAACTTGTCCAAACCTTTTTTAAACCCAGCTACACTAACAGCCTTTACTACATCCTCCGGTAACAAATATTCTGATAATGTAAACAATCGATCTACGTTTACCCGTTCCACTCCGTTCATTAATTTATAGACTTCTATCATATCTCCCCTCAGCCGTCTCTTTTCCAGGTTAAAGAGCCCTATCCTTTTTAGCCTTTCTTCATAGGAGTATGAGGGACTGCATGGTTTCCACCTGTGATTCATCTATTCTAGGCATACACAACTTATGCTATCAGCCAACATGTTTTAAGCATTCACAAATCAGCAAGAATATTAAAATGTACACAAGAAACTTGGTCAGAAGTTATCCTTGAGTGCTCATTCCTTCAACAGTATTCATCTCCGATCCATTACACTGTAGCAAAGAAATTTTGCTTATGTGCCTTAGAGAGCATAAGTGTGTTCCCACCTCAATGAATCTGCAGTTGTAACGTGTGAGTTTCCGATTCCCCTGGGGTTAGGGCGACATTTAAGCAGCATCCTCTATTTGCTTGTTTAGTGCCATGTGATAAGCAGAGCACTCACCGTGAGGAAGATCCGAGGGTGCAAGAGGCCCAGCATAACTCCGCACCAGCTCCCAATCGAAGTCATCGTTTTCCCCTTGGCTGTACTCACACTGGCTCGGGTCACTGTCCTCCTCAAAGGTGCAGCCAGCTGTGGGAGAAACCACCAGAGACACGATCATTAAATAGTCTCGTGAACAAAAAGCCCAGCTGTGCAACGGCTGGACGCACAGGACCAAAAGGTGGGATTTTGAATATGAAGGATATAAATGATTATTTCTGCTTTCAGATTGTGAGCTGTTTAGATGTAAGCAGCATAAAGCAGGATGTCATGTTTTCAGAAATAACAAAAATCAATCATGCATTCCAACACAATCTAATCTCACTGCCGTTTGGGAGAAAAAAATAATCACATCCACAGCCCCCAGTGTTTTGAGAACTAGCGAGCAAAGCAATCATTTATTCATAATACACAATCATTCTTTATACTACCCCATATATTATTATTAATATTTTTGATTTCCAGCCTAGTAATATATTGATAGGTAGGCTATAAGTGCTTAAAATAAAATATAAGATGAAAAAACCTGATGCAGGACTATAAAGATTTGTTAAGGGAAAAGGGCCCGTGTGATACAGCATTACAGGGACTGGTTATGGGGAAAATGACACCCACAGTAGGGAGTATTCGATGTAATAAAATTCAGTAACCAGCTTGGGTCCTTGACACCCTGCACTTATTGGTTCACTAAAATGCGTCACATTACGCCTAGAATCCAGTGCCGCATTTCTTGATTAAGAACTTTAGTGCGTTTCCCTAGGTGCAGGATTTAAGTCAGTTCAAAGACATTTTATAATGAAACAATGATCCCCTGGCAATTCCACTCAACGATACAGCATACAATCTCATGGATCAAATCGCATTCATCTGTCAGTTTAGCCCATCTTTGTCCTGTAAATCAGACAGATCCCAAATTTAACCATGGATTTTGGGGGTGGATGACATGACATTTGAGACAACTAATCTGATTACAGAACACCTCAAGAGAGAGAGATGGAGAAGTGTTATAACTCCATTTCTTCTCCACAAGAATGAAAACAGCCAAGCAACTATCAAACCCTCTTAAAAAAAAACCTCTTCTACCTTTGGCTTTCACTGCTCAGACAGTAATACGGCAAGACATTTCTAAAGTGTTTTCTTTAATAAGACTGCTTTCTCGTTCCGGCAAGGAAGGTGCTGCTCTGGGTCCCAGCAGTGCTAAAACACAATTTAAATGGAAAGTAGAGGTCGGATAGGATGGAAAAAAGGGAGGGGTGAGGTCATTCGAGCAATTATTTTATTTGGGCGACTCTTTCAGGGAGAAGGCTGGTGCCAAGAGAGGTCTTGGAATGGAAGCGGTAAGGGGCAGAGCAGATACAAAGAGCAACGGCTTCTAAATAGTGAATATGTAGTGGCAATGGACCAGAGTAAACACATTCTTCTCCCAACACAACGGAGGCTCACATGATTCTGCTCTTCGACTTGAAGCCACAAAATTGGCTATTATACGAGAATAAAGACTGAGAGAACTAAAGTATGCTCTGCCAGTTCCGGATCAAAAGCAGCCTCATCTCCCGATGATGCTCAGTTTAAGGCAGCCACCATCTCACCGAGGAATAGAGAATAAAACTAAGGATATAATAAGGTCTCTGTATTGCTCTATAGTGCAACCTTGAGTATTGCATGGAATTCTGGTATCCGCATCTCGAAAAAGATAACACATTATAAAAAGGAGGAAATGCTAAAGAAGTTAGGGCTCTTCAGTTTGAAGAAGAGAGACGGCTAAGGGGGGATATTATAGGGGTCTATAAAATACCAAGTGGAGTGGAAGGGGTAAACAAATCAACTTAATCCATTAAAAAAAGTACAAGGACTAGAGGACACGCTTTGGAGCTCACTGCCAGAGGACGTAGTAAAAGCAGGTAGTGTAGCTGGGTTTAAAAAGCTTGGACAAATTCCTGGAGGAAAAGACCATAAAGCATCCCTGGGGATAAATAGCACAGAACTTGCTATTTTGGGGGTATGTCAGGCACCTGTGACCTGTATTGGCCACTGCTAGACACAGGAGACTGGGCTTGATTGACCTTTCGTCTGACCCAGTATGTCAGTTCTTAGTTCTTATCTGTCCAAATTTCAGTGACACCAACAGCAAACAACTTTCATTTCTTTACAACAGCACTAGTTTTGCTAAGGCAGCAGCTGGTAAACTGGGTGAAAATCCCAGGGAATATATAGTGGCTGGTGCTAAATGGGAAATGCGCTCAACGATAACTCATCTCCCTATTCAACGAAGGGCATGAACAAGCTACCACTACTGCTTTACAGCTAGACACAGATATTCCCAACAGGACTTTCAAATCCATAAGTAGGCCAAATTGAAAATAAATGTTAAACAAAAAAGTTAAAAGAATGTAAACACTGTATCAATCTAGATTTAGGTATGAAATGTCATCTTCCTCTGACCCAAAGTTACCCATACCAGGGACCGTTAGGCTGGAAGACTTGGATATGTAGCAACCAAGCAGCTCAGTTTTCCCTCTCACAAGCCCACCACATTCTGGTTTCCATCTTTGACTTTCTACTTTTCTCTTCCCATACAAGGTACTTTATCACCAGACATCACCAGATGTGGAATGTCTAGCTCAGAGCTTCCCAAGCCCAACTAGATATGCAGATGGCAATCAGCTTATATCCACCATGAAAACTCATAAGATTAACTTACATATAGTTACAGCTAATTAACTTGATATACCACCAATCAAGAATCACATCTTGGCAGTGTCCAATAAAGAACATCTACTGGCTCCCAGAAGTAGAGGAGTAGCCTAGTGGTAGCCTAGTACAGGGTTCAGATCCCACTGGCACTCCTTGTGACCTTGGGCAAGTCACTTTACCCTCCATTGACTCAGAAGAAAAAGGCCTGGCAATCTACTTCCTGTCATGCCTTCTCAAGGAAGCCGTAGGGCCTGCTGAGTTGCCAGGAGTTAGCACTGGCTTGATGGCAGTTAAAAACCCCGATATATATTATCTTAATCAGGGACTAATGCTAAGCTCAGGCTTCAAATGACAAGAAATCAGAGAGAGTTAGTTGATCAGGGGATAAATGAAGCACTCGAGAAGGAGAAGACCATAAACAGAGACTAAAATTGTTTGCTTCAGTCATCACTGCAGAGGATACTGGGGAGATTCCATGCCAGAATCATCATCAATATGAATCTGGAAGAGCTGCTAGAGCAAACTGACAAACTAAATAATAGCAAATCACTAGGACTTAATGGTAGTCACCATAGAGTTCTAGGAGAGCTCAAAATAGATTACAGACTACCAGCAGCAGGTCTGCAGTTTTCTATCATTCTAATCTGCCACTGAACTTGAAGGGTGGAAGGTTTGCCAATGTAACACCAGATTGTACTAGTGGGTGATCTAGTATGCCTAACATCCAAAGGAGAACAGAATGGCAAAAAGCTATAGCTGAGCGTTCAAGGTTCAATTTATGTCACTGACTGCCTATTAAACAATTCTTAAATAAACTATTTACCAGTAACATAAAAACATCATAAAATTAAGAAAATTCCTAAAGTGACAACAGCACAAACTAAACCTAAAAAATAAAACAGAATAATCAATGAATAAAGCAGACAGTACCTAAGCCGTTTACAGTATTAAATAAAATTACAACACAAAAATAGAAGCTTACACAGTGGATTTTTCCTAGGAAAAAAAGGTGTCAGTGCTCATAGGCAGAGCTCTCATTAATGCATGAGAGCCATGGGTCAATTTTAGCAGGCAATGAACAAGGTACCACCGAGTACCCCCTCAAAAAAAGCCCCAAAAGTACATAAATGGGAAACAAAGGACGAGAGAGAGGGAGGGGGCTAAAGCGGTTCGCTATTAGTGCGAGTACCTTCTCCTAGCTGACCACAGCAGTAAAGGTCCAAAGAATTCAATCAGGAAACGTGACTGAAAAATACTACTTTTTAAAGATCTGGATAAGAATGATTCCATACATATATGCTTTCTAATCAGAAGGCACCATCAGGTGGTTCTGCTGAGTGGAGCAAAGCGCTCGCCCTGGTTAAAGATGAAAGCACTGATCGTATGAATAAACAATGGGGAAGAGCCAGCCTTGATTTAGCAAAGGGAAGTCATCCATTAGTATTCATTGAAGACGTGAATAAACATGAGGATTGATGCACTGGCTTCTGAAAATATTTTAAGTGCTTCTCGACCCTCTCTCAGAGGCACACCTAACTAATGAATACGGCAATGAATATGCATGAGATATCTGTCTTCATACATGTGAATCTCTCTCATGCATATTTGTTCTGGTAATCCTGAAAACCCGACTGACTAGGTCTGCCTGCAGGAGAGGCTCGAGAAGTCCTATGCAATAATGTCCTTCATGAGTCTCCTAAGGAAACAGAGGCCATGGAATGGGGGAAACTGCATCTTACTGTGGAATGGTAACAGGTTAAGAGACAGGAAACAGTAAGACTAAATCAGGAGCTTTTTAGACTGATGGTAAACGGTAGAGATGCCCCTTCAGGCATGTAAACTGCTGTATAGAGGGAGAAGCAATTCTACTGAGGTCTTTTCTCTTCAACTGTATATTTTTCTTTCAGGAGTTTAGATTTAAATTTAGGGTATGTATGAAATTAGTGGTCACTGAGGGTTTTTTGGTAATATTTGTTAAGTACTTCAGTGTGTGTTTATTGTATGGTTGTAGTATCCTGTTTATGTCATATGAATGTTCTACCCAGCTGCCCATTAAGGTATCTCATTTGTATTTGGCTGCATTGTATCACATTTCTGCTATTTGTATGTTCTATTATGGTATGCCAGGGTTCAATAAATACCAAGTGTCAGGTCACTAAAGCGACTAGAAATTACTCTCTGATGCGGGGGGTTTTCCTTGCTCTGTACTGCCACAGGACACTCCCTTAAGATTAATGGAGAAGGGTTAGAGAGATGCACTTTATCAGCAGCGCTGCAGAAGATATGTAGTGCAACCAATCTAAACCAATCACAATTTTCAGAAGACTGTGTTCGTGAGAAACTAGCTCAACTTAAAGTAGACAAAGCGATGGGACCGGATGGGATACACTCTAGAATACTGAGGGAACTTGGGGACGTTCTAGCAACTCCACTGACTGACCTTTTCAATGCCTCGTTGGAGTCGGGAGTGGTGCCAAAGGACTGGAGAGAGGCTCATGTGGTGCCTTTACACAAAAGCGGAAGTAAGGATGTGGTTGAAAACTACAGGCAGGTTAGTTTAACTTCGGTGGTGAGTATATTATTGGAAACGCTGCTGAAAGAGAAAATAGTGAGGTTTCTGGAGTCCAGCGGATTACAGAATCCGAGGCAGCATGGATTCACCAGAGGCAGGTCTTGTCAGACAAATCTGATTGATTGCTTTGACTGGGTGACCAGGGAGTTGGACCGAGGGAGAGCTCTAGATGTGGTGTATTTAGATTTCAGTAAAGCCTTTGACACTGTTCCTCACAGGCAACTTATAAACAAACTGAGCACCCTAGGGATGGACCCTAAAGTTACTGCTTGGGTTAGAGATTGGTTGGGTGGGAGGCGACAAAGAGTACAAGTAAATGGAGCTCACTCTGAGGAGAAGGATGTTACCAGTGGTGTGCCCCAGGGATCTGTCCTTGGTCCGATTCTTTTTAACAGCTTTGTTAGTGATATAGCGGAAGGGCTGTCGGGTAAGGTTTGCCTCTTTGCAGATGATACCAAAATCTGCAATAGAGTAGACACCCAGGAAGGTGTAGATAACATGAGGAGGGATCTAGCTAAGCTTAAAGAATGGTCTAGAATTTGGCAGCTGGGATTTAATGTTAAAAAATGTAAGGTCATGCATTTGGGCTGCAGCAATCCAAGGGAGCAATATAGTATAGGGGGTGAAGTACTTTTGTCCACTAAGGAAGAGCGGGACCTAGGCGTGGTTGTGTCTGATGATCTTAAAGTAGCTAAACGGGTAGAAAAGGCGACGGCAAAAGCTAGAAGGATGCTTGGGTGCATACGGAGAGGAATGGCTAGCAGAAAAAAGGAGGTGATAATGCCTCTGTATAAGTCTTTGGTGCGACCTCATTTGGAGTATGGTGTGCAATTCTGGAGACCGCACCTTCAAAAGGATGTGAACAGGATGGAGTCGGTGCAGAGGGTGGCTACTAAAATGATTAGTGGGCTTCATTATAAAGCATATGAGGACAGACTTAAGGATCTTAATATGTACACCTTAGAGGAAAGGTGGGATAGAGGTGATATGATTGAGATGTTTAAATACCTCCGTGGCATAAATGTTCAGGGAGAGAGCCTCTTTCAATTGAAAGCAAGTTCTGCTATGAGGGGACATGGGATGAGGGTGAAGGGAGATAGATTCAGGAGTGATATGCGGAAATATTTCTTTACAGAAAGAGTAGTGGATCCATGGAATAGTCTCCCAGTGGAGGTGGTAGAGATGAGGACAGTAACTGAATTCAAAAAAGCATGGGACCAACACAGAGGATCTCTAAAGGTAAAAAGTGGACTGTTGTAGTTGTTGTTATGGAAGGACAGACTAGATAGGCCATGTGGTCTTTTTCTGTCATCATGTTTCTATGTTTCTGAAGTCTTCCCATATCAGGAGCTTACCACCATGCATCTCTCTCAGAGTTTGAGACCGGCTCGAGACCAACGTGAGGAGTTCTTGCAGGAAATCTTGCTCTGTCTCATGAGCCTTGAGACTCACTGGAGTTCCTGCACTGTGCTGTGAGAACCATGCAGTGCACAGAGCAAGCAGCTCCCATTACCAGCGTATTGTGTTAGCCAACTTTTAAAAAAGTAATTGCTTTTGGAAATTTTGAATAGTTTGCAAAATGTTTTTCTATTTCTGGCATTGCTCGGATCCTTTGCTGGGATTTATAACAGGTTACATATAGCAGAGGACCGTGGGTTAGTGGCTGGGCGATGGCGGATTGGCTTCCATGGGGGTCAGGGTTAGCTGGGAAGCATGTGGTTCGTTACATGGGGAGGAGGGAGCTTGGGGAGATGATTCGCTGGTTCTCTAGGTGGCAAGGGTTAGCTAGAGGGAATGTAGTTAGCTGCATGGGGGAAGGTTAACTAGGAGAATGGCTAACTGGCTTGACTCGGGGAGGAAGGAGATGGTGGGTGAGAGAGAGAGAGAGAGATGTGACTGCGTAGGGTTGGGTGGGTGAAGAAAGATTGGGTAGGGAGGAGGCTGATGTCTGTATTTCTGCCACTGTCCTGATTGACTAAGGTTTCGTTTCCCCTAGATATAGAATGGGAAGCAGAGAAATCAGGTTCTAAAGATCTATAGCAGACCTGATCATGTGACTCCCCCTTCTTTTCAACCTACCCTGGCTCCCTCTCCAATACCAATTCCAATACAAAGTTCTCATCGTTGTACATCGCACATTACATACCGGTACTCCACAATATCTTGCCGATCTATCACATCTGCACCTCCCATCCCATGGCTCTCCGTTCTATTCACAACCACCGTCTCTCTCCCCTCCCCGGCTCGTGCACATTTGGAATGTGCATGCCACGCTGTATTCTTCTCTCTTGGTCCAGCACTCAAGCTCCTTACCATCTAGCATCTGAGCAGAGCAATTCTTCCCCAGGTTCAAGGTGATGCTGAAGACTCACTTCTTTGGCATCACCTTTGACCTTCCACCAATGCCCGCCCTCCCTCCTACCCAGGCTCACACTGCTTAAGTCGCCCCTTGGTCCAACTCTCCCTAGGTTCATGTATATAACCCGTCCCTCCTCTTCTATCTTCTCTGGGTGCCCTATCCTCTTTTCTGTCCCATCTTGTTTTCGGCGTTCTTTCCTCTCTTTTTAGTAGCTATTTATTTGTTTTTGTACACCGCCTTGATGTTTCGGCCCAAGCAGTTAATCAAATGTAATAAAAGATAGACCTCAAAAAGGATCCCTCTCTCCTCGCTCCCATACACACAGTCTAACTTTGGAGATAATAGGTTGGGGGAGTCTCAGCCTTTGGTGCCTAAATTTTTGGGCTGGCTCCAAAAGTGAAAGAAAATTTATCAAGGCTTGATATCTATGCTGTTCTAAGGTATACATTACTGCTGACATCATATCATATTGGTATCTATTATTGCCTCTACCTCTAAATTCAACTCATTATTGTAATGGTCTATTAAGCTGACACAATGGCTATTTTGCTATTGAAAGCTGAATATTGTTTACTACGTTGGGTGAATCTCTTCATAACAGCAGTTAATAAACCCTAATAAATAAGAAATAAATAAATGCGATCAAATGCAAAGCTATTCATATAGGGAAAAATAAGCCAACTCTAGGCACACAATGGATTCCATATTAGGAATCACCATCCAGGAAAAAGATCTTGGAGTCATTGTGCACAATGTCTGATGCAGAAACCCTCAGTCAAGCGAGCAAATAGAGCATTAGGAATTATTCGAACAACAAAACAAAACCAAGAATATCATAACGCTCTGTGTAAGTCCATGTTGTAGTTCGTCACCTCGTCTCAAAAAGAGAGATAGAACTAGAAAAAATACAGAGAAAGGTGATAATGATAAAGGAAGGAAGATGTAGCCAGCCAGAGGGACTGAGAGAGAAAGGAGATATGCCCACTGGTACTCTGGCACTTGTTTTGATTTTGTTTTTTGTTCTACTATGCACCAAGTAAAGAAAAAACACATGAAAAACTTACTGTTGTCCCATCATTTCCAAACCAAAGATGGCACAGAAGCAGACATGTTTTGTTGCTGTTTTCCAGATATTTTCAGTGCCAGCATATCCTTATCCAAGGGCCAATTGTTCAACCACAACAGGAAGTCCCCCTCACCCAATATGGCTAGATATGTATGAGGATACATTTAGCTGCATTAAGAGATGGCACTGGAGCGAGGAGGTGCCAGAAAACAGCAGAGTGGTTCATATTTTCAGGTCTACATGCTGCACTACCCCACCCCCTCCGCTGCTCCTCCCACCACCATCCTCCTCCTGTCGCCACCGCCCCCCCCCCCCCAAATTCTTCTCATTTTGTAGTGGCCAGACTCCATTTTGAATGCTGCCACAAGACAAGACAAGATGGATTCAGAGGACAGCTTAACTGTTTTGAAAGTGGCAGCATCGGCCCGATTCCATTTTGAGCTGCCGCCGCCACTTTCAAAACCAAGTCGAGCTGCCCACCAGGATCTGCCACCTTAGTCCACCCAGTAGATGGGCCGGCCCTGTGCAAAGCAATTCTCCAACCACTGCTAGTGAATTTTATGCTCTTCGCCCTTTGACCTGCTCACTGCCATTGGAGTGCCCTGGTTTTGGTTCCTAGCACTGGCATCTGTTCTTTGAGTTTGCTCAGGTGGGGCTCCCAGCCATCGTCCAACAGTAACGTCAAGTAGCCAGATTCTAGAAGGAATCATGCAGCTCAGAAATGTCATTATAATGGCTAGAGGTGATCAGTGAAAAAAAATAGGGGCAGACTCCTGGATAGCTGTAAATAAAGGCTCCTGGCACCAGATCCAAATCCCGCTTCTGACTGAACCGGAAGCCCAAAGGATCAGAAGGAACCGGCCCAGCCCAAAAGAAAGCAAACCCTGGAGAGAGACCATGAGTTTGCATGGTGTCAGCGATGGAGTCTCATGTCACATATCAATATGCGTTCTTGAATAGAGCAGTGCTTTAATTTTCACGGTTAGTTGGGTTACTTTGCTCTTAACAGTAAAGCCATTGCAGACATATACTGCAGTATATTAATAAAGGGAGCAGGCCAAGGACTGATCTGACAGTTCACTGACGGCGTTGTGCCTGTCATTCAGAGGGATTCAAGTTGAATTCCCAGGGCAGGACTTCTTGCTGGGGTTGGCGATATTGCGATATTCAAATCCCACTAGAGGACAGCAACCTTGGGCCGGAAGGACTGGGGTTTCTAGCCCCACCGGTGCTCCTTGTGGTCTTGGTCAAGCCACTTAACCCTCCATTGCCCATGTTCCCTGTAAGTATTAGTGTATATGTCTCATATCCCCTTGCGTTAAATGTATCCCCCAATTGTGTTGTGACCATTTTGATTGAAGAATAAGGTGGTATACAAAACTGCCTAAATAAAGGCAGCATTCACTGCTCCTGGGGAAGGGAGGGGGGTTCCAGTCATGTAATGGCAACACCTAGTGGGTGTATTTAAGACCCTTGATCACAGGGTTCCAGAAGAATCCATGCTGTGTGGGCCCCAGTCTGTCACTGCGACGACTGAACTAAGATAGATTGACAGGAGATAATAAAAAGGCGGAAAAATCCCCAGGAAGTTGCAAAAGACAACCCATGACTGCAGCACTGTTTCCAAATGAGTCAGATGCTGAAAGGGTCTACCAATCTGTTTGCTGTAACATCAGCATAAGGGTCAATAGAGAAACTGTGTGAATAAGTTCAGCCCAGTTTCCTACGACCTTGAAAGACAGATACAGGCAACCGAAGAACAGGGTGCAGGAATGTGCAGCAGGCGTGGAGTGCTAAATGTAACACACCAAGGGCAGGATAGGAGTTAATTAAAAAGAAACAAACATATTGAAGAAAGAAACGAGACAAAGTCTGGGAAAAACTACAAAGGGATGAGAGAGAGAAAAATCAAGAGAAGACTATCTGTGTGTTCACATGCGAGTACGTGCTGGAAGGCCTATAAAAAGGAAGTAGGAGAACTGCACATGGGAGAGTTAGGGGAGCAGGACATGGAGGTGTGCTGGACCAACCTCTCTTTCTTACTGGGTAGGCTTATGCTATCTGCTTGCTAGGTGCAATCAGATAATATACTCGGTAATAATGATTTCTTGTTAAAGCACTGCTATAATCAGTTTTGTATTATTAGCATGTGTATGTGTGCCGGGAGGGAAGGGGGAAGTGTATAGCAGGGGAAGACTCTCTCGGGTAAGTCCCCAACACTTCAGAGTCACTAGTGAGTGTCCAAGGAGTATAGCCTCCGAACCTGAGCATAAGGTAGCCGCTAACAATGCCGAAAGGGGAAGGAAATTAACCAGGCCCTCCACCCCCCAATATAAAAAGCACGCTGGATGCCATAAACGGAGGGTTTGTTTTTGAGCGATACTGCCAACCGTTCCCACTTACAAGCATCACTAATGCTTACTTTTATAGCGCTCCGAGACGTACACGTCAGCACTGTACAGCAGTAAGAATAATTCAGTTACAGTATGTCTCTTCCTCAAGCAGCTTCCAGTTTATGTGCTGACACAAACACAGATAAAGCGACTTGCCCACGGTTACAAAAAGTGTCAGAGGCAGTAGTGGGATTCAAATTCTGGCTTCCCTGATTCTTAGCCCATTACTTTAACCACTAGGCCACTTCCTCTCCCATTTAAAGATCTCTGACTACACTTCTGCTGAACTGCGATATTGTCCTGACCTATCATTAGCTACTACAGTCATCGCGCTCTTTTAAAGTGCGGGCCAAGGCTGTCGCTGGACAAACCCACCAGCATCCTGAGCAAGGTAAAGACCCCCTCCAACAATTCAGCCGGCTTGGAGAAAAGGGGAGGGGGGCACAAGGGTGGTATTCCCTTCCAATGACATGGCTGGCCGGCCACTCAATTACTACCAGAGCTTGTGCAGCTCCAACATCAACTGCTCCCTTGTCTTTCCCGCCCCATCAGCACTCCGAAACACTAACTCTTTCCTCCGTCTTCTGGCATGCCATGATTCCTGTAGAGTTAGAATGTGCTCCAAGTACTGTACTTTTCCTTAAAAATAGTGTGAGCTCCGAGACACTATGTGGCTCAAGCTTACTTAGAGACACTCTATGCTGGAACAAAACAGCCGATCCAGAGGCGGGCAGCAGCAAGCCTCCAGAAAAGCGGAGTGGGAAGGTAGGAAGTGTTACTGAGGGAAGAGAGTCAGAGGGTCAGTGAGAGCTACCACTGCTTCCTAGATATTGCAGAGCCCAGCTTTGCACATGCATTATTGAAACTAAAGCTTATATACATATATAAAATGTCACCGATTTCCATTGTTATATTAATACTAGCAGAGTTTTTATTACACCATATAGAGTTCCTGTTTTTTACCCAACACTGTGAACCACCATATAATTACCACGAGGCTTGTTTGTAAATGCAACACTCAAAAACCACAGAGCCGTCAAACTCTGCCACTTGCCATTGGCGGCAACTTGCCTGGCAGGAGCAACAGCGGAACATAATTGTCCCATAAACTGAAGAGGGAAGGATTTTATTCATAAACATGACAACCGCCTATCTACAGCCTGGCAAGGAGAGCGCAGCTTGGGCACTGCCAAGCTTAAGGAGCCTCTCCATCAAAAATAATACCATTCTCTAACTTGTCTATACCTATGCAGCAGAAAGTAACTCGCCTCTAACACACACTGGAAAAGTGTGAGCTAAATACTAACATTTTAAAATAAATATAATGGATAAATGGTATTTTCTAACTATAAACTATAAACACACACAAACCACAGCGTGTCTAATTGGAAAGGAAAAGCTTGGGTTGGAAATGTATTTAGAGAATGCAAACCTGCCAAGATATGCACCAGGCTCCTCAAAGTACTTTATTTGCCTCTTAGGTTTGTACAGTCAACTCTCCTCAGGTTTCATCACAAGTTTATCATGAATCAGTCAGCAGTGAAATTTGGAAACATTAGTATGCACTCCCTCAAAAGCAAACCTATAGCTCCAAAGGCAAGCTGAGCATTCAGGGAGATGAGGAACTCAATGGGGACAATCAGAACTACATCTCCCTGCATGCAATGCTGGAGAACCAGGATGACCTCAACTTGTCCTGCCAGACATCAGCTATATGGTCAACATACGTACAGAGGTTTAAAAAAGTAAATCACTTGGAGAAAAAAAATGAAAATGTTTTCTTTGAAAGAATAAAAACACTTTGTATAGGTCACTTTATTCAGAAAAATGGATGCTCGGGTCTATACACTCAAAACGGCGTTAACTTTTTTTTTTTTTTTTTTTTTTTTATATAAAAGGACTCTGAATACAGAGCCTTTTATAAAATAAATTCAACACTACCAAAGAAGCCTCTAGATTTAGTGCCACACACACAGAAAGCACAGTTACTTACCTGTAACAGGTGATCTCTGGGAACAGCAGGAATAAGTCTTCACATATGGGTACGTCGGTACCGACGGAGCCTGCGCGGGAACGCTCCCCAGCTTCCCAAAAAGGAAAGCTTTTGGGAGCATCCCACAGCGCCTGCACGCTGCCTTCCCGCCTTTCCTAACCGCCTCTCCCCAGTTCGAGTTTTAAAGCTGAGACAAAGAGAGAGAGGAAAGAAAAGATAGAGAGATACAACTCCTAGGGGAGGTGGGGAGGTTGTGAAGACTTATTCCTGCTGTTCCCAGAGATCACCTGTTACAGGTAAGTAACTGTGCTATCTCCAGGAACAAGCAGGAATGAGTCTTCACATATGGGGACTCCCTAGCTAGAGATGCCTGGGAGATCCCCAAGGTTATGAGACCCTGAGAAGGGCTCTACCTCCTCCTATAGATCTCAGGCATCCATCCAGGGAAGGAGGGCAGGAGTTAAGAATGGAACAGGTGTTTGAGAACAGCCTGACCAAACAAGGAATCCCGGCGGGAGTCCTTGTCCAAACAGTAATGGGCTGTGAAGGTATGAACTGAGGCCCAGGTGGCCGCTCAACAGATCTGGTCGATGGACACAGAATTTAGATGAGCCATAGAGGTGGCCATGGCCCTCACATTATGAGCTGTGACATGGCCCTCCAGAGAAAGGTTCTTACTCTGGTAGGCGAAAGAAATACACTGAGCAATCCAATTGGACAGTGTCCTCTTAGAGACTGGAAGTCCCAAATGAGAGGGATCAAAGGCAACAAAGAGTTGAGAAGACTTTCTATGTTGCTGTGTCCTTTGTAAGTAAAAGGCAAGAGCTCTCTTACAATCCAGGGTATGAAGATTTCTCTCTGCACTTGATGCATGAGGACCTGGAAAAAAGACAGGTAAATACACCTCTTGATTAAGATGAAAAGGTGAGACCACTTTAGGCATAAATTGTGGATTGGTCCTAAGGACTACCTTATCATGATGGAACCTTGTATAAGGTGGATTAGCCACTAAGGCCTGCAGTTCACTGATGCGGCGAGCTGAGGTGACTGCAATGAGGAAAATAACCTTCCAGGAAAGAAATTTCAAGGAGGTGGTGGCTAAGGGTTCAAAAGGTGGCTTCATAAGCTGACCAAGAACCAGATTTAAGTCCCATGCCACCGAAGGAGGCCTAATGGGAGGTTTAGTTAAAGTTAGGCCTCTCATGAATCTTGCAATAAGAGGATGAGAGGAAATAGGCTGTCCATTGATAGGTTTAAGGGATGCTGCAATAGCACTCAAATGGACCCTTACTGAATTTGTCTTAAGGCCTGCATTGGAGAGATGCAGGAGATATTCCAATAGAGAATTCAAAGGTAGTGCTAGAGGATCAAGATCCTTCTCAGTACACCAAATGGAAAACCTTTTCCATTTAAAAGCATAGGAACGTCTAGTAGAAGGTTTTCTGGAAGCATGGAGGATATCCTTCACCTGCTGGGAAAGATTCCAACCTTGAAGGTCTAGGCCTTCAGCAACCAAGCTCTGAGGTGAAGGGACTTGGGGTTTGGGTGCCACAAAGTCCCCTCCTCCTGGGACAGAAGGTCTGGAGCAGCTCCCAAGTCTAGGGAGGGAGCTTGAGAGAGATGCAGAAGTAGAGGGTACCACACTTGGCGTGGCCAGCGTGGAGCTATGAGGATCATAGATCCTTGATCCCTCTGGAGCTTGAACAGAGTCTTGGGAATTAAGGTAATGGGTGGAAAGGCATACAGGAAGTCTTGACCCCAATGAAGGAGGAAGGCATCCTTGGCCTGAACTCCCTGACACGGAATTCTGGAACAGAATCGGGGAAGTTTGGCATTCCACGGACTTGCAAAGAGGTCTATGTCCGGGGTTCCCCACTCTTGAAAGATTCTGAGTACCTGATCCATCTGCAGGGACCATTCGTGTGGAAGCAGAACTCGACTGAGTCTGTCTGCCCAAGAGTTTTGGATTCCTGGAAGGTATACGGCCAGGAGATGGATTTGATGCTCTCTGGCGAAGGCCCACAATCTTAAAGCTTCGTTGCAAAGCAACAGAGAGCCAGTTCCTCCTTGCTTGTTTATGTAAAACATGGCTACCTGATTGTCCGTATGAATGAGGACTGTCTTGTAGCTGAGCAGGGTATGGAAGACCTTGAGAGCTAGAAAAACTGCTCGGAGCTCCAAGTGGTTGATATATAGAGAGGTCTCCTGTGGAGACCAAGTGCCCTGAGTGGAGAGGTCTTGCAGATGAGCTCCCCAACCTGTTTGGGAGGCATCTGTTGTGAGGGTTGCCTGGGGCAACAACTGTTGGAAGGGGGACCCCAGCAACAGATTTTGGGTGGACTTCCACCACTGGAGAGACCAAAAGAGGCGCCTGGAGGTTGCTATTTTGTCTGACAGGGCCCCTGATGCTTGAGTCCACTGGGTGGACCAAGTCCATTGAGCTGCTCTCATGTGAAGGCGAGCATAGGGGACCACATGCACTGTGGATGCCATGTGGCCTAGCAGTTGTAGCATCTCCTGGGCAGTTAAATGGCTCTTTGACTGAATCTGGGAGGCTAACTGCACTAGGCGTAGGCAACGGGCCTGAGGAAGATAGGCCCTTGCAGTGGTAGTATCTAGCCAGGCACCTATGAACTCTAGGGACTGAGTAGGGGTGAGCTGGGACTTTGGGAGGTTTACCACAAGTCCCAGATACTGCAGAATGCGCCTTGTGCAGTCCAGGGAAGTCTGGGCCTCTGACTGAGATGGAGCTTGGATGAGCCAGTCGTCCAGGTATGGGAATACAAATATTCACAGAGTGCGTAGAAATGCAGCTACTACTGCCATGCATTTGGTGAACACTCTTGGAGCAGAGGCCAGACCGAAAGGAAGCACCCTGTATTGGTAATGCTTTCCTTGGAAAAGAAAACGGAGGAACCTTCTGTGAGATGGATGGATGAGGACATGTGTGTACGCATCCTTGAGATCTAGAGAACAAAGCCAATCCTGACTCTGAAGGTATGGAAGGAGAGTGCCCAGAGAAAGCATCTTGAATTTCTCCTTGCATAGAAATTTGTTCACTTCTCTGAGATCTAATATGGGTCTGTAGCCCCCTGTTTTCTTTGGGATCAGAAAGTAGGGGGAGTAAAACCCTGACCCCTGTTGAAGAAGAGGTACTTCTTCTATTGCCCCTTGGGCAAGAAGGGTAGCCACCTCCTGACCTAGAAGGTCGAGGAGAGATGTTGGAGAATTGAAATGTCTCGCCATGGTGTGAGGAGGAAGGTTTGAGAAATGAAGTTTGTAGCCCTCCCTTATGATGGAGAGGGTCCACTGCTCTGCTGTAATTTGCTCCCACCTGGGAGCAAAATGAGCTAACCTTCCTGGAATGGTGAGAGGCTCTGGCTGTTTCAGAGCCAGAAAGGCTAAGTTCTCTAGCATCAAGTCAAAAGCCCTGAGGAGGCTAGGTCTGCTGAGTTGCAACAGCCCCTGTAGGCTTAGGCCTGGCCTGTTTAGGTTGCTGACGCTTAGCAGCAAAACGACCTGTAGATGATTGTTGGCCAGAAGCAGGATGGAATCTGCCTTTCTTGAAAAAAGACTTCTTGAAAGGTTTTTTCTTGGCAGGAATGGAGGTTGACTTTGAAAGTCTATCCAAAGCAGAATTTTCTGCATCCATTTGAGTGGCTTTTATTTGCCAATCTTTGCCAAACAGGTTTTCTCCTGTACAGGGAAGATTTCCCAAGCCATCCTGGACCCAAGATTCTAGATCAGAAGCCTGGAACCAAGCAATTCTGCGAGCAGCTATGGCAATGGCTGAAGCTCTGCTGGAACCCTCAAAGGAGTCAAAAGCTGCACGGTTGGAAAACTTTGAAATATCTTGAGTATGCTTAAGCCAAATAAGAAATTCTTCCCTTTTATCCTCTGGAAGAAAAGGGAGGAAAGTGTGCAGCTTATCTGCAACTTCTTTCAGAAACATACCCCTTTAAAGACTATAGGAGTTGATTCTGGCAATGAGCATACTGGCTTGGAAGATTTTCCTACCAAAAGCATCCAAGGTCCTGCATTCTCTTCCTGGAGGAGCAGAGGAGTGTCTCTTTGCACTCTTGATCCTTTTCATAGCTGACTCCACCACAATAGAATGGTGAGGAAGCTGTGTTTTATGAAACCCAGGACAAGGAGGGACACGGTACATAGTGTCCAATCTACGAGAATGAGGAGAGATAGTGAGAGGAGTCTCCCATAAGTCAATCATGTGATCATAAAGAATCTCATGAATTGGCAAGGTGACTGCCTCCTTAGGAGCCTTAGAATAACCTAAAATATCCAATTTTTTAGCTCTAGGCTCTAATTCAGAGGATACTGAAATAGAGAGCCCTTTAGCCACTTCTCTTAAGAAGTCTTGAAAGGACAAGTCTTCTGGAGGAGACATTCTTCTTTTTGGAGAAGAAGGCTCTTCAGGAAGGGCTATGGATACTTCAGCAGATGCCTCCGATGCATCAGAATCTTCGGAGGAATCAAAGTATCGACTGTCAGGGTGCTCTTTCAAAGCTCGATACGCGTACCGAGCCGTATCGACATCGGGCGTTATCGGTACCGGTTCGGTACCGATAGGCATCCCTAGGCAGGGAACCGCTGCAGACGACACCATGGCTGATGTCGATGCAGTCGGTACCGGTACCGGCATTGGTGCCGGTACCTGGGCCGATACCGACAACGGAGTTTGTTGTGGTATCAGCGGCATCGCAGCTTGAATGAAGGCCGTGATAGCCTGCTGCATGGATAGAACATTCTGATCCATCGACGCCATGAATGCCTGGAATTCGGTACCGGAAGGTTGTGCCGGTACCCCAGAGCATTCTAACAGGTGATCGGTCGAGGCCGTGCCATCGATGTCAACCTGTAACCCCATAGGTGGAGCTTTGGAAGCCGGAGCTTCCCGCCGGGGTAGTTTTGCCGGTGCAGGATCCTCGAGGGCAAGCCCGGAGGCATCTCGATGCTTGCAAGGAGATCTACCCTTCGAGGACCGGCTGGATTTATGTTTGGTTACCTGAGATCCATGGTAGGAAGAAGCAGCCCTGGAAGACGTCGATGCCACTGAAGCTGCATCAGAGGGAAACAGCACATGGAGCTTGGCTGCTCGGTTCTGTAAACCTCGTTTAGACCTAAAGGAGCAGGACGAACAATCCAAAATGGAGTGGTCAGGACCCAAACATTTGAGACACCATTCATGGGTGTCGGTAACAGAAATAGTACCGCTGCACTTAGTGCATTTTTTAAACCTGGAGGCTGGTTTTTCCATGAGGAAAATTTTTTGTGAGGCCTAAGGCCCAAAAGAGGAAAAACACACTAAGTGAGGGAAAATATGTTTTTTGTTTTTTGGGGGGGTTTTTTTAGAAGAAAAGAAAGACCGGTGGTACCGGTCCGACGTCGGAAGGCAGACGCGCGACCAAAGAAATAAAATAAAACAAAGAACTTCTTCAGCAGTTACAGGAACACGACCTGCTGGCTCCGCGGAAAAGAAGAACTGGGGAGAGGCGGTTAGGAAAGGCGGGAAGGCAGCGCGCAGGCGCTGTGGGATGCTCCCAAAAGCTTTTCTTTTTGGGAAGCTGGGGAGCGTTCCCGCGCAGGATCCGTCGGTACCGACGTACCCATATGTGAAGACTCATTCCTGCTTGTTCCTGGAGATAGCGTAGTTACTCACCTGTAACAGGTGTTCTCCAGGAGCAGCAGGAATCAGTCCTCACTTATGGGTGAAGTCGGCGCCGACGGAGCCCTCGCGGAGCAATTTTCCCCAGCTTTCAAAGAAAGCCTTTGGGAATTGCAGCGCGCATGCGCGGTCCTCTTCCCGCCCAAGGGTGCCATCTTAGCCAGTCAGATGACATAGCTAAAAAAGACAGCATAAAAATTTGCAAAAAAACTAAAGCAGATGATTGCAACTCCAAGGGGAGGAGGGAGGGTTGTGAGGACTGATTCCTGCTGCTCCTGGAGAACACCTGTTACAGGTGAGTAACTACGCTTTCTCCAGGACCAAGCAGGAAGTCAGTCCTCACTTATGGGACTCCCAAGCTTAAGGCTACCGGAGACCCTAAGCACAAAAATGAGCTCCCTCTAGCTCAGCAGCACAGAAGGAAGGAATCTTCGCTGAATTATTACCCACCGGTAGCCCACATCCGGGATGGAGGGTAGGAGTTGCTCAAACCTCAAAGAGATTACGGAGGACTGCCTGTCCGAAAGCACTGTCCCTGCGGGACTCCCTCTCGAGACAGTAATGGACCGCAAAGGTCTGGCTCGAAGACCAAGTAGCGGCCCGGCAGATGTCTGCCAGCGGAAAAGAGCGGAGGTAAGCCACTGTCGTAGCCTTTGCCCGAACGCAATGAGCCGTGACTCGACCTTCCAAGGAGAGTCCGGCTGCCCCATAAGCCCAAGTGATACAGTCCGCAACCCAGATGGACAGAGTACGCTTGGAGACCAGGAGCCCCAATTTATTGGGGTCAAAAGACACAAAAAGCTGAGCAGCTTTACGGTGCTCCCGCATACGGTCAAGGTAGAAGTTCAATGCCCTTCTACAGTCCAGGGTATGGAGGACCGTTTCAGCTCGGCTGGAGTGTGGTCTGGGAAAGAAGGTCGGAAGTACCACCTCCTGATTGATGTGAAAGGGGGAGACCACTTTTGGAAGAAATTTTGGGTGAGTCCGTAGGACTACCCTATTTTTGTAGAACCGAGTGTAAGGGGGATCAGACACGAGGGCCTGCAATTCACTTACGCGCCTAGCGGAAGTGAGGGCTATCAAGAACAATGTTTTCCAAGAAAGAAAACGGAGAGAACAGGTAGCCATAGGTTCAAAAGGCGGACAGGTGATCCGCTGCAAAACCACATTCAGATCCCAGTCAGGCGCTGGCGGGCGGAGAGGTGGTTTAAGTAGAAGGAGACCTCGGAGAAACCTCGCTACGAGAGGGTCGCTGGAAAGAGGTCTGCCGTCCACCGGTACATGATGTGCTGAAAGAGCACTGAGGTGAACTTTGACGGAGTTGGACTGAAGTCCCAGATTAGAGAGGTAGAGCAAGTACTGCAAGATCACCGACACCGAGCAGGAGAAGGGATCCTGAGATTGCTGGGTACACCAAACGGAAAAGCGACGCCATTTAAGGGCGTAGCATTTGCGGGTAGAAGGTCGCCGAGAAGCTAAGATGACCTCTTCCACCTCTGCCGGCAGGAGAAGGGGAGCAAGGACTACCCTCTCAGCAGCCAGGCCATTAGATTGAGAGATCTGAGGTTGGGGTGTAGCAGAGACCCCTGATCTTGAGTGAGGAGATCCGGTTGAAACCCCAGAGGGAATGGATCCTCCACCGCTAATTGCAGCAGGAGTGGAAACCACGGCTGTCTGGGCCAGCGAGGAGCGATCAGGATCATGGAAGCTTTGTCTCGGAGAACCTTGAAAAGAGTTCGAGAGACTAGCGGGATGGGAGGAAAAGCATACAGAAGGCTCTCCGCCCATGAGAGTAGAAAAGCGTCTGCCGCAACTCGAAGGGGATGCGGCTGACGAGAGCAGAAGCGAGGAAGTTGCCGGTTGAGAGGGCTGGCAAAGAGATCCATCGTGGGGAGGCCCCACTTTAGAAAGAGCTTCTGAACTACCAAGGGATCCAGGCGCCACTCGTGCGGCTGGAGGATCCTGCTGAGTTTGTCTGCCAGGCAATTTTCTTGGCCTGGGAGATAAACTGCCTTGAGAAGAACGCCGTGACTGACGGCCCAAGAGCAGAGCTTCTGTGCCTCCCGACAGAGAGGGAAGGAGCCCGTGCCCCCCTGCTTGTTCACGTAGAACATGGCAACTTGATTGTCCGTCTGGACAAGGACGGACTGGTGAGAGGTCAGGTGGGAGAAGGCCTTGAGAGCCAGGCGGATCGCTCTGAGCTCCAGGAAGTTGATCTGCTGAGCAGACTCCCACGTGGTCCAGAGGCCCTGAGTACGTGCCTCCTGGCAATGTGCTCCCCAGCCCAGGAGGGATGCATCCGTTGTCAGCACCCGGGCCGGCTAAGGTGACTGGAAAGGCATGCCGAGTACCAGGTTCGGCCGATGAAGCCACCACTGGAGAGACGAGATCAGCTTGTTGCCACTGCTGGCGGAGACACCATTGAGCAGGCCGCATATTCAGGCGGGCATTGGGGGTCACATGGACGGTGGAAGCCATATGGCCGAGTAGTCTCAGGAAGCGCCTGGCGGAGACCAGGGGCTGGCTGCGAAAACGGTCGGCTAGGTCCATGAGCCATTGAGCTCTGTCGAGCGGTAGGAACGCTCGTGCCTGAGGAGTGTGCAGCCTTGCGCCGATGAACTCGAGATCCTGTGAGGGGAGCAAAGTGGACTTTGCGAAGTTTATAACAAAGCCCAAGTACTGCAGAAGAGTCACCGTGCGGCGTGTGGCGTTGGTGACCTCCGGAGCGGACGCTGCCCTGATGAGCCAGTCGTCGAGGTACGGAAAGACAGAGGCCGTGAAGCCGGAGATGGGCCGCCACCACCGCGAGACATTTTGTGAAGACTCGCGGTGCGGAGGACAGGCCAAAGGGTAGTACTCTGTACTGGTAATGATTTCCGGCCACCACAAACCTTAGGTACTGGCGGTGGCTTGGGTGGATAAGGATGTGCGTGTAGGCATCCTTTAGATCCAAGGAGCATAGCCAATCTCCCTGCTGGAGGTAGGGCAGAAGGATTCCAAGGGTAAGAATCTTGAACTTTTCCCACACGAGGAATTTGTTGAGGTTGCGCAAGTCCAGGATGGGTCTGAGGCCTCCTGTCCTTTTTGGTACTAGAAAATACCTGGAATAAAAGCCTTGACCTTTCAGGTGGTGGGGCACCGGTTCCACCGCCTGTTCCTGTAGAAGACCTGCTAACTCCTGAAGGAGTAAGTCCCTGTGCAGAGGGGGTCGTGGAGGTTCTCCCGGAAAATAGGAGGGAGGGACCTGGTGGAAGTGGAGAAGATAGCCTTCTCGCACGACTTGAAGCACCCAGGCATCTGAGGTGATGCTGGACCACCTGTGGGCGAAGTGAACCAGCCGGCCTCCGGTGCTGGGAGGAACCAGCGGGGGGGAGAGGCTATGCTTAAGGAGTCAAAAACCCCCACCCTGCTGAGCAGGGGCTGGTGGTGCAGGCTTGGGGGCTTGCTGCCTACGGGACCCGTTACCCCGTCCCTTGGCCTGCTGGCCCTGTTGGGGAGCTGCAGGGGCCTGATATTGGGGGTATTGTTTGTTGGCAGCCGCCTTCCTCGGGTAAAAGGACTTCTTTCCCGAGCCCTTCTTTTTCTGGGAAGGGGCGGAGGTCTTCCTAGAAAGCCTAGTCCTGGTGAGAGTCTCCGTCTCAATTTGTGCAGCCTTTTCAGCCATGGGCTTGCCAAAGAGGTTTTCGCCTCGGCAGGGGACATCGACCAACTTGTCTTGCACCCAGGGCTCAAGGTCAGACGACTGAAGCCAAGCCTGTCGGCGGGCACCGATGCCGGCTGCGGCCACTCGAGCCGATGCTTCAAAGCCATCATAGGCTGCTCGGGATATGAATTTTGAGCATTCCCGAATGCCAGTGGACAAGGCCAGGAACCTCCGCAAGGGTTCCTCGGACAAACCAGCGGAGAATCCGGCTAGCTCTTTAGCCAGGTCTCGGAGATACATGCCCATGTATAGCTGGTAGGTCTGGACATGACACGCAAGCATAGAGCCCTGGAAACACTTCTTACCAAGGCCATCCAGGTTACGGGCCTCCCTGCCAGGAGGCACCGAGGAGTGCATCTTCTGGCTCTTAAGACGATGCATGGCCGATTCCACTACCATGGAATGGTGTGGTAACTGTGCTTTTTGGAAGCCAGGGCTCTTGCGGACTCGATAGATAGAATCGACCCGCTTGCTCAGGACCGGCGAGGTGGCCGGACTCTCCCACATGCGGAAGAGTAGTCGTTCCAGCATGGGAGGAACCGGTACAGTAAAGTGTTCCCTGGCGGGAGAGTCATACTGGAGGGCGTCGAGCTCTTCGGCTCGAGGCTCCTCCTCGGGATCCGCAGGGAAGGCCAAAGCCTTGGCCATATCCCTGACGAAGTCCGAGAACCGGGCATCCTCCGGGGGGGACTGCTTCCGAGGTTCGGACTCAGGTGAGTCCGAGGGGACACACCGAGTCCGAAAAGAATCAGGCGACTCTTCCTCTTCAGACTTCCAGACCGACTCCGACGAGGACTCGGTGGGGTCGGCCCGGGCAGGGCGCGGCGCCTGCCGCCCCGACGCCGAGGGAGTCGGCGTCGGCGACCTCGGTCCCGAACGGGAGGCCGAGGGTGACCTCGACCGAGGATCGACTCGAGTTCGCATCGACTCGAGGATCGGCTCGGTCTCCGGGGTCGACTTAGACGTCGACGTCCCGGCGGTCGGGGCAGCGGCGCCAGCGAAGCCAGCGAGCAGTGCCCGCTGCTGGTCCATGAAGGCAGACAGTCTGCTCTCCAAGGCCGTCAACCTGAGTCCGAGCTCAGGTGACCCAGCAGCCCGCAACTCCGGCCCCGACGGCGTCGGGCCCGACGTCGGCGGTCTCGGAGGCGAGTCCAGGAGGACCACAGGACTTACCCGAGCAGGCAGCTCCGACTCCAGGCGAGGTCGCTTCGAGAGGTGCTCCTTCTCCAAGGACCCGGGACGGCTATCGGGGCTATGCGACCTGGCCCTCGCGGAGCCAGGAGCGTCCACCGACGCCGCCCTCGCGGGTTTCATCTTTCGTCGATGGTCCCCGGAGGGAGAACCCCTGTCGGAGGAACTCCGGCGACGGTCCGAGCTGGAACCTCTGGACGCGGAGGCCTCCGACGAGGTCCGGGTACGGCTGGGGTCAGCGAAGATCCTATCCCGCTGATGCTGCCGACTTCTCAACGCTTTGGAGGACATTTTGCCGCAGGGCCCACAGATCATTTCTTCATGATCCGGGCCCAGGCAGCGGAGGCAATTGTCGTGTGTGTCAGTTAGTGACATATTTCGGTCACACTGACCACACCGTTTGAAACCACTGGCAGCCATCGGGGGAAAAAGGGCCCCGGCGAGGTCAAAGGACCGGGCTGCCAGGGAAAAACCTAAAACGAAACTAAGTCAGAAAAACCGAAAAAGAAGAAGAGGACTCGTGACCGGCGTCGCGAGTCCGGGCGGGAAAAAGACCGGCGTCGAACCGAAGGAAAAAAGAGAAAATATGAGTAAAAATCAACTTTTTCGCGGGGACACAACGGGTACGTCTGTAGGGCTCCGCGGAAAAAAGAAGACTGGCTAAGATGGCACCGTTGGGCGGGAAGAGGACCGCGCATGCGCGCTGCAATTCCCAAAGGCTTTCTTTGAAAGCTGGGGAAAATTGCTCCGCGAGGGCTCCGTCGGCGCCGACGTCACCCATAAGTGAGGACTGACTTCCTGCTTGGTCCTGGAGAAAGCCACTTTATAGGACACCATGTACCAAAAAATTAACACAAAACACATCACTAGGGGGTTTGTAGATGTAACAAGCACAGCACACAAAAGAGATTTCCAGATTAGTTAATGTACATGACATGATTTACACGTAAAAATGATGGACTCTGAACTTGTATATCTATGGGGGGCTAATTAACAAAATATCTTTAGTAAAAAATCTTCAGATAAATACTCAAAGTCTTTAGCCAGCCAGTCAAAGGGAGACAGCCTGGATAAGAGCACCAACTGCGATACTTCAGCGGCACTCTATGGTATTTACACAGTGTCTTGTACAAATACCAGTCCTATGGTTTTCAATGCCAAAAGTGAGCACAACTCCCCCCTCCCCCTCCTTTAAGCACGTCTCTAAACCCCTTTCCAACCAATAATTTAGCTGGGGGGGTTGTGTGTGACTGAGCAGATGTAAACGCTGACAAAACATTTCCCGAGGGATACATGTGTAAGGGAACCTTTCAGGACCCTTACCGACCCCACACGCAGGATCTCTCCATTTCTAGCAGCAGATGCAAGCCATCTTACCGCAACATTCCTCCGACACGATGACTGTTTTGGTTCTGCCTCTCCCATACATAATCCCAGTGCACAGGATGTGAAGCGTGGTTCTCCATGTGGTCTTTGCTTAGGTTTGTGCTATATGCAGAAGCCTAGTCTTTGGCTTTATTTGTGTCTCTTATGTGGAATCAGCCCTTGATTTTTGAATGGCCTGCTTGTGAAGATTGGAGAGCCAGTCAGTCGGAGCTTTTACCTATCCCTAATGCCAGAGTGTGGAAAGAGACTGGATAGCTGGCTTTCTATCCAAGCCTAAACAAGGAGTCGGCTGCACAGGAGAGCATACTGCCTACTGGAGGAAGTACAGCAGGAGGATTGCCGACAAGGTACACAGAAAGGATTAGAGGACTAGGATCCCAAAGGAGGAGTAAGGACACTGTAGTTCTAATCCAGGATCCTTCTGCCAGTGGCAGAACAGATAAATCTTTAAACGGGGATCACAGACACGAATACCTGCCAGGGATGCTACTCAAGACTGTGCAATTGCTCTACTAAACTTTACTGCTTGCTACTATTTGAGTTGGATATTCTATCACAGTAAAAAGATCTGGAGCACCCAATTCCGAGTCACGGGTCTCTTTAATTTATGTGCCAAGATCCTTGATGGGCTTTCCCTTCCCCTCGTAGAGGATCTGCCCCCTGTGATAAGTGCATGCTAAGTGAAGAAGTGGTTGAGAGCCTGGGATATACTTGTTCTGTGACCCACCTGCTGCCTTAGGGCAAGGGGGTGGGTAATCATCTCTCTCCCCCTTCTATCTGTTGAAACCTCTGCTGTGGGGAGTGCTGTTTGAAGACGGATTGTGTGCTTTTGCTGCTTTGCAGTCTCTAGCAATTGCACCCATGCAGAAACCACCTGTAAAATTGCTCCTCGCCACTGTGATCAGCATTGGAGGGAAAAGCTCAGCTCTCCTGCAGTGTGTTTGGAGAGAAACTGCCTGCTTTTGCTGCTTTACCATCTTCAGCATATCGCACCCATGTGGAGACCAGCTGTAACATTGCTCCTCCCCCCTTGGAGGTAAAAGCTCAGTTTTCTCGTGGGACGTGACAGTGGTCATGTGACTGAAGGGGTGCGACCAAAGGAGCCCTTTCAGAGCATGAAGGAGCACCGGAAGAAGCTCTGAATTGTTATGGGTAAGTGGAAGGTGAGGAACCACGCATCGGGAGGTGCTGGAGAAGCAGTCCCAGTCAAGAGGCCTATGGACCTCCATGTGCAGCCTGTTGCTTTGCTTCCTCCTACAACCGTGAGTAATACTTTGGCTACTGAAACTTCCTTGAGTTCCTGATGCCCTACACTCCACCCGTCTTCTTCTATGATAGATTTGTCTGCTCTGGACACTAGTAGCAGTTTTAGAGGGCCACTCCTTCTCAGCTTGCAAGCGAGCACTCTCCACGATGCCCCTCCCTCTCAGGTCCCCTGGCTGGTGTTTGGTACCCCAAGGCAGTTTCTCTTGCAACACCATCTTCAAGTTTGGTAGTACCGTAGGGCCCCTCCACCGAGGCTTCCTTGAGGGATGTTTGGGGAAAGCTGTCGAGAGTGGAATCTATATTGACTGGGACTATGGGTCAATTGTGCAAGTTTTCCTGAGGAGTCTGTAGACAAATTTAAACAGCAGGACTCTAATTTCTTCTTTAGAGTATCGTGTAATGAACTTTGAGGGCTCTTAGCCCTCACTGCAGTCTCTAGGGAGGGCAGTAGTTAAGGATATACCAAAAACTAGAGGCAATGGAGAATCAATTAAGGGCAAGGAATTTGTGATTCCTGAATTTTCTTGTGATGCAGCTTCTCTCTCCCCTCAAGCTGCTGAAAAAGTATTTGCAATAAATTCTGTTTAGTAATGTTGATGTGTTAGTTATTTCTAAGTTATTTTATGTTTCCAAGGAGACTTGGATAAAGTGGCCGAAGGAGAGGGGTTGGATTCCATCGCCTTGACTGCTTTTGAGACCTCTCAAGACATTGTCTCTGAGGGCAACTCTGCTGGTCTCTTTTGGATCAGAGGCTGATTGTTGCTGTCTTGAAATTATACTTCTCAAAAAAGTCTCTTCCCTTTTGCCGCCAGCTGAAACATTTTTCCTGATGTTGCCAGGCCTACGCCAATGCGTACGAAGGTTTTCTTGCAGTTGCGGCCTAAAGTCTTGGCTATCGGAGCCACATTTTCTCAGTTTCCCCTGTAAGCATGTGGTTACCTACGCTGGCAATAGGTTTATTTTCGCAGATGTTTCCCATTTGGAAAATTTTCTTCAGGACAAATCAGTGGGTTAATAAGGGTACTTGGGGATTTGAGTATCCTCTTGACTTGTCCTGTTTTTGACTAGGGCAGTTCTAGGTATTAATACATTAGGAGTGGAGGAGTGGCCTAGTGGTTGGGGCAAGGTACTTCAGGCCGGAAGGTCGGGGGTTCAAATCCCATTAGAGGACAGCAACCTTGGGCCGGAAGGACTGGGGTTTCTAGTCCCACAGGTGCTCCTTGTGGTCTTGGGCAAGCCACTTAACCCTCCATAGCCCATGTTCCCTGTAAAATAGTTATCTCCAAGTTATAATGCCCTGTTCAATGTAATTTCAGTTTGTTCAATGTAAACCGCACTGATGCAGAATAGCGCGGTATATAAGAGAATATAAATAAATAAATAAATTTGTTCTCTTCTGTTTCTCTCCCATGATGGGGGCTAGAGCATCTCTTTTTGTTTTTTGCTGGGGGTTTTGGCATATTTTCCTAATTTCTAATGGTAACAGGTTATACTTTTTTTATATACATTTATATACATTTTTATATACATTTTTAGTTAAAATCTTAACAAAATAAACAAAAACAAACTCACTCTGCTGCACGGCTAATTCTCCACCAGCCTTGATATGCTCATATAACCCCTCTTCTCAAGTCTGCACTGGCTCTCTATCCGTTTCCCTATCCAGTTCGAACTTCTCCTACTGACCTATAAGTGCACTCATCCTGCTGCTCCTCACTACCTTTCCTCTCCCCACAACCCTCCTCAGGAGCTCCGCTCTTCTGGAAGATCCCTTCTGTCTGTGCCCTTCTCTTCTACCATCAACTCCAGACTTCGGTCCTTCCACCTTGCTGCTCCCTATGCCTGGAACAAACTACCCGAGTCCGAGTGTCAGGCTTTATCTCTGGCCCTTTTCATATCCAAACTGAAAAATCACCTCTTCCAGGCCACTTCTGGATCCTGATCCGCTTAGTCTGTTTCCTTACCGTTTCCCTAGGTATATCCTTGTCCTCAGCTGTTACGTTGTCTGTCTTGACTAGACTAAGCTCTGATGAGCAGGGACGGTCTCTTACATGTGTCTGTACACAGTGCTGCGTAAGTCTTGTAGCACTTTACAAATAAGTGGTACTAGTAGTATATTACGGTTCTGGAATTCACGTCTACGTTTAAAGGACAGCCCATACCATGCTTCCTTTAAATCTCTCTGTGCCTACATATATATACAGATAAGTACAACCTTTACTAAAATGTCTATTTACACATATAGACTAATTTGTTTTTTTATTTTTTATTTTATTTAACGGTTTTTCTATACCGCCTTTTCTTTTGATCAAGGCGGTTTACAAACTCTAACGTTTAACTTTTGCGTAGAATTTGCAAATCCTTATAAAATCGCCTTCTACATTTCGTGACCAGGAATTATGAGGACACTCAAATGAGTGAAAGATGAGAAAGCAATTCTAGGTCTCTCAGGAACCACAGGCTCCGCCCTCTAACAGCTGTACGTTGCTAACACCAGATAGCGCCAGGTTGTTGGGGGACAGTCTAAGCATCTACTGGTTTTTACCCCACAACTGTTTACACCAGGGTTTGTCCACGATGACAGTCATATGGTCGCCGCCTATCCAAAATGAAACTATACTGCGTAAAAAACAAACAAACACACACAATCTCCAGCCCTGTCCCCAGGTTCCCTAATTGCTAATGCTGTGTAGAGCCAAATATTGCTGGGGCCATGGCCCCTGTGGACCACCCCATCCCGCCGTCTTTGGAGCAAAATGTGGGTGACAGAGGCTTGGGAGGGCGACCGAAAATACTGAAAAACAAGCAATCGAATTTATGAAGAAGATTTCCAAACTGCGTGCAAGAAGAACCGACGGGCTTGTTACGCTGGCTGTGTTAAAGCAAAGGTTTCTTTACAGTGCATGGCTCCTAAAGCCACCTGACCCGGGACAAAACCAAAGAGGCCGATGCAGTCCTAGTTTTGTTCCCCCAGACAGTGCTCCCTGAAGAGGGAAGCAATTTAAGTATCATAGCACTGTTATGCCCATTATAGGCCAGCCTTGCCAGTCTCGGCAAAGAGGTTGAAGACCAATGGGCATGCAATCTGGAACAGTCAGTCTTGCACAAAGGCGAGGAATATAAAGCCATAAAAACTGATACAGGGACAGAACTCATCTATTTATTTCGTATTTAACTCGTGCATCTCCTAGGCTGGCAATTTCTGTGGCTGCATGAGAACAGATGCAAAGCAGACACAGATTTTAAAGTGAAACCACAGTGCAGAAGTTTCCAGCTCCGGGACAGAATATCAAATTAATAAATCAACAGCCATTTCAGCAACAAGTGCTGAGGACTGCCATCAGGAGGACTTGGGTCCAATTCCTGGGTCCAACTGGCTTGAGCAGCTAAAATACCAGAGGAAAATACTCAAGGTTGGGAAAGACGACCCAAGGCACCAGATCCCAAACCCTGGTTCCAACTAAACTGGAAATCCTGTCCCCTCTCCAGAAAACTAAGAACCGTCCATGTGACATCTTAGAAGGCGGTGCCCAATCTGGCCTGTGGCACGGCAAGTAGTCATCCCACACAGAAATGGAAGAAGTGTTTCTACGGCTCTGTTTCTCCCCCTTACCTCCCCCACGCCCATTTCACAAACGTTAAATTGGTTAAGGAATAAAATAACCCCAAGAGGCAGAAGTTATAAGGGGATTCAAGAGGGGTGGTGTAGAGCAATAGCAGGAGCACACTACACTCGCAGAGACTGTGCGTCAAGGTAGCTGTATGGAGTCTCCAGAAGGGAAGGTGCTGGAATCATTTGACTAAAGAGACAGGCAGGTGAATTCACCACAGGCTGTAATCACTTAGATCATTCAAGCGAGAAAGAGCAGAGGGGCGACTCCTTGAGCGAGCGGAAGAGAGCAGGACGCTTGAGAGAATACCATGTACAGTACAAAACAAAGGGCACTTGTAATGTTAAGACACTACACCTGTCAGGGAAGAACAAATACTGACAAAACACCAGTTTTTATTAAACGATTCTCGTATTTATGCGTAGCCTTCTCTGATAATGTGTCTTTGTACCAGTGGGGGGGGGGGAGGGAGTGCTCTTATTTTTTTCCTTACAATATAATTATCTTGGAGAAGGGGAAATTTGGCCTTGTTAGGCATATACTATGAACAAATAGCATCAGATCATCACAAAGTGGCACTTCTGCCAACAGACATGCCAAGGAAATCCCTGGAAATATTCTCTGGCCACGTTTACAAACGCATGCACTCGTTACCTCTCCCTACAATCCTCCTCGGGAGCTCTGCAAATCACTCTTACCCAAGTCTCTATTCTACTGCCAACTTCAGACTTCACTCGTTCCACTTTGCTGTGCCGTGTGCCTGGAATAGATTACCTAGTCTGTTCGTCAGGCGCCATCTCTGGTTCTACCCAAATCCAGGCTCTTCAAGGCCACCTTTTGGATTTTGACCCCTCATTCTCCTTTTTAACATCCTTATATGTTTTTATCATTTCCCTTCAACTACCCTAGACCCCTGCTACAGGTACCAGTCTGTCAACAATGAGCCGCCTGACTGAAGACCGAACACAATTTAGGATAGCTATCCAGAGGGTCGCCATGAGTCGACTCCGACTCGACGGCACTTAGCAACAACAACCCTAGACCCCGTTGTTTCTTCCCGTTTTGAATAGATTGTAAGCTCTGTTGAGCAGGGACTGTCTCTTATGATTAGTAGTGATAGTAGTGTACATTATAGAGCATCAACAAACCGCCCTTTCCACTTCTAACCTCATCTCCTTCATAAGTCATCTTGAAATTCTACTGTAATCTAAAATCTCAGAGCGGAGAAGCTATTCCACAAGACAAACAGCTTAACTCTTAACATGGGCACACCAGGCCCTTGTTTTCGTTTCTTAGATGAGAAATCCATCTCCAACAGACATAATGGTATTCACAGGGGGTTCCTTCCTCACATTTTCCCCTACTTCTGCTAATTCAGTGTGACTTGGTGGAGAAAGAGTCATTTTCAATTTCCAGATCTCCATAAATTGCTGCCACAGATGGAATTATTGCAACCTGTTAAATCATGGGATCTCAGGGAAGTAGCGTTAACAGCTCCCTGGAAACCAATTGGATCGGTGCTTGCAGGTGGTGATTGACAGGTACTCCCCAGCAAGGCCACAGAGACACAGGTTGCGAGATGTTTGGCCAAAACAGTACAAATCGAGTCGGGAAGACAGAACAAATAACTGACCTGGATAAAAAGCAATATCCGACAGAGCTGCTTATAGCAGGCTAGAGGCCTTTATATTTATCTGCTATGCTACAGGCAATACACTACCTGTGATTTTATGATTAAAGAAAGAAAAGCAGACAGGAGACTTAATCAAACAGCCCACTGAATTCATGTGAATTAAAAAGAATTCTAACATACATCTTGCATGCATCACCGGCGTATGAAAGCGCACGAATGCACCATCCTGTAGTCGCCGAAATGCAAAAAGGTCACAGGCACGAACAGCTCACAAACATACCATTAACAGAATATTTACGTCTATGGCTTACTACTTACTCTATGCTCAGCTCTCAGTTGCTATTGCAGAGAGGTCAACGGGTTGGTTATAATCTTACCACTGGCTTTGCACTCTATATTTGCAAGATGCATGCTGCTATCTGACAAATCTAAATAGCCAATTTTATAGGCAGAAGGAGGGTCCATTCTATCAAAATCGTGTCTAAGAAGATTTCTTTACTGGGATTTTCAAGCTATGTCCTTGCATTCTGTTAACCTTTCTGCTATTAAGGATAGCCCGAGTAGAACGTCTTAAGATGGAGTGTCTGGAAAAAAAAATTGTCAGAAGTTTAAAATTTTCTTTATACCAATTTATTGTCTCCAGAGATACTTTTGAGGAAATATTTCACAGAGGTCCAAACAACATTTAGAGAAAGGAACACTAATACATTCTAGATAAAATTAGGAAGGTTAGCGAGTCAGAGGAGAGTGTAGATGCTCTGGTGCCTAATTCAGAATTTAAATTTAACTTTTTTACAGGAAGATCTACAGGACTATCCCACGCATCTCATTCCTTTCTGAAAATGATAAATGGTTGGTTTTGAAGTCTTATTTCAGAAAAAAAGGATTTAGTGTTTTGCAGTGATAGACGTGATCAGGGCTGGCCTGACCATTAGGCAAACTAGGCAGTCACCTAGGGCAACAGTTTGGCAAAGAGGAGGACATGCAAAAAAAATATAAATAAAGACAGCCAGCATAAAGCTTAAGATTTGCCTAGGGTGCCAAACTCTGAACCAAATCTGGGGCTGGCCCCCTGAATGCTATTCCCAGATGTGTCCAGAGTATCAAAAAATGCACCATAAGTCATTTCTAACCCTTAAACCAAAGGTTTGGGCTTTAGGTGCCACATCTTACCTAAGATTGTGTAAAGGTTTTTCTACTCAGGAAATGTGTGGTTTTGGATCCTGTTCATTTAGAAGTAGTTCTGAAAGAGAAGCTGGGGAACCTAGTTTATTTTTGTCATTTCAGGTGATTTTGAATTGGCCAGGCTTTGCTTTTATTTTTTTTTGCCGTCCAGATTGTGAGGGTGGATTACCCCTTATGATTTCCTTGTTTATATTTTTCTTTTCTTTTCCCTCTAAGCATTCCCTAATCCAAATCATGGGGAGTAAAACATGAGAAAACTGTGTGTGGATTTTAACATTTATCTGATATTATGTGCAAATTTTCTTTACAGCTCTTATAATGTAATTTTTGAAATAATCAAAATACATGCCTAATTAATGCATTTTTTCCACACTTATTTTATAAAAGGTCAAGTATGCACGTTCTTCAATTTATAAAACGCTGGCATATCTGGCGGACAATGTGTCTTAAATTGAGAGACGATGACTTACATTAGTCCTGAAGCTGGTGTAAGCAACCGCACCTATTGTTTTGCAAGTGCACGCCTGAATTATAGCATTAAGATAAGATATGCCATACCGGATCAATCCAAGCTCCATCAAGCCCAGTATCCTGTTTCCAACAGTGGCCAATCTAGTTCACAAGTACCTAGCCGGTTCCCAAAAAGACACAGGTTCCACTATGCCTGTATTGGGGCAAGCAGTAGATTTCCTGGGTCCCCATCAATAATGGTTTATAGACCTTTTCTCCAGGAACTTGTCCAAACCTTTAAGCCCAGCTACACTAACAGCTTTTATTACATCCTCTGGTAACAAATTCCAGAGCTGGATTGCAAACTGAGTGAAAAAATATTTTCTCAGTCTTAAACGGATTACACTATAGCTTCATTGCATGTCCCCTAGTCTTTCTATATTTTGATGACGTAAACAATAGATCTATGTTTACCCGTTCCACTCCGTTCATTAATTTATAGACCTCTATCATATCTCCCCTCAGCTATCTCTTTTCCAGGTTGAAGAGCCCTAAACCTTTTAGCCTTTCCTCATAGATGTATCCTTCCATCCCCTTTACCATTTTGGTGGCCCTTCTCTGTACCTTTTCTAATAACGCTATATCCTTTTTAAGATACAGCAACCAGAATTGCACACAATATTCAAGGTGCGGTTGCACCATGGAATGATACAGAGGCATTATAATATCCTTTGATTTATTCTCTATAATAGATGCAAATGCTTGAAAGCTCTGTCAAAATTCTACCCATGTGGACATCCACAATGAAAGCACGCATAATGCAAGCAAGGAGCGTATTTTTACACTAGTCTCTATTTTAAAAGAGAACATTAAAATGCATTACCTGGCCAGTTATGCACATAAATGACTACAAAATCAAGAATTAGGCACGCTGCTGGCATCTAAAAATAGGGGGTAATTTTATAAGATGCAACCTAACAGCCACACAAGGGTAAGGGCAGGGCTATACCAAGGGCTGTGCAAGTGGTGCGACCTCACACGGCGCGAGTACAAAAAGGATGCCGATATCATCACTGGGATTCCAGGAAGCTCAAAAAGGAGTGAATTACTGCACGTGGCTGGGGCGGAGGGGGTGTTAGATTAGTTATACAGGGCACATTCCTAGCTTTTCATGATCCTGGGTAAGGGGCATTCCCTCACAGAGGTCTTAGAGCTTCCTGATTGTTTTTTTCCCCATTTGCCACCAGTCAAACCACAGATTTCTGGATAAGTGTTTGTGGTCATGTGAGAGCCCTTTCAGGCAAAAAGCCGTTTTATAATGCAGGACACAATGGTCATCCAGAATGCTGAATTCCTCCAAGAACAGCACAGGCTGGTTGTGAGTGGGGAAGTTGAGACAGCTGGGAGGGGGGGTGTGGAATAGCAGGAATTGATACTGATTAGGGGATAAAATGGTGAGGATGTGGCTTCAAACTGAGGGGGAGACTGCTAGGTCTACAGAGAGATAAGGAAAGGGCGGGACCGGGGGGGGGAGGGGGAACACTGATGACGACTAGGTCATGGTAATAGGCTTAGCATCAGCACTCTTCATTCTCCTTGGACAAGCAGGATTCGTCAGCCACACCTGGTGATGTCCTCCAATGGTGCCATATACAGAAGTGCTCTCTAGAGCTCTGAACCTTTGAGCATGAGCCAGAGGCCCAACCCACTAGCCCGCCCTTAGTCAGCCAGTCTTTCTTCTGCCGTACCTACCACACGCGGATCCTGCTCTCTCTCAGCCAGAGAAGAATTGAAGAAACAAACTACTCACAATCAAGAAGATGCCTTCCACGAAACCAGGATTTAAAAAAAACAAAACAAAAAAATGCAGCCGCTGCTCAAGGAAGAGGAACATTTCTGATGCCCACGACCGGTGCGTTAGGTGCTTAGGTGCCAACCACCAGGTCACGGACTGCCAACATTGCTCTCGGATGTCCCCCAGAGCTTTGAAGTCCAGAGGCCACGCTTTAAAAGATTTTCTGGCACAGAATCCGGAGTCTGCAAGAACTGTCTCTCCGACACGGGATGCGCCCCTAGGGGCCTCCATCCCTGGTCGTGCTGC
The DNA here is from genome assembly GCA_033557465.1 of Ichthyophis bannanicus. NCBI lineage: Eukaryota > Metazoa > Chordata > Amphibia > Gymnophiona > Ichthyophiidae > Ichthyophis > Ichthyophis bannanicus. The sequence goes on from CM066039.1 coordinate 32,711,600, forward strand.
TCCAGACTTGCCAACTGAAACGGACACTCCAGCGGCGAAAAAACATAAGAGCAACAGCGAAACACCAGCAGGTAAGCTGGTAGCTAACTGGCAGACTTCCAAGGCCTCCTCCAGCCTCCCCAGCTCTTCCGGCTCTCCTCGGGACCCCTGCAGGGCTCAACCACGCCAGCCCGACCATGCTGTTCCTGAGGGCGGACATCTTGATGATGTCACCGCCTCAAGCTGTGCCCTCCAAGCTCCTATTGGCTATTGGCAGGGGCTGGCTAGCTCCGCCCTCCCAACTCATTGGCCAGCGGAACAGGTCTTCCTCCTGACTTCATGAGGACTCACCTTCCCTCGACGCAGGAACTCGTCAGCGCAAGGGCTTCCCTTCTCCCGGCACCGACACAGAAGCACCATCCAATGTCTGTGCTGTTTCCCCGGATCCACAGCCACGGGGCTGGAATCTGAATCGCTGCAGTGAATGAAGCTGTGAGCACAACGGTGATCACACCCCCCGGAATGCACACAGCGGGGACCGGAGCAGTCATCATCACCATGGGGGCAGACATCAGAGTCAGGATTACAGCAAGCGCAAAAGACATCAACGCTCCTATAGCCCCTGCACCGCCAGAAAGGACAAGGATCGCGGGTCCAAGAGAAAACATCACACATCCAGCCCCAGCCCTGGATCCAGGCCACATAATAGGGCCTCATCCTCTGCAAGGATTCTCAAGGCAGCGCAGCAACCAGAGACATCCAACACATCTGCGAGACTGCTCCCTAACCAAGGAGCCATTCTGCAGCTGCTTTCCAGCCTCACAGATCTACGAGACGGCTTCATGGATGCCCCAATCCCGAATGCAAATCCAGGGGGGGCCACGGGACTCCAATCTTCCCATCCCAATCAAACACACTGAGAATCCTCCAGACTCCAACCACGGCTATAACAGCAACGCCTCAAAGTTCTGAATCTCCATCCTTCCTCAGTATAGGTGAGGAGGAGGAGGATACACCCCCAATTGGATCCAACTCCCCTACTAAGGCCAAAGCGGCCTCATTACTGAGTTCAGCAGGGGGATCCACCAAGCAATCCGCAGATATGGACCCAGGCCCATCAGCTACACCACCTGAGGACCTCACATACCCCAAGTTCCTGCGCAAAGTGGCTTCCACCTTAAACCTTGTACCCTTGGAGACTGATCAAGCCGGATCGGAGATTCTCATGTACCTCAACGCTCCGAAGACGCCGATCACCTTACCAGTCCATCAGCGCCTCCTGGATACACACGTCAAGGTCTGGCAAAGCCCAGCCTCATCTCTGGCGTGCCCCAGAAAGCTTGACACAAAATACCAGGTCCAACAAGCGCCTGGATTCAGCAAGAGTCAGCTACCACATCACTCCATCGTTGTGCCTTCAGCCCTAAAGCGGATCAAATCGTCACGCAACCATGCCAACTCCCCCCCCCCCCAGGGAAAGAGCCTAAACTTCTTGATGACATTGGGAAGGTGGTCTTCCAAGGAGCCATGCTTAATGCTAGAATATGCACACACCAGTTCCAACATACTCTTCCAGGACTCCCTGCTGGTGACTCTGAAGGACACCTTGACAGCCCTTCCACCAGAGGAGAAAGCAAAAGCAATATCCACAATTGGGGACCTCAAAGAATGTGGAAAGCACCTCATCAGCACCATACATGATGCCTTTGAGGTTGCTACACGCACAGCCAGCACCGACATCTCCACCAGGCAGTTAGCATGGCTGCGTGCCTCGGGTCTGCGTGAAGACACACACGAGCGCATCGCGGATGCACCCTGCAACAGCGAGTCGCTCTTTGGAGAGAGTCGCTGACACAGTTAACGACATGAAAGAGCACTGGCATCACCTTACTGACACTCGCTGAGGATGGATTTGAGCGCAGCTCCAATACCAAAGGAAACTACAACCACAAATCCCACCACTCTCACAAAGGATATAATGCTTCCATAAATGGCAGCAACCTCACTATAAGCAGGCAGCATACCGACTCTCTTATGGAGCTCCACACCAGCAGAAACACCAAAGGAACAGAAAGCAAAAGAAACAACCGCCCCAGCCGGGGAAAGGCACCCCGTCCTTTTGACAATCAACCCGTCAAAGAACGGGCAATCCTTCCGGTGGGAGAACGATTGACCGCCTTCTGGGACTCCTGGCATCTTATTTCTACAGACACATGGGTCCTGCGGATCATTCGGGAAGGCTAACCTGCGTTTCCTGTCCTCCCCTTGCCAGCGCACTGCCCAAGCATCCAGCGACATCGAAGCACCTCCTCTACTGCACCAAGAATTGCTACACCTCTTGGCATCCCAAGCCATCGAACCGGTACCCCACAATCAGATCAATCTGGGATTCTACTCCAGATTTTTCCTGGTACCCAAGAAATCATAAGGGGTGTGCCCCATCCTCGACCTAAGAAACTTAAACAAGTTTATCTTTAAGGAGAGGTTCTGTATGTATTCTTTAGGGTCGATCCGCCCCCTTCTCCAACCCGGGGACTGGATCGTGCCCCTGGACCTGCAAGACACCTACACGCATGTCCCAATACATCCACAGGACAAACAGTACCTGCATTTCCAAGCCCTGGGGGGCCATTATCAATACAAGGCCCTTCCGTTTGGCCTCTCCCCGGCACCACGGGTATTTACCAAGTGCGTGGCCATCGCAGCGGCACACCTGCGGAAACAGGGCATCCACTTCTTCCCGTACCTGGACGACTGGCTCCTATCACCACCACGAGAAACTCTGTGGGCAATCAGACGGACTATCCGCCTCCTCACCTCCCTCGGATTCTTGGTGAACCATCAAAAATCACACCTAGTCCCCACTCAACGTCTGGACTTTATCGGGGCCGTCATAGACACCGTGAAGGTGAGAGCCTTTCTCCCAGCACAGAGGGCGGAGAGGTTGGCCACTCTAGCTATGACAGCCTCCCTTCAGATAGTCTCCACGCCCAGACCCTCCTTCGCCTTCTGGGACACATGGCCGCCACCACTCACGTGTTTCCCCTAGCGCAGCTACACATGCGCACCCTACAATGGCGCCTACGTTCATGCTGGAACCAGCGCACCCAACCCCTCTCCACCAACATTGCCCTCGACGCTCGCACCAGGAGGAGCCTCCAGTGGTGGACAGTCAAGCGAAGCCCTCACGGTGGGAAAGCAACTCCAACATCCCAGTCACCAGATCACCATCACTACAGATGCATCCCAGACAGGCTGGGGAGCCCACATGGGTCAGCTACGCACGCAAGGGGCCTGGACAACAACAGAGGCGGACCTCCACATAAATCTTCTGGAACTCAGAGCCATAAAGTACGCACTACAAGCATTCCAACCACATATCAGGAACAAGTCCATCCTTGTGCAGACAGACAACCAAGTGGCCATGTTCTATATCAACAAGCAAGGAGGGACAGGCTCACGACCCCTATGCAAGGAGGCACTCACCATCTGGGCACTAACCCTAGCGAGTCACTGCTGGATAAAAGCGTCCTACCTCCCAGGTGAGCAGAACTCCCTGGCGGACAGATTAAGATGACAACCGAGACTGCACGAGTGGACCCTGTGTCACCAGGCCACCGCAGACATCTTCCTCCGCGGGGGCCAACCGGAGATCGACCTCTTTGCAACAGATCAGAACAAGAAGTGTCACCTGTTCTGCTCCAAACACCCATCAACACACAGTGTGGCTTCGGATGCCTTCGATGTGTGCTGGGGGGAGTGGTCTCTTGTGTACGCCTTCCCAACCACCCCCCTGATCTCCAAAACGCTGCAGGTGGTGGTCCAGGACAAGGCCCAGATCATCCTCATTGTCCCATACTGGCCCCAACAGATGTGGTTCCCAACTCTGCTATGCTTCGCGCAGGAGCAGACTGTTCACCTCCCTCTCCAGCCGTCTCTGCTCACCCAAGACAGCGGCCTCATCCTGCACCCCATCCTGAAGGCCCTGGCGCTAACAGCATGGAGATTGAGTGGCTGACCCTCTCGTCACTTAGCAACTCGGATGAGGTGCAACACATCATCCTGTCAGCCAGACGACCATCCACCAGAAAATCATATGGACTCACGTGGAAGGGGTTCAGCGTATGGTGTGCAGCCAAAGGGCTAAGCCCCTCCAGCTGCCCAATTCCGTCTGTCTTAGAGTACCTTGCCTCACTCTCCAAACAGGGACTCAAAACCAACTCTGTCCAGGTGCACCTATCCACCACTGTGGCCTTCCACAATCGTGAGGGCGACAGAACCATCGCTTCCGTACCCCTGGTGATGAGCTTTATGAAAGGTCTAAACAACCTACGACTCCAATACATGCCCTGGCACCAGCGTGGGATCTGAACATTGTTCTGCAACAGCTGACTCAGACCCCCTTCGAACCTATGCTTACAACCTCAATGAAGCATCTAACATGGAAAACTCTGTTCCTGGTAGCCATCCCCTCTGCACGAAGAATCAGCGAGCTTCAGGCGCTGGTGGCACACCCACCGTACACCCAGCTCCTCCGGAACAGAGTCATCCTTCGCACTCACCCCAGGTTCATCCCAAAGGTGGCCTTGGAGTTTCACATCAATCAAACCATCGAGCTGCCCACATCCTACCCTGAGGCCCACTCCTTCCCCTAGGAGCAGAGGCTACACATCCTCGACTGCACCAGAGCCCTCCGAGCCTATATCCTCAGGACAGGTCCTCTCCGTAAGGGCTCCCAGCTATTCGTGTCCTACGATCCCAACAGATCAGGGCGCCCGGTCACGAAACACACCATGGCAAAATGGATCGCGGACTGTATCTGCCTCTGCCACGAGCAGGCGGGCGCACAAGCGGCACCGAACGTGGGACCACACCGAACGTGGCGACCACTATCGTGAACCTGCGCTCCATTCCTCTGACCGACATCTGCAGAGCCGCCACTTGGTCCTCTGTCCAAATCTCCCAAAGACACTATTGCTTGGACTTGGACACTCAGGCTTGCTGCGCCTTCAGCCAGGCGGTCCTTTCCACCACCACCAACCACCCCCCCGATAGGGGACAGTGACGAGACTCCGGCCCTGTCGGCCTTCTCTTTCAGCATTATGACTGAGACTTAGTCTCCGGCCATGTTGGCCTTGCTTTGGGCCAGGTTGACCATTTACTTTCCATACGGCCATGTTGGCCAGTTACTAGTTACAGTTACCTTGTTGCATTTACCATTTGTAGACCTGTCAAGTGTAAACGTTTACGTGTGCAAATAAACACTAATTGCCTTCACCTAGACTCGGCCTCCTTCTCCACTGCTGCCCCGCGCTATCGCACAGCTAGGGAGGCACCAGGTGTGGCTGACGAATCCTGCTTGTCCAAGGAGAAAACTGGGTTACTTACCTGTAACAGGAGTCCTCCGTGGACAGCAGGATAAGTCAGCCACACATTCCCGCCCACCTCCCTGGGCCGAGGTCGGCCTCCTTGCACCCCTAGCCACGGACACGCCGGGCACAGCTTGTGACTCACTGGCTGGCTAGGGGCGGGCTAGTGGGTTGGGTCTCTGGCTCATGCTCAGAAAGGTTCTGAGCTCTAGAGAGCACTTCCGTATACAGCGCCGTCAGGGGATGTCACCAGGTATGGCCGACTTATCCTGCTGTCCACGGAGAACTCCCGTGACACGTAAGTAACCCAGATTTACCTTTTTATCCTTAAGAGCCATCCCCTGACTGTGATAAAAGCCCTGAAACTGTATCACTCTAGTTCACCTAAGGGGTTGCACCAGCCCCGATACCATAGGTATCAAACAAAAATGCTAATTTTTTTTTCTAGAAAGAGGTTTATTTAGTCATGTATCACATTTTTTTAATCACCTTCACGAAACCAAAGATTTTGCCCAAGGCTATGTTAAATAAAAACATGTAAAAACATTACAAAACAATATATGTGTCTCTTCTTTCCACATCTTATTTTACATCAGTAACTCTAGGCCCTCTATTGGAGCAAAACCTCAAACGTTTTGGAAACCTTATATAAAATGTTCTCGGCACAGGGGGCTGCCACTGAGAAATGCCTGTTGCGGTTGCCAACTTCCAACATTTCTTTTTAGGGGAGTATTTGTAATAAAGCGACTGGATGTTAGCATCCGCTCTGGAGTGCGCCATTCAATTTTCTCTCTGAGATACTCAGAACCTTCCTCTCGCAAAACCTGAAAAAATTTAAAGTCGTCAATTTAAGATATATGCTCGTCGCTATGGAACAATAAAGCTGTAACAAGAGCTTTGCAGAACACCAATATTGCGCTTCACTCTTGCAATTGCATTAAAGCGAGTGGGGGATCAGCAGGGGGATTTACTGCCAGATTAGGTCTTCTGCTCCCTAAAATAGCTGGGGCTGCAGTATTCATAGGCCACAGTGGGTGGAGACGGAGGACAGTCCATCCCAGTCATTGCGCAATGGTCACACCTAGTACTTGGATTCAGAGTGCATGACTGCTGGCTTCTGGGAAAGGTCTTGGTGCATGACATCCTGGCTGAGGACAGTCACTGCAATGACTCAGCTAAAGTGACTTGGAAGGGGGTGTAAAACAGGAGGAATAAACCTCTCCTGGTGCCAGGTTCTCAGCTCTCATTTTGATGAGGATGGAAGCCCAATAAGAGGTGGAAATGACCAGACAAAAAAAAAAAAAGAAGAAATGATTAAAAACATAGCAGCTAGCTAGACTTCCGGTGATGCGGTGAGAGCGAGTGGTCGTGTTCGGCTCGCACTCCGACCACCCCCCGCCTAAACCGGCATTTTAGAGCCTTGTACTAGCCCTAAACCGGCTGAACATGACTCCCCCTGACTCCGGACCATTGCCTGCAGTCTCAGAGGTGAGCGGGCAGCGAACGGGGATGGCAGCTGCACTCCGAGCGGGGAAGAAAGAGCGGGACCGAGGGCCTGCTACGAGCAAAATGGCAGATAGCGTGGGAGGGCCCAGTTCCCCGGCCTCCCCGGCTCGGGTGGAAGAGATCTCGGCAGCAGTGGCAGCGGCCTTGGCGGCGCAATTTACAGCACTCCGCGAGAAGCTCGATGCCGTGCAGAACTCCGTCGAGACTTTTGGTAGTCGGCTGCAAGAGGCAGAGGAACGTGTGGGGCGTGCGGAGGATGAAATCGCAGCGCTGAACCATGAGGTGACAGGCCTAAAGACCAGACTGCAGCTACAGGAGGACAAACTCGACGATTTGGAGAATCGTTCCCGCCGCAACAACCTGCGGGTGATGGGCATCCCTGAGACTGTGCTGGACAAAGATCTTAAGACCTATCTAGTGGCGCTCTTCTTACCGCTGCTTGAGGAGTCGGAAGCTGGGGGAACCCTTTTGATCGAGCGGGCTCACAGAGTGGGCAGTAAGGCAGCGGGAGCCCAAAGACCACGGGTGGTCCTAGCTAAACTTCTCCAGTTTCCACAGAAGGAGGCAATTCTCCGCGCTGCACGCCTTAAAGGCACGGTGGTAGCGGACAATGTACGACTACGGATTGCACAGGACTACTCTCTTCTGCTGAGCCAACGGCGCCAGGCTTATGCGCCTCTGTGTCAAAAATTAATCAACCACAAGATTAAATTCTCGGTCCAGTACCCAGCACGCCTGCATGTGTACCACGCAGGCTCCCACAAAATCTTTGAGTCTGCAGATACAGCTTTGCCTTATGTGGATGGTATCCTCCCGGGAGAAGGAGCGGGTTGAGCGTTTCCGGCTGTCAACATGGGACTTCCATCGGACACGGACTGCGTATTTGTCCCTGTGCGCGTGGAGCGGGGACAGAGTCACTAGCTTTTGGCTCACCATCTGTCTCCCTGTGCTGGGGGGTCAGAACTATTCCTGACGGCTTTAACGGCCTTGGCTGGCGGTCCACTGGCTGGCCCCTATCCATATCTGTTTGGTGGGGGGGCTGTTTATGTATGGGGTGGAGGGGGGGGTAGATGAAGATAGGCCCTATTTGTATTGCTGTACTTTAGATAGGGGTTTAGTAGATATAGGGTGGTGGTGAGGGGAACAACGGATCTTGATGGGCATTGAGGGGAGGGGGGGCGGTGGGGCGTATCACTAGGAATTTCTATAGGAGTGGGGGGAGAAATGTTGTTGGAGGGAGAACAACTACAGAAGATGGGGAAGTGGGGATGGGGGGGAGGGAGTGGGGGGGTCGGGGGGGTGGGTTGCACTCCAATTAAGCCCCATTGGTTACCATATCGAGAGTTGCTGAGGGAGGGGAGAGGGTTCCAGGCTGGGAGAGCCCTATCCCTAACATTCTGGTACGCCGTGCGATTGGGCCTTGACACTGCCCCGCCGCTTCGAAAATAGTTACGTGGAATGTGTGCGGTTTGGGGAACCCCATCAAGCGTTATAAAATTTTACAGGCCCTAGCTAGACAAAAATGTGATATTGCTCTTTTACAAGAGACCCACCAGATGGCTGCGGAGCATGCCAAGTTGCGCAGAGATTGGGTGGGGCAGGTGTGGGGCTCCCCTGCTCTGGGGAAAAAAGGGGGGGTGGCCATTTTGATTCATAAAGGAGTGCGTTGTACTGTGGACGCCGAAGTCCGTGATCCAAACGGGCGCTTTCTGCTATTACAGTGCACTCTTGAAGGTCGGCCGGTAATTCTGGGGACGGTGTATGGCCAGAATACCTTAGATTTGCATTTTTATGCGCATTTGGCTTCCAGAGTGGAGCAGCGCCCAGAGCTCCCCCTACTTTTAGGGGGTGACTTTAACGGTGTCTTAGATATTGACCTGGATACATCCAGGGGAGGGGAGGCGCGAGAACGTGGGCCAGTGACCCGGGTGTTGCAGCATTTTAAGACCCGCTTGGGGCTGGTAGACCCGTGGAGGGTGCTACACCCCTTAGAGAAAGACTTCACACATCAGTCCCGATCCCATGGTTCCAGTTGACTATTTATTGCTCTCCAGTGGGGTGTTTGCTAATGTGGGAGACGTACAGATTGGGCCGTTGGAAATTTCAGACCACGCGTTGGTGTGGCTGGAACTGCGCTGGGGGGGGGGGGGCGGATAGGCCGCGGATTTGGCGGTTCCCCCCAGACCTGTATAAAGATGCCCACTTTCATAGGTTTTTGGAACAACAATGGAAGGAGTTTGAGGAGGATCACCGATGTCATTAGGAGGACCCAGAATTGGTGTGGGAAACGGCCAAAGTAGTCTTACGCGGGGATATTATTGGGTTTGCGGCGCGTAAACACTGAATGCTCGCGGACCAGATACTTCGATTGGAGAACCGCGTGTCTCTACTGCGGAGGCGGCTTGCTCAAGCCCCGTCCGCAGGGATTAAGAAGGAGTTGTGGGAAGCCCGTGTGGATCTTAACGAGCTGTTACATCAGAGGGCCAAGAAGTCTATTTTATATTACCGCTATCGGTTGCACTGTTATGGGGACAAACCGGGGCGGTTGCTGGCCCGCTGTTTGCGAGGTCCGCGTGGTTCAAATGCCGTGGCAGCCTTGCGAGATGACCAAGGGAGGTTACATAGGAACAGTGAGGATATCGTCCAGGTGTTTCGGACATTCTTTCACAAACTTTACTCGGTCGAGGGTGGTTCCCCCTCGGAGATTCAGGAGTACCTGCAGCGGTTGAATTTGCCTCAGCTTACGGAAGAGCAGAGCATTCAACTAGGGCACCCGGTGACATTGGAAGAGGTGCGGTCGGCCATTACTTCAGCTAGCTGTTTTAAATCCCCGGGGCCCAGATGGCCTGGGGGCCGAGTTTTATAAACTGCTCAATGGTTATATTAGTCCGGCCCTGGTGGCGGTGTATGCGCAACGGGTCACACAGGGGGGTTTTCGGTGGGGTGCTAACCAAGCTCATATCACCCTGATTCCGAAACCGGGTAAGGATCTGATTTTGCCCCCTTCCTACCGCCCTATTTCGTTATTGAATTTTGATATTAAGCTTTTTGCCAAGATTTTGGCCGATCGCCTTGCGGGGCATCTTGACCATTTGGTCCATGATTCCCAAGTTGGTTTCGTGCGGGGTCGGTATATAGTGCGGAACCTTCGTAAAATTTTAACCTCGTTGGAATGGGTGCATGACCAGCAATTGCCATCTTTGCTTGTTAGCTTTGATGCGGAGAAAGCATTTGACAGAGTGGATTGGTGCTATCTCAAAACGTTGCTGCCTTGGTATGGCTTAGGTGCCTCTTTCTGTGCCATGGTCGACAGCCTATATGCGAACCCCACGGCCCGCATACTTTGTAACGGAGTAGTGTCGGAAGCCTTCCCGCTGGAGCGGGGTACGAGGCAGGGTTGTCCTCTTTCCCCTCTTATTTGTTTTGTCATTAGATCCGTTAATTCGGGCAGTGGAGCAGTCACCTAGGATCCGGGGGTGAAGATTGGCTCTCAAACTTTTAAAGTGTCGGCCTTCGCCGACGATCTTTTGGTCCACCTTGTATTTCCAGAAGACTCGTTATCTACCTTGTGTGAATTTATGACATTTGGTCGGTTTGCTGGCTTGCATATTAATGGGGATAAATCTGAGGCCTTGGATGTTTCTGGGAGGCTGAGACGGGACTGGGTGGGGGGCTTCCCACTTCGATGGGCAGATACCTACTTTACTTATCTGGGCATACGTTTGACTAGCCAACCACGTGAACTTTATAGGTGCAATTTAGAATGGATGTTGGACCGAGTGCGAACGCAGTTGCAGGCGTGGGGACCCTTACCGCTCTCCCTTTCGGGGCGGGTGGCGGCGGTTAAGATGGTAGTTCTGCCCCGCCTGTTATATTGGTTGCAGACTTTACCGGTGTGGTTGCTTCGCCGAGATTTGCAACGCCTAGAGGTTATGTTTCGGACCTTCCTGTGGCGCGGGCCCGCATCCCCTTAGTACGGTTAATGGGGAAATGGAGAGAGGGGGGATGGGCTTCCCAGATGTGGGTGCTTATGCCTTGGCATGCCAGGCCCGCCATCTCGGAGACTGGCTCGGTGGGACTGCGATATATACTCCTACGCTCCTGGAGGAGGAATATGCTGCCCCTCTGTCATTATTGGGGGCTTTGTATATGGAGTCTAAAGATTTGCCGTCCCGCCTTATGCGTAGTGTCCTGTTTCGTTCGGCCCAGCGGACATGGCGATATTTAAATGGCCTCTGGAAGACGTCCTGGACCGTATCTAGCTGGCTACCGTTACAGGGCAATGTGCATTTTCTTCCAGGCTCCGGCTCCCGTGATTTTCGGGTCTGGCGGAGAAGGGGTATTCGGAATGTAGGCCATCTCGTTGATCCTGCAGGGAGGTGTAAGTCCTTTCACTCTCTTAGTCGGGAATATGAGCTGCCCTCCCGGCATGTATTTGTATTTCTGCAGGTTTCCCACTATATATCTTCCCTGCCCCGAGAGGCGTTGGCGCCTGAGCGTTCGATGCAGCTTATGGGATTTTTTGCTTTGGGGGAGGAAACGCCTCCGACTATTGCGGGTTTCAAATATCGACTGGATAGTGTCCGGCCTCTCGCGGATTATGGGGGTGTGGAGGCGGCGTGGGGAGCTGAATTAGGGTGGGAGGTATATCCCTATACTATTCGTATGGCTTTGAGGCGGATTGTTGACATAGCGGAAGGGGCGCGATGGTGGGAGGTACAATTCAGGCGTCTAACTAGGGCCCATTTTTCACCCCGAAGAGCCCTGCGTAGCCATCTGACTGACGATGGTCACTGCCCACGTTGCTTGGCGCCTCTGGCACACCTATTACACATGTGGTGGACCTGTCCGAATATACAACCATATTGGGCCAAGATTGGTGCCTTTGTTGGTGGTTTGGTAAGCAGAGGTTGCGGTGGACTGGAGCGTTCGTGGTTTTGGATCAGATTGAACCCCCCTGCCCTACACGGAAGTGGGCGCGCTTGCTCATGCGGAAGGCCTGTCTGGTGGGTAAAGGCCCAATCTTGCGTCTGTGGCGAGAGCAGACGTCCCCTACGTTCGTAGAATGGCGAAACTGTTTTCATCAGTTCATGTTGATGGAACGGTGGAGTGCGCGGGGCAGTGTCAAACGCTGGACATCTTTTCTCTCGGTATGGGGCCCCTATATTGATACCCTGGGGGCTCAATGTCGTAACGAGATCCTACACATTGGTAGTTGAGAGTGGTGTGGGCGGTAGTGGTGGAGGGGCCGTCAGTGAGGGGTATGGGCTGGTGAGGTAGAGTGCATGGGATGTGTTCTGGGGGGGGGAGTTGGGGGGGGGAGTTGGGGGGTGGGGATGGGGGGGAGGGTAAGCAACTATTAAAATTGTAATCACCACTTGTGTGCGTTTACTCCAGTTGGGGATGAGAGTCCACCCCTCTGGAGGTTAGTTGCCTGCTGTTTTCTGTTTTTGGTTGGTGATTATTAAATAAAGTTTATAAAAAAAAATAAAAAAATAAAAAAAAAATATAGCAGCTAAATACAAAGCAAAAACAAATTACAAACAAAAGTGTTGAAAAATCCCTTCTCCCTTCCTCCCCCCAAAGTGAGGTACCGTACTTAAGTCAAACAGGATAAAGATCTGGGTAGGGTTGTACTCAATACCCTCCAACAACGCAAGACCCTTCGAATTCTCTGTATACCCAGAGCCAAGAAGGGGGACATGTCCTCCATCTGCAATGAGTGATCCATCTTTAAATTAATGTTATTAGAGCAGGGCTAATTTATATTCATTGCCTTGATTTACAGTTTTGGACAACCTGTACCCAACATCTATTTATCACACTGTATGTTGTCAGCACAGTCTGTAAATGTATCACTGAATAAAACACGTGTCTCTCCTCTACAGCTTTAGCAGCGATTCCCAAATTCATAAGGAAAAGAAACCTTAGAATCTTAAATGCCATATATTGAGACTCTCATGCCTCATCACAAATGACCGTTTCCCTTTTTGTCCTAACTTGTTAAATAATCAATTCTTCACCTAAGCCAGGTTTCATAAACTGGCCAGCAGCAGACAAAAAAAAAAAAAAAGACATGAGGGTAATTTTATTGCAAAGTGCTGTGGGTAGGCGCTCTTTTATAAAGACAAGCCGCACCTACTTGTCTTTAAAAAAAATGCTCGTGTAAATGGCAAAGGACAGACCTTGAATGTGGGAATGATCTTATACCTGCTCACAAGCAGCTGTAAATGTTCACACCTAGATTAAGGTCTGTTATATCTACACATGTACGTGAAACCTCTGCCTGTGATCTGCCAGACTGGACCACCCGCTGCACCTACTAGCGGAGTATGCACCTTTGTGCCAAATGTGCACTTTATGCCAGTGGGTATTTTGGAAGAGATCATTTGTGCCGAATACGACCGGGAATGACGTCTCAGAATCACCTCCTAAAAGTAAAGTGCTGAACCAGCAGAACAAAACCAAACTTTATACAGCACCATTATTGCTCCAGCTGCACTTTTTTGCAATTACTTATTTGGTTCAGGAAAGGGCGAGGAATGAGAGACATTATGGATGTGAGATAGATCCTTGAAAAGACAAAAGAATACCAAAAGGATATCTATTTGTGCTTTATCGACTATAGCAAGGCTTTTAACTGTGTAAACAATGAGAAATTCTGGGCCACATTAAGCAGCATGGTATACCAGAACACCTGATCGTTCTCTTGCACAACCTGTACATTGATCAAGAAGCAACAGTTTGAACGGAACAAGGAGAAACAGAATGGTTTAAAATAAGCAAAGGTGTGGGTGTCCCAGTACAAAGTTCTCATAGGATGCTCTGTGTTAGGGGATTTATGATAGCGAAGTTATGTATACTCAGACAGTGGATGTCTAGTGATCCTCCAGAGATTAAAGGGTGGGAAAGATTTATGAACGAATTGAAGGATATGGAGAACCGGACGGCCCAGCTATTGGGAGTGAAGAGAGTGGAGTGGTGTAGGAAAGTGTGGGCCCCCTTTGAGGTATAGTAATGGGTTGAGGTACGGGGATAGCGTTCGTTATAAGAAGCGTATTCTGGAGCATGGCTGGTAGTTCAAATCCATAAACTAGATGGGAGTGGGAGTTGGGTAAGGGTTGGGTAGTGGGCGGGGAGGGGAGGGGAAGGGGAGGTATAGGAATGGATACAGGGTGGAGGGGGTCAGTATGGGAGGGTGGTAGATGCTTTGTCCTGGGGATGCATAAGAGCAGCCGCTCCTTGGAGTACAGAGCGTCTAGGGGTTGGTGGGTTGAGGGGTGAGGGGTGAGCTTGGAGGACGGTAGAGTTAGAAGTTATAGGAATTTGCAATGGAGTCACATAGCGAACTGAATGCTGATATATGAGGAGTTCGCTCGTCCCAAGCTTGGGTGTATGTGTAGCAACATTTTGTCCTTGTGCAGAGTTAATGGGGGTTAGCCTGTAATAGGGAGGTATTTCACCAACGCAGGAACGAATAGATGAAAGTGTCATTATTTGAAGTTGATAAGTATCTGAGATGTGGAACACCCTCGACTCCCGGAGGGGGGTAAGACACAAGACATCTCTAGAGCGTTATTGTTTGTATTTGATTGATGTTATACTCTGTGTTTGTATTACTATATTACTGTACTACTGTATTGGCAGTATCAGTTGGCTGTTTTAGCTCAACAATAAAAATGATTTACACTAAAATAAGCAAAGGTGTAAGACAAGGCTGCATACTTTCCCCCTACTGTTTAATTTATATGCAGAATAAAACATCAGAGAAGCAGGATTGTATGAAGACAACAGAGGTGTGAAGACTGGTGGAAGACTCATCAGCATCCTTCGTTATGCTGATACCACCACATTACTGGCTGAAAGTGAAGATCTGAAACATTTGCTTCTCACGATCAAAGAACATAGTCTCAAAATGGGTAAAGATGACAAAGATCATGACAACTGGCAAAATCAACAGGTTCATTGTTAAAGGAGAAGAAATTGAGATGGTGAACAACTTTAACCTACTTGGATCAATCATCAATAAAGAAGCAACAAGCAGTCAAGAAATCCGATAACACATTGCTCGTGGCAGAATGGCTATGAAAGACCTAGACAAGATTCTCAAGAGCAGAGATGTCTCTCTCCATACAAAAGATTCGACTTGTTCAAGGCATGGTATTTTCAATAACATCAAATGGATATGAAAGATGGACAGTGAAAAAGATGGACAGGAAGAAAATTGATGCCTTTGAATTATGGTGCTGGCGGCGAATACTGCATATACCATGGACTGCCCAAAGAACAAACCAGTCAGTACTAGAGGAGATCAAACCTAAGCTTTCTTTAGAAACTCAGATGACAAGACTGACTTTCATACTTTGGACACATTATGCGAAGAGAGAGCATTAGAGAAAGACATCATGCTTGGCAAGATAGAAGGTCAACACAAAAGAGGAAGGCCAGCAATGAGATGGATCGATACAATAACAGCAGCTATGGGTACCAGTCTGTCAACAATGAGCCGCCTGACTGAAGGCTGAACACAATTTAAGACAACTAACCAGAGGATCGCCAGGAGTTGACACAAACTCGACAGCACTTAACTCATTTACCAAATGTTGTTGTTAACACCTCTTAGAGAGCACATTGCATGTAGGTTTGGTGTTTGGGTTTTGTTTTGTGGAGTTTGTAGTCAAGTTCACCTGTCCCAGTGCAGAAAATGGGCCCTCTGGCAAATAAACGTACAACTGTTACTAACTACTAACAATAACCATTTCGTACAAGGCATACGAAGCACTGTACAGAGACATGTAACACAGTCCCTGCTTATAAGAGCTTACAATCTAGTCAAGACAGACAACACAACTAGGAGACGGGATATATCTATGGGAATGGTAAGAAAACACATAGGCGTTGAACAGGAGACTAGGGGATCAGTATCCAAAAGCAGTCTCAAAGAAGTGAGAATTTTTAGCCTGGATTTTAATAGGGGCACATATGGAGCCTGGCATACCAACTTAGGTAGTTTGTTCCAGGCATAAGGAGCAGCAAGGTTGAAAGATCTAAGGCTAGAGTTGGCAGTGGAAGAGAAAGGCACAGATGGAAGGGATATGCAAGAAGAGTGGAGTTCCCGAGAAGAGGTGCAGGAAGAGAAGATATTATGCATGCAGTTTTCCTGTTGCTTTCAAACGGCACACCACCAATAGTTGCAAAAAAACACAAAACAATTAGTCGAGTACCCAGTTTAACTCATGTTGGCCTTCAGTCAAATGGACTGTAGAGCAAAACTCCATCATAGAAATCTAGGTACTTCCAAATTCCCTCCCCACCAAACAGATCCAAGACCTAAATGGCAATTTTAACATTTCTGGTCATGACTCTGCAAATACAGTTGGTAAACAACAAGAATGCTTATCTGTTCAGCAAGACATAACCAAAAATCGATGCAAATCTGTGTGCAACCTACTGAAATACGAGCATAAGATATGCCATAGTGGATCAAACCAATGGTCCATCAAGCCCAGTATCCTGTTTCCAATAGTTGCCAATTCAGGTCACAGGTACCCATCAGGTTTCCAAAAGGTAGAAAGACTCCATGCTGCTTATCCGAGGGATAAGCAGTGGATTTCCCCCCGCCTACTTTAATAATGGTTTATGAACTTTTCCTCCAGGAACTTGTCCAAACCTCTTTTAAATCCACTATCAGCTTTTAATATATGCTCCGGCAATGAATTGCATCACAAAATGTATTTGAAGTGTGAAAGTCACTTCCCTTCACAAAAAAAGCAAATAGGAAGGAAGTTATTGAGGAAGGGCAAAAACCACCAACAACTAAGTCAATTAAAATATCAGTTTATAGTTTGAGTTTTACCTATAGTGAAGGTTTCTTAAAACAAGTCTGGAGGCTTTTTTCCCTGGAAAACCACTGGATTCCCCAAGGGGTAGCTATAAGGAATGAAGCAACTGTACCTATGACAAATTTAAGGCCTCCTGCAGTTGAAAGCTTTCTATTCTAAGCACTGTTCAGCTTTGCTGAGAGGAGAAATTATAAAAATTTTTGTTCCGCTGTGATGCAAACTCCCTGAAAAAAGTTTTCCTTTGGAGAAAGCTTTCTGGAAACCTGAGAGTGGGAGGGAAGATTAAGTTGGTGCTTTTATACTTTAAAATCATCCAAAAAGGATGTAAATTTACAAAATTTGCTCAGCTGCTCTCCAAACAGCTGCCAACCTGCTCATCCAAATTTTTAAGCACAGTAGAAGAGACTTGGAATATTTTTCCAGTTCATGAGAAAAAGAAAAAAAAATAGATAAAACCAAGGAACATATTTAGTAAGGTGAATTAACAGTTAACGTCCCACACTAATGGTTACTGCATGTCAAAGGCACCAGTGCATAAAAATACTATACTGATTAGCACACAATGCAGCAGAGACTGGACAGATTACAGGCAGGATGTGGGTCTGGGTCTGGACTGCGCATCACCACTAATGTGCAATATTTATTGTATGCTAACTGCCAACTTTGTAGTTAAAGCAGCGTTAGGTGCACCCACGTTAATTCTAAATACCTCCGTTTACTTAACTGGAAACAGCAGAGTTCCACAAATAGGATGATCCTCCATTGCAACCGACATAAGAGAAAAGACCAGACCACTAAAACTGCCAGCCAAAAACTTTACACTCCAGAAGTGGCTGCATGTCCTTTTCAGGGCAGTCTAGATAAGCCATGTGGTCTCTTTCTGCCGTCATGTTTCTATGGCTCCACAAATCCACATCATGGTCATCGATAGATGAGAAGGCCATTCATTGATCCAATGCCCTCTGTTGGGGAACACAGCTAGTAGGTACAGTCACTTTCTTGTGGAAGAGCAGACTCCGTGAGAGAAGAGGAAACTTCCCATCTTTGCCCAAACAGCTCGTTCCCCTAAGCTTGAACAAATCAAAGCCAGAATCTGAACAACTTTTGGAAGGAAAGATGGCTTTTGCTTAGAGGCAACCACCATGAGGTACCTGGTTACTTCCTAGCAAATCTCAAAGTAATTACTGAATTTGGAGCAGACGTTGCATGCTGAGGGATGGGCATAAGGCGTCCTTTGAAGTAGGATCCAAACAAGTTAAAACAAAAATAAAAAAAGAAGAGAAAAAAAGAACTCAAGTCATACAATGGGAATTTGTAGCCTTCAGAAAAGAATCAAAGAGACTGTCTGAATTTAACAATGGTGTTAAATTCAGAGTCCAGCTGATCTGCCAAGTCTCAAGCCTTAGAAGGGAAGGAAAAGAAGACATCAATATTCGGCAGCCATGGTCAGCATATTTCTTTAAATGCTGGTGGCAGCAAATACTTATATTCAACATCATTGTATATACTGTTGGTAGCACTGAATAGACGTAGTCACAACTGAAAGCCATTGCCGCTATTCTCGAGTTTAGGTCTGCTTTTCAGAAGTCTAAACACATGAAACTATCCATATAGCAGCTAAAAATCCACGGAAAGCGGACATATATGTTTACCAACTGCCAGTAAATGTATAAATCCTTTGGAGCACTGGTCCAAGTCCATCAATCATTTATGCACTCTTTCCATAGTAAAGGTTTTGTGTCCAGTGCATTTTGGAGACCTTCGTCCAAATCCTTGCGCTTCAAAGCACGCCTCAGTAGCCACAATCTGTGCTGTTTGAATCCTTCATAAGATGGGACCCCCTCACCCAAGTCTTCATATTTGGGATTCTCCTTAATATGTATTCATCAGCACCTATGATGTTGTACTGTGAAATTCTGGTGACAGAAAATTTCAGTTCTAGGAGAATAAGGATACCCCGTTCTTTCAGGCCACTTCTCCTCCTGATTCTTTGGTGTCCCTCATAGTTGACTCAGGACTTGAACCAGTAACCCTCCGTGTATAAGTGCAAGATGCTCACCCCCCCCCCCCCCTTTGTGTCCTTCATGATCACCCCGTTTTGAAATTCACACGTCCATTTAACACCCAGAGCAGACAAGTGTACCTGGGCCTCTCCCCCGCCCCCCCCCCCCCCGACCACATTTCTTTTTCTTCCCAAACTCCTGTCGTCTCCCCCTTCTCCCATAGGTCTTTGCTCCCCAAGTGACTGTCCCCACCTGCCCATGCAATTTTCAGTTGTGTTTTCTGCTTTTCTGGTGCCCACCTCAAGGCATGACGTACGGCAAGAGTCATCGAGAGACACATTAGGAAAATCAGCAAGGAAACCAAGCCTCATAACAGCCTGAAGCAGCAGCAGCAAAGAGGTTAACATCCCACGTTTAGGATGTGGGAGCAAAGAGATAAATGGACTGGACAAGTGTTAGAAATTTCAGCAGTGGAAGCAGAAAGGATGAATCATTCCAACTGTAAATTGTCACGAGTCCTGCTACATACAATTATTTTATTTGCTCTTTTACATGTAATGTGGAGGAGGAGCAGCCTAGTGGTTAGAGCAACTGCCTCATACCCAGAAGATCAAGAGTTCAATTCCCACTGGCTCTCCTTGTGACCTTGGGCAAGTCATTTTACCCTCCATTGTCTCAGAAGAAAAGGCTGGCAATCTACATCCGGTGATACATTGCCAAGAAAACCCAAAGGTAGCTGGGTCGCTATGAGTCAACACTGACTTGATGCCACTTAAAAAAAAAAAAAAAAAAAGTAAAACTTTGGATGGTTGTGGCTTTTAACACTTACACAAACTTGCCTCGACAGTACTTTCCAGGAGTGCTTTTACAGCCATGGTAACAAACCGATTTGGTCATGTTAAAAGTCTCACAGGTTTCACTTACTATGGAGTGCTAAGACTTTACATTTCCTTAATAGACAAATGTTAAAGACCACTGAACACTACTTGAGCGTTTTCCAAGATTCCTCCAATACAGTCGACTCGCCGTTTATAAATTTTGCCCGCCAACCCTCTTCCCTCTAGAAAAAGATTGTGTCAAATAGTAAATCCCCCTTTTCAGCACCAAATCCATTGCAGAATTTTGTCTTCATCAAATCCAGCAAGTTTCTCAGACCTGACAATTTCTTGCAAAGCTGAAATCTCCTTTTCCTTCAAGGAATTCTTTAGAAGACAGAGAAAAAGTTGAACTAGTTTTACATAGGACAGAGTGAGTAGCTCTATTGTTCTTGGAAAAAGCTCAGTGAAAACAGATTCTATTTAAGTATGACACATTTGTAACACCTCAGGGGTTTTCCATCATTTCATAAGGCACCTCTCCTCCCCAACAAAGTCCAGCCACGATGGGCTAGGGGTCACAGATCACAGCTTCCCCCCCCCCCCCCCGAGAATATGCACATATGCATAATAGGTCCAGCCAGTAGGGTGGTGTTGTGACACTTGATTTTGCTCTGTACCATGCAGTGCATTTCTTACACTGAATGAGGTTCCAGGTATGCAATTCTACAGGCCAAAGACAACTCTTTCTAACAAAGATGGGCAACATAACTTCTAGGAGGGCTGTTGGCTTTTAGCTAAAGAGAAAAGATCAACAATTTCTGAGAAACAGTGTGTGCACACTAAGAGGGGCCATTCTCCTGTTCTACCAAAACAACTGGAGACACATTTGCTGGTAAAGACACAATCCCAAATGGAAATTTTCAGAGAATAAGTCCTACATGCGTGCGTGTAACTTACTTTTTGCTTACATATTCCCTCTGAGATGGCAAGAGAATGCAGATATTTAGACATCTGCATAAATAAGTCACAATTTGATTAGCATTATATTTTTAGCAATTATAGTAAACTATTAGTCTATTTGGGTGATCTCCTATTATTCGGTTTTATTGCGCAACTTATTCCATAGTGTTGGCCTAGTAAGCCTTCTTATTTCCAATTCACCTAGGACACCTTTAATATCGCATCATGCACTGGCTGAGACTCCCTCTCATTCTATCAGCGGCTGAGACAACCACCTCCACCACCAATCCCAGAAAGCAAACTAGTACCTCTGCAGTGCTACCAAGCCACCAGGTTGACTCTTTCAATAATATTAAGAGGTCTTTATCATATGTCCCTTAATGCCCGGCCAAGTGGAAACTGTTAAACATTACGTGCATAACTTCCGTGTTCTCATCTACCCCCCAGATCCTCGCAGAAAATTCCCCACCCTACCCTGATTTCAAACCAGATATATATTTGTAGTAAATTCTTTCCTTTCCTCCCTGCTGGGAAGTTACTGTAAAAACGTTTATCCCCAACCAGCCTGAAGAACGTACTACTTATCAGACTATCAGAAGATGGGAGGCACAAGAATTAAGTCCTTTTTTTTGGCAATGTCTATTTTGTCTTCACTCCACAAATGTTGCGAGGGGTGGGGAAGAAAGGGGTAGGAAGTGCCAAAGTTTTACATGGCTGGCATTTAAAGGAAAACCCCCCAACAGAGTTGGCAGATTTGGCATTGCCCGTCTTGGCTGTGTTCATACGCCTACCACTGATGAAGAATAAGCCAGGCTGCCAGATGGACAACGTCATACATTTCCACCAGGCCTGTAACTCGGCATTTTAGCAGCAAAGGCAGGCAAAATGTGTTCAACGCACTCCAGTCCCTTCCCATCTCTTCCACTCGGATTCATAGTCCTCGTTCCCTTTCTTCCTCCCACTCTGATTTAGATAGTAGGAGCTCAGCGCTCTTTCTTTTCATCTGTCAGCCCACGCTTGCATTCAGTCAGTCAGTTTTCTACTTCTCCCCAAAAGGCTTCTCATTCCCTTCCCCTCTTTCCCACCCATAGTCATGGCCCTTGCACTGCACAAAAACCGTGAAGCAAATCCTCAACAGAAGGGTTCAATAAAAGCAAACTGTAACCACTGTTCACCCTCTCAGTATATTTCAAGGGGCTGCAATATTAAAGCAACACCGAAGGGTTTCGATAACTAGTTGGAGCTTATCACCAAGCATAATGAGCTAAAAACTGAATACTAGAAGCATTACAAATAGATGTTTTGCTATGTGGGAAGTGAGTGAGAGTGTGCCACAGCCCCTTTAAATTTTCACTGCTCCTAGAGCTGCAATCCTGCAGATCATGAGTGCTCCTCACATCGAGCTTCTTCCACGTTGCCCCTGCGCTCCTCTCCTCCCTCGCCCACCAGGGCAAACAACCTTGGTGGCTCCTTTAATAGCAGTGGCATGCACCACTAATTTTAGCAGCTTGGGCCATAACTGCTAAATGGGCCTCACTCGAGCTGTGCATAAAGCAATGTTCCAACTCAAGCCCTCAATTGCTCCGTTAGACTTCTCCCATCACATGGCTATAAATGGGGCTCTGCATCTTCTACTAAAACCACCATTAATGCAGCCCAGGTTAATTGCTTTGCTTCTCTCCCATCTGTCTCTCTCTCCCTCCCTCTGTAAACAGGCATTGGTTTATGCGTGTAAACAAACCCATGTGTATGGACAGACAGATGGGGGCAGACCTGATCCAACAGGCACTATTGTTCTAGGAAAAACACATCTAAAAAGTACGTAAAGGTGTGGCGGACAGAGATAGATGATAAACAGAGTAGCTGCCACATCAGGGAGCCCATGAAAAAGCTGCTAAAAAAACGATTTCAGAGGCTGCCTGAAAAAGTACAACCAAGCCAGTCAGTGCACCATCAATCTAGCCGTTCATGTAGCTGAGGCTGCATCAGACACTTCTCCTTGCCAGGGACAACAAAATAATAAAGTTTGAGAGGCATAACAAATGTTTCCTTAGGAGATAAGGTTGGAGAGGGGAGTCAGACGGAGGCAAGGAGATCGATAGAGTGTTGATACATTAATCCTCAGTCTGAGACAGGTTCAGATCAGGGCAGATCACAAGTGAAATGAGTTTCCAAGGCAGAAGAGGAAGGGTCTGTGGACCACGACTCAGGTGCACTGGCAAAGTTGTGCATGGGGCGGTTCTCAAACAACAGGGTGCGGCTCCAGGGCAGGACTGAGGTGCATTAACCGAGCCGAAACAGAGGCTACTACAGGCCCTGTTTTCCCATTTACACTCCGCTGCACAATGCAATCTTTCAAGAGGGCTTGAAGGGTCACTCAATCCCTCTCCACCCCCCTCAAACATTTTTTTCCTCCCTTCCAAAATCCACTAGCTCCTTCAGGTTCCTATCATGGAAGGTCCTTGTTGGAAAACAGACCCTTTGTACTTACACAGCTACAGTGTAACAGATTATTTAATCTGAAGGAATATGTGCAATTCACATTGTCAAGAAATCAGGACCTTGGCTGCCTGGCTTGGTAGGGAAACCAGGGGGTGGGTGACAAGACCTGCTTGGAAGCTGTGTAAAATCATGCCTGGGTGTTACACTGCTCAGAATAAAGTGCTTCCCTGGGTTTTAAAAAGGAAGTTAATTGCATCTCCGTGCAGGACCCCCCTGAGCACGTAATCGGCGGTTCTCCCGGAGAGGCCTGCAAAGAGCAGAGATGATGCGTTCCCTGCTCTGCTATCCTGACTTCACGGGAGCCACTTAACTGATGCAGAGGAGCTGTACATTAAACAGCAGGACATGACATTAGTGACCAGCGGCTCTGCCTCCTCCGAGAATTATTCCATCATTTTGTTAGATCCCCCTCACCACCATTTCATACATTTTGCTACCTGGCAAAAGGCAAAGCTATAGTAAGGATCTCAGACAAGGGCCATGAGCAGAGCCTGCCTTAGGCTTTCAAGTCGGTCCATGCACAGGGGTATTGCTCAGTCACCTGTAAAGTAGCAGGAAGGAGATCCAGACCCCAATCGTTTGCACCTGCTCTGAAGATGATGTAAGCTTGTGTGCGTCCTCTATGTGTACATGCATATTTTATAACAGACACATACATCACCTAAACTACATCTCTGGACATGCTTACATGGATTACACACTTTCCATGTGCATTCCAAATGCAATTTCATAAAAGCCCTTTTCCGCATGTAGAAACAAGCTTGAGGGCCTGGGCCCAAGGCACTAAAGCACTATTTCCCAAGTCCAGTCCTCACAACCCATAGAGTTCTGAACCACAAATTATACACTAGTATTCATGATTTGCACTGGTGTTCCTTGGACTAACAGGTTACTGTACTTGTTTTGTTTACCTTGAATACCAGAAATGGTGAGATACCCAAAGACCAGATTCAGTAAATGAACTAAAGTAGACAATGGCTGGTCCCAGTTGAAAAATCAATTCTTGGGGTCTCTAAGCAGGGCAACATGGATGTTCCCTGTGACTACAACTCTTAAGAACGCCAAACTAGGCTCACTAATACAAAGATGCGGACAGCAGTCTAACAGCAAGATGGGGGGCTATCCAGTCTTTTGCATCAAGTGCTACATGTAGGATTACCTTCCACTTGGAATGGCGCTGGCGAAGACTACTTTATACCAGGTAAGGGTATGGGAACCAAACGATGGGGGGGGGGGGGGTATGGGACCAAACAATGGGTATTGTGGCAAAGTCAGCTATCCTGAGAGTGGGGGAGGTGAGAAGCATAATGAATTCACCCTAGTTAAGGGTCCCCTTCTAGGAGTGCAGGGAGAGAAAGCCACAGCCAGGTTTCAAAGACAGAAAAACCCCAGCTGGAACAGGTTTCAGCCAATGACTGATAAAGTAAGAAAGAAAGAGGGATTGCAAGCACGAGGACCAAAGCCCTTACTTTAACAAGTGCAATGATTATTCTAATATCAGAAGGCAGGGGGATTACCAACACCTGGGAAAGAAAGAGGTGGGGTTAAGACCCTGGAGGTATAAGCCTAGGTTAGATTATGCAGAAAGGGAGAGACGAGAAGGAGGGAGACGAGAAGGAGAGGAGGAGTGGATTCTTGGAGAAGAGCTGAGCTACCCAGAGCTGAGAGCGCTGAATTCCCTGCAACAGGTTGGCAACAGAGGTGGGGACCAGGAAGTGGAGAAGCTTTCAGACCAGCAGAGAGGTTGTCAGCTGAGCAGTCTGACCAGGTCGGTGAGTCAGAACCCATGCAGTTGGGAGAACCAGTGTCAGAGTTGGGGGAAGAAGACTGCTTTATGGGATTGCTCTCTATGCCAAGCTCTAGACAGGAGGTCTTGAGGAAAAGCTAGCCCTGAAAGAAGTAATTCTCCTTGGAGGTTAACCATATGGCAGAAGCAGTGTGGAGGTAAATTCCTGTCTGTTTTAAAAGGGAAATTTACTGCAACGTAAGCCTGATCAGGAAGCTCTGATTCAAGCTTGTTTGTCACCTGTGTTTGAACTGTGCAACGGCAAGAAAAGCCAAGTTAGCTGCTATAAGAGTTTTGCTTGCTCCTCTCCTATATGAAAAGCCCACTAAGAGTTTTGATAACGGCTTGGAATATTTGTTTTGTTCTAAGTTTGGTTTCACATAGAAATGCAGCCTAGAGAGGTTTTTGAGGCTGGCAGAAACCAAACTGCTGTAGAATTAAGCCTGAATTTTTCTTTATGCTCTGATTAACAAGGACTAAAAAGGAAAGTGGCAGCCTAGTTTCTAAAGGCAATTGCTTCTGCAAGTAAGAGGACTTTAAAAAAGCCATTTCTGAGTTCTTTTGGTTTATTTGCCAGTATTTGCTGTACCTTAAGCAAATCCTACAGTTATAATCCTGTAAATGATACCTTGAACCTGCTGTGTTTTGTGTTATGGAAATAAATTTTGTTACAAGTCTTACCCTCGGTTACCTCAACTACAAACCTTCTACTTAAGACACCAACGTATTTTAGCAGTACTACACTTCCCAGAAGCCAACACGAAGAAATAGGCTGCTAGGAGCTGATAGAAGGAATCCTCAACCACCATGCCCCTCGACCACTAGAGGCAAGTGGCTTCGGGCATTGTGCTTGTGACAGTATGAACAAAACAATGGGTATGGGAACCCAAACGATGGGGGTATGAACAATTTAAAAAGACAGATTAAAATTTAGATCATTAATTATCAGTTAACACAAAATGAGATGGTAAGACATTGCCTGTGGAAATACTTCAAGTCAAGAACCATTTGGAAGTCTTAAGTACAAATTTGGAGGGTTACTTCTCCGATATTAATGATTTTAGCATGAAATCTGTTTGGATCATGAACCCATTCTCGTTTGATATATCTACAATGAGTGACGACAATTTAGCAAAGGATGATTTCATTGAATTCCAAGACCACCCAAGAAAAAAAGCTGATTTCATAAAGGCTGGACTGGATATCAGATAGTTTTGGTGTGAGCAAATCGCTAGAGCTTGGCAATGAGAGCAATTAATGTTTCGATTTTCTTCACAGGTACTTCTCTGTGAAACAGGATTCTCTGCATTATTAAACCTGAAATCAAAGTAGAGAAATAGACTTGATGTGTCAGATGACATTCAAATAACTTGCCAGTAACTGTACCTTGATTCCCTGTTTTGATTGCACAAAAGCACCACAAATCTCACTAGTTGTAGCTAGCTTCTGTATTTGTGATCTGAATAAATGTGATAAAATCCTTAAGATTTTCTTTGAACTGTTCTGTTTCTAGCTATATACATAGATATGATACTGGGCGATCCACCAGGGGTCTGTAGTTCTAAAAAGGTTAAGAACTCTTGCTCTATAAACACGGACTGCCCAAAATACATATCAATCTGTACTAGGGGTGATCAGAGCTGTTTTCGGTCAACTTTCATACTTTGGAGACATACGCGGACAGAAAGATCATTAGAGAAAGACATCATGCTTGACAAGGTTAAAGGTCCGTGCAGAAAAGGAAGACCAGCAATGTGACTGATCAATAGAACAAAGCTATGGATGCTACTCTATCAACAATTAGCTGCCCGACAAGGTTGAACACTGTTTAGAACAACCATCCACAGGGTCACCATGCATCGACAGACAAGATGGCAACAGAGAAGGATAACCAAAACGATAAAGGGGAAGAAAGGATACCCCTGTGAAAGAAGGCTAAAAGGTTAGGGCTCTTCAGCTTGGAAAAGAGACAACCAAGGGGAAATAACGAAGTGGAATGAAACGAGTAACCGTGAAATCAGTTGTTTACTCCTTCAGGTAGTACAAAGACTAGGGGACATACAATGAAGCTACAACATAGCATATTTAAGACTAAATCAGAGAAAATATTTTTTCACTTTATGAATAACTAAGCTCTGGAATTCATTGCTGGAGATGCAGTAAAAGCTGTTAGTGTAGCTGGGTTTAAAAAAAAGGTTTGGACACGTTCTTGGAAGGGAAAAAAAGTCCATAAACCATTATCAAAATGAACTAGGGGAAATTCACTGCTTACCCCTAGAACAGGATGTCTACATTTTTTGGGAACATGACAGGTACAGTACTTGTGACCTGGATCAACCACTGCTGAAACAGGATACTGGGCTTGTTGAACCTTTGGTCTGACCCAGTATGGCAAATCTTATGTTCTTCTCCATGCAAACATGTGACTGAATGTAAAAATTCCACATACCTAGCAACTTTTTTTTTTTTTTTTTTTTTTTTAAATAGACATCAGAAATTTCTTTTAAACAAGCTTCTTAATTTGGAGAACCGTCACAGGTTCCCCAGGCATACAAACATAATATACACAGACACTTGTTGGTTGTCAAAATTAATACAAGCAGTGATGCGCCAGTGACATCACTGTTCCTCTGAAGCAATGCAAACCAGAGGGGAAGAATAAACTGTGATGTCATCGTTTTGAGAACTCGCTTACTGCGTGATAAGTGCAACATTCTAGAACATAAGCCATTAGAGCATCACAAAGCAAAATGAAACGTACAGAACTTGGTTTACAGATCAAAGCCAAAAAAAAAATTAAAAAATATTGGGGCAATATTTAGACTCTGCAGGTACACATGGACTTTTATGCAGGATTGTGTTTACGCATTCTCAGGGGTGGCACTGGGGCTGAATTGCGAGATGCATACACACACTCACACTGAGGCATGTTTGCTAAATGTGCTAATGGGTAACTTGCCAAAATTGCAGCCATGCTAAAAATCCCATGCTACCTGAATAGCACGGGGTGGGGCAGAGATGAAACGTATCAGGGATGGAGCGTGAACATCGCAGTCACACTCATCTGCAATGTTACACTTAGCACGGGTACACTTACTGCAACCTCAGAGGGTGCTGTTAAGTGCACCTGCAATGATCGTGTCAAACTGCACAGTGTGGGAGGTGCTAGCTACAGCTGGGCATGTCCGCTAACTGCTCATTCGGATCTGGGCATCCGTGATTAAGTGGGCAACTGTGCTTACCTCTATAGTCTAAAACAAAACAAAACCACACACACAATTACTGGATTCCAGTTTTTGAATAACCAATATGTACACATTTTGTAAAAAGCATATTCACACTTGCTATATAATTGCCGGCAATTGCATGTTCAAAACCGAGCAATGCTGCTCTCTCAACAAAAAAACCGCCACCAATCAAACCTCAGAGTGTACACAGGGGCATGTTTACTAAGCCCTAAGCCGGTAACGCAGATGCGGGCTGCATTACTAGCACAGGGGGGCTTGCGCCTAGTGGTTGAGGCAAGGTACCTCAGGCCGGAAGGTCGGGGGTTCAAATCCCACTAGACGACAGCAACCTTGGACCGGAAAGACTGGGGTTTCTAGTCTCACAGGTGCTCCTTGTGGTCTTGGGCAAGCCACTTAACTATTTTACAGGGAACATGGGCAATGGAGGGTTATATCCAAGTTATAATGCCCTGTTCAATGTAATTTGTTTGTTCAATGTACACTGCCTTGATATCATGAAAGGCGGTATATAAGAAATGTTAAATAAAACAAACTCACTCTCCCCCTATAATTAGGATGAATCTAGGACGTGGCACCATTAAGGTTGCTAACTGGCTCCAGATGCACCCAACAGGCTTGTAGTTTTGCTTTTCTTGTGGAATGCAATGGAGAAATCAGAACTACATATCCCTGCATGCAATTGAGTAAACTCAGGACTGGATCAAGCTTGTCAGGCACATCTGGAGCCAGTTGGCAACCTAGGCACCATGGAGGCTAACATGTGGTGGCATTAAGTACATCCATGCTAAGGGCCTCAAACGTGTTTAGCACAGATCGTGCTAGCCCCGACATGTCGTCAAAGCCTGCATTCCACCCTGTCCCACCCCAGTCCCCATTCCAATGTGTGCTACCAGGGTAGCGTGGGGTTTTTGACACTAGGCTCTATGCTTCTTTAATATGGTAACCAAACCATGCGCCAAACCCTATACTAGCAGGTAGCACAGTTTAAGAAACATGCCCCTTATATCAAAAGGTTACCCAAAACACACTCCTCCTATCCTAAACGGCACAAAAGAAAACTACTTTAAAGGGACCCTCTCAGCTAAATGGAAAAAAGCAGTTACATATATGAGGACCTTTAGGAGAATCAGAACCCGTTTGACTGAGCACAGTCCAGGTCTTACAATGTAAAAGTATGAATGTGCTCTGGGGCAACACCGGAACAGGAGGGGTCATCACTGGCAAGATATAGTTTGGCTCATTTTTGATTATACCTGAACAAGTGTAAAGAGAGCAGCGTGAGAGATGTGTCTGATTTTATCTGCATATAAACAGCTAAAAATATTTGCAGAGATGATTTATGGCAATAGACATGGGGACCAGTAATTATACTGTCGATGGTTTTTGCAGTATCTAACTCCTCTCTTTATAGGACATTGCTAAACTTTAATGGCTGTCCCCACGAGATGTGCTGGTGCACGCACACACACATACAGCCCAGCATCATTATACATCTTTTACAAAAGGCTCCACATTCAACAAGGTTCTGGAAACTGTGCACCTCCCAACCTGGATGTCTCGAACCCTATCTAGGTGCCCTATGCAAGATCAGCCTGGCAGAGGGTAATTTTACAACAAATTTTTCACACATATACACCAGTCTATATTTGCAAAATGCCTCTTATAAAAATTAGGAAGACCCACAATGCACATGTGTGGGTGATAAACTACACAGCTACACGCATGCTTCCCAAAAAGATGCATTTCAGCTGTATTCTTGCTGTTATTTTTGTTAAGGCAGATAAGCACCTGTGTCTTCATAAAACAGCCTCAATCCCCCCCACTTAGGCAACATGTTATCAAAGTTACCCTCGCTGTCTAATTATGCGTTTTCAAAGGATTGTTCTTGGAGGGGTGGTGTTGTGGTGATCATGATTATTGAGTTTGATTATCAAAGTCCAGGGTGTGGGCGAGGCTGGGATCTGAACGTTAAGTGAGGGGGGAGCAAGAATGCCTCATAACCTTGCACTGGCTCTGGGAACATTAAGCCTCATACTCTCTCCTCATCTTCCCCCCATCTTCCCAACTCCCTCTCCTCCCACAAAAGGATTTTCAGCCCATCTAGTATAATAAAATCAAGAGCAGGGACATTAGGTACA
The DNA here is from genome assembly GCA_033557465.1 of Ichthyophis bannanicus. NCBI lineage: Eukaryota > Metazoa > Chordata > Amphibia > Gymnophiona > Ichthyophiidae > Ichthyophis > Ichthyophis bannanicus. The sequence goes on from CM066039.1 coordinate 32,741,751, forward strand.
ATGTGACTGGGAATTAGTGGGCAGGCGTACGGTGAATAATAAAGGAGGATCATTTTCAGCTACAAAAGGGTTGATGAGGGATGAGCAGCTCCAGGCCTTGCACACTAGTCATTAATGTGCTTAGCAGCCAATTTCAAGGTCCCTGCTGTGAAGTCCAACAGGAAAAGGAATTATAGCCCCAATTATAGCCCCAATGCCACCTAACACTTCTGAATTTACCTAGAATCAAATGGCACAACCTCACACTCATCTAAAGAGACAGCCATACACGCCACTCCGCTGACTGCTTCATGCAAACGCTACCCCATGGGGTAATTCTGCACAACTGTGCACAATTCTGCACAGGAACCGGCATCAGCATCAGCTAGGCAGGCTCTGCGTGCACAAGCTTTAAGAGCGTTTGAGTCTCTCTGTTCACTTTTTGACAACCACGGAAGCATTTTCATACAGTAAATAGAAGCACTGCCAGTTTCTTGCAAGAGATAGGAAGCGCTTCTGTTTACCTTCTTAAAACATGGCTGTGCCAGCGTTGGTGTCAGAAAGATAGCACAGTCATGGGAGCAAAAGGAAATGCTCCTGCGGCTATGTTACAATAATGCTGCTACAATTGGGCAGAGGTGTCGAGTGGCTGGGGCTGCAAATTAGCTGATGGTGAATCGGGGGAGGGGAGGGCTATGGCTGGAGATGGGCTGATGGTGAGTCGGGGGGGGGGGGGTTGTAGCTGGAGATGGATTGATGGTGCCTCTAGGGGGGCTGTGGCTGGGAGCTAGAGATGGGTGTATGCCTGGGGCAGTGGGGAGAAAAAGGTAGAGGTATGTGCCTGGGAAGAAAAACGGTAGAGATAAGGAAGAGATATGGGGAGGAGGTGTATGGGGAGGAAGGAAATGATGTCGGGTAAATGAATGAGGGCAAACTTTAAGGAGAGACAGTAGGGATCTTGCTAGGGGAGAGAGAGAGGGGGGGACAAAATGGGGGGCAGGGAAGGCTTGGGTATTGGGGAGAGCTGAAATGGGAAAAGGCAGTGGGACTTTCTGGTCTAGAGGAGGAATTAGGCTTTATGATAGGGGAATTCTGCTTGGCTAAAGCAGACACCATGCCTAGAACCAAAACCACTGCTAAATGAAGAAGTCTTCCAGCCCTCACGTCAGCAGAGAGTCCCAGGCACAGGAAGTTTGTTTAGATGAAGATTTTTGCCTCCCTCCATCTCTACTTTGTGAGAACCAGAGAGACAGACCAATGTCCCTATGTAGCGGCTTGAGTTAGGAAAGCTGGAGACTGCTATAGTTACATGGCTTCTGACTGGATGGAGTGACCATTTGACTCCAGTCAGCTGACACACTACTGCTTTTGTTCCCATCACCTTCTGCAGACTTACAGTTCTCGTATTTATTTATTATTTATTTATTTAACATTTTTATATACCGCACTATTTATTATCAGCGCGGTTTACATAGAACTACAAAACATCAGATAAGATAAGATACATATATCTGTTTTTACATGGAACAGGAAGAAAAACTTGGAAAACAGGGGTAATTGTAACAAAGGATAATAGAACTTGAACTATATACATATGATAGTAATATTACTTGAAAAAGTATCATGTTAGATAGGGATGGGATTGGAGCTGTTTAGATGAACTTGTGTTATTGTGTTCTCTGGAAAGTGTATGATGAAAAGGTGATGCTTCAAGGCCTTTTTGAACTGGGGGATATCAGAGATGGCCCTAATGTGTGGTGGGAGGGTATTCCACAGTTTTGGAGCACATAAGCTGAATGATCGGTTCACAGTTGCAGAGATGTATTTTAAGGATTCTTTTGGAACTTTAAGCATGTTTAGTTCCGAGGTTCTTCTAAGCCTGTTGGAGGGGATAGGTTGGATCAACTCTGATAGAGAGGAGGGAGCAGGTCCTTTGTGAGCTTTGAAGACTAGTAGCAGGGTCTTGAAGGTGATTCTCGCTTGGATAGGGAGCCAGTGTAATTGTTTCAGGAGAGGTGTTACATGTTCTCTTTTTGGTGCCCCGAAAAGCACTCTTGCAGCACTGTTTAATGCGAGTTGAAGCGGGTTGAGGGTTGATTGGGGGAGCCCCTGTAGTATACAATTTGCGAAGTCAAAATGTGGGATAATTAAAGCCTGGTAGACAGTACGGAAATCATCTGGATCAATTAGTTGGCGAAGGTTTCTAAGGGAGCGAATCTTGAAATAAATTGCCTTTACAGTGTTGGCTATGTGGGTCTTCATGTCTAGATTCTGATCCAGGGTAACACCAAGATAACGGATGTGGGGTTTTACTTGCAACTTAGCATCTTGGACTTCAAGGAATGAAGGTGGTGTGAACTTGGGGTTTCTTGAAATGAAATGTATCTGCAGGAAAGGGACTGGCTGCAAGTCTAGAGATAGATACAATGAAGGGAAAACAGATCTGGATTAGTGCACGAGAGCTGGTCTGCATCAGATACGATACCCTGGCATAATGTTAAGAGGTAACCGATATAACCTGAACCAATCCGGAAGCAGGATTTCCCCACCCATTTAACCAGCAGGGTTTTTTGGCACACAAAGAATTTCAGTGGACAGCTCTAAGTTAGGCCTTTACTAATACCATTGCTTTGAACATCAAGGGGAGTGCCCAAGCATGTTCTTGTCCTCCCCCACCCCCCCCCCCCACACTACTGAGTTTGCTAAAATTAAAAACCCATTAAAGCACCCGACACATCCCACAGCATGGTCGTGCAAGCAGCCCCCACGACAGGAGAACTGATCCGGCACCTCTCATCCAACCAGGGCTGCCCTGTACCACTAGGCATCAAAGAGCAAAACCACCTTCTTTTAAATTCCAGACAAGCTAAGAATAAGAAAAAAAAAACAACAAAAAACAGTTTATTATGCTACAGCCATAGACAACAGGTCTCGGCAAGCCAAGCTAAAATTGCTCATTCATATGAATTTTGTAAACCTGTCTGCATCAATCTCAGCTAAACGGTGACCAACTACAAGAAGGCAGCTGTGCTCAGAGCCTCTTGTAATTTCCCTGCAGGGCTGGAGAAAAAAAAAATCATCATTATTTAGCTCCTTCATTTATTAATTTCGCCTCCACAGGGCAGTTCCTTCACATTCATTTTTTTTAAACCTATTTCACTTTCAGTTTAAAAAAGTGCATGCCTGAAAACTGAAGCGTTTGAGATGCAAGGTGGGTGAGCCGCTGCGCTGCAAGACCCAAACTGGCAAGGACGCAATCAACAGAGCAGAACACTTGCCGGGGGGACGGGAAGACTGAGGAATTCCAGTTCTGACGACTAGGGAGGGGGCACCAGCCAGAACCAGGCACTTTGGACGAAGAAAAGGAAGCAAGCTGACCTTTCTGTCCAAGAAATGCCAACTCTGATAAACTTACAGCAACGTTAAAGGAACGCAGAGGATACAGCCCAACAAACGTGAACCACCAGCCAATGAATTCAAGAGTTTGGGGGGGGGGGGGGAAATATGATATGGCGCCTTAACTACAGAAGGCATGCATATGCTTTTACACTTATTCGCGTCAAGACTTCAAACACAAACTTCACCAGGCCAGCTGTCGGCACCCCAGTAGCACAGGCAGGATTGATTTTTTTGTGGGGTCTGAGGTTAACATGGTAATACCGAAGCTGCTGCTACCTGTGTGTCTCAAGCTGTACCTATCGAGTTAAAGTACCTGCTCGTCGACGACCTCTCAGCTCTGACTGCCACAGATGGTGCTGGAGAGACTCATACGATTGGGATGGAGTTAGCCTTTTCCCACAGAGCACAAAAAAGCAAGGACTAGCAGGACGGGGAGGGGGGGGGGGCAAGAAGCTCCAACAGCAAGATTCTATCCTGAAGTCTAATGGGCGGATACAGAGCCATGTGCTAGAGCTCAGTGCAGCGTTCCCCAACACAGCCTAGCACAAACGTTTGGCTCTCCAATGCTATAACCAAACTGCATGCAAAGAAAGTTGTGAACAAAAAGTTTGCACTAAACAAGGAGGGCAACTACTACTACTATTGATCATGTGCATAGCGCTACAAGGTGTATGCAGCACTGTACAGACATAAAACATGGTCCCTGCTCATCAGCGCTTACAATCTAGTTTAAGATAATCAATGCAACAGCTGAGGACAAGGATATACCTAGAGGAATTGTAAGGAGACAGAGAAGACTGAGCGGATCAGGATCCAAAAGCGGCTTTGAAGAGGCGACGTTTCAGCCTGGATTTGAAAAGGGTCAGAGATGAAGCTCGATGCACAGACTCAGGTAGTTTGTTCCAGGTGTAAAGAGCAGCAAGGTGGAAGGATCAAAGTCTGGAGTTGGCAGTAGAAGAAAGAGGGGACACCAGAAGGGCAGAGTTCTCGAGGAGGGGTGTAGGGTGTGATAAGATAAAGATACCACTTTGCCCTATTGGCTCTTCTTTCTCCCTGTCTTTGTTCTATCACCTTCTTTCCTATCAGTTTTTGGCGTTCCTTTCCAACTTTATTTCCGGTAGCCTATGATTGTATTGTACACCGCTCTGACGCTTCGGCCTGGGCGGTCAATCAAATTGTGTGAATGAAGATAAAGAGAAAGAGAAAGAGAAAAGGCAGTGAGGAGCAGCAGAATGAGTGCACTTATAGGTCAGTAGGAGAAGTTTGAAGGGAGACAATGAAGTGACTTGAGAAGAGGGGTTAGAGGAGCATTATCAAGACTGGCAGAAGATTAACCGCGCAGCTGAGTTTTGAACAGACAAAGGGAGAGATACGATTCAGAGGGAGACCAGCAAGGAGAAGGTTGCAATAGTCTAGACAGGAGGTGACCGAAGAATGGATAAATGTCTTTGTAGTGTGTGTAGAAAAGAAGGGACGAATTTTGCCAATGTTGTAAAGAAGTGACAGGTTTTAGCTGTCTCTCTGCACACATCCAACAGAGTAGAGTTGAAGATGACCCCAAGGTTGCAAGTTGAGGAAACCGGGAGGAATGTAGTGTTTACACCATCAAAACGTAGAAAGACTAGAGGACATACAATGAAGTTACAATGCAACCCATTTAAGACGAATAAGAGAATTTTTTTTTTCACTCAACGCAGAAACTCTGGAGTTAATTACCAGAGGATGTAGTAAAGGCCGTTAATGTAGCTGCTTTTAAAAAAAGATTTGGACAAGTTCCTGGAGGAAAGGTCCATAAACCATTATTAAAGAGGACCCGGGAAAATCCACTGCTTGCCCCAGGACGAGCATTGTGGAACCTATGGTACCTGTGACTTGGATTGGCCACTGTTGGAAACGGGATACTGGACTCTATGGACCTCGGTCTGACCCAGGAAGGCATTTCTTATGTTCTTATGTTATCCACAGAAATAAAGGGAGGAAGAGGGGAAGTGGGTTTAGAGGAAAGATAAGGAGCTCAGTTTTGGCCCTGTTCAGTTTCAAACGGCGGTAAGACATCCAGGCAGCAGTGTCGGATAAGCAGACAGAGATCCGGGCCTGGATTCCTGGGAAGATGTCAGGCACAGAAAGGTAGATCTGAGAGTCATTAACATAAAGATGATACTGAAAACCATGGGAGGAAATAAGTGCATCAAGGGACTGCGTGCAGGAAGAAAGAGAGCGATCTTAAGACAGAGTCCTGCGGTACAACTGAAAGCGGGATAGCGTTAGAGGAGGAATGACCAGAACATACACTAAAAGAGCGCTGGGAGAGAGAAGAAAAACAGACCAGAGCCCCTAAATCCAAGCGAGGGCAGGGCATAGAGGCAAAAGGTGGTGAGCAACAGTGACAAAAGCAGAAAAAAGTTCAAATAGAGACCTTTGGATTTGGCGAGGAACAAGCCAGGTTCATGTGCACACAGGTTTGCGCTAGAAGCACTTCTAGCTTGCACACAAAAAAAGAAAAAGCTTGTTTGCAAGTGTTGGAATGTTATCTGGTACATGAACCGCAATATTACTTTGCACACAAGATGTGCATGGAATAAATATAAGTGTTCATAAACACAGATATTCTGCACAGAAATCCTGCACACATCTCTGCATCTGCACAGAATAGCTAATTCCTTCATTAGCATGGATTTAAATCTGCTGTACGCTGCTGTCGAGCTTGCACACAGCTCGTGTACAAAACTTGTTTCCGTAGTGGTAGTGCACAAAATTGTGCACAAAAACAGAGCTAAATCGGTGTGCAAAGCCTAGCACACATTACTGCATTGGGCTGTAGATGTAACACATAGCTAAAGAGAAAAAAAAGAATAAAATCAAAATACAAAAAATAAGTGCAACTTAAAAAAAAAATTGAAAGTGGGGTAATGTAAAAAAAAAAAAATGATAGGAAAGCAAAAAGAAAAAAATGTCAAACAAAAGCGATTGCAAAGAATCTGCGCCCCGCAACTTCTAGTCCTAAATATGGAAAGCTGCCCAGGAGTCTGCTTTCCGCCTTCCCATGTGTTTAGTCTAGAGGCCTATAGTTTCCAAGTTAATTACACTCTTAAACCCTTTCTGTTTAATCTAATGCAGCACGGGAAACGTTCCATGTGGTCTGGAGCTTTTATTATTACTATTTTTTTTTTATTATTACTGAGCTATCTTCAAAAGGCTTCATCACAAAAGAGCAGCTTTCATGATTGCACTGAATGTCTCCTGCCAGTTATCTGTAAAGTGTGCTTGTTATTTTTCCCTTTAGCAGATGCTAAGCAGAGAATTCCTGCACAGGAAGCTCTTGGCATATTGGTCACTTTAGTTTTCTGCACCTAACATGCACACTGCTGATTTCTGACCTTGAACTCAACTAAGCCTCTGACAAAATTCAGGCCCTCTGCAAAGTGGTCAAAGGTCTCCACATTTCTAAGAGGTAACAATGAGATTTTAGGTCAACCACTATCCTCCCTTCAATGCACTCTGATCCCCTGCTGGGCTAATTTCACAGGGATGGAGTCCTAATATTACAATGAAGTGTGAGGTAAAAAAAAGGAAAGGACGGGGTCATTCTCCTTCCAGAAACAGGATCACTGGCAGTTCAGAAATGGTCAAACATCATCAAGGAACCGAGGAGGAAAGCGCACTATTCCTCATGCATCGTTCATGTTTCTATCTTGCATTTTCTACAAATACAAACAGAAAGGACTCATACTTATGTCAGATCCCAACTCCCATTTTGCAACATGTTCTTTCAGCAATCAGGGCTTTGATCTTGGACATGAAGTGTTAGGCTAGTCTAGATTTAGATTTTAGACCCAATTCCTTTCCTAGCCAAATCCACACTCAAGGCACGTTACATACGGGTAACAGTAGATATTTTCCTTCCCAAAAGGGCTTACGTTTTGTACCTAAACTATTCAGGTCTGCAACACCATCAAAATCAATAGTTGGTACCATTCCGGATCAGTCTGGAGTCAGAATGCCGCTAGCGCCACAGATGGGACATATAGGGGCATGTTTACCAAATCATTCTAACTCGTAGCATGGGGTTTAGCACTCGGTTTGGGTGCCATACTAAAGTAGCACAGGCCCTTGCACCAACCCTGTTAGCATGCGTCGGGGGTAGGGACTGGGTGACAGGTGTGGAAAGTGGGCATGGCCAACACGTGCACTAGGCCTGCACTAACCAAGCTTGGCACCCATAGCCCAGGTGCATTTAAGGTCACTTCAATGGACAGCATCAAGTGCACCCACATGCTGACTTGCATGGTGTCGCATCTTGGGCCTGCACTAACTGCAGGGGGATGGAAGCCCACATCCCCTAACCCCCCAGTGCTTGCAATGCAGGTCACATGCACGTTACGGTGCAGGCCTTAATAAAACATGGCCCGTAAAGACTTGCCTCAAGACTGAGTGATTTTATGTTCTATAAAATCCACCAACTCACAGCAGTTGGATCAGCGTCGCAGCTGAATCGAATAAAGAACGATGGCAATTCCAAAGGGTTACAGAAATGGAAGTCAGATTCCTATCCAGGAAAAGCCATGAATCATCACCCTCTAGACCAGGCATGATGGAGCTGTCCCACTGACTGACGTGCCATTGGCTAAATAATTCTCTGGCCCTGTCACATCTCTCTTGTTTTTTCACATTTAAAAGTAACAAATGACAGCAAGGATGACAAGAGGATCCATCACGCAAGCTTCTTTCCATGTCACAGGCACCATATTATTTAGGGATTAAGATATAGCTAGGGATTTGACGCGGTCATTCATCAACCCATGATGCAAACAGCTGATTGAGCCATAGGAGCCCATCGCAACAGGCCACCGAGGCATACGATGGAGATTCAGGACTCCTGCTGCATCTCTCTGGAAATCTAAAATGAAATACTACTAGCCAGCCGCACACGACCCCATCGGCCCCATTACAGAAAAAGAGAAAACAAACAAAAAGGGATTATGCAAGCAAGAATACCCAGGCAAGCTAAGATACTAGGTCCATATGGTACAATTGTATTACAATAGAATTCCATCACATGACGACAATCTTCTAAAACAGTTTTTAATTCCTAAATTAACAAGGGTATCGTTTTCTCTTTGGTGGACAGATGGAGAAGGGAGTGCAAGCTGAAGCATAGCAGAACATCTCACTCTGTGCCGTGTCTGGATACATGCCCAGCTCATTCGCCTGCTACACCAGTGCGACACCGAACGGCAACATACCATGAGATGCCCTGGCAGAATCTCAGAGGAAAGCTGCAGCTTCCTAAAGAGGAGGGGCAAGGATGGGTTCTAAAGCAAATTATTTATATTGCCGCTTGTCATTTGTATTTTACATTTATTTCGTAATTAATCTTTGACCCGCTTTAAGACCTTGGTTATATGTGGAATTTAAAATACGATTAAAAAAAAAAATACATTTTAACAGAGACAGGTAAAGCTTGTTAAGGGATAATTTTACCAACAAGGCATCTATAAAAACTTTTCCAAAAATGTACTAGTTTTCTAAAAAAAAAACCCAAAACACAGACAAATATGTACCTTTGCCAAAAGCAGATCTCTCAATAATCCCAATTGCGCATAAATGTTCTACAAAAATTTACACCTGCTCTGAGGCCTGGTATCCATAAACACACAGGATACATGCCAAAAAGTACATGCGTACCTTGCAACTCCACCCAAATGCTGCTGCTGGGCACATCTGCAGGCGATCCTTAAAGTATGCATACTCTTACCTGCCCACTTACTTCCACTCATAGGTTTGTTCATTATTTTTATTTATTTGGTTTTATAAACCACACTATTTTGAAATCAGCGCGGTTTATAAAGAACAAGCTTCACTCAGTACATAGAACAGGTTTTCATAGAACAAGTATACAGAATATTCAACTAGTATTACAGTTAACAGTAACCTTTTATATTACAACAGAGGTGTCAACTTGGATAGTAACTGGGCGACCTATTTACAAGATAGTTAGTGGGCCAAGATGTGTAGGTGGATTTGGGCCATGGCCAGGAGCTGGATCCAAAGCAGGTTTATGTCATTTGTTCATAATATAGTTGGAAGAGGTGAGTCTTTAATGCTTTCCTGAAGGTAGACAGGTCGGAGATGTGGATTGGGGTGGGAAGAGAGGTGGCGCATATAGCATGCAGGCTCAGCTCCTAACAGCTTGGGATCTTTATCTTATTGTACATGGGATGTTGAGTGTGTTTGTCATGACTGACCTTTTAATTCTGTTGTCCGGTGTCCAATGTATGAGTTCCTCCAGGGAGATTGCAGAGAGGTTGTGAAGGATCTTAAATGTCATTAAGAGGGCTTTGTACTTACGGTGGCTAGATATAGGAAGCCAATGAAGTTGGCTTTAGGACAGGTGTCACATGTTCATATCTAGTGGCTCCGTACAGGGTTTGTGTTGCAGTGTTCATGGCCATTTGCAGGGGATGAAGTGTGCAGTTTAGTAGAATGATGTTCGTGTAGTCATAGTGGCGGATAAGTTGTACAATGTTATACTAGATGTGCTTAAGCAAAATTGCCCTCTAAATGTCAAGTAGTGCAAAATCAAAAAAGGCATGAAGGTATTTAAAAGGGATTTTAGGTTTCATATCATCTTTAACATATCCTGTCATGCAATATCAATTATACCCCCTATTATATTATCATGAAAACTCAGACTTTGCAAACGTGTTTAATGTGCCTTTAATAATGGGAAGCCTAGAGTTAGAACCTCCAAGTAAGATTCGCTTCCTTCTGTGCGGGTAGATATTTCATAGATTTCCCTCCTTCCCAACTCCCATAGGGTCCTTTTGGTCTTAGTACAGTCTTGCTGTAGGAATATGCATGTAGCCCTGCTGTTGGGGGGGAGGAATGTGTCTTTACCATTTTCTTCCAACAGAGATAACCTGTACCTCTCAGGGACAACGCAACACCTTTTTGATTGGAGGGGGGGGGGGGGGACCAAATAAATTGTCAGCTCCACTCCAAGCTTTCTAGGTGCTGTGTTGGACAAAATGTTTGCGGAGCCGTAGCCCACCCTGGTCCACTGCCTATGCTCTGTGCCTGCTTCCCAATATGGGTTTTACACGGGGTACTGCAGAGTCAAGCTTACAGTCCATGCAGAAAACACTTTAGTTGCTTATCTCAAAATATGTTTGACTTTTTGAATCAAGGATCTAATATACAAAGGCTGTCCAGTGCTTGATGAACCAGCCCTGGTGTTGCCCCCCTGTAGGCTGGAAGACCTATTACATTACCTAGTTGGTTTTTTTAATTATTTTAAATATATTTATAGCCTGCCCATTTAGGCAACTATTCCAGGCATGGTACAACATTTAAAAACATCATAACATTGTAAAATTTGCATTATAATACAAAACACAAATCTAATGAAACAAAACCACAGAATACAAAATGAATATGATAATATATGTGCATCACCATAGTAAGCAATTATTCCTAAATATTAAACATAGCTGGGACAACTTCTAGCACATAATCTGATGGAAAACTGTCATCCTGAATTACATCACAAACCAGAAGGAAAATGTAAAAAAGGAGTTCAATTATTATTCCGCTACTCCAGGAAAGCCCTCTGAAAAGTAGTCAGAAATTTAAGAACATTTCCCAGCATAAAAATGGCATTAGTTCCAATTTTTCTGTTTAATTTCTAACAAAAAGCAGGGCTACATCTCTCTGCATGCACTGGTGCCAAAAAAGGCACCTATTTTTCATTATAATATGGTACCTATGCAGGCACCTACTTTGAGGTGCCCGCTTAAGAAATTACCCTCCACTTGCCCAAACAAGTCTGGCCTGTGACCGAGAAATAATACTGTAGGCAAAACAGACTGAACCACCAGAATGAAACATCAGTTCCTGCTTTCCAAGAAGCACAGATTATTTTCTTCCAATTATAATTATTGGAGTGATTTAAAAACAATCGGGCTAAAGGGGATTACCAGTCCAGGGGCCGAGGGATATACTCAAATGGACAATCTGCGTTTGGAAACAGTGGAAGGACCTTAAGTTCTCTACCCCTACTGCCTTCTCTGACTCCAGCAACGAATCCTATGGTCAAAAGAAAAAACGGGAGGTAAAAAACAGGAGACCTAAATAAAGTTGACGTTCTCCAATTGCCCAGATCCAGGGCAAGTCTATAGTCATCTCCCCTGGCCAAGAACTCAGGAAAGAGAATTGCCTAGAGTGCGTAGGGCTGGCAAGGGGAGAAACATAGAGACAAAAAGGTGGCACAGCCCACGTATGGAAGCCAAGATGGAAAATTACTTATCAATTTTTTGACTAATCTTAAAATAAATGCATACATTTTCTAGAACTTTATAAGCCAAAGTTAATAAATACTGATTATCTTAATCCCTCCATGTAAATCATTGTGTCTCAGGCAAGTGCTTAGAAATCTAAAGAATGGAAACTTTCACCTGCAGCAACTGTCATTGCCATTCACTGGATAGACCACTGTGCATAAATTAAGCTGTCAGCTCACTCAAGGTCACATGTGCTCTCCTAGGTTCCTTATCAAGGAACTATAGTTTTCCCCATCAAGAAAGCAGGACTACAAATCCCATAGTGCTTTGAGACCGATGTTAATAGAGCATGACTGGGGAAAAATCACCCAGGTGACCTTGAGCTATTTGACCCTCCCCTGTAAACAAAGAAGAAAACGCAGTTGAAAATGATCAGCTGGTGGCGAGAAAGACTCATGTTATGGCACCCTTCCATTCCCTTCTGGAACACACAGTCACCAGTCCATCTTTACCAGATTAATAAGTAACTAAACCTCTCAGCAGCTAACAGTCTTGGAACAAAAAAAAAAGTCAGGACAAGAGAGACGGTGTATTTTTTTTGGCTAAACATTTCATCCTCTAAATGGGAGCTCAAAAATCCCTCAAAGCTTTACTGAGAAAGGACAAACTGGGAACACAGACGTGAGTTCCAAGTAGGAGAGTAAAGAGGTTTGTCACAGCATACTGTAGGAGATTATGTAAAGTACTGACAGTAAGGATGTTCCAAATCCCCTGTCGAAAATCTATACGTTCAACATGTGTACCACAAGCTTCATAAGTGTTCTTTGTTTTTTGCTAAAGGCCACCTTGATCATTTGGGAGCAAAATCGGTTACACAAACATCCTCAGCCTGGAATTTTGCTAAAAAGCAAAGTAGGGTGGTGGTGTTAATCCATTTGAAGATATGAAAAAAATGCTAAGTGATACCTTTTTATTGGACAACTTAACACGTGGTAATTTTACAAAGCTGTCAGTGCATATAAAGCATGTTTTCTGCGCAAACAGGCTCTTAAATACTGTACAATGGGTAGAAACATGTAAAAATTGGACATGCTGCAAGATACCTTTACACGGTATGTACAAAGGAATTCCCAGGGATGTATTCTGGGCGTGTACCTGAATAACAGGTGATCTCCAGAAACAGCAGAAATCAGTCTTCACATATGGGTTTCACCGGTACCGACGGAGCCCACGCAGGAACGCGCCCCAGCATCCAATTGGAAAGCCTTTGGGAAGTACTCCCACTGTGCCTGCACATCTGCCTTCCCGCCTTTCCAAGTTCTCTCCTCAGTTGAGTTTGTAGCTGAGAGACAGAGTTAAAAAAAAAAAAGAATATGCTACAACTCTTAGGGGAGGAGGGCAGGTTATGAAGACTGATTCCTGCTGTTCCCTGAGATCACCTGTTACAGGTGAGTAACAACGCTATCTCCAGGACCAAGCAGGAATGCAGTCTTCACATATGGGACTCACTAGCTCCGAGGCACCAGATTGTAGTTGGTCGCAGTGGTATCCCTGAGGCTAATGAACAGAGCCAAGGTGGTGTACAGTGTCCCGATGGGAGTCCCTGTCTAGGCAGTAGTGTGCAGCGAAGGTTTGACTGGAGAACCAGCTAAGCTGCTCGACAGATTTTGTCAATGGAGACGGAACGAAGATTGGCAACTGAGGTTGCCATGGCTCTCACGTTGTGAGCAGTAATGTGACCCTCTAGGAAAGGTCCCGCTTGAGCATAAGCAAAAGAGATGCAGTCTGCAATTCAGTTTGATAAAATGTGCTTTGACACTGGAAATCCAAGGTGACTTGATCAAAGGAAATGAATAATTGAGAGGACTTCTTGGTTCTATCCAAGTAGAAAGCCAGGGCGCACTTGCAATCCAAAGTGTGGGGCGCTGCTTCAGCCCTAGAGGAATGTGGTCTGGGGAAGACAACTGGTAGAATGATCAATTGGTTGAGATGGAAGACTGAGACCACCTTCGGAAGGAAGTGTGGATGTGTACGGAGAACCATCTTGTCATGGTGGAACTAGGTATATGGAGGATCCAACACCAAAACCTGCAGTTTGCCGATACAGCGAGCTGAGGTCAGGGCGATGAGGAAGATTACCTTCCAAGAAAAATTTTAAAGAAGTGGGTGCTAAAGGCGCAAAAGGAGGCTTTAGAAGATGCACTAAGACCACATTGAGATACCAGGCTACTGATGGTGGTTTGATCTGTGACTTGGACAATAGGAGACCTCGCATGGAATGCTGCACCAAAGGGTGTGAAGAAACAGAATGCCTGTCTACTGGCCTGTGATAGGCTGAGATGGCACGGAGATGAACTCTGAGTTAGTCCTTAGGCCTGCCAAGAACAAGTAGAGGAGCTATAATAAAATAAATTCCACCAGCTAGGCAGAGGTTTACCAGAGGGTAAACCTTCACCATCTGAAGGCATAGGAATGTCTAGTAGACAGTTTGCATGATGCAAGTAGAAAGTCCTTGACTTGTTGAGGAAGGTCTAGATCAGCAAAAATTATGCTTTCAGCAGCCATGCTGTGAGATGGAGGGCTTGTGGACTGGGATGCAGCAGCATCCTACGATCCTGTGCAAGGTGGTTAGGCGCAGGAACCAGATAGGGGTGGAGTCTGCGCTCGTCAAAGCAGTATAGAAAACCATGGCTGATGAGATCGGTAAAGGGTTATTAGACTCATGGAGCCCTGATAGGCTTGCAACTTGAACAAGGTCTTGGGTATTAAGGGGGTGGGCAGGAATACATAAAGTAGTTCCTTTCCCCAATGGAAAAGGAAGGCATCCACTGCCTGGCAGAGCAGGGAATATTGGCCAATTTATCCTGAACCCTCTGCTCAAGGTCAGATGCCTGGAGCCAGGCCATTCTGTGAGCACCAATGCAAACTGCTGAAGCTCTGCAGGATGACTCAAAAGCATCAAAAGATGCTCTGGTAAGAAACTTGGATGTATTCTAGTTTTGCCTGATTAAGGCCTGGAATGCATCACGTCTCATCAGGAAGGATAGGAGCAAGGTTCTCTAGATCCCTAGAAATATCCTTGAGATACATGCCTATGTAGAGCATGTAAGTAATCCTACAGTAAGCATACATGCCTGAAAGCAACGACACCCAAAGGCATCAAGATTTCTGGAGTCCTTGCCAAGAGGCATGGAAGAATGATTTTTAGAACTCTTGATGCGACACATTGCCGATTCCACCACCATAGAATGGTGTGGTAGTTGAGGCTTTTGAAAGCCAGGGCATTGAGGAACTTGGTACATGGTATCAAGTTGCTTGCTAATAGGCAGAACCATTAGCGGGGCCTCTCACATACATCGCATTAGACCCTGAAGGATCTGATGCACTGGTAAGGTGGCAGCCTCTCTGGGAACCAAATGGTGTTTGAGGATTTCCAATTCCTCTGTTCTCTGTTCCATCTCAGAAGTCACAGTAATGTGCAGACCTGCTGCATGTCATAGAAACATAGAAATATAGAAATATGATGACAGAAAAAGACCACATGGCCTATCTAGTCTGTCCTTCCATAACAACTACAACAGTCCCGTTTTTACCTTTAGAGATCCTCTGTGTTTGTCCCATGCTTTTTTGAATTCAGTTACTGTCCTCATCTCTACCACCTCCACTGGGAGACTATTCCACGGATCCACTACTCTTTCCGTAAAGAAATATTTCCGCATATCACTCCTGAATCTATCTCCCTTCACCCTCATCCCATGTCCCCTCGTAGCAGAACTTGCTTTCAATTGAAAGAGGCTCTCCCCCTGAACATTTATGCCATGGAGGTATTTAAACATCTCAATCATATCACCTCTATCCCGCCTTTCCTCTAAGGTGTACATATTAAGATCCTTAAGTCTGCCCTCATATGCTTTATAATGAAGACCACTAATCATTTTAGTAGCCACCCTCTGCACCGACTCCATCCTGTTCACATCCTTTTGAAGGTGCGGTCTCCAGAATTGCACACTATACTCCAAATGAGGTTCCACCAAAGACTTATACAGAGGCATTATCACCTCCTTTTTTCTGTTAGCCATTCCTCTCCGTATGCACCCAAGCATCCTTCTAGCTTTTGCAGTCGCCTTTTCTACCCGTTTAGCTACTTTAAGATCATCAGACACAACCACGCCTAGGTCCCGCTCTTCCTTAGTGGACAAAAGTACTTCACCCCCTATACTATATTGCTCCCTTGGATTGCTGCAGCCCAAATGCATGACCTTACATTTTTTAACATTAAATCCCAGCTGCCAAATTCTAGACCATTCTTCAAGCTTAGCTAGATCCCTCCTCATGTTATCTACCCCTTCCTGGGTGTCCACTCTATTGCAGATTTTGGTATCATCCACAAAGAGGCAAACCTTACCTGAAAGCTCTTCCGCTATATCACTAACAAAGATGTTAAAAAGAATCGGACCAAGACAGATCCCTGGGGCACACCACTGATAACATCCTTCTCCTCAGAGTGAGCTCCATTTACTTGTACTCTTTGTCGCCTCCCACCCAACCAATTTCTAACCCAAGCAGTAACTTTAGGGTCCATCCCTAGGGTGCTCAGTTTGTTAATAAGTCGCCTGTGAGGAACAGTGTCAAAGGCTTTATTGAAATCTAAATACACCACATCTAGGGCTCTCCCTCGGTTCAACTCCCTGGTCACCCAGTCAAAGAAATCAATCAGATTTGTCTGACAAGTCCTGCCTCTGGTGAATCCATGCTGCCTCGGATCCTGTAATCCGCTGGACTCCAGAAACCTCACTATTTTCTCTTTCAGCAGCGTTTCCAATAATTTACTCACCACCGAAGTTAAACTAACCGGCCTGTAGTTTTCAACCACATCCTTACTTCCGCTTTTGTGTAAAGGCACCACATGAGCCTCTCTCCAGTCCTTTGGCACCACTCCCGACTCCAACGAGGCATTGAAAAGGTCAGTCAGTGGAGTTGCTAGAACGTCCCCAAGTTCCCTCAGTATTATAGGGTGTATCCCATCCGGTCCCATCGCTTTGTCTACTTTTAAGTTGAGCTAGTTTCTCACAAACACAGTCTTCTGAAAATTGTTCAAGATGTCCCTCGCTTCTGTTCTTATTTGTGGCTGTTTTCTGAGGTCCTGCTCCTGGTTCTTCATCTGTGAACACAGAACAAAAATATTTGATAAGCAATTCCGCTTTATCCTTATCAGCTTCTACATATTCCCCCCCTGCACCTTTGAGTCTGACAATACCACTTTTGCCCTTCCTCTTCTCACTAATATATCTGAAAAATGTCTTATCCCCCCGTTTTATTGCATTGGCTATTTCCTCCTCCTTTTGAATCTTTGCCTTGACTACTTTGCTAGCTTCTCTAAGTTTTTCCAAATACAGATGCCTGTCTTCCTCTCTCTGTGATCTCTTGTATTTCATGAAGGCCTCCCTCTTTTTCTTCACTTTTTCAGCTACTTCCTTCGAAAACCATAGCGGTCTCCTGTTCCTTTTGCCTTTATTTACCATTTTAACAAAAAGGTTGGTTGCCCTTAAAATACCCCCTTTCAGTTTTGCCCACTGTTTTTCTACATCCCCCAGCTGTTCCCATCCCACTAACGACTCCCTGAGGTATTGGCCCATCTTCGCAAAGTTAGTCTTCCTAAAGTCTAAGATCCTCACCTTGGAATGGATTCTAACAGCCCTAGTCCTAATACTGAACCACACCATCTGGTGATCACTGGATGCAAAATGATCTCCCACTACAACATCAGAAACACTTTCACCATTGGTAAGCACCAAGTCCAGTATGGCCCCTTCACGTGTGGGGTCTGTTACCAATTGCCTGAATAGTTCTCCCTGTAGAGAATCCAGGATCTCCTTACTTCTAGATGATACTGCAGCAGGAATGTGCCAATCAACATCTGGCATATTGAAATCTCCTATAAGTAGCACTTCCCCTTTCCTAGCAATGCTGCGTATGTCTTCAATTAACTCTCTGTCCACCTCTTCCTCTTGTGAGGGAGGTCTGTATATCACACCAATGCAAATAGATTTCTCTTTCCCTCTTTCTAGTTTAACCCACAATGCCTCCTCTCTCCCTTTTAAGCTCTGTAATTTCAAAGCTTTAATAGTAGTTTTTACATATAGTGCCACTCCTCCTCCCCTTCTTCCTACCCTGTCCTTTCTGAATAAAGTATAGCCAGGTATAGTTACATCCCAGTCATGGTTTTCTGTGAACCATGTTTCTGTAACTGCCACTAAATCCAAGTCAGCCACTCCCACCAAAGCTTCAACTTCAGGGACCTTATTTTCCATGCTACGGGCATTAATACACACTGCTTTCCATATGTTACCCCTGTTACCCATTTCCATAAAGGTATTTAATGTATCACCTACCTGGGGGCTTTCACTTACCTGGGGGCTTTCTTCACCCATCCCCAACGAATCTAGTTTAAAGCCCTCTTCAGTAGATTAGCCAGTCTACTACCGAAGATGCGTTGACTTTTCTTGGACAGATGGATGCCATCTCTGCTCTGCAACCCTTGGAACAGCATCCCATGGTCTAGGAAACCAAAACGCTCTCGATGACACCATCCACGCAGCCATGCATTCATCTCCAGGATGCGAGCCTGTCTGCCTTGGCCTTTACCCTCAACAGGGAGGATTGAAGAGAACACCACCTGTGCACCTAACTGCTTCACCCTCTGTCCCAGAGCCATGAAGTCACTTTTGATACGTTCCGAGGTATACCTGGCAGTATCATTTGTTCCAACATGGATTAGCAACATTGGGTAATAGTCAGTGGAATCCTCCAATCCATCACTGGAATTGAAAGAGGTAGAGTCTGATTCTGAGAGAAAACCAAAGTAGACAGTCTTGCGCCGATGTCGATAAAGATGTTCAGGCAGTGCAGCATCAGGAACCTGTTGGGTACCGACGATGTCTGTCCGTTCCAAAGCCAGCATTAGCCCCAGAGGTATTGACCTTAGACCAGATGCTGATGCCTACGCCACTGGAGCCATAGATACAATCTGTACCGAGGCTGCCAGGAGTGCTGTCAAGCTCCTCTCGATAGCCAGGATACACCGGTCAAGGGAAGAAGCCAATTCCTGGGTGGAATCACGCACAGGGCTTTGAGCCACCATCCCAGTAGCTCTCTGAAGATCGAGGCCTTGGGAGAGTCCTGAAGTCCCTTTTGTGCTTTGGAAGACTGATCTTCCCGCCGGGGCTGTTTGGCAGGCCAATCTGCATCGAATGCACCTTTTGGTGAATCCCAATGACAATGAAGGGACTTACCTCGAACACTGGTATCGGTCTTCAATGCCAATGACAGACTTATGTTTGGACTTTGAGGAGACCTGAGAACCAAGAGAGGAGGCAGACACCCTCAATGATGTGTAGCAACTGAAATTGAGTTTGGGGCAAACAGAACCATACTGTCTGGCCCTATTCTTTAGGCCTCGTTTTATAATTTGTTGGCACAGTCAGTCAGTAAGTGGTCTAGGCCCAAACATTTTAAACGCCAGTCATGTGTGTCAGTGACTGATATTGTATCAGAACACTTGGTACATTTTTGAAGCCACTGATGTGTTTTTCCATTGTGGCGGAAAAGAGTAGGCGAAGGCCTAACTTGGCAGTAGAACCATCAAAAATTAGAAGAAAAATGAAAAATATCTGAAAAGAAATTAAAAAAAAAAAAAAAGGCCAGTAGCCAAGAAGGTACCGGTGTCAATGGAAAGGCAGAACACAGATTTTAAGCCAAAAAATGATGTTTTTACCCTTTTCTTTTAGGGTAGTACAGGATAAGATACAGTTTTGTAAAGGGGACGAGACTACATTCTTTGATGAGGCATATGGGGATGGTTGGGAGTTATTCAAGGTGTACTGGAGTCTTGTTTGGGGGTTTGTTTGTTTTTTTTTTTTAGTGCTGTCAAGTCAGTGCTGACTCCTGGCGACTCCTGCTGCCTCTGGGTTCTCTTGGCAATGTATCACCGGAAGTAGATTGCCAGCCTTTTCTTCTGATCTGGGTTGGCTGGATAGCCATTAATGTGGTTATCTAAATCTCACCGACGAGGATATTCAGCAGCACTAACACGGTTATTGCCACTGAATATCTGTGGGTGCTGGGGGTAGAGTGGGGCTGGTACCCAGGGATAATCATGCAGTGGCAATATTCAGCTGCTGCCCGGTTATCTCTCTACAGCAAAAGGTTAAGCATATTAAAGGCTGCCCTAACTCACCTGCAAAGCTAACCGGGCAGCAGCTGAATATTGCTTCAATGCTATCTAGCTGACTCAGATATTCAATGTCGGTGGCCAGATATGGCCCTGGTATTGAATATCCAGGTCTTAGGTTCAACAGCGAGGGCTAGCTGCCACTGCTGAATATCAGGTCTTAAATTTTAAGGCTCATCTCGATAGAGCAAAAATGCCAATTGTCGAGGGTTCAACTGTAGCAAAAATCTCTGTCCATATGCATGCATGTTTGCACATTCGTAAGCTGCTCCGCCTCTCACCCAGCAACTGAAGAGGAGAGGAAGGCCAGGAGTGCTCTGGCATACTCGAGTGTCTCCCACAGGCAGAAGATATGAAAACCGCGATCGTGGCCGGGAGTGCACTGGCATGCCTGCAATAGAGATACTGCTCCTGTGGGCAGAAGATGATTTCGGCCAGGAATGTACCGGCGTGCCTGTGGAAGTAGTATCTCCCACAGGCAGATGGGAGAAAAGCTGCAATTGCAGGCAAGAGGGGGAGATGGGGAGAAAGAGGCAGAAAGGATCAGAAAAATTTAAAGGAGCAGTGGTTTTGCAAAAGGAAGGGGGGGTGGTGAGAGTGCACAGGGAAAGCAGGAAGGGATGAAGTCTAGGAATGGAAACAGAGGATGGGGCAGTGGGGGAGGAGAGTGTGTAAAACAGAGGCGGAAAATATTTATGGGTAGAAAAGATCAAAAATGTCTATATGCCAAAAAGGGGCAACCCCCAGCCTTCCAGAAGAGACAAATGCAGGCAACCCCACACATACAAGCACCCCACTCTAGCAGCATACACATGCAAACACATCCACAGGCAGCCCATCCCCGCACCACACACACACACACTGTTATTATGATGAGACAATTTGTCTCTGAACTCCTTCCCCGCCCCACAGACATGCATAATTTTGAAAATTAAGGTAGGAGAAACGTGCGTTCTCACATTAAGTGTGCTCTTTTTAAATGCATACACAGTGCCGAACAGATAGGAACATACAGCCCTGCACACACGCATGAATGCAAACCCCAGCCCTGCACACACATGCATGCAGCCCCGACACATGTAGCCCCCAGCAGTCCCCATGACACATACATGTGCACATGTAGCCCCGACGGTCCCCGTGATACACAAAGACAAATGCACACACCCACTGACACACATGCAACACACCTCCCGACGTGTCCTATGACACACACACACAGCTGAACTGCCCAAACACCTGATTCTGAAAATAGGGGAAACGCACCATTGTGTCACACCGCAAGTCTACACTTTTCAGCTTGTTTTTAACCACAGCCTAGCCAACATTACTGTTCAGGCATGTCTGCAAGTTCACTATATCTGTAACTAAAAGGTAGTGACAGCAGACCACAGCTAGTGCTCCCAGTGCTGAAATCCCCCGTCTGTTCGCAGAAAGAGCCTCGTGGTACACAATACAATATATGCATCTATATAAAGGCCTTCATTGTACCTCCACACTCCGCTCCCTGCAGCTGGTCACCCAGAATGGTGCCTCTGTGTTTTATTCTCCAGGAACAATGGATGGGTTTCAGACCCAGCAACAGTGAACCTGCCAAAGATTCCAATCCAGATTTCTAGACTTGGAATCCCACCCACTGGCTACACCACGCTAGTGCTCAACATTCTTCTGGAGGAGAACATTTTTGTTGAAAATTATTTAAAATGTTTTTGTTTGGCACCTTGAAAGTAAGCATAAGCTAGAAGTTCAACACCGTCTTCATCAAGAGCACACTATCACACCACCTTGCCTCTTAATCTCTAGCATCTATTGGAAGGCAATCTACCTGACAAAACCTGGTACAAGGTCAGAAGGCTAGACACCCTGATGCAGCTCCCAAACCACAGGAAAAAGCCCTTGGAAGTAAAGTTTCAACTCTCTTGAACCACAAAGCAATTCATTTCTGAGAGGAACAAATATATAGTTCATGATTCAGAAGCAAGGTCCTAAGGTAAATCCATAACATAGGTACGTAAGATCACCACCTCTTTTATCCCCCACTGCAGCCTTCGGCTCTTGAACTCCCCACCCCTTTGGTCTGAAAATAAGCTGAATATCAAATGGTGCTTTATAAGCCCAAGCCAAGTTGTAATATCTGAACCCCCTCCAAGTTCTCTCCACACCCCCCCTGCCCCCCCTCCCCCTCCCCCCTGCTTTCCAATCCAATTCCCATAGCCTGGGCTATGACTAGCAATGATACACCATTCTTTCTTTCTCCTTAAGGACCCCTGCTGTTCATAATCACTTCCCCCTCTTCCCCTCCCCCCCCAAGCATACCCTGTGAGTCATCCAGGTAATGTTAACCCTCATCTGGTCTGGACATCACCGACAAATACGCCTATCCCTACAGTGCCAAGCATCCCTGGTGGGTTTCCACACTGCCCTCTGCTCTTATTCCTACCCACTGGCTAAAGCCACTGCCCCCTTTGCCATGGCATGCACAACATTACAACAACCAGAATACAATGGAAACAAACTCTGAACAACTGTGCAATCAAATGGGTTAACGAGTGGGTGCTCATGTGTGTCATGCGATCTATGCGATCAAAGACTCTGGCCCTGCCCACTCCCTCCCTTGTGGCCTTTTCCTTTTCCATTATGTTCTCCAATTCCAGTCTAGGTCAGCAGGAGTTTGGATTTCTATTTGGCTCTCATTGTCTGCCTGGTCACTTTCACACCTCCCTAACTTACATCCCCCTCTTTCTATCCACTCCTCAACCCCTATGTCAGAACCCAAGGATAAGGTGCGTGAACTTGTGGCCATGTTAAATGCAGCTGGACAGACCAATCACCCATCCTCTCTCCATAAGCAAAATTGGCAAAGGAATATCTGGAAAAGTTTGCCTTTTTGCAAATAACCACAATTTGCAACACGATAAATACCCTTCAAGGCATGGAAAATATGAGAAAGAAAGGAAGCATGGTCTAGAGCTAAAAGATGTAGGGTCTTGCATTTAAGATGCAAAAAATGCAAGGAAGTAGTACATAAGGGGATGAAGTACTTCAGTGCACAAAACAAGAGGGATCTTTCGAAAGGGAGACTATGATAAAATGAGAAAAATAGTTAAGAAAAAACTAAAAAGGAGCAGTTGCAAAGGTTAAAGACTTACATCAAGTTTGGGTGTTGTTGAAAAATACTATCTTGGAAGCCTAGACCAGCTGTATTCCATGCTTTAAGAAAAGTGGAAGGAAATCCAAAAAAACTGACAGCATGGTTTAAAGGTGAGGCTGTTGCCAAAAAAGCATCTTTCAGGAAATGGAAAAAAGAGCCAAACGACGAAACCTGGAAACAGCACAAGCACTGGCAAGTCAAATGCAAGGCATTGATAAGGCAGGCAAAGGGATAATTTGAGAAGCTTGCTGCGGAAGCAAAAAACGCGAAATAAAGACTTTTTCAAGTACATTTGTAGCAAAAAACCTGTGAGAGAGGCAGTTGGTCCATTAGATGATAGAGGGGTTAAAGGGGCACTAAGAGGCGACAAGGCGATAGCGGAGAGACTGAATGAATACTTTGCTTCGTTTTTTACTGAGGAAGATGTAGGGATGTTACCCATGACTGAAGTGGTATTTAAAGGTGCGGAAGAATTGAAGGAAATATCGATACATAGGGAAGATGTATTACAACTATTTGATAAACTGAAGAGTAGCAAATCACCTGGGCTGGATGGTATACATCCAAGGGTGTTGAAAGAACTGAAATATGAGATTACTAATAGCAGGTCTGCAATCTGTGAACTATCATTAAAATCATCTCTAATACCTGAAGATTGGAGGATCGCCAATGTAACACCAATTTTTAAAAAGGGTTCCAGGGGTGATCCGGGAAACTACAGACCGGTGAACCTGACGACAGTACCGGGAAAAATGGTAGAAACCATCATAAAGAATAAAATTACTCAGCATGTAGATAGCCATGGCCTAATGGGAGACAGCCAACATGGCTTTAGACAAGGAAGATCTTGTCTTACTAATCTGTTATGTTTTTTTGAAAGTGTGAATAAACAGGTGGACAAAGGTGAGTCGGTTGATATAGTGTATCTGGACTTTCAGAAAGCCTTTGACAAGGTCCCTCAGAGACTTTTGGCAAAACTAAAGAGTCATGGGATAGGAGGCAGTGTACTATTGTGGATCAGGAACTGGTTAAAAGATAGAAAGCAGAGAGTAGGGCTAAATGGCCAATTTTCCCAATGGAGAAAGGTGAATAGTGGTGTACCCCAGGGATCTGTGCTGGGTCCACTGCTTTTTGACATATTCATAAATGACCTGGAAAGTGGAATAACGAGTGAGGTTATCAAATTTGCAGATGACACAAAACTATTTAAAGTTGTTAAAACCCAAGAGGATTGTGGAAACTTGCAAGAGGATCTTGATAAATTGGAAGACTGGGCATCAAAATGGCAGATGAAATTTATTGTGGACAAGTGCAAAGTTATGAACAACCACCCAAAACTATGGTTACACGATGCAAGGTTCCACATTAGGAATCACCACCCAGGAAAAAGATTTAGGCATCATTGTAGATAACATGTTAAAACCCTCGGCCCAGTGTGCAGCGGCGGCCAAGAGAGCAAATAGAATGCTAGGTATCATAAGGAAAGGAATGGAAAATAAAACAAAAGATATTATAATGCCTCTATATTGTTCCATGGTGAGACCGCACCTTGAATATTGTGTGCAATTCTGGTCGCCGTATCTTAAAAAGGATATAGCGTTATTAGAAAAGGTTCAGAGAAGAGCCACCAAAATGGTAAAGGGAATGGAAGGATACTCCTATGAAGAAAGGCTAAAAAGGTTAGGGCTCTTTAACCTGGAAGAGAGACGGCTGAGGGGAGATATGATAGAAGTCTATAAATTAATGAACGGAGTGAAATGGGTAAACGTACATCGATTGTTTACGTTATCAGAATATAGAAAGACTAGGGGCCATGCAATGAAGCTACAGGGTAAACTATTTAAGACTAATAAAAGAAAATATTTTTTCACTCAATGTGTAATCAAACTCTGGAATTTGTTACCGGAGGATGTAGTAAAGGCTGTTAGTGTAGCTGGGTTTAAAAAGGTTTGAACAAGTTCCTGGAGGAAAGGTCCATAAACCATTATTAAGAAAGGACCCAGGATATCAGTGCTTGACCCAGTATAAGAATTATGGAACCTGTGTCTTTTGGGGAAACTGCTAGGTATGTATGACCTAGATTGGCAACTGTTGGAAACAGGATACTGGGCTTGATGGACCTTGGTCTGACCCAGTATGGCATATCTTATGTTCTTATGGGGATGACCATATCTGGAAAACAGTTGTCCACAGGGACATACATTGAAAGCAAAATCCAGAAGCATGCTTGAATGCATAGGAAGAGCAATAGCCAGCAAGAAAAAGGAGCCAAGTGCCTCTGTATAATTCTCTAGCAAGGCCTCCTTTGAAGTACTCTACATTTCTGGATCCTGTACCTTCAAAAGAATATAAATTCATGGAGCCAGTCCTGAGATTGGCTATTAAAATGGTCAATATATTCTTCTTCTTCATCACAAAGAATATAGAGATAGACTTAAAGATCTAAACATGTAGACTCTTGAAGACAGGATGGAAAAGGGGGATATAAAGACATTTAAATGCCTCAAGACCTAAATGCATAGGAAGCAAGTTTCTTTCCACAGAGAGGATCGGGAATGAGGGGGTCACGTGATTAGGACGAAAGGTGATAGACAGGAGTAATTTAAGGATATATTTCTTTACAGAAAGCATGGTGGATGCTGTGTTACTGAATTCATCTCCACTAGGAGAGTATCTGAATTTAAGAAAGCAAATCTGAGGAAGAGGAAAGATTGTAGACCTAAACAGAAGGTGTGGATGGGCAGACTAGCTACATAGTATGGTCTATCTGCCGCCATGTTTAAGTTGTCTAACAGATTGGTGATGAACCTTTCCATCACAATGTCTATGCAATTCCTGCTTACACTTATCCTTTTGGACAGGTGGGCAGCCTGGTTCACTAAGCTGCCCATCACTTGGGATTTAAAAGAATGACTCTAATCTGGCATTTATGGAGATAGGCATTAAATATGTAGTGCATAGTGAAGATTGATCCTCTGGATTTCCAAGTTGCTCTCTGCCTCCGGAGTATCCCAAAATTACCCAGGTTACAAGGGTTGGCAGACAATGCCTGCGACATCAGAACCCTTTAAGATAAATCTTCCTCTGTAGGTTTAGGTTAATTCGAGTCCATTTCATGCATAAGCAAGCAAACTTGCCCCTGGCCAAACCCAGAGCTCCACACAGTTCAATTACCATAGAATTAGCACATCATAATAATTTAGCCTCTCATTAGAATGCAAAAGCTTCATTGCTGATAGTGTACAACTACACACCACAGGTTAGGTTCTCGAGGCCTGCAAAACCCATTATGTGTTGCTCCCTGCATCTCCTAAAACAGTTACTCCATACTTGCCACCAGCCAGACAACTAAATTAGCCATAAAATGGGAAACGCACACACATTTTCATGCCTTTCAAGCAATTATTACCACAGAGAGTCCACTTCTTCCCATGATGGTCGTCTGAAAGCACTCTCTCCGCTTACTGTAATTGGAAGTCATTTCACCAAATTAATCAGCCAATATGAGTGAGATTGTATTATTATTCTCGGGCCATGTCTACATTTGTGACCTTTGAGAAGAGGGGAATGGCAGCCCTTAAACCTGAAGTTACAGGCAGAAAGAAGATGAAGCAAATTTGGGACCAGTACTGGACTTGGGGAAAGGGGGGGAGGGCAGGGGAAAGAGTAGGAGCGGTGGGATTAGCTTGTTGGATGTTAGTTGTGGCAAGGATAAATTTTCTCTGCATAACTGTTGACAGAATGATATGTACAAGTTCTGTCGTGATAAAATCCTTATTAAAAAGAAAGTTATAAAAAAAATTAAAAATATATATTAAAAAAAGACTTGGAGGTTACTGGCTATCAATGAACCTACTGGTCACTTTTATAGTAACCCTCTGCATAGATTGCTTTTTTTTTTTAACCTCCTTTCTCCTATCTTTCAGGAGTCAGTCACATACAGAGGACAAATGACATGCCCGATGACTGCAGCTACACACAGAGGAAGAGGCAGAACCCCTTATCTACATGTACGCTTTTTGGAGTTCTGATGCCCCTCATTCTCTTGTTCACTACTTGTGTATCTTCCCATACTCTAATTCCCAGTTTTGTGATGCTCTTTGTAAGCTCTGATGAGCAGGGACTGTGCCTTGTAGCGCTATACAAATGATAATTAGTAGCAGTAGTCTGCCATGTAAACATTTCAAGATGCAATTTTTAATTTTGAACATAACAGGAAACCTTGCATCTCCAAACTCCTTCCCCTGAGAAAAGGGATCAAGTAGCACAGCTCATGACAAAAAGCAGAATGTAGAACGTGTAGCAGCTTACCTGTAATGGGAGTTCTCTGTAGACAGCAGGGGTATGCAGCCACACTCTGAAGGTGAAGTCCCCGACTGAGTGAGTTGTCAGGATCACTCACATCTGAGAAAGCGTAGTTACTCACCTGTAACAGGTGATCTCCGGGAACAGCAGGAATTTAGTCTACACATATGGGTATCGTCGGTACCAACGGAGCCTGCGCGGGAACGCTCCCCAGCATCCAATAGGAAAGCTTTTGGGCGCGTCCCACAGCGCCTGCGTGCTGCCTTCCCGCCTTTCCAACTGTCCCTCTCCAGTTGAGTTTATAACTGAGCGAGAGAGCGATACAACTCCTAGGGTAGGTGGGCAGGTTGTGAAGACTATTCCTGCTGTTCCCAGAGATCACCTGTTACAGGTGAGTAACTACGCTATCTCCAGGAACAAGCAGGAATGTAGTCTTCACATATGGGGACTTCCTAGCTGCAGATGCCAGGGAGATGGCCCCAGGACGTTGTCAGCCCTTGTGAAAGGGCTATGTTTCCCCCCATGGATCTCTGGCATCCTACCAGGGATGGTGGGTAGGAGTTGACTAAGTCTGAAAAGGGTGTTGAAGAACAGCCTGACCAAACGAGGCATCCCGGCGGGAGTCCTTGTCTAAGCAGTAGTGGGCCGTGAAGGTATGTACCGAAGCCCAAGTAGCTGCTCGACAGATGTCGTCGATAGATACAGAGTGAAGATCAGCCATTGAGGCTGCCATGGCTCTCACATTGTGAGCTGTGACATGGCCTTCAAGAGGAAGGTTCTTACTCTCATAGGCAAATTATATGCATTGTGCAATCCAGTTACATAGAGTTCTTTTGGACACTCGAAGTCCCAAATGACTAGGATCAAAATCAACAAAGAGTTGAGAAGATTTTCGATGTTGCTGTGTCCTCTGCAAGTAAAAGGCTAAAGCTCTTTTACAGTCCAAAGTATGAAGGTTCCTTTCTGCACTGGAGGCGTGAGGCCTTGGAAAGAATACAGGAAGGTAAACCACTTGGTTTAAATGGAAAGGCGAAACCACCTTTGGCATAAAGTGTGGATGAGTTCTAAGAACTACCTTATCATGGTGGAACCTTGTGTAAGGAGAATCAGCCACTAATGCTTGCAATTCACTGATGTGACGTGCTGATGTGATTGCAATGAGGAAGATGACTTTCCAGGAAAGAAATTACAGAGATGTAGTGGCTAATGGTTCAAAGGGCGGTTTCATGAGCTGCCCGAGCACCAGATTCAAGTCCCATGCCACAGGTGGTGGCTTAATGGGAGGCTTTGTTAAAAGAAGACCTCTCATAAATCTCACTATGAGAGGATGAGAGGAAACAAGTTTCCACTTAGAGGCTTGTAAGAAGCTGCAATAGCACTAAGATGGACTCTTATTGAATTTGTCTTAA
The DNA here is from genome assembly GCA_033557465.1 of Ichthyophis bannanicus. Lineage (NCBI taxonomy): Eukaryota > Metazoa > Chordata > Amphibia > Gymnophiona > Ichthyophiidae > Ichthyophis > Ichthyophis bannanicus. Next base: position 32,770,500 of record CM066039.1, read on the forward strand.
GACCTGCATTTGACAAATGAAGAGATACTCCAGTATCGATTCCAGAGTTATCGCAAGAGGGTTAAGACCCTTCTGCGAGCACCATATGGTAAACCATTTCCACTTAAAAGCATATGAGCGTCTTGTGGAGGGTTTCCTAGAAGCATAAAGGATATCCTTTACCTGTTGAGAAAGGTTGAGATCCTAAAGCTCTAGGCCTTCAGCAACCAGGCCCTGAGATGCACAGACTGGGGATTGGTATGCCACAGTGTCCCATTCTCTTGGGAGAGAAGATCTAGAGCAGATCCCAACTCCAGAGGTGGAGCTTGAGAGAGAGATGTAGAAGCAGAGGGTACCACGTTTGCTGTGGCCAATGTGGAGCTATGAGAATCATATGACCTCTGTCTCTCTAAAGCTTGAATAGTGTTTTGGGTATGAGGGGAATGGGTGGGAAGGCATATAGGAAGTCCTGATCCCAGTGAAGGAGGAAGGCGTCCCTTGCCTGACAATGTCGAGCCTGGATTCTGGAACAGAACCTGGGAAGTTTGGCATTCAGCAGACTTGCAAAGAGGTCTATGTCAGAGGTTCACCAAATCTGAAATATTTGGGCAACCTGGTCTGCATGGAGAGACCATTCGTGTGGTAGCCGAACTCGACTGAGTTTGTCTGCCCAACAGTTTTGAATGCCTGGAAGATATACCGCAAGGCGATGAATCTGATGCTGTCTGGCGAGGGTCCATAGTCGCAAAGCTTCATTGCATAGCGACAGAGAGCCTGTTCCACCCTGCTTGCTCACATAGAACATGGCTACCTGATTGTCCGTTTGAACTAGGACTGTCTTGTATCTGAGCTGGGCGTGAAATACTCGAAGAGCAAGGAAGATTGCTCTGAGGTTCAAGGAGGCTGATGTGAAGACAGGCCTCAGGCCTCCTGTGGAGTCCAGGTACCCTGGGTAGAAAGATCGTGCAGGTGGGCTCCTCATCCCACCTGAGATGTATCTGTTTTTAGGGTGGCTTGGAATAGGGGTTGCTGGAAAGGAGACCCCACAAGAAGATTTTTGAGCGATTGCCACCATTGGAGGGACGATGTTATTTTGTCTGACAGGCAATCTGAGGCCTTTGTCCACTGAGTAGATAAAGTCCACTAGGTTGCTCGCATGTGGAGGCGAGCATAAGGAACCACATGCACGGTGGATGCCATGTGGCCCAGCAGTTGTAGCATTTCTCGAGCAGTGAGATAAGATTTGAGCACTGCTTGGGAAGCTAGCTGTATTATGCGAAGACAGCAGGGCTACGGAAGGAAAGCCCTTGACTGTCTGGTATCCGGATAAGCTCCTATGAACTCTAGGGATTGAGTGGGAGCAAGATTGGATTTTGGGAGGTTAATAACTAGTCCCAAATACTGAAGGATTCGCATTGTGCGAAACAAAGCAGAGCTGGCTTCTGGCACTGTAGGGTTCGAATGAACCAGTCGTCTAAGTAGGGGAAGACGAATATTCCCAGAGTGTGGAGAAAGAGTAGTTACTCACCATTCCATTCCAGGAGCAGCAGGAATCAGTCCTCACATATGGGTGTCATCGGCGCCGATGAAGTCCCAGCTGAGCATTTCCCCAGCTTTCCATGAAAGTCTTTGGGAATGCTGGCACGCATGCGCAGTTCCCTTCCCGCCTAAAGGTGCCATCTTACCTCAGTCAAATGACATAGCTAAGAACAGCACACAAAAATGAAAAAAACTAACTATGTACAACTACAACTCCAAGGGGAGGAGGGAGGGTTGTGAGGACTGATTCCTGCTGCTCCTGGAGAACACCTGTTACAGGTGAGTAACTACTCTTTCTCCAGGACCAAGCAGGAAGTCAGTCACCCATATGTGAGGACTCCCTAGCTCTGGGCTACGAATAGTCACAGCAGCAAAGAAAGGCTTTCCAAGGACACAACCTCCACCGGTAGCCCAACAGAGGGCAGGAGTTGCCTAAACCTCAAAGAGATTCCGGTGTACTGCTTGGCCAGAAGCACTGTCCCTTTGGGACTCCCTCTTCAGACAGTAATGGGCCGCAAAAGTCTGGCTTGAAGACCAAGTTGCAGCCCTGCAGATGTCTACCAAGGGCACAGAGCGGAGATGAGTCACTGAGGCAGCCATGGCCCTGACACGATGGGCCGTGACCCTACCCTGCAAAGGAAGGTCAGCCACCTTGTAAGCCCAGGTGATACAGTAAGCCACCCAGATGGACAAGGTACGCTTGGAGACAGCCAACCCCAACTTATTGGGGTCAAAGGAGACGAAGAGCTGAGTAGCCCTTCTATGCCCCTGCGTACGGTCAACGTAGAAGGATAAGGCCCTCCTACAGTCCAGGGTATGCAGGACTGCTTCAGCCCGGCTAGCATGAGGCCTAGGGAATGACCAAATGGAAGATGAAATGCTCAAAGAAATCAAGGAAGCTAACAAAAAAGTTACAGTGCAGTAATAATAATGGGTGATTTCAACTACCCCGGTATCGACTGGGTCAGTGTCACTTCAGGACATGCTAGGGAGATAAAGTTCCTAGATGAAATAAATGACTGCTTCTTGGAGCAGCTGGTTCATGAACCGACCAGAGGGGAAGCCATATTAGACCTAGTCCTTAGTGGAACACCAGATCTAGTGCAAGAGATAAGGTTGTTGGGGCCACTTGGCAACAGTGATCATAGCATGATCGCCTTTGATTTAATTAGTGGAGGAGGGATAGTAAGGAAATCCACAGTACTACCTTTTAACTTTGGAAAGGGAGACTATGATAAAATGAGGAAAACAGTTAAGAAAAAACTAAAAGGAGCAGTTGCAAAGGTTAAAGACGTACATCAGGCTTGGCTGTTGTTGAAAAATACTATCTTGGAAGCCCAGACCAGCTGTATTCCACGCTTTAAGAAAAGTGGAAGGAAGTCCAAAAAACTGCCAGCATGGTTTAAAGGTGAGGTCAGAGAGGCTGTTGCCAAAAAAGCATCTTTCAGGAAATGGAAAAAAAAGCCAAACAACGAAACCTGGAAACAGCACAAGCACTGGCAAGTCAAATGCAAGGCATTGATAAGGCAGACAAAGGGAGAATTTGAGAAGAAGCTTGCTGCGGAAGCAAAAACGCGAAGTAAAGACCTTTTCAAGTACATTCGTAGCAAAAAACCTGTGAGAGAGTCAGTTGGTCCATTAGATGATAAAGGGGTTAAAAGAGCACTAAGAGGTGACAAGGCGATAGCGGAGAGATTGAATGAATTCTTTGCTTCAGTCTTTACTGAGTAAGATGTAGGGATGTTACCCATGACTGAAGTGGTATTCAAAGGTGCGGAAGAATTGAAGGAAATATCGATACATAGGGAAGATGTATTACAACTATTAGATAAACTGAAGAGTAGCAAATCCCCTGGGCCAGATGGTATACATCCAAGGGTGTTGAAAGAACTGAAATATGAGATTGCAGACCTGCTATTAGTAATCTGTGAACTATCATTAAAATCATCTCTAATACCTGAAGACTGGAGGATCGCCAATGTAACACCAATTTTTAAAAAGGGTTCCAGGGGTGATCCGGGAAACTACAGACCGGTGAGCCTGACATCAGTACCGGGAAAAATGGTAGAAACCATCATAAAGAATAAAATTACTCAGCATGTAGATAGTCATGACCTAATGGGAGACAGCCAACATGGCTTTAGACAAGGAAGATCTTGTCTTACTAATCTGTTATGTTTTTTTGAAGGAGTGAATAATCAGGTGGACAAAGGTGAGTCGGTTGATATTGTGTATCTGGACTTTCAGAAAGCCTTTGACAAGGTCCCTCATCAGAGGCTTCTGGCAAAAATAAAGAGTCATGGGATAGGAGGCAGTGTACTATTGTGGATCAGGAACTGGTTAAAAGATAGAAAGCAGAGGGTAGGGCTAAATGGCCAATTTTCCCAATGGAGAAAGGTGAATAGTGGTGTACCCCAGGGATCTGTGCTGGGTCCGCTGCTTTTTGACATATTCATAAATAACCTGGAAAATGGAATAACGAGTGAGGTTATCAAATTTGCAGATGACACAAAACTATTTAAAGTTGTTAAAACCCAAGAGAATTATGAAAAATTGCAAGAGGATCTTGATAAATTGGAAGACTGGGTATCAAAATGGCAGATGAAATTTAATGTGGACAAGTGCAATGTTATGCACCTAGGGAAGAACAACCCAAACTATGGTTACATGATGCAAGGTTCCACATTAGGAACCACCAACCAGGAAAAAGATTTAGGCGTCATTGTGGATAACAAGTTAAAACCCTCGGCCCAGTGTGCAGCGGCAGCCAAGAGAGCAAATAGAATGCTAGGTATGATAAGGAAAGGAATGGAAAATAAAACAAAAGATATTATAATTCCTTTATATCGTTCCAGGGTGAGACCGCACCTTGAATATTGTGTGCAATTCTGGTCGCCGTATCTTAAAAAGGATATAGCGATTTTAGAAAAGGTTCAGAGAAGAGTCACCAAAATGGTAAAGGGGATGGAGGGATACTCCTATGAAGAAAGGCTAAAAAGGTTAGGGCTCTTTAACCTGGAAAAGAGACGGCTGAGGGGAGATATGATAGAAGTCTATAAATTAATAAACGGAGTGGAACGGGTAAACGTAGATCGATTGTTTACCTTATCAGAATACAGAAAGACTAGGGGACATAAATAGTTTACCCTGTAGCTTCATTGTAAGACTAATAAAAGAAATTTTTTTTTCACTCAACATGTAATCAAACTCTGGAATTTGTTACCGGAGGATGCAGTAAAGGCTGTTAGTGTAGCTGGGTTTAAAAAAGGTTTTAACAAGTTCCTGGAGGAAAGGTCCATAAACCATTATTAAGAAGGGACCCAGGATATCAATGCTTGAAGCAATACAAGCATTGTGGAACCTGTGCCACTTGGGGAAACTGCTAGGTACGTATGACCTAGATTGGCCACTGTTGGAAACAGAATACTGGGCTTGATGGACCTTGGTCTGACCCAGTATGGCATATCTTATGTTCTTATATTCTTATATACCTCTTATGTTAGGGAGGAATGTTGGAAGAACCACCTCCTGATTGAGGTGGAAAGAGGAGACAACCTTAGGGAGGAACTTGGGATGAGTCCTGAGGACTACCCTGTTCCTATAAATCCTGGTGTAAGGTCTATCACATACCAGGGCCTGAAGCTCACTCACTCGCCAAGCCGAGGTGAGGGCTATCAGGAAGAAAGTCTTCCAGGAAAGGAAGCGTAGAGGGCAAGTAGCCATCGGCTCAAAGGGTGGGCGAGTCAGTTGCTGCAAGACCACATTCAGCTCCCACTCAGGAGCAGGAGGACGGATGGGAGGCTTGAGCAAAAGCAAGCCCCTGAGAAAGCGGGACACCAAGGGGTGACCTGACAGAGAATGTCCCTCCACCAGTGAGTGGTGAGCTGCTAGAGCTGAGAGGTGGACCCGAACAGAATTGGACTTAAGTCCCTGATTTGATAAGTGTATTAAGTACTGAAGCACTACTGGCACAGTACAGGAGAAAGGATCCTCTGTACATAGCTGACACCACACAGTAAGCCTCTTCCATTTGAGGGCATAGGTTTTCCTAGTGGACTGTTTCCTAGAGGCTAGGACAACCTCCGCAACTTCCTGAGGTAGGCCCCAGGGACCAAAACTACCCTTGCAGCCTCCAGGTCATCAAATTGAGAGCTTTGAGATTGGGGTGCAGAAGGGAACCTGCTCATGTGTGAGAAGGTCGGGTTGCAACCCCAGAGGTAGTGGGGAATCCACTGCCAGCTGAAGCAGAAGTGGAAACCAAGGCTGCCTCGGCCACCTGGGAGCTACCAGCAGGACCGAAGCCTTGTCCTGAAGAGTCTTGAAAAGAGTTCGGGCCAACAAGGGCGTGGGAGGAAACGCATACAGGAGGCCCTGAGAACAGGACATCAGAAAAGCATCTGGTGCTATCCTCAAAGGATGCGGTTGCCTGGAGCAGAACTTGGGCAGTTGCTTGTTCAGCAGACTGGCAAAGGGATCCAAGGGAGACCCCACTTCAGGAAGATCTATTGAACCACCAAGGGATGCAGCTGCCACTCGTGGGGCTGCAGAATTCTGCTCAAGCGGTCGGCCAGGCAGTTCTCCTGGCCTGGAAGGTACACCGCCTTGAGAAGCATGTTGTGCTTTAGGGCAAAGGAACAAAGGAACAAAGGTCTTGAGTCTCCCGACAAAGGAGCTTTGACCCAGTCCCGCCCTGTTTGTTCACATAAAGCACAGTTACTTACCTGTAACAGGTGATCTCTGGGAACAGCAGGAATTAGTCCTCACATATGGGTACGTCGGTACCGACGGAGCCTGCGCGGGAATGCTCCCCAGCTTCCCAGAATGAAAGCTTTTGGGGCATCCCACAGCGCATGCGCGCTGCCTTCCCACCTTTCCTACCAACTCTTCTCAGTTCAAGTTTAAAGCTGAGACAATAGAGAGAGAGAGAATAAAGGAAAGACAAAGAGAGAGATACAACTCCTAGGGGAGGTGGGTGGGTTGTGAGGACTAATTCCTGCTGTTCCCAGAGATCACCTGTTACAGGTAAGTAACTGTGCTATCTCCAGGAACAAGCAGGAATAAGTCCTCACATATGGGGACTCCCTAGCTAAGCTGCCTGGGAGATCCCCAAGGGTATGAGACCCAGAAGGGTTCCTCGTCTTCCTATGGATCTCAGGCATCCATTCAGAGAAAGAGGGCAGGAATTGTTCAAGAATGGAACAGGTGTCTGAGGACAGCCTGACCAAACAAGGCATCCCGGCGGGAGTCCTTGTCCAAACAGTAATGGGCTATGAAGGTATGAACCGAGGCCCAGGTGGCTGCTCGACAGATCTGATCGATGGACACAGAATGAAGATGAGCCATAGAGGTGGCCATGGCCCTCACATTGTGAGCTGTGACATGGCCCTCAAGAGAAAGGTTCTTACTCTGGTAAGCAAAAGAAATACACTGAGCAATCCAATTGGACAGTGTTCTTTTGGAGACTGGAAGTCCTAAATGAGAAGGATCAAAAGCAAAAAAAAGCTGGGAAGACTTTCTATGTTGCTGTGTCCTGTGTAAGTAAAAAGCTAGAGCTCTTTTACAATCTAGAGTATGAAGGTTCCTCTCTGCAGCTGATTCATGAGGAGCTGGAAAAAAGACAGGTACCTTGAATATTGTGTGCAATTCTGGTCGCCGTATCTTAAAAAGGATATAGAGTTATTAGAAAAGGTTCAGAGAAGAGCCACCAAAATGGTAAAGGGGATGGAAGGATACTCCTATGAAGAAAGGCTAAAAAGGTTAGGGCTCTTTAACCTGGAAAAGAGACGGCTGAGGGGAGATATGATAGAAGTCTATAAATTAAGGCGCGGAGTGGAACGGTAAACGTAGATCGATTGTTTACCTTATCAGAATATAGAAAGACTAGGGGACATGCAATGAAGCTACAGGGTAAACTATTTAAGACTAATAAAAGAAAATATTTTTTCACTCAACGTGTAATCAAACTCTGGAATTTGTTTCCGGAGGATGTAGTAAAGGCTGTTAGTGTAGCTGGGTTTAAAAAGGTTTGGACAAGTTCCTGGAGGAAAGGTCCATAAGCCATTATTAAGAAAGGACCCAGGATATCAATGCTTGAACCAATACAAGCATTGTGGAACCTGTGTCCCTTGGGGAAACTGCTAGGTACATATGACCTAGATTGGCCACTGTTGGAAACAGAATACTGGGCTTGATGGACCTTGGTCTGACCCAGTATGGCATATCTTATGTTCTTATATTCTTATATACCTCTTGATTAAGATGAAAAGGTGAGACCACTTTAGGCATAAAGTGAGAATTTGTCCTAAGGACTACCTTATCATGATGTATAAGGTGGATTAGCCACTAAGGCCTGCAGTTCACTGATGCGGCGAGCAGAAGTGATTGCAATAAGGAAAATAACCTTCCAGGAAAGAAATTTCAAGGAGGTAGTGGCTAATGGTTCAAAAGGTGGCTTCATAAGCTGACCAAGAACCAAATTTAAATCCCATGCCACCGGAGGAGGTCGAATGGGAGGTTTAGTTAAAGTTAGGCCTCTCATAAATCTTGCAATAAGAGGATGAGAGGAAACAGGTTGTCCATTGATAGGCTTAAGGGATGCTGCAATAGCACTTAAATGGACCCTTACTGAATTCGTCTTAAGGCCTGCATTGGAAAGATGCAGGAGATATTCTAATAGCGAATTCAGAGGAAGTGCCAGAGGGTCAAGACCCTTTTGAGCACACCATATGGAAAATCTTTTCCATTTAAAGGCATAGGAACGCCTAGTGGAAGGTTTCCTGGAAGCATGAAGGATATCCTTTACTTGCTGCGAAAGATTGAAGTCTTGAAGGTCTAGGCCTTCAGTAACCAAGCTCTGAGGTGAAGGGACTTGGAGTTTGGATGCCACAAAGTCCCCTCCTCCTGAGACAGAAGGTCTGGAGCAGCTCCTAAGTCCAGGGAGGGGGCTTGGGAGAGATGCAGAAGCAGAGGGTACCACACTTGGCGTGGCCAGCGTGGAGCTATGAGGATCAAAGATCCTTGATCCCTCTGAAGTTTGAACAGAGTCTTGGGAATCAAAGGAATGGGTGGAAAGGCATACAGGAAGTCCTGACCCCAATGAAGGAGGAAGGCATCCTTGGCCTGAACTCCCTGACACGGAATTCTGGAAGAGAACCAGGGATGTTTGGCATTCCACGGACTTGCAAATAGGTCTATGTCCGGGGTTCCCCATTCCTGGAAGATTCTGAGTACCTGATCCATGTGCAGGGACCATTCGTGCGAAAGCAGAACTCGACTGAGTCTGTCTGCCCAAGAGTTTTGAATTCCTGGTAGGTATACTGCCAGGAGATGGATTTGATGCTCTCTGGCGAAGGCCCATAATCTTAGAGCTTCGTTGCAAAGCGACAGAGAGCCAGTTCCTCCTTGCTTGTTTATGTAAAACATACCTACCTGATTGTCTGTTTGAATGAGGACTGTCTGGTAGCTGAGGAGGGTATGAAAGACCTTGAGAGCTAGGTACACTGCTCGAAGTTCCAAGAGGTTGATATGAAGGGAGGTCTCCTGTGGGGACCAAGTGCCTTGGGTGGATAGGTCCTGTAGATGAGCTCCCCAACCTGTTAGAGAGGCATCTGTTGTGAGGATTGCTTGGGGCAACAAAGGTTGGAAGGGGGACCCCAGCAACAGATTTGGAGTGGACATCCACCATTGGAGAGACCAAAAGAGACGTTTGGAGTTTGCTATTTGGTCTGAGAGAGCTCCTGAAGCTTGAGTCCATTGGGTGGACAAAGTCCACTGAGCTACTCTCATGTGTAGGCGAGCATAGGGCACCACATGTACTGTGGAAGCCATGTGGCCTAGTAGTTGTAGCATCTCCCGGGCAGTTAAGTGGTCCTTTGACTGAATCTGGGAGGCTAATTGCACTAGACGTTGGCAACGAGCCTGGGGAAGATAGGCTCTTGCAGTAGTGGTGTCTAACCAGGCCCCTATGAATTCTAGGGACTGAGTAGGGGTGAGCTGAGACTTTGGGAGGTTTACCACAAGTCCCAGATACTGCAGAATGCTCCTGGTGCTGTCCAGGGAAATTTGGGCTTCTGACTGGGATGGAGCTCGGATGAGCCAGTCGTCCAGATATGGGAAGACAAAGATTCCCAGAGTGCGCAGAAATGCAGCAACTATTGCCATGCATTTGGTGAACACTCTTGGAGCAGAGGCCAGACCGAAAGGAAGGACTCTGTATTGGTAATGTTTGCCCTGGAACAGAAAACGTAGGAATTTTCTGTGGGATGGATGGATGAGTATATGAGTGTACGCATCCTTGAGATCTAGAGAACAAAGCCAATCCTGACTCTGTAGGTATGGAAGGAGAGTGCCTAAAGAGAGCATCTTGAACTTCTCCTTGTATAGAAATTTGTTCAATTCTCGGAGATCTAGAATGGGTCTGTATCCCCCTGTTTTCTTTGGAATGAGAAAGTAGGGGGAGTAAAACCCTGACCCCTGTTGAAGAAGAGGAACTTCTTCTATGGCCCTCTGGGCCAGAAGGGAGGTTACCTCCTGATCCAGAAGGTCGAGGAGAGATGTGGGAGAATTGAAATGTCTCACCATGGTGTAGGGAGGAAGGTCTGAGAAATGAAGTTTGTAGCCCTCTCTGATGATGGAGAGGGTCCACTGCTCTGATGTGATTTGCTCCCATCTGGGAGCAAAATGAGCTAACCTTCCTGGAATGGTGAGAGGTTCTGGCTGTTGTAGAGCCAGAAAGGTTAAGTTCTCTAGTACCAAGTCAAAACCCCTGAGGGGCTTGGGACTGCTGGGTTGCAGCAGCCCCTGCAGGTTTAGGCCTGGCCTGTATAGGTTGCTGACGCTTAGTAGCAAAGCGACCTGTAGAAGACTGTTGAGCAGAAGTGGAAGGAAATCTGCCCTTCTTGTAAAAAGACTTTTTAAAAGATTTTTTCTTGGCCGGAGTGGAGGTAGACTTAGAAAGTCTATCCAGAACAGCATTTTCTGCATCCATTTGAGTGGCTTTAATTTGCCACTCCTTGCCAAATAGGTTTTCACCTGTACAGGGCATATTTCCTAAACCATCTTGAACCCAGGGTTCTAGATCAGAAGCCTGGAGCCAAGCAATTCTACGAGCAGCTATAGCAATGCCTGAGGCTCTGCTGGCACCTTCAAAAGAATCAAAGGCTGCCCTGTTGGAAAACTTTGAAATGTCTTGAGTATGCTTAAGCCAAAGAAGGAATTCATCCCTTTTATCTTCTGGAATAAAAGGGAGAAAGTTGTGCAGTTTTTCTGCAACCTCCTTCAGAAACATACCCATATAAAGGCTGTATGAATTGATTCTGGCAATAAGCATGCTAGCTTGGAAGATCTTCCTACCAAAAGCATCCAAGGTCCTGCATTCTCTTCCTGGAGGAGTAGAAGAGTGTCTTTTGGAACTCTTTATCCTCTTCATAGCTGACTGCACCACAATGGAGTGGTGAGGAAGCTGAGTTTTTTGAAATCCAGGAGAAGGAGGGACACGGTACATAGTGTCCAATCTACGAGAATGAGGAGAAAGGGTGAGAGGAGTCTCCCACAAGTCAATCAAATGTTCTTGAAGAATTTCATGAATTGGCAAGGTGACTGCCTCTCTGGGAACCTTAGAGTATCCCAAAATATCTAATTTTTTTGCTCTAGGTTCTTTTTCAGAGGTTACTGAAATAGAGAGTCCTTTAGCTAGCTACTTCTATTATGAAGTCTTGAAAGGACAAATCCTCTGGAGGAGACATTCTCCTTTTTGGAGAAGAAGGCTCCTCAGGAAGGGTGACAGATACTGCAGGTGACTCATCCGATGACTCAGAATCATCAGAAGAATCGAAATATCATCTGCCCGATTCCAAAGATCGATAGGCGTATCGATCGGTACCGACATCGGGTGTGCCCGGTACCGGGTCGGTACCGAGAAAGAGCCCAGGACAGGGAGCCGGAATCGGCATCCTGGCCGATGTCGATGCAGCCGGTACCGACAACATGGCTTGTTGCGGTACCGACGGCGTCGCAGCCTTGATGAAAGCCAGTATGGCCTGCTGCATGGATTGCACAGTGTGATCCATGGACGCCACAACTGCCTGGATGTCGGTACCGGGAGATTGTGCCGGTACCCCAGAGCAGTCTAACAGGTGATCGGTCGAGGCCGTGCCATCGATGTCAACCTGTAACCCCATAGGAGGAGCTTTGGAAGCCGGAGCTTCCCGCCGGGGTTGTTTGGCTGGGGCAGGATCCTCAAGTGCAAGCCCGGAGGCATTTCGATACATAGAGGGAGATTTGCCCTTTGAGGACCATTGGTTACCTGAGATCCATCAGGAGAGGAAGACCTGGAAGATGTCGATGCCAACGCCGGTGCATCCATGGGAAACAGCACATGGAGCTTGGCTGCTCGGTTCTGTAACCCTCGTTTAGACATTAGAGAACAGGACTGGCAATCCGGGACGGAGTGTTCAGGCCCCAAACATTTAAGACACCATTCATGGGTGTCTGTCACAGAAATTGTACCGCTACACTTAGTGCATTTTTTGAAGCCAGAGGTTGGTTTTTCCATGAGGGAAAGTTTCTTGTGGGCCTGAAGGCCTAAGAAGAAAAATACACCAAGTGAGGGAAAAATATTATATTATTTTTTTTTTTTAGAAGAAAAGAAAAGAAAAGACCGGCGATACCGGTCCGGCGTCGGGGAAGGCAGACACGCGCCAAAGAAATAGATTAAAATAAAGAACTTCTTCAGCGGTGACAGGAACACGACCTGCTGGCTCCGCGGAAAAGAAGAACTGAGGAGAGTTGGTAGGAAAGGCGGGAAGGCAGCGCGCATGCACTGTGGGATGCCCCAAAAGCTTTCATTCTGGGAAGCTGGGGAGCATTCCCGCGCAGGCTACGTCGGTACCGACGTACCCATATGTGAGGACTTATTCCTGCTTGTTCCTGGAGATAACATGGCTACCTGGTTGTCTGTTTGAATCAAGACTGAGCGGTGAGCCAGGGCCGGAGAAAAAGCATTGAGAGCTAAGCGGATAGCTCGAAGTTCCAGGAGATTGATCTGTTGGGCTGCCTCCCAGGGAGACCAGAGGCCTTGAGTGCACTTGTCCAGACAATGAGCACCCCAGCCCCGCAGAGAGGCGTCGGTGGTGAGGACCACCGAGTATTCTGGCATTTGGAAGGGCATCCCCTTCAGCAGATTGGGTGGATGTAGCCACCAGCTGAGGGAGGCCAAAAGGGGTCTGGACACCCTTATCCTGTCTCTTAGGAGGCCTGTGGCCTGAGACCACTGAGTCCGAAGGCACCACTGTGCAGGCCTCATATGGAGCCTGGCATTGGGAGTCACATGCACTGTCGAAGTCATGTGGCCCAGAAGTCTGAAGCAGAGTCTGGCGGAGACCAGGGGCTTGTTTAGGAACTGTTTGGCCACGTCCATCAGTCTTTGGGCCCTGTCTTCTGGCAAGAATGCCTTTGCCAGTTGAGAATCTAACCTTACCCCTATGAACTCCAAGTTCTGGGAGGGGAGCAAAGTGGACTTTGCGAAGTTTATGACAAGGCCCACGTTTTGAAGCAGAGCAATGGTTCTGAGGGTGGCTTGTCTGGCCTCCAGGCGCATCTGACCTCTGATGAGCCAGTCGTCCAGATAGGGAAAGACAAAGATGCCTTGATTTCTCAGGTAGGCCGCAACTACTGCCAGGCACTTGGTAAAGACCCTGGGAGCGGAGGTCAGGCCAAAAGGTAGTACTCTGTACTGATAATGGTTTCCTCCCACAATGAACCTGAGGTACTTTCTGTGGTCTGGATGAATGAGGATGTGAGTGTACGCATCCTTTAGATCTAAGGAGCATAGCCAATCTCCCTGCTGGAGGTAGGGCAGAAGTGTTCCAAGAGTAAGCATCTTGAACTTCTCTTTCTCTAGGAACTTGTTGAGGTTCCTGAGGTCCAGAATGGGTCGAAGGCCACCGGTCCTTTTGGGTACCAGGAAATACCTGGAGTAGAATCCGTGACCTTGCAAGTGGGGAGGCTCCACCGCCCTGTCCACCAACAGACCTTGGAGCTATTGAAGGAGAAGGTCTGTGTGTAGGGGAGGCCTCAAGGGCTCCCCTGGGACGTAAGGAGGCGGCAGTTGATGAAAATGCAGGGCATAGCCCTTTTGGACTATGTCCAGCACCCAACTGTCAGTGATAATGAGAGGCCACTGGTGGGCAAAGAGTACAAGGCGACCGCCTGTGCAGGGCTGGGAAAGCAGGGACGGAGTGGCTATGCTCAAGGAGTCAAAAACCCCCACCCTGCTGAGTGGAAGCAGGGGCAGAAGGCTTGGGGGTCCTCTGCCTATGGGGCCCATTACCCTGGCCCTTGGCTTGCTGACCCTGGGGGGCAGCTTGGGCAGCCTGATTCTTAGGGTACTGTTTGTAGGCAGTGCCCTTCCTTGGGTAAAAGGACTTTTTACCCGAGCCCTTCTTTTTATGTGAAGGGGCAGAGGTCTTCCTCGACAGCCTTGTCCGGGTAAGGTGCTCGGTCTCGAGCTGAGCGTCCTTCTCGGTCACGGGTTTGCCAAAAAGGTTCTCACCTCGGCAGGGGACATCGACCAACTTGTCCTGAACCCATGGCTCGAGGTCCGATGACTGCAGCCACGCCTGGCGTCGAGCCGCAATGCCAGCAGCCGCAATTCGGGCTGAAGCCATCGTAGGCGGCGTGGGAAATGAACTTTGAGCATTCCCGAATCCCCGAGGACAAGGTCTTAAATCTCTGCAAGGGTTCCCCGAAGAGACCAGCAGAGAATCCGGCCAATTCCATGGCCAGGTCTCGCAAGTACATGCCCATGTACAGCTGGTAAGACTGGACACGGCAAGCAGGCATAGACCCCTGGAAGCACTTCCTACCGACGCCATCGAGGTTGTGGGCCTCCCTGCCGGGGGGCACCGCAGAGTGCATCTTCTGGCTCTTCAGACGATGCATGGCCGATTCCACAACCATGGAATGGTGTGGTAGCTGTGCTTTCTGGAAACCAGGGCTTTTGCGGAGTCGATAGATGGAATCAACTCGCTTGCTCAGAGGCCGGTGCCTCCCACATCTGGAAGAGCAGCTGTTCCAGCATCGGAGGAACCGGGACAGTAAAGGCCTCCTTCGGAGGAGAGTCGTACTGTAGAGCATCAAGCTCCTCGGCTCGAGGCTCTTCCTCGGGATCGGCAGGAATAGCCAAGGCAGCGGCCATATCCCAGATGAACTCCGAGAACCTAGCGTCCTCCGGAGAGGATCTACTCCGGGGCTCAGACTGCGGTGAGTCTGACGGGACGCACCGAGTCTTAAAAAGTATCGGGAGACTCCTCGTCCTCCATCTCCCAGGCGGACTCATCCGAGGAGAAGTCAGGGTCCGACCCCACGGGGCCCCGAGGCACCTGCCCCGACACCGGGGGCACCGGCATCAACACCCTCGGTCCCGAACGGGAGGTCGAGGGAGACCTCGACCGAGGATGACTTCGAGCCACGAGGGTCTCGAGTATCGGCTCGGTCTCCGGGGTTGACTTCGAAGTCGACGTCCCGGTGGTCGGGGCAGATGCACCAGACAGGCTGGCCATCAGTGCCCGCTGCTGCTCCATGAAGGCAGACAATCTGCTGTCCAAGGCTGTCATCCTGAGACTCAGCTCGGGAGACGCAGCAGCCACCGACTCAGGCCCCAGCGGCACCAGGCCCGACGTCGGCTCTCTGGGAGGAAAGTCCACGAGAACTACGGGGCTTACGTGTCCAGCAGACTCCGGCTCCACGCAAGGAACTTTGGCAGGCTTCTCTTGGTTCACGGGCCCGGGACGGCGGTCGGGGGTCTTAGACCTGGCCCTCGAGGGACCAGGGTCCTCCTCCGAAGCCGCCCTCACGAGCCGCTTCTTCCTCTTGCGTTTCCGGTCGGGGGACTCCCTGTCCGAGGAGTTTCGACGGCGCTCGGGATCGGAATCCCGAGACGTTGAGGCCTCAGACGAGGTCCGGGCCCGGCCGGAGGCTGAGTCCGAGAAAAACCTTTCCTTCTGATGCTGTCGACTTCTGAGTGCCTTGGAAGACATCTTCCCACATGGCACACACGACTTGGGGTCGTGGTCAGGGCCGAGGCACCGAAGGCAGCAGTCGTGTGTGTCGGTGAGAGACATAAGTTTTACACCGATCACACTTTTTGAAACCACTGGAAGCCATCGGGGAAAAAAGACCGGCCTTCCAGGGAAAAACGAAAAAAGGGGCGCGAACGCCAGCCACGAAGGGCAAAAACCGAAAAAGAAATAAAACGGACTTGATACCGGTGTACCGAACCCGGCGGGAGGGGAACCGGCGTCGAACCGGAGAAAAATAGCGAAAAGTCGCCGAAGAAAAAATCACTTTTATCCGGGAGAACAGGACACACGTCCGGTGGGCTTCTCGGAAAAAAAGAGACTGGGGTAAGATGGCACCTTTAGGCGGAAAGGGAACCACGTATGCGTGCCAGCATTCCCAAAGGCTTTCATGGAAAGCTGGGGAAATGCTCCGCTGGGGCTTCATCGGCGCCGATGACACCCATATGTGAGGACTGACTTCCTGCTTGGTCCTGGAGAAATGCAGCTACCACAACCATGCATTTTGTGAATACTCTTGATGCAGAAGCCAGGCCAAAAGGAAGAACCCTGTGCTGGAAATGCTTTCCTTGAAACAGGAATCGGGGGAATCTTTTGTGATTTGGATGGATGAGAATATGAGCATACGCATACTTGAGATCTAGAGAACAAAGCCAATCCTGACTTTGAAGGTATGGCAGCAGAGTTTTTACAGAGACCATTTTGAACTTCTCTTGGAACAGATATTTGTTCAATTCTCTGAGGTCTAAAAGGGGCCGCTATCTTCCTGGTTTCTTTGGAATAAGAAAATAGGGGGAGTAGAATCCTGTACCCTGTTGTGGAATGGGTACTTCCTCTATTGCTCATGCGCAAGGAGTGTCGTGACTTCTTGACCCAAGATTGTCGAGAGAGGTCTGAGCATTGAACTGTCTTACCATTGTAGAAGGGGGCATGCTGTGAAAATGAAGCTTTTACCCCTCTCGTACAATGGACAGAGTTCAATTTTCTGCTGTTATTTGGTACAATCTGTGGGCAAAATGACATAACCTGCCTGGGATGTCCAAGGGTTCTGGACCCTTCAGGGGCAGGAAGGCGAAGTTCTCTAGAGAGGAGTCTAAGCTTCTTTTTGTTGTCTAGGTTGTCCCTTTTGGGCAAGCTGACCTGGACGGTGTCCCTGTTGGGTATAGGAAGGATAAAACTTTTTTCTTATTGAAAAATGTTTTTTTAAAAGGATCTTTTCCTTGCAGGATCGGCTGTAGATTTGGATAATCTATCCAAAGTGATATTGTCTGCATCTATCTCATTAGCCTTCTCCTGTCAATTCTTGCCAAAAAGATTTTCTCCTGTGCAAGGAATGTTTCCTAATTTATCCTGTACCCAAATTTCCAAGTCGGATGCCTGAAGCCAGGCAATTCGACGTGCACCAATGGCAATAGCAGAGATTCTGCTTATGCATTCAAAACAGTCAAAGGCTGCATGATTTACAAACTTGGAAACATCCTGGGCATGTTTGACAAGAGTAAGATAGTCCTGTCTTGTCATCAGGAAGAAGGGGGCTCATAAGCTCCAAGTCTCCTGTGACCTCTTTAAGGAACATTCCCATATACAAGATATAGGAACTGATCCTAGCTGAGAGCATGGAAGTTTGAAAGCATCGATGCCCAAAGGCATCGAGAGTCCTGCATTCACGACCTGGAGGATTGAATGTATGTCTCTCTGCACTTTTCATCCTACGCATGGCTGATTCCACTACCATTGAATGGTGTGGTAGTTGAGTTTTTTGAAAGCCAGGACAAGGTGGAACTCAATACATAGTACTGAGTCTCCAAGAATGAGTTGATGTGGTTAGAGGAGTTTCCCACATTCTTAGCATAAGATCATGTAAGATCTCATGAATAGGCCGAGTAGCTGCCTCTTTGGGAGCCTTAGGGTATTGGAGAATCCCCAACTCCTTTGCCCTAGGGTCTTTTTCAGGAGCTACTGTGATGGAAAGGCCTCTGGCCACATCACAGATAAAATCCTGAAAGGACATATCCTCTGGCAGAGACATTCTGCACTGAGGAGAAGAGGAATCCTCTGGGAGAAGTACTCTTGCATCAGCAGAGTCTGAGTCAGACTCAGAGGATTCAAAATACATCCGATCCTGGTGATCGTGCAGTACACGGTACCGGTATCGATCAAAGTCGGTATCGGGTTGCTCCGGTACCGATCTGTTGATGCCGGAGACAGACACATTTATTTATTTATTTATTTATTTATTTATTTAACTATTTCTTTTATACCGCCCCTTCCAGAGATCAAGGGCGGTTTACATATAACAGATTAACAGTCTTGTACACAATTTGTATACATTTTACATAGAACAGTAGAAATCAACTATTTACATTGAACAGTAAGTATAAACTTTGTAGGTATTGTAACAAAAAACAAGCAAACATATCAAACTTTGTACAAAAGTATATTTACATCGTGTAGTGTGTGTGGTGTATGGGGTAGAGATTGGCGTAGGTGCTGGAATTTAGTTCCTTTTATTTTTGTCATCTTTGGGGCGTGTGTGGGGGGGACAGGCTTGTGGTTAGATTGTTGGGGTTAAAGGAGTTTGTGCATGGGTGCCCACATTTGTGGTAGAGCTGGCTTTGGGGGAGTAGGGGATTTCGAAGTGTTCAGTGAACAGGTAGGTCTTTAATTCTTTTCTGAATTGGATGAGGTCTCTTATGGTGCGAAGTTCAATAGGGAGGTCGTTCCAGAGTGTAGGAGCAGTGAATGAGAATGCTCTAGAGCTAGTGGTATTCTTGGTTTTACAGATGGCTTTAGGTATGATGAGGGAGTGGGCTGCGTTTTGTCTGAGGGTCCTTGTCGATGTTGGAGACTGCAGTAATGTGGTTAAGTGTGAGGGGGCTATGTCGTTTATGAGTTTATAGGTTGTTAGGATAATTTTGTATTTGATTCGGCTGTTTATAGGAAGCCAGTGGAGTTCCAGCAGTATTGGGGTTACGTGGTCTGTTAGGTGGGCTTTAGCAATTACTTTTGCACAGATGTTTTGTGCTCTTTGTAGAAGGTATGTGCTTTTTTGAGGGAGGCCTATTAGGAGACTATTGCAATAGTCGAAGTGAGGGGTGATCAGTGTACTTACTACGGATCTAAAGTCTTGTGTTTCAAGGAGTGGCCTTAGGTGCTGAATAGTTTTGAGTTTGTAGAAAATGGGTTTTACTGTTTGTTTTATGTGTGGCAGCATGGATAGGGTGTGGTCTATTATTACCCCTAAGTATTTTACCTGTTTTCTGACAGGTATTGAAGTTTTGTTGATTGTGATTGTTTCCGGGTAAGTGTTTTCAGTCATAGAAGATCTTGTTACAAACATTGCCTCAGTTTTTTTGAGATTTATGCTGAGGTAGTTCGTTTCCATCCAGGAGGAGGTCTCGGCCATGCATTTGGATAGAGAGTCATATGTATGGTTTTTAGTGGTTATGGGGATAGCTAGCATGATGTCATCAGCATATATAAAATGGTTAATCCTGTGTTTTTTAAATATGTTTGTTATCGGTTGTAGATACAAGTTAAATAGGAGGGCTGAAAGGGCTGATCCTTGGGGTATTCCTTGTCCTTGGGGGAATGTTTCTGATGTTTGTTGATCAATTTGGACGCGTATTAATCTATGTGAGATGTAGGATTTGAACCAGTTAAGGACAATCCCGCCTATTCCTAGGTTTTCTAATCTGTTGATCAGTGTCTGGTGATTAATGTTATCAAAGGCAGCAGAGATATCTATAAATAGGAGTAAGAAGCCTTGGTGTTTGTCATCTGTGCCCTTGATGAGGAAGTCCATAAGTGTGATTAGGAGGGTTTCTACTCCGTGGAAAGGGCGGAAGCCAAATTGGTGTGAGTCAAGTGGTTTGTGTTCATCAATGTGTTCCTGTAACTGAATTTGAATTGTTTTCTCTATAATTTCAGCTATGAATGGAATGCTGGCTATGGGTCTGTATGAGTTTGGGTCTTTTGAGTCAAGCTTATTATTCTTTATTATTGGTCGGAGTGTTGTGAGTTTTAGGGCATCAGGCATGATGCCCTGTGAAAGGGATTGGTTAACTATGTGTTGTAGATTTACCGCTAGTTCATCTTTCACACACTTAATCCATGAAACGGGGCATGGGTCGAGTGGGGAGGTGGTGGTGTTTATCATTGTTATGATTTTGAGAAGTTGCTTTTGTTCTACCAACTGGAAGCTTGTCCATTCATGTGTGGTTTTCGTGTTTGATAATAGCGGGGTTGGGGTAGTGGTCTTGTTTTTTAGTTTTTCTGCAAAATGTTTTGCTAGAGTTTGTATGTTTATTGCGTGTTGTTTAGGTTCGGTGTTACTAGTTTTGGTTAATGTTTTTACTATCGCAAATAACTCCCTAGGGCGGTTGATGGATGAGTTTATTACTTTTGAGTGGTAGTCTCTTTTTGATTTGTTAATTGCGTTTTTGTATTCTATGAGTAGGAGCATGTATTGTGATTTGTTTTCATCAGATTTAAGTTTTCTCCATCTCTTTTCTTGTTTCCTTAGTTGTTTTTTTAGTTTTGTCAGCTCTTTCGTGAACCATTTTTCTGTCTTTTCTGTTTGTTTGTGTAAGACTTGTGTTTGGACAGCTGCTTTTTGAATAGTAAGATTCCAATGTGCTATGGTTGAGTTGATGTCTGGTGATCTTGAGTCTAGTTTGGGTAGTACTTTGTCGAGGAATGTGTCTTTGTCAAAGCGTATGAAGCGTGATGTATGTGAGGTTGTGTTCTCATTGTTTCTTGGGACTTGTGCTGGTAACTGGATTGTGATTAGATGGTGGTCTGACCAGGGTACTTCGGTTATACTCGGGGTGAAATGTAGTGAGTGACTGTAGAGTGTGGCTGGGAGGAAAATTACGTCAAGTATGTTACCTTTTTTGTGTGTAGGAGCGTGTATTATCTGTGTGAACCCCATTTGTGACATAGCATCTATGAAGTTATCTGATTGTGAGTGGTTCAGTGATGGAAGATTCAAGTCACCAAGAAGTATAAGTGGTTTGCCTCGTGGCGCTGTGCATGCGAGTTCTAGGATAGGGGTGAGGTTTTTTTGATCGGATGAAGGGGGTCTGTAGATGAGGGTGAGAGCCATGGTTTTATTTTCTATGTTAACAATGTCCATTCCATCTATATTATTTAGGTTTGTTAGGGTGAATTTTAGGTCATTTTTGGTGAGAATCAGTACACCCCCTCCTCTTTTTATATTCCGTTGGCAATTGAATATGTCATATTGATTTGTGGTAAGTTGGTTTAGTAGTATAGTGTCTGAGGGTGAGAGCCATGTTTCAGTAATACAGATAATGTCAGGGGATGTATCTTTAATTATGTCATTAATTATTGGTGTTTTGTTTCTTATGGATCGGATGTTTATTAGGATGAGTTGTAATTTGGTGGTTGTATTGTCATTTTGGTCAATTTTATCACTTAAGGGTTGGTGCTTTATTTGGATGAGACGGTGCTGGCGTTTGTGTGAGGTGTGGCGCGAATGGTGATTGTGAGAGTTTGAGTATGTAGAGCTATATATTGGGTTTTGATACTGATTGTATGTGATTGGAAGATTATTATAAGGGTTCCGGTTATAATTGTGGATGATTGGAATGTTTTTGTATGGACATTGGTTGGTTTTGTAGGTGTATATGTGTTGAGTTAGGAGGGTTATTAAGAAGAGAGTGAAAAGGAGATTTATAATCTTGGTAGGAGATATGACTCGGTATGGGTGGCATACCCATCGACGTCGATGCGGTCGGTACCGGTATCAGTTGACGTGTCTGAAACTGTTTCAACGGTACCAAAGCTGTGAGACGAGCCGCTAGACTGCGTTCGATAGCAAGAAATCTCTGGTCTATCGACGCTGCTGATGGCTGGGTATTGGTAAAAGCGGCCTGAACCCCAGAGCATGGCGCCAGTAGTTCTGCCGAGGTTGAGGCCTCGAGTACATCCTGGAGCCCCGTTGATGCTTTGGAAGATGAAGCCTCCCGTCGGGGCAGTTTTGCCGGTGAAAATTCCTCAAGGGCAACGCCAGTGGCATCTCAATACTTAGGAGATCTACCCTTTGAGGACCGGCTAGATTTATGTTTAGTTACCTGAGATCCATGGGTGGAAGATGAGGCCCTGGAGGACGTCGATGCAACAGACACCGCGTCTGAGGGAAAAAGGTGCTAAGCTTTGCAGTTCGATTCTGCCGACCCCTTTTTGACATCATTCCACAGGAGAGGCACTCCGAAGTAGAGTGGTCCGGACCTAAACATCTGAGACACCAATCATGGGTGTCGGTGACGGAGATGGTATTGCCACACTTAGAACATTTTTTTTAAACGAGATGTTGATTTTTCCATTTTTAAGGAAAAATTGGGCCTAGTGCCCAAAATGGCACCTAGCACCAAGGAAAAAAAGTTTCTGAAGTAAAATAGCTCAGAAACTATAGGTTTTGGGGGGTTTTTTTGTTTTGTTTTTTTTTAAGGAAGGAAGGATGAACTGGCGGTACCGGTATAGCGTCGAGGGAAGGCAGACGCGACCACAAAAAACAAAGATTAAAGAAGAAATTTTTCTGCAGTGACAGGCTATGGGACCTGTCGGCTCCGCGGAAAACGAAGAACTGGAGAGGGACAGTTGGAAAGGTGGGAAGGCAGCACGCAGGCACTGTGGGATGCTCCCAAAAGCTTTCCTATTGGATGCTGGGGAGCTTTCCCGTGCAGGTTCCATCGGTACCGACGATACCCATATGTGAAGACTACATTCCTGCTTGTTCCTGGAGATAAGCTTTTGAGTCTGAGCATGCGTGCCTGCTTCCCACCCGTCTTCCTCCAGAGGAATCGGTTCTTAACACAGCAGAGAAAAATATGTGCTCCATTCATCTTGTGAAGTCTCTCTCTTCTTTGTGAGATGTCCCTCTTCTACTTGGTTTTTCTTGGTTGTGGGGGGGGGGGGGTTTGTTCATTGTGGGGACGGTGGGTGGGTGAGTGTGGCTGCATACCCCTGCTGTCTATAGAGAACCCCATTATAGATAAGCAACTATGCTTTCTCTGAAGACCCCGCAGGGGATCGAAGGCATACTATGGAAGTAAGTCCAGAGCTGAGGGCTGCCGTAGAAGCTGCTTATCATCTGATGGCCATTGCTTTCTGTATCTTTGGTTGCTTTTGGTTTTTATTGCTTTGTTTTTAAGAGGCGGCCCAGGCAAGAGTAGGGAGAAGGAGACTGATTAGGTAGCGAAGAGATTGTGGAGGACTGCTTGTCCAAAAGGCAAAGTCCTGTGCTGATGAATGGTCCAGACTGTAGTGTTTGGTGAAGGTGTGGCTAGATGTCCAGGTGGCTGCCTTGCAGATGTCTTGCAAGGATACGGATGCCAGACTTGCGATGGAGGTGGTGGTGGCTCTTAGGCTATGAGGGCCCACATGCTTCGGCAGCCTGCTCATAACAGAAAATGATGCAGTCAGCTATGCACAATGAAATGGTCTGCCTTAAAAGCCCAATGGCTTGGATTATTGGGATCAAATGTGAGGAAAAGCTGGGAAGAGTGGTGGTGAGCGCTTGTGTGATCTAGATATTACAACAGAGCTCGTCTGCAGTCCAGGGTGTGGAGTACTTCTTCTGGAGAGCCTGTTGAGGGTGACAGAAGAAAAAAAAAAAAAAAAAAACAGCAGGCAGGACTGGGGCTGACTGAGGTGAAAAAGTCTGACACGACCCTGAGGAGGAACTTGGGATGAGTCCTATGAATGACCTGGTCATGTAAGAACTGCGTGTAAGGAGGATAGTGGATGAGGACTTTGAGTTCCCTAATTCGCCTGGTTGATGTTACAACTACTGTCTTCCAAGTGAGAAACTCGAAGGAGTCAGATGCAAGGGGCTCAAAGGGAGCTTGCATGAGAGCCCCAAGAGGACCATGTTGAGATCCCACACAGGCACAGGGGGTCAAATGGGAGGTCTGATGTTCAGGATTCCCCTCAGGAATCTGGAGATGACCGGATGCATGGAGATAAGCTTTGTCGATGGGCACATACAAAGCTGCAATTCTCAAATCTAGGAACCTTCTGAACTCTGTACATGGAGTCAAGCCTTCTAACCGAAGGTAGAGTGAAAGGGGGTTTCTCCCACATTCTTATATGTACCCTCTCTGCAGGATGTGGTGCACAGGCACTGTCCCCATGTCCTTAGGGGCCGAGGAGTACTGTAGGATCTCCAATTCTTCTGCCCTGGGCTCATCCTCAGTCTCCAAAGAAAATAGGATGGCTTTGGTCATTTCCTGGGGGGGGGGGGGGAGTTAGAGGGACGCCTTGCGCCACTCATGAAGTGGAGAAGGATCTGAAGCGAGCTCAGGGGATCTGTGCTCCAACAAATCCTCTGATTAAACATCGGTGACCCATCCTTCTGAGACAGACTTAGAGAGGCAGTCAAAGTACTTCTGAGTCTCTGCCTCGATCACTCTCCTGCCTCAAGGTGATCAGGAGCTCCTTTAGGAGTGATGTACCAATACCCCTTCTAGATCTCAAGGGCACATCGGATCCCGAGATGCTAGATAGGGATATCGGTCGGGCAAGCGTCTGTGTCAGGATCCTTCAATGCCCTGATTTTGGTGCCTCTCCCAAAGGCAAAGCATGCATCTCGAGGATCAGCTGTAAGATGGCTGATGTCAATGCAGCCAAGTCAAAGCCACTAGCACCGCAATACATTCCTCCACTGTTGCATAAAGCGCTTCTCCATGGCTGAAAATTCCAAAGGCTGTGGGGCCTGAGCAACTTCGATCGATGTACCCCAGTAGGTCTACAGGGATATCGGCAGCTGGGTCTCTGCTGTCTGTGCCCCTCCAATATCCTAGAGGATGAGTTCTCCCTTTGGGGCACCTTTGAGGAGCATGCATGTGGATCACCATCACTCTTGATGCCATGCCTCAAAGGGTTCCAAAGCCAATGCACCAGAGTCTTCAACCAATATTCAGTGTGGTCACCTCTCAATGTCAAAGACTATGCGGTCAAATCCATCCTAGTCTTTGGGTGGGGATCAATTGATGGCCGATGCTCTGGGATACTTTGGGTGCTCGGTTCAAATTAAGCTTGAGAGCCCGTCAGCATCAATTCACTGCCAGTGTCCAATGCAGCCTTGGAAGCCACAGAGACTGATGCCATTGATGCCAATGGATTGGACTTCTGAGCGCCAAAAAATTATTTGTGCTACTTCTCGCAACCTTTGAGTCCTCTTTTTGTCCTCTGTGAACACAAATTACAAGACGAGTGATGATTGGGTCCCAGACACTGTAGGCACCAGTTATGGGCATCTGTGACCAATATGGTCCTAGAGCATTTGAAAAACTTCTTGAACCTGCTAGTGGTTTTCAGGGACATGTATGGAAAAACAGCCACAGCAAAGTTGAATGGCTCAATGACAGGGACCGAGGCCTGGCAGAGCACCAGTACCAGGAGGGCCAAGATGCCGTGGCAAGAATAAAATTAATGATTGAAGGAGAAAAAAAGTAGAAGGGAGGAGAAAACTGATGGTAACAAAAGCCTGGAGGTGAAAAAAAAACCTGTAAAAGGGAAAATAGAGACGTTTACCAATGGAGGTGTCTGGAACATGTCCATGGGGCTTTGTGTAAAACAAAAAACTGAATCAAGATGGCACCATGGCAGCAGACAATGAGGCATGCAGGTGCAGTAGAGCCTCCCAAAAGCTCCCAATAGAAGCTGTGGTGCATTCCTGCGTGGAGCTCCGTCTGGGACATCACTAATACATGAGGACTCGCTCCTGCTTGTCCACAGAGAACTATTGTTTTTCTTTGATTGCTGTTGCTTTTTGCTGACCCTCAGAATCTGCTGCCCTAGGTGACTGCCTAGTCTTGCCTAATGGATGGTTGAGCTGGCTCTGTCCGTACTCTTGAAATTTCCAATAGGAAATCCTAGATAGACCTCTAGTGACGTCCTAGCATGTATTTTCTCAATCATGCAGATACCCTAGGGCTGTTTTCCTGCAAGGTCCTAAACAGTACTGCTAATTTTAAATTTATTCTCATATGGATTAGCAACCAGTGGAGTTCCTTCAACGGGGTAAAATCCTTTCCCAACAAGATTTACCAAGAAGCAGCCTTCTAGCTGCAGGACCATACCAAGCTAGAAGTGTACCCTGTGCAACTCATGAAGCTAGTGCCTCCCTTACCCCCCCCCCCCCAGCCACATACAGGACCTCACACTTTAAGCTGCCTGAAGTCCAGTGATGATATCAGCGCACCCTTCCATACTCGCGCCCTACGCAGCCGCGGTGCTGTGTGGCTGCATTCTGAACCAGCTAGATTCATTAGCACCTTATTCAGGCCATTACAGTACTCCAAAATCGGCAAAACCTGTGGAGTTCAAGAAGGCTTAAGGCCTGTTGCCCTACAGAGTTTTCCATATGTAGCCTGCATCATCCGCTGCATCAGAGATTCAAAATCAAACATCAACAGCAATGCAACAAGCTCATGTTCAATGACAAAAGCTTAGTGTTAGATTTAAAGAACCAACAGTTTCACTACAATGTAATGCCATTTACCTCATGCTTAAACCGCCCTGGCATGAAGCTGGCACAGCACAGCATGGCATCCTTGCTTTTTTGCCACTATCGCAAATCCTGGGTGCAGGCCCTGCATGTTACTTTACCAAAATTCACTACAAAAGCAAACAAAAAAAAGAAACCCACTTAAAACTCCTTCAGAGGGATGTGCTTGGAGGATTTTTGTTTTCTCAATTCGTTTCTTTTTTCGTCTTCTGCAAGTGGTTTGATCTTCCTGCTTCGGAAAAAGTTGTTAGTCTGCCATGTCCCCAGTTTTGTTGACTTTACACCGTTGGCCAATCGAATTGCAAACCAGGTTTATGATGCTAAATACTAAGTTTTACCTGCAGGTTATCGAAGCATTGTCCATTATGTTCTCTCTGACAAATTGAGACCCAGTAAAGCACAGTTACTTACCTGTAACAGGTGATCTCTGGGAACAGCAGGAATAAGTCTTCACATATTGGGTATCGTCGGTACCGACAGAGCCTGCGCGGGAACGCTCCCCAGCGTCCAATAAGAAAGCTTTTGGGAGCATCCCAAACGCCTGCGTGCTGCCTTCCCCAACCGCCTCTCTCCAGTTCGAGTTTTAAAGCTGAGACAAAGAGAGAGAGAGAGGGAAGGAAAGAGAGATAGAGAGATACAACTCCTAGGGGAGGTGGGTGGGTTGTGAAGACTTATTCCTGCTGTTCCCAGAGATCACCTGTTACAGGTAAGTAACTGTGCTATCTCCAGGAACAAGCAGGAATGAGTCTTCACATCTGGGGACTCCCCAGCTGCAGATGCCAGAGAGAGACCTAAGAGTTGTGTGTCCCTGAAAAGGGCTCCACCTCCCTCCCATGGATCTCTGGCATCCAACCAGGGTAGGTGGGTAGGAGTTGATTAGGAATGGAACAGGTGTTTGAGAACAGCCTGACCAAATGAGGCATCCCGGCAGGAGTCCTTGTCCAAACAGTAATGGGCTGTGAAGGTATGAACCGAGGCCCAGGTGGCCGCTCGACAGATTTGGTCGATGGACACAGAGTTTAGATGAGCCATAGAGGCTGCCATGGCTCTCACATTGTGAGCTGTGACATGGCCTTCCAGAGAAAGGTTCCTACTTTGGTAGGCGAAAGAAATACACTGAGCAATCCAGTTGGACAGTGTTCCCTTAGAAACTGGAAGTCCTAAATGAGAAGGATCAAAAGCAACAAAGAGTTGAGAAGACTTTCTATGTTGCTGTGTTCTTTGTAAGTAAAAGGCGAGAGCTCTTTTACAATCCAAAGTATGAAGATTCCTCTCTGCACTTGATGCATGAGGTCCTGGAAAAAATGCAGGTAAGTATACCTCTTGGTTCAGATGAAAAGGCGAGACCACTTTGGGCATAAAGTGTGGATTGGTCCCGAGGACTACCTTATCATGATGGAACCTTGTATAAGGAGGATTAGCCACCAAGGCTTGCAACTCACTGATGCGACGTGCTGAGGTGACTGCAATGAGAAAGATGACCTTCCAAGAAAGAAATTTCAAGGAGGTGGTGGCTAAAGGTTCAAAGGGTGGCTTCATAAGCTGGCCAAAAACCAGATTTAAGTCCCATGCCACTGGAGGTGGTCTGATGGGAGGTTTAGTTAAAAAAAGGCCTCTCATGAATCTTGCTATAAGAGGATGAGAGGAAACAGACTGTCCATTGAGAGGCTTGAGGGACGCTGCAATAGCACTCAAATGGACTCTTACCGAATTCGTTTTGAGGCCTGCATGGGAAAGATGCAGAAGATACTCTAGTAAAGAATTCAAAGGTATTGCAAGAGGGTTAAGACACTTCTCTGAACACCAAATGGTAAATCTTTTCCATTTGAAAGCATAGGAACGTCTAGTGGAAGGCTTTCTAGAAGCATGAATAATATCTCTGACTTGCTGAGAGAAATGGAAAACTTGAAGGTTTAGGCCTTCAGCAACCAGGCCCTGAGATGGAGAGACTGTGGGTTTGGGTGCCACAATGTTCCGTCTTCCTCGGAGAGAAGATCTGGAGCAGAGCCCAACTCCAGGGATGGAGCTTGAGAGAGATGCAGAAGTAGAGGGTACCACACTTGGCGTGGCCAATGTGGTGCTATGAGGATCATAGAACCTCGGTCTCTCTGAAGCTTGAACAGTGTTTTGGGAATTAGGGGAATGGGTGGAAAAGCATAAAGGAAGTCTTGACCCCAGTGATGGAGGAAGGCATCCTTGACCTGAACTCCCTGACACGGAATCCTGGAACAGAACCGGGGAAGTTTGGCATTCCACGGACTTGCAAATAGACCTATGTCCGGAGTTCCCCAAATTCGAAAAATCCTGGCTACCGGGTCCCTGTGGAGGGACCATTCGTGTGGAAGCAGAACTCGACAGTCTGTCTGCCCAAGAGTTTTGAACGCCTGGAAGATATACTGCCATAAGATGAATCTGATGCTCTCTGGCGAAGGCCCACAGTCGCAAAGCTTCGTTGCAAAGCGACAGAGAGCCAGTCCCTCCCTGCTTGTTTACATAGAACATGGTTACTTGATTGTTCATGTGGATGAGACTGTCCTGTAGCTGAGCAGGGAGTGGAACACTCTGAGAGCTAAGAAAATTGCTCTGAGTTCGAAGAGATTTATGTGTAGTGAAGTCTCCTGTGGAGACCAGATGCCCTGGGTGGAGAGATCTTGCAGATGAGCTCCCCAACCCATTGGAGAGGCATCTGTTGTAAGGGTTGCTTGGGGAAGTGACTGTTGAAAAGGGGACCCCAGCAACAGGTTTTGAGAGGACTTCCACCACTGGAGAGACCAAAAAAGGCGACTGGAGTTTGCTATTTTGTCTGACAGGCAACCTGATGCCTGAGTCCATTGGGTGGACAAAGTCCATTGAGCTGCCCTCATGTGAAGGCGAGCATATGGAACCACATGCACAGTGGATGCCATGTGGCCTAAGAGTTGTAACATTACTCGAGCAGTTAAAAGGGGCTTTAACTGTATTTGGGAGGCTAACTGCACCAAGCGCAGGCAACGGGCCTGAGGAAGATAGGCCCTTGCAGTTGTGGTATCCAACAAAGCCCCTATAAACTCGAGGGACTGAGTAGGGGTGAGACTGGATTTTGGGATGTTTATTACTAGTCCCAAATACTGAAGGACACGCATTGTGCAGGTTAGACAAGTCTTGGCCTCTGCTTGAGATGGAGCTCGAATGAGCCAGTTGTCCAGATATGGGAAGACGAATATTCCTAGAGTGTGTAGAAATGCCGCTACTACTGCCATGCATTTCGTGAACACCCTTGGTGCAGAGGCCAGACCAAAAGGAAGCACCCTGTACTGGTAGTGCTTTCCTTGAAAAAGGAACCGAAGGAACCTTCTGTGTGTTGGATGGATGAGAACATGGGTGTACGCATCCTTGAGATCTAGAGAACAAAGCCAGTCCTGACTCTGAAGGTATGGAAGCAGAGCACTGAGAGAAATCATCTTGAATTTCTCCTTGAATAGAAATTTGTTCAATTCTCTGAGATCTAAGATGGGTCTGTAGCCCCCTGTTTTCTTTGGAATAAGAAAATAAGGGGAGTAGAACCCTGTGCCTTGTTAAAGAAGAGGTACTTCTTCTATTGCCCCTTGGGCAAGAAGGATGGCAATCTCCTGACCTAGAAGGTTGAGGAGAGATGTTGGAGAATTTTACTGTTTCACCATGGTTTGAGGGGGAAGGCTTAAGAAATGAAGCTTGTACCCTTCCCTTATGATGGAGTGTGTCCATTGCTCTGCTGTGATCTGCTCCCATCTGGAAGCAAAGTAAGTCAACCTTCCTGGGATGGTAAGGGGCTCTGGTCCTTCCAGAGCTAGAAAGGCTAAGTTCTCTAGTTGCAAGTCAAAGGCCCTGAGGAGGCTGAGGCTGCTGGGCCGTGGAAGGTCTAGCTGCCTTTGACTTGGCCTGTTTAGGTGGTTGCTGGCGCTTTGCAGCAAAACGACCTACAGAAGATGCCTGCTGACCATAAGCAGGATAGTATCTTCCCTTTTTGGAAAAAGATGTCTTTTTAAACAATCTTTTCTTAACAGGAGCAGAGGTAGACTTTGAAAGTCGATCCAAAGCAGAGTTTTCAGCATCCATCTGAGTGGCCTTTGCTTGCCAATCCTTACCAAAAAGGTTTTCACCTGTACAAGGGAGATTTCCCAATTGATCTTGGACCCAGAGCTCCAAATCAGAAGCTTGTAACCAAGCAATTCTGCGTGCCCCTATGGCAATAGCTGAAGCTCTGCTTACACACTCAAAAGAGTCAAAGGCTGCACGGTTGGAAAATTTGGAGACATCCTGGGCATGTTTGAGCCAAGTGAGAAACTCCTCTCTTTTATCCTCTGAAATGAAAGGGGTTAAAGTCTGCAGATGATCTGTGACTTCTTTTAGAAACATTCCTATATAGAGACTATAGGAATTGATCTTAGCAGCTAGCATAGCAGCTTGGAAAACCCTTCGGCCAAAAGCATCCAGGGTCCTGCATTCACGCCCTGGAGGATTAGATGAGTGTCTTTTTGCGACACGATACATGGTGTCTAACTTGAGAGAATGAGGAGAGGTGGTGAGAGGTGTCTCCCACATCCTCAACATGAGATCATACAGAATCTCATGAACAGGTAAAGTAGCTGCCTCCTTAGGAGCTTTAGGATATTGTAAAATAGCCAACTCCTTGGCTCTGGGTTCTGACTCAGGAGCCACTGTGATAGAGAGGCCCCTAGCCACTTCCCTAACAAAATCTTGAAAAGGGAAGTCTTCTGGAGGAGACATTCTTCGTTTAGGTGAAGAAGACCCCTGAGGAAGAAGTATCGATGCTTCTACAGAACCCTCAGACTCATCAGAGTCCTCAGAGGAATCGAAGTATCGCCTGTCTGGATGCTCCTGTAAAGCCCGATAACCGTATCATGTGGGATCGACATCGGGAGTAATCGGTACCAGTTCGGTACCGATGGGCATCATAGGACAGGGTACCGTTGCAGTAGACACCGAAGCCGATGTCGATGCAATTGGTACCGGTACTGGGAGCGATGCCGGTACCAGCAACGGGGATTGTTACGGTACCGGAGGCGTCGCAGCCTGTATGAAAGCAGTTAAGGTACGCTGCATGGTCAGAATCTTCTGATCCATCGACGCCACCAGAGTCTGTATATTGGTACCAGTGGGAGCCACCGGTACTCCAGAACACGGCAACAGGTGATCTGTCGAGGCCGAGCCATCGATGTCAACCTGTGACCCCATAGATAATGCTTTGGAAGCCGGAACTTCCCACCAGGGTAATTTTGCCGGCGCGGAATCCTCGAGGGCAAGCCCGGAGGCATCTCGATGCTTGGAGGGAGATCTACCCTTCGAGGACCGGCCAGATTTATGCTTGGTTACCTGAGATCCATTGGAGGAAGAAGAGGCCCTGGAAGATGTCAATGCTACCGAAGCTGCATCAGAAGGAAACAGGGTACTGAGCTTAGCTGCTTGGTTCTGCTGACCTCTCTTAGACATCATGGTACAGGACATACAATCCGTGATGGAATGGTCAGGTCCCAAACACTTTAGACACCAGTCATGGGTGTCGGTGACAGAAATAGTACCGCCACATTTTGTGCATTTTTTAAACCCAGAAGTGGGCTTCTCCATGAGGAAAAAAATTTTTAGGCCTAGGGCCCAAAAACTGAAAATGCACAGTAAAGATAAAGCGGTTTTTGTTTTTGTTTTTGAAAGAAAGAAAAGACCGACCGGCGGTACCGGTCCGACGTCAAAGAAAGCAGACGCGACACAAAAGAATAAAGAAAAAATAAAGAACTTCTGTGGTGACAGGAACACGACCTGCTGGCTCCGCGGAAAAGAAGAACTGGAGAGAGGCGGTTGGGAAAGGCGGGAAGGCAGCACGCAGGCGCTGTGGGATGCTCCCAAAAGCTTTCTTATTGGACGCTGGGGAGCGTTCCTGCACAGGCTCCGTCGGTACCGACGATACCCAATATGTGAAGACTCATTCCTGCTTGTTCCTGGAGATAAGCTCTTCGTTCACAAAACAGGAACAGTCGATAATGCCATCAATGTGTTTAACACAGAAAAAAAACAACTCCACAATCAGAAGCTCATCACTATACAGTCAACTTCCAGTTGATGTTATTCAAGAAACATATATTCCAGATTTCTGTAAGAAAGTATAAACCTCTTTCATGATTCAATTATGATTCAGCAAATTGAATTGAACTTAATTTTTTTGAGTTGAGCAAGAGAGAATTGAAGCAATGCTCTTTAATATGGTTGTGTATATGGTTTTAAAGTTTGGTTTATGTACAACACATCAGTTTTATTGCAATCCACTAAGAACAGACTAGCAGACTATAAATTTTAACAATTAAAATAAATGTCTCCGATATAGTCAAGAGAATTTATGTACTTTTCATAAGAAGGTGAAAGCCTCCCGTTTGCGGCAGCTTACAATGGTGGTTAGGCAGTAGGGGAATTTTTATTGAACGGTGGGCCGTGCAGGTGTCTTTTGCTTGCCCTTTAATTGGTATTTGTTGTAGATGATTTTTGTACCTTGCCTAAAGAAGGATGTTTCTTGGACTGGCGGACGATAAATTTTTAATCAATAAAATAAAGCAGCAGGACATTAACTCCTCTATTGCACAGGCTGAAACTGAGAAAATGAAGACCAAAACAGGTCCGTCTCAGCTGATGACTCAAGTTTTGCTTTCCATTGTAGCCAAAAAGAAAATTAGGCACTGATCATTGTACAATGAAAACCAACCCCCCCCCCCCCCCCCCCCCCCCCCCCCGGTCACAGCCTGATTAAGTGGTGTTTTCAGAGAGGCAGTTTCATCCTTTGGCTGTGACAATGTTCCTACCATTGTCATGCTCTCCATGAGGTCAGGTGACAGGCATTGGTTATCAACAAGAACCAAAAAGCTAAGAAGGGACCAGCCTCTGCTCACAGCTCGGACTCTACACTTGGATCTTAGTCAAAGAGGTCAAGAGCTCTACTGAAGCTTATCCAGACTGAAAAATCAAAGGCTAAGAGTTCAGCGATGACTCAACAGGTGACCAAACTGAAATCTTACTCCTCCACAGCAAATTGCTTTCTCCCCCCCCCCCCCACCCACCCACACTGCAGCCGGAGTGGAAGGCTCAGGTCACCACTATCTCCACTCTAGAAGGTTTACATTAAAGAAATCACCACTGGGTAATGCTCATGTGTCTATTCTTCAGTGGGACTATAATGGAGGCCAAAGAAGCTTCTGTAAGCCTTTTGGTTGTGTGCGAAGCCCCCAGATGCTAAGCCTCTATCCCCTCTCCCCCCAACTCCTCCTAAATCATCCATTCAAATGCAGAGAGAGACACCAAGTCAGCCCATGCCCAGTGTGAAAGGAAAAAAAAACCTCATCCCCCAGGGTGCTGCATTTATTCAAAATTGCCAGATGATGCCCCCTGCCCGGGAGATGGTCTATGGAGCTGAAGAATTTTTTCTGTAAACAAACCCCCACCATGCCTTAGGGCATTTGCTTGTAGCTTTTAAATTTTTAAACCAAACAAGCACATATTTAAAAGAATAATTAAAGTTGCATCTCTTCCCTTCAGTTTGCCTTTCTTCACCAT
Organism: Ichthyophis bannanicus; assembly: GCA_033557465.1. Classification (NCBI taxonomy): domain Eukaryota; kingdom Metazoa; phylum Chordata; class Amphibia; order Gymnophiona; family Ichthyophiidae; genus Ichthyophis; species Ichthyophis bannanicus. The sequence goes on from CM066039.1 coordinate 32,804,202, forward strand.
GGTGCACACATTCCCACTGGCAAATAAACTTTAATTACGGCAGAAGGCAACAGGAGTTGATTAGCTATTAACCAAGAGCTGGCGAGGGTTGCCTGAACTGGGATGGCACACCGAGAGGATTTCTGTCAGAATCCTAGCTCTGCCTTCTCTTCTCCAGGGTAACCCCTGCCACAAATAATTTTCTCAACAGTTTCTGCACGCTACAGCATAGAACACAAAAAATAGTACTGTTTTTCCTTTGGCTGGTCTGTAGTTTCCTGCACACTATTAATCAGAACAGCAGGGAGATTTTACACAGCAGGCAGTGGAAGAGAGCCCACTTTTACTTAACAGCAGGGTGCACAACAGGCTAAATGTGACGTGTTGGACAGGAAAATGGCCAAGCCCTCATTTTGGTTATTTGGTCATTTTGGAATTTTTTTATGCAATCCTGCATGTCAATGGACAATTAACGAGACGGCTCATATAGCCACTCTCCCCAAATCTGCCTCTCTCAACTTTGTTAAACTGGTGATCGTATGGTAGAGCTGTATGAGGGACAATTTGTGCAACAGCCAAGAGTGTCATCAGTAAATGGCCGAGCGCCGCAAGGACTGGAACTGCGATGCAATACTCGAGAACCAAGTATACCTCAGGACAAAGGTAGACTGTAAGAGGAGCGGAAGCTGATTCTGGAACTAGCAAGAGGGCGCTGCAAGTCACAACTGAGGTACTCCAATAGCACTGTGGCATGGATTTGGGGGGGGGGGTGTCAGTGGTGGGCGGAGCAAGTCAGTAATGAGTGGCAGCAGAGCAGTTTCCAATATATAAAACAGACTACATAAAGAAACCAAATCAAATAAACCCTAGTACAGATATTTAAAGCACTTCAAATAATTATTTCTGACCTTGCCGGGGTGTAACTGGGAACTCTCGCCATCTCACTTACATAATCAGACTGGGAAAGCACTGACAAGATATAAATGTGCCCATTAGATTATCTTCTACATTCTCTCACCGTACCAGGCACTCAATTACATGAAAAAAAACAACTATTAGGATTAAATAAAGTTTCTTTTCTCAGGAAATGTGATATAGTAAGCCCCTGTATCTGCAAGTCAGAGCATGTATGTAAAGAAAACTCAGCAGCGTAAATCCAGTTCAGATACAAGACTTTCTTTGAGCCCAGGATGACACCGAGAACCTTCTCCAGTCCTGCTGTGCTATTCTTGGCAGCCACTGTTAAAATGGCAATAATTCATCACCAGGAGAAAACAGTGGGGTCACCTCTAACAAGGCGATGATATTCCAAAGCGATGTTAGGCTGCTTAATCATTACAGTGACCTAGAAGGTGTACATGATTATTCTACAAAAGGAGGGGTGCCGTGCAATTGCTCGGGGGGGGGGGGGGGGAGCCCCCATCCCATCTCACAGGTGACTCCAAGCCTGCACAAACTGAAGGAACCATAGTCTACCAAAGGGCCATGGGACCTCCTTCAAAACATCCGCCATAGGCCTCAACATCTCCAACACTGGTGTAGGAGGGACACTCCAGGCCCTCAAAAGCCCTGGTGGTTTGCAGAGGGGGAATTTTGGTCTGGTAACTGACAAAGCTAAAGGTTTCTCTTGCTTCAATGACAAACTGATGGGCATATCCCATCCCATCTCTGAAGTCATGCTTACAAGGTTGCAGAAGATAACCAGCAATGAAAGCTCAAATAATTCAGTCGCCTTTCTTCCATTTTCCAAGCCTAGAAAACGTTTTGAGAAGGAGGGAGCCTGGGGAGGGGTGGCTAGCCCAAACATTAGTCAAGACTAGGTGGTTGCCTAGGGTTTCTGACAGGCCTTAAAGAGCAGCAGCCGTCAAATCAAAAAACAATAGATCTTGATAGTCACACAGTTGAGCCATCAGTACGTTCTTTTACCTGCAGGGAGCCTGGAAAACCCACTTAATATTAAACTTTGCTGGTATTTATGATATCCAAACATGCATTTTTAGAGTATTGTTGAGGGAGAGGTGGTGTGTCCATGATCTTTCTTGTTGAGTTTAAATCATCAAAATCTCAAGGGGGCGGTATAAGGCTGAAGGGTCGCCTAGGGTGCCCAATACCACCTCTGCACTGGCCCTAGGAGGGGAGGGGAGTCCATTTTATTCTCTCTGCCCTATATCTCTTGCCCTCTCTAGAACACTCTCAGACTTCACCTCTGTAGATCCTGGCTCCTGAAGGGTAAAATCTCTTAATCAAAGGGTACTTAATCTCTCTTCCTCATACTATGTACTACTGACTTCATCTTCATGAGCTCATCCCATAATTACAATTAAGCTCAAGTCATCTTTCTGTACAAAGATGCAGCCACTCATCTGACCAGGGAGTAGTAGGTTGTTGGGTTCTCAGCCTTCTTTACCTATTCCACGCCGATGACTAGTTTTTGCTTTACCCTCAGGCATCTACCTAGCAGGGGAGATACCATGATCAGGAAGGTGGTTCTCTCAGGGTGAGGCTCATCCATTGCACTCTTGTTGGGTTGACCACTGCGATTTTCCCCAAATGCGGGAAACCTGACTGCATACTTTCTGGTAGTGGGGGACTGCGTTCACGCTTTCCCCGGAGATAAAATGAAATTTCCTTTTCTGAAAGTGGTTGACTATACGATGTACATGAACTGCCTGCACTGAACCCTTGCTTCTCAGGAAAGGATCTCATTTGGGAACGATACAAATCACCAGGCTCTGCTTTCTTTCCACACCCTCTCAAAGTTGCTGCAGCATTTTAATGCACGATGATTAATAGCAGAAAAGAGCTATTTCCTCCCTAAAATGTACTTTAGACCTAGCAGAGATTAAAAACTAGGCAACCAACTAAGCCACAAGAGCCAGCCTGGGTCATTTCTTTCTGATCCAGTATTTCATTCCTCTGAGGCAAGAGGCTTTTCATCTATTTCAATGCTCCTGCTGTTCAGTCATTCCCCAGGCTAACGATCTGCTTAACGGATTGCGTTTGTGTACAGACTCATCAGAAATGCCTTCAGGGGGCCGACCCGGTGGCAAGTGTTGCATGCTACCACGTGAAAGATCTGGCAGGCCAATGCAGAAACCCTGCGTTACAGCCATGCAGGAAAAGCTCAGCACACGCATTACCAATACTATTACGGCATTGGAGAACAAAATGTTTGTATCAAGCAGCATGCAGGATATTTCGTGCACCAAAAGGTCTGCACTGAACAAGGAGAGCAAGCCAAATGAATGCACACAGAAGTCTGCACTAGCAACACCTATATCTGGCGCACAAAAAACCCAAACTCTTCAGCATTTGTGCTGGAATGCTATCAGGTTCATAAAGAATATCAGCGTTTATATGCCAGACAGCATTCAGACACATGGCATGCAACAACTGTTCCAGCAACCCTCCTGCCCAGCTCCTGATCCCCTGCCCTTTTTTCCATTATTCCCCTTCAGGAAAGCCAGAAAAAAAAAGCCTCAGGTCCTGTATGCTCAAGACAGTGAGGAATTTATGTATTTATTTTATTTTATTTAACTGAGTTTATATACCGCTGATCTACATGTCTAAGTGGTTTACAAACAACAACAACAACAACTTGGCCGGGTTGGCTTACATCAAAATAAATTTAAAACAAAAACAGTGAAGTACATAGAACTTAGCTTATATGTAACAGTGAGGACTTAGTAGAAACACAGAATTAGAACTATACACATTAAACATTAGTCGGCATATAAAATAAAACAAGTACATCCAATGGGTGTGGGTTTACTGCGTGTGGGGGTGGGGAGGAGGGTGGGTTTTCGCTAAGGGAGGGTGGCGGGGGGGTTGTATGGGTTGGTTAGACTGGTGGTACATTGTTTATGTATTATCACTGGTGAAATGTTCAAGGAATAAATGAGGTTTTAGGTTTTTCTTGAAGTCTGTGTGGTCATTCTTTGTGCGGAGATTGGTCTGGTATTGTATTCCACAATGCTGAAGAGTGAGAAGGCTCTTTGAGAAGTTGTGGAGTTGGCTTTCATGTTTATAGAAGGTATGTGGAGTGTGTTGATAGAGTTTGTTCTTCTGGATCCGTTATTAGGGGTTTTCTGTATCAATGTTTGTAGGTAGGTGGAACACAGTCCATGTAATAGCTTGAAGACTGTATAGATTGCCTTGTATTTGATCCTTTGATTGATGGGCAGCCAGCACAGTTGTTTGAGGATTGGGGTTATATGTTCAGTTCGTTGAGTGTTGCAGAGGATGTGTGCAGCAGAATTCATGGCTAGTTGGAGTGGTTGGAGAGCGGATTTAGATAAACCTTTATGCCCTTTTTCTTCTCAAGGACTGACCACAAACCAATTAACTAACCTTTTACACCTTCTCAGACCTTGTGTTAAAATCCCAGCGTTGAGTTCAGCATCATCATCTTTGGCGCACTTCTTTGCCTTTGCCCTGGAGAGCTTATTACTTTATTACTATGGAGTTTAAAAGTGCTGCTGTCTGAGGTTTAGCGCATGTTGCACAAAAAATGTTTTCATCAGCAACACAGGCAAGGTATGACTACAGCGAGACCAATATTCACAAATAAGTTCACTGGCTGAAAAGAAAAAAAATCACCCTCCCTCCATACGACAAAGCCCACAACCTGTTCCACAATGTACCTATTTTTAATCTGCATCTAGGAAGCATTCCTGGAGTGGGGGGGGGGGGGGGAGGGTGGAGAGAATTTGTTTTGGACAGGATTGGAAAAATAAGCACATGCTCCTAGGCGGCATTTTCAAATCCGCATGTGCTACTTTCCAAAGAAAATCCACCTGCAAAAAAATGTCCACAAACCCAGATTCTAAAAGAGAAAGTCCACGTGTACCGTCTCTGAATCTTGACGCAACGTACACAGGTAAAAATCTGTGGACTTTGAACATCTGTCCTCTAAAAAGAAAGGAACAAAAAGAGGTGCCCATCTTTGGAACACCCTCTGCACCTTAGAGAGGAAGCCTATCAGGAAATTTAGGAGAGGTCTCAAGGCCTATTTTCAACCAGCATATAATCTTTTAGAGTAAGGGGTATGTTTATTAAGCAGCGGTAACGGCTTCCGTGCAATATTGGAGCCCATAGGCCGCAGCTCCAACATCACACGAAAACCGCTACCGCTGCTTAACAAACATACCCCTAAGTTTGGTATGGCATGGCAACCGAGACTAGGAGCAGAGTTGGTTCAAGGTGTTGGCACCCTAGATAAACCTTAAGCCCGCTCCCCACTCCCAGCTGTCAGAATCGATAGTTTACGTTTGAATGCTCAGTTTTGTCCCCTCCCAGAACCTGCCACCCAAGGCAAATGCCTAGTTTGCCAAATGGCTAGACAGGCCCTGTGGAAACCCTGCTTCCTCCCCCTCACCCCTCCCCCCTGCCTTTAATTCTGGGTTATATTGAACCGCCTTGATGTTTCCATAGGGTGGTGTATCAAGTAGGCTAATAAACTATAAACTATTTTAAGGTTAAAACATAAAAAGCAGGTGTAAAAGGATGCCTTAAGGGAGGAACAAAGCCAAGAAATAGAAGACAGTTCATCCTTCTTAAAATTAGATACTAATGCTAAAGCTTTAAAAGAAGACTGCAGACCTTGGGCTACTGCACTGAACTGCACTAGCATTGCCCGTTTAATGTGTGTTAGCATTGTGTTTGTTGCACCTTATCAATGGTTGATCTTGAAATCTTAACAAGATGCGTTAACAAAAATTCACATTACATTTCTGCATTAAACTAAGTCCCCCTCAGGTGTATTTTTTGGTGTTAACGTGCCCGTGTTGAATTTTACAGTTGTGGTCGTTAATGGCACCCTTGCAGTTCAACCCCTTAATGTCCAGTATCTCCCAAAAAAACAAAGTGACCAACGAAATGTCTTTGGACTATACGTGCATGCGTATTTGACACACAAAAGGAGTTTTTCTGGATCGGTGATGGTCTGGGCATTGATTTGGGGCTATTTTGATATGGCCACATTACTGGCTCAAATGGTTCAGAGATCCTTTTTACCTCATGATTAATTATATCTATTAGATCCCTGGGATTTGGAGAGCCCTTAATACTTTAGAGGATTGAGTTTTCCTCATTTTAAGTGTGCATCTTTATTCATTCTGTGATTGGCATTGATTGGATAAGAATCAACTGGATTGGCACCCTTACAAACAATTCAAATCAGTCTAAACAGAAGAACCACATTCCCACTGCAGTAAAATCAGACATCTGTGATCAATTGTTAGTACTCACATGACTTGAATCAACCAATGAATGATGGCTCTGTTTAAAATGGCCACATTCACGCCCTGTTCCATTTTCACAATAGTGAAGACAAGAGAGCTGCCTGAGACCATCAGAAAAGCCATCACCACCAAAATTCAAACTTCAAAGGGGTACAAGGCCATCTCCAAAGCTCTTGGGTTTCCTGTGTCTACAATTTGCAATGTTATTAATATGTTTTCTGCTCATGGAACTGTCAAGAATCTCCCAGAACATGGTGGGAAGAGGTAAATCAATCCAAAAAATCTTCAAAAGGTGCAAACTGTTGGAAAAACACCATGTACAACATCCGAAGAGCTTAAGGCTGACCTGGTGCAATCTGGAGTTGTGGTTTCAACCCATACCATATGCCACACACTAAACAAAGAAGGATTTCATGAGCGAAGGCCAAGGAGGATCCTACTGCTTAAAGACAGACATAAAAAGGCACGCCTAAACTTTGCCCAAACCCACCTTGAGAAACTACAATCCTGGGGAAACGTTCTGTAGACAGATGAAACCAGACTTGAGCTCTTTGGCAACGAAGACCAGCGATACATTTACAGGCCAAGAAATGAAGCTTATAAGGAAAGCACACCCTTCCCTACAATTAAATATGGTGGAAGTTCCATAATGTTGTGGGGCTGCTTTGCTGCCTCAGGAACTGGAGGCCTGGAACGTAAAGTTTCTAAATAGATACAGAAATCATGAAGTCAGAGGACTACCAAGGTATTTTGGAGCTAAATGTGATACCTAGTGTCAGAAAACTAGGTTTGAGTCAAAGGTCATGAGTCCTCCCAAAACATACATCCAAAAGTACAAGAGAATGGATTAAAACAGTCCATTTGTTCCTTTTTAAACTGGCCAGCAATGAATCCTGATCAAGCCAATTGACAACCTTTGGAAAAGAGCTGAAATCTGACATTGGTAAAAGGAATCCTGGAAAAATTAATGAGCTAGAACAAACTGCAGTTGAAGAGTGGGAGAAACTGCCAGTAGACAGATGCAGCCATCTATAAGTTTCGTACAAGAAACGTTTGGAGACTTTCATCACTGTCAAGTGTTGTGCAACCAAATATTAGTGAATAATGCAATGTGTGCCTTTGAGCCAATGTGACTCCTGTTGACCAGCAGTTCCTGGGTTTTCTTGGCAGAGTAACTAGATGCATATTGCCAGACCTTTCTTCTGAAGCAATAGAAGCCATTAATCCTGTCCAGCTCATATTTTGTTTTTTTTTCTCCAAAATTACTACTTCTAAGTTGCAAACATCTTTTTTGTTGTATACTTTTGAATATACTATTAAAAAATATTAGGACATACAGTTGGAATATTTCCAATTATTTCTCAAGATATTGTACACAACATGCCTAATATGCAAGGGTACTTGACAAACTATTCCACCGGTCACTTCTCAGAGCAATTCGACTATTGAGTATATACAACTATCTGCTCCAACTTTCAACCTAGAGATTGTAATAGCTTGAACCTATATCACAGTGATTATTTAAACCAAATATTTATTATTGTAAGCAACAAGGTCTCGGACTAAAATAGGGCTATAGTCCAGACTTAAACAGGTTTGGTCTGTACATGCCTTTTTGCATCAACGACCTTATAATGATGAAGTATGGCAAGGGGAGATTCAATTAAGATAAGCACCAATTCTTTTCAATATACATTTATATGTACCTGAAAATAACTTGGAATTAATAACTTCATGTTTTAATATCAAGCAACATAAGGTCGTTGATGCAAAAAGGCATGTACAAACCAAACCTGTTTAAGTCTGGACTATAGCCCTATTTTAGTCCGAGACCTTGTTGCTTACAATAATAACTATTTGGTTTAAGTAAAGTCATTTTTATTAATTTCACACATGAAACAGATATTATACAGTCACACAGTCAGGCGGGCCAACATATGCCCAACAATTAGAACAGTCTACAGAAACCTCCGACAGGAGCGGTATCACAAAAGGGAGTCTCCAGAGAAGAGGCAGAGCCCGAGATCCGGCCAACAAAATCCAGGCCATAGAACCAGCCCCCAGATCCCGGGTCCCCGCCGACTAAACGTCGGCGATGTACCAGGTCCCAGTCTGAGTAACCCAAGAACAGGCATTCATTCCCTTCAGGCCCAACCTGAGTATTGCTAAAAACCAACATCAACCCAACCCCCCCCCCCTCCAAGATCCATGTACTAAACTATAGGAACTAAACTCAGTGAAGCTAAACTACCCCCCCCACCCCCCTCCCCCACCCAACTAAAAGGAAAACCTGCAGTACCACCCCGAGATTACCAGATACCTAACAACTCCGGTGCCCTTGCAAATTTAGATCCTCCAAAGGGAACCCTCCCCGTACCAACCACCCAGTGCTAGAATTACGGAACTAGGCTTGTAATAGAGGCGCCCAAATGCATTGAAAGCGAGTCCATGCATTACCCCCAATAAGGCGGGCCGTGCTACCCTCCATAAGACGAAGGTCACTCAACAATCGCTCCCACTCCTGAATCCCTGGGCCCCCCTCTGTGAGCCAGTTGCGCAAAATACATTGCTTAGCAACTAAAAAACCCCTTTCGCAGAGCTTCCTCTGATCTCCTGTACCCAAAAACTCCCCCCCAGTAACATGAAAGAGACACCACAGGGGCTGCAAATTTACCTCCTCTCGCACCCACAGAGACAATTTGGATCGTAATACTCCCCAAAAACGTTGAATGACCGGGCAGAACCAAAACCGGTGCGACAGGGTACCCACATCACCCTTACAGAGACCACACACATCAGAAGGCACGAGCCCCATCTTCCACGCCCCCACCTCCGATATGTACGCACGCCATAGCAACTTAAATTGCAGCTCTCGGTAGCGAACCGCCTCAGAGAGCTCGCGTATGCCACGGAAGGATGCTTCTGCCATCTCTATAGTAAAGTCCACCAAGCCATCCATATGCCACCGCTCTACCAGCGGAACTAAGCTGCGCATGGTGCCTGAAGGAATCAAAAGTTCCCGCATCCCGCGCGCCGAAAGAGGCTCTTGGCATTGCTCCAACACGAGCCACAAACTATTTGGTTTAAATAATCACTGTGATATAGGTTCAAGCTATTACAATCTCTAGGTTGAAAGTTGGAGCAGATAGTTGTATATACTCAATAACATGCAAGGGTGCCAACAATGTTGACCACAACTGTATGTACTTTGACATGTTATTTCTTGCCACGCTAATAGGTAATGAACTATTTAATATGCTTCTGCATCTCAGTATGTTAGTTTTAAAGCAAACCAAAAGCTAATTCATATTAATTTATGTGCATTAACAGTACTGTTAACATGTGTCAATACAGTCTACCTAGTACCTTGACCCCTTATTGCTAATAACTGATGACTGTGTGCTACTAAGCTGTATGGCAATAAAAGGGATGGGGGTAGGTGGGGAGTTTCCTATTGTTAAAACCAGAGGACTTTATTCCGACAGGAGGGAAACACCAATCCATTTGTTCTTTCACCTTGAATGAAAAACTTTTTCGGACAGGTATTACTGCTACTTCTTTCTCCACTGGCTTTTAGCCCTTTTCAAGATGAAGTTATTGCTCGGCAGGAGTCAGGAATCACAGCGAGAGAGAAAAACTGCAGTGTGTGTGATTGAACAGAAATGATGCCGCTTAGCGGTCATCTATTCCACTCTTTCCATCAACATCCAGCTCTCCTGTCGGATCCGACTGTCAGTGCTGAGGCTGCAAACCAACCGTTTCTACCTCAAGCCTCACCACAACAGGAAAGCCACAAGCCCACGTTTTCTCCATAAAGCTTCATGTGGTAGACCTGCCTTACGAGACGCCTTCTCCTTTAAGCACTCTTGGGCTCCTCGATATAAAACAAGGCTCTGCTTAAAAAATAAAAATACAAGAGTCGTTTTCAAAGCGTTTTATCCGGTTAGTAGGCAATCACGGTCACTGTGATAATTCAGTGGCATTAACTGTTTAGTGGTGCTGAATATTCCTATACCGCCAAAAAAGGCCCACTTCAAACCGGGGTGGTCTGTGGCCGGATCAGGGGCAGTGACAGCCACTTTCCGGTGAACGGCAATATTCAGCTGCTGACCAGATAGCTTAAAGCAGTTAAAGTTACCTATCCTAACCTTAACCAGTCAGCACTATCCTCGCAGCGGCTGAATCTATACGTCGGGTTTCATCTCTCCCTTTTCAAATCCATGCTAAAGACTCACCTCTTTCAGGCTGCTTTTGGACCTTAATCCTTTCTTCTCCTTCTGTCTCATTACCTGTCTGTCTTCATTAGATTGTACTGTAAGCTCTGATAAGCAGGTACCGTCCTTTATGTGTGTCTGTGCAGCGCTGCATATGCCTTGCAACACTATATAAATGATTAATAGTATTAACCGGACAGTGTCTCTAGTGCCCTCTAGTCCGGATATTCAGGGGCAGAAACCAGTTACTTTCTGCTGCCGAATACCCGGTTTTAGTTTAAGCGGCGGCTGCTCGGTGCTATATTTTATTTATTTATTTATTTAGCTGCATTTATATACCGCTTTTCACCGGGTCAAAGCGGTGTTACATATATTTATTTTATTTTATTTTTTATTTAGTATACATTTGTATACCGCTACTTCCAGCGATCAGCAGCGGTTTTTGATTACAGATTGGAAATTGTCAAATCATGACAGGAAATTTTTGAGGTATAAACACATTGATTAGACAGGAAAGCACAGCACACAGAGAACTATTTTAGAGGGAACATGGGCTATGGAGGGTTAAGTGGCTTGCCCAAGACCACAAGGAGCACCTGTGGGACTAGAAACCCCAGTCCTTCCGGCCCAAGGTTGCAGTCCTCTAGTGGGATTTGAACCCCCGACCTTCCGGCCCGAAGTACCTTGCCCCAACCACTAGGCTACTCCTCCACTCCTATATATAGGGGTGGGGAGATTAAGTACGAGGGTAGGGCCAACACCGAGGAGGTAACATTGATGTTTTTGAGATAGGACAGACTTTGGACATGGGACAGACTTTAGACATAGACAGGTTAGTATAGCTTTGAGTCAGAGCTTCGTTGTATAGCTTTGAGTCAGAGGTTCGTTGTGGGCGAGATCAGGGGTTTGTGGATTTTTCGGTGGGGTTCGTGTTGAAGCATTCCTGGAAAAGAATGTTTTTTAGCTGTTTTCTGAAAGATGGTAGGTCGGTATTGTTTCTGAGACAGCTCGGTAGTGAGTTCCATAAGGATGGAGCATAAAGTTCAAAGGCTCGATTGCGAGCATTTGCTATATTTAGCCCAGCCACCACTGCCGACTATGCCCCCTACATTTTTCTGATCAACATGTCATCTTACAACAAAGCAGCACGACCAATACAGACACAAAGCAAAGTGAATAAAGAACGACTGAGGAATTAAGCACAAGGATAGTGCGAAGAAACAAGTCTAGTTTTGTCAGGGAAGCTTCAATAGAACGGGCCCCTTGGATGTTAGATGGAAGAGGAGATGAGAAAAAAAAATCTATGTTTGCCTCCCTTCCCTCAGCGTCAGGTATTTCATCATAAAACCAAAAAGGTAGCGTTTTCTTCTCTCTTTAGTCAGGATTTTAACCTTAAGCACGATCATATCTACAATAGTTAGATGGACTATTTTTGAGGGGGGTGGGGGGAAATAAACTCGGGTCTCTGCAAAGTTTATCTACATGCAGAAGAGGTAGACAGGCATATGGTACGGATAATACAAAAATGGACATGTTGGGTGCCTTCTATGTGAATCACAATCACAATTTGTGATGTCATAGTTTTATGGAGCTCTCAGATGCTAAGCTATAGCATTATGCATTATTACTAAGAGAATAAGGCAGAATAGAGAAGCCCTACTGGGAAGGAGAAGCTTGCTGTTCAGGCATACAGCCCTCCAAGCAAGCATAAGAAAAACAATTCATAAAATGCTATGTGACAGCCAGATGAGGTTTCTGTAAAATTATAGTTTTCCTGGATGTGGGTAGAGCTTCTTAAAAGGATTTTAGATTTACGCTTTCTAGAATTTATATCGATAAAATATTACCTATGTCGTACCAAAGTACTAAATAAAATTTCAAACAAAAAATAAACTGAATAATTTATTCTAGATATGTCTCTGGCAATTTGTGTTAAAAGCGGACAGAAAGGAAATGCAAGGTTACGCTTTCATATCTGTTTAATATCATTAGCCAATTGCAGGCCTACAATAAAAAGTGTCAAATGGGGGAAACAGAAAGTGGAGAGATTTTTCAGACAGGGATACCAGCTTTTAAGAGATTCAAGTCAAAAGCAGGGTGCCTGGCAATGCATCAAAATCCTTTCAACACAACTTGTAGGCCAGCCCAGTGACTTAAGTGAGAAGTGTTATATACTGCCATGATGAAGCTCCCCGAATCGCATCTTCCTTTCCCCAGGTCAACCAGGGCTGAGAATGCTGCAGAATGAGGGATTCAAGGTCACTGCTTAATGGCTACACCTGGTGGCCAGATTCAGGGCCCCAGACCATAGGGTTCTATAAGAAGACCTGGTGCAGATCCCCCGGTCCAGAGCATTACGTCTATAGCCAGATTAAAGTAGGTTGGGAGGGGAGGATATAGAAGAAAATCAGTCCCAGGGTAATTGTGAAAGATTGCTTATAGTAACGAATCCCAGCTTTGGTTCCAATCAAGCTGGAAGCATAAAAAGGAAGATAAGAAAACCAATACGTCAGAATGTCTTCCCTCTTCCCTCCCCCCTCCAACCCAACTTAAATTTCTGCATGCCAAGGAGGTCCTTCACTTCAGCAGTTCCCAATCCAGCTCCAGAGAGGCCCCTTAGCTAGTCCAGTTTCCAGGATATCCAGAACATCTACGCTTAAAAACAGATTTGCATACAAGAGACAGATAACGCACATTCATTGCAGATATGACAAAAGAAACCAGAGCAGATATGGACTCCTCTAGGACATAGTCAGGAACTACCGATGGCTCCTAGACATTAGGGACAGGTTGAGCCCATCCCAACTGTCCCACTGCTTCCATTACTTAAAAACATTTATGTCTCACCTAGAACTCTGAGATTGGATTTCAGCAAACAAATATCAATATAAACATAGCTTATTTAAGAGTTTTTCTATACCATCCCTTCCAGAGATCAAGGACGGTTTTCAATCAACATAACTAGATACATTAAACTTTGAAACATAGGTGTTACAATGAACTGCTCAAACATAACACACGATATTTATATTGTGCAATTACTGCTGTTAGCACATTTACAAGGGCTTTTTATATTCATCATGCTTTAATGAATGCAATATGAAATATCCTGTGTTACTAACAGTGTTGTGTTAATGGGAGTTTTATGTGCGGGTTCATAATGGTACCATAGTTAGGTTGGATAGATTTTGTTTTGGTCTGTTGAGTTTCCAAAATGTTCAAGAAACAGATGCGCTTTGATTTCCTTACAGAATATTTGGGAATCATTGATGCTTCTTAATTTCTGAGGGAGTTCATTCCAGAGTATAGGAGCAAAGAATGATAATGTCCTATTACTCGTGCAACGCTTAGTTTTACGGGAGTCTGGAGGGACTACTATTTTGTTTTGGGTGCACCCTCTTCTTGCTCTCATTAGATGGAACATTAGCCCCATCATACCTCACCCATGTGATTATGTTCCTCAGCAGCTTAAATGTGAACATTACAGCTTTGTATTTAATCTGACTTTGAACTGGTAACCAATGTAGTTTGTATAGTAAGGGAGTGATGTGCTCTGTACTAGGGGTCTTACAGATAAAAAAGGCAGCAACATGTTGGGCCATTTGAAGTTGATAGAGTGTTTTGGTATGCCTTGGCGAATACTGTTAGAAAATCAAAGTGTGGGGTAATCATAATTTGAAGTACAGATCTGAAATCATAGCTAGGCATCAGTGGTCTAAGTTACTGAAGCATTCTTAGTTTATAAAAAGATCGGACTGGTGGTTAGTTTGATGTGCGTAATCATACTGAGTGTACGGTCTAGGGTGCTTACATTTAAGAAAAATGGTGAAGCGGGTATAAAATCCTCTCAGGATTTTTCAAGCAATATATGTTCAAAAGGAACCGATTTCACTTCAATCATTGGTGGCTCTTAGTTCAGCTTTTAGAGAATTCTGAACATGGGAGCCAGCACACTAAAAAGCACAATTCATGATTTTAAGAGCAAGTTTTAAAAGCGGAATATCAAACAAGCTTTGTTCCTGGCCTTACAGAGTGTAGAACATCCAAGGAAGCAATGACCACAGCAGTGTTTTAAAAAGGACAATCACTTTAAATTAGACTGCCATTCAACAAGAAGCCAGTATAATGAGATCAGTACTGTGGTGATAAGATCACATCTTACAGCCTAATAGCAGACAAGCTGGCACATTCTGCATTCTCGGAGCGCTTTCATGGTAGACCAAGATTAATTGCATTACAGTAGTCAACTGAAAAAGCACCGTCTTTTGCAGAACTTCTTCGATATCCTGCTGTTCTAAATAAGGCTTTGATCTATGAAAAAAAATACGCTGTTCAAAGCAAGAACCCCAATTATTTGCTTGATGTTAGATTTAAGGATAGGTGAACATCCAATATTCCACCAAGATACCAGCCCTCGTTCTGAATGAAAACTGCTTGGTTTGCCACTAGACAACATGTCTATGAACTACCACTAATTCCATCCCCTTCCGAGGTTTCCCATGCAGCACTGAACAATGTCCATGCCCATCCATATTTCTGGAGTACATCATGGAAGGGTTGAAAACAGAGATGAAATAGTAGCACTGATAAAGCCAAAACCAATAGGATTGATAAACCCCCTCAATATCCTAAACCACACTTAAGAATTAGAAGGCGGCCTCACAGCTGCAATAGAATAGGCTGAGCCACTTAACTCCCAATCCACCTGCTCACGGCCTCTGGAGACTGGCGTCCAGCATTCTTTGCAGTGTTGAGACTCATCCCATTCTCTGTTTCTCTGAAAGAGTTGGATGACATGGGAAGAGCCCTAGAAACACTGCAAGTAGGATGAAGCAGAGGCGGACTTCAGAAATTCCTCCTTTACCCTTGATGGTCATCTCCTTGTACTGCTATAGAGTACTGTCGGGCACTGTGGCATGAAACATAACTATTTAACAGCGACATTCTGGGAGCATTTCAACTTCAGGACAAGCAGTCCAAGCCTGCCCCAAGGACTTCTCTTTACAGCTTTCCCCATTTAGAGAACTGTTTTACCGTTTCCCATTTCACCTTTTGACTAGTTCCTGTAATCTATAACAGACAACTGCAAAAACACCTGTTTCAGCCCCAGCGCTCCCTTCCACCCCCCACCTGATGGAAGCAGTGGGATGAGGCACACAGGATACGGATGTCAGAGGAGAGGGGGACAGGAATGTGTTCTGAGGCTACTGCAAGTGCTTCAAATTGGTGCCTACAGGAGCTTCCCCTCTTCACTGCCTATTCCAGCAGTTTTCCCCAGATCAGCCTCTGACGGCCCAGCAGCTGTGTTTTCTGGGACTACCTTGTCCCCTGCCCCCATTAGTTCCATCTTAGTCACCTGGGCCCGAGATCAATGGTGGAGCCTTCTTCCCTCCCGGATAGCTCTGTGGCACGCCAATCTAGCAGGGTGCATGCGCACATTCCGCTGATGCCGACCGATACATCATTACATATACAAATTTATATATAGCTAGATGCAAAGTTCAGAAACAAAACTACAATTATGCTACTTCGCATAAACACAGATAACCATACATTAATGAAAAAGTAAAAGTGCCAATTACTTAACTCCACTCTGCCTCCTTTCCCCCATTATACTCTATTTCCCCATACAAAAAGAGGAGGATAAATTTCCACAAGCCCATTAGGGCCTATGAAGCATCACATAGCAGGACAAACCCCCACTAGCCAACTAAATACTTTTGTCATGTATTTGCACTCCCACACATATATACAATATGTATACACCTAATTAAACATAATCTTACAGAAGTTTCCTTTCAGAGGTGAGAAGGAGTAACAGAGTAATTATGCATCCTACACAGAAGTGGGTCAGCGGCAGAAGCTTCATCTCAAAAGGAGTTCACATCACTTCCAACATCTAATTTGGCATCTCTGGCGGCAATCCCATTTCCATGACAACTAGCCGACACATTGTCACTTCCCCTTCCTAAGGATACAAGGGACCTGTACATGGAACCAGGCCTGACTTTTCAATTTAGATTTAAAAAAAAAAAAATACATTAAAACTTATTTCTGTAGCAGCATGAAAGCCCAATTGTATGTTTTATTTAAAGGGGGGAAAAGGGATTTAAAAAAATAGGTGATACATACGAGAATATGTGAAGAAAAGACTAAAGCTTGCTTGGATATGACTCAGGCGCTCCAAAATAAAATCAAACAGCTCCCCACAAAGAGAACAATGAGCCTATGAGGTGTGAAATTATAATCACCTCACAGGGTGTGAAAGCACCGAGCAGTCATCCATCAGTCATCGGGGCCTACACAGACCAAGAGCACTCTCTCTTTGTCCCTCCCCCACTTCATAAAAACATAGGTAGCGCAGAGCTCCCAAACCTAAGCAGGAAACTCAGGTCTGATTCTGCTATTAGGCAAATCCCTGGCATTGAAGCACCATCAGACGGGTTAGAGGTTTTCTAGGCATCACAATGGATTTAGCTTCCAGCTTTCCAGGAGTAGTTCAAAGTGAGCTGGCTATGGTCTAACTTCAGAGCAGAGAGACCACAGATGGACTGTCTTCTTGTGGAGAACGCTCTTTCTGCGGTTTGAGCTAGCTATGGTACCAGAATGTATATCCCTGTCCCCAGAGGCGGTGGCGGGTTAAGTGACTTGCCCAAAGCTAGAAGGAGCCATCAGTGGGGTTTGAACCTGGCTTCCCTGGTTCACAACCTGTTGCTCTAACCATTAAGCTACTCCTCCCTTTCAAGATTCTTGTGCAAACGGGTTCCTGGTTGAATGCCTAGAGACATGGATCACCCTTGACACTTACTCATTTATCCACTGTACAGCAGCCATCAAAATATACATAGAAGTTTCTCATGCTTGGGGAACCAGGAGACCACCCGAACCTCTCTCTCAGTTTCGTTATTAGGTGCAAGAAAACTAGATTACTGGATGAAAATTCCTCTGGCAAAATGTCTTCTCCCAAAGTTGCAGCGCTTTCTGCCATCTTCCCACATTTGAGATGCGCTTTGCATCAGGCGAAACTGCCTATTGTTGAGGGTCATACTACTAATACTATTAAACATTTATATAACGCTACAAGGCATACACAGCGCTGTGCAGATATATAGAAAAGAAAGTCCCTGCTTGTCAGAGCTTACAGTCTAATGAAGACAGACAGTACAATAGTTGAGAACAAGGGTACAAATTGGGAAAGGTAAGGAGACAGAAGGAGAACAATGGATTAGGATCAAAAAACAGGCCCCAAAGAGCGAGCCTAATCTTTAGCATGAACTTAAAAAGGGTGAGAGAAGAAACCTGATGTATAGATACAGGTAGTTTATTCCAGTCATAGTGAGCAGCAAGGTGAAAGGATCAAAGCCTGGAGTTGGCAGTGGAAGAGAAGGGTACAGAGAGAAGCCAGCCAGAGGAAGAGCGGAGTTCACGAGGAGGGGTGCAGGGATAGAGGACAGGTAGTGAGGAGCAGTAGAGTGAACGCATTTATAGGTCAGAAGAAGTTTGAATTGGATACAGAAATGTCCGTTTGTCCATCCAAGCCCATAGATTTGTTTGCAGGCCAGAAAAAAATAAAGTTAGACATTGTGGGGTAGGGGGGGAAGAGATGGGAGGGGGAAAGGCATTTAAAAGGGGCAATGGGGATGGAAAAGAAAGAATAGCTGGGAAGACCTGCAGCAGAATGAAGGACAGGGGGTGAGGGAGAAAGGAGAAAGTCTGGGAAGGGGAAGAAAGAGGGCAGGGGGTAAGTGTACAAAGGACAGGGGCAGCAGGAGAGAAGCTGGAGGAAGGCCAGCATGTGTATATGCCAAGAGACACCCCCCCCAACACACTCAAAATAGACAAATACATAGACGACAGCAGTAAATACGCCTCATACAGCTCCATAACCCCTGCTTCCCTGCCAAGACACACTTTATCACGTCTCATTGCACTCCCCCCCCCACACATGTACGAGTTTACAAATGAAACAAGGAAGAAGATGCCATTTTGTCACAGTAACATAGTAAATGACGGCAGATAAAGACCAGTATGGTCCATCTAGTCTGCCCAGTAAGATAGCAGGAGCAGGTGTACCTGCTCCTCTGTACAGGCCACTCCCACCCATGTCTTTGATTAGGAGTGAACCCACCGCTCCGTGTAGGACACCCCTATTTGTTGAGACGTTATATGGTTCAGAAGTTAGATGGTACCGTTTATCTTGTTTTTATCCTATTGCTGTAAAGGGATCCACTGTGTTTGTCCCATGCCTTTTTGAATTCCGTCACCGTGTTTGCCCCCACCACTTCCATCGGGAGGGCATTCCAAGCATCCACCACCCTTTCAATTTACCCCCCTGCAGCTTCATGTTATGCCCTCTAGTTTAACAGCTTCCCCGTCTTTGGAAGAGGTTTGTTTGTTCATTATTTCTCTAAGTATTTAAAAGGTATGAATCATAATCTCCCCTGTCCCTCCTATCCTCCAGAGTGTACATATTTAGGTCAAGTCTCTTCTCATAAGGCTTCTGACGCAGGCTCCAAATCATTTTGGTCACCTTCCTCTGAACCGTTTCCAGTCTTTTTACATCCTTTGCAAGATACGGTCTCCAAAACTGAACACAGTAGTCCAAGTGAGGCCTCACCAGCGACTTATACAGTGGCATTAGTACCTCTTCCTTTCTGCTGGTAATACCTCTTCGTATGCAGCCCAACATCCTCCTGGCTTTTGCCACCTCGAGATCCTCAGAAATAATCACGCCAAGTCCTTCTCCTGATCTGTGCACACCAGGAGAAGGATCTTGGTGTGATTATTTCTGAGGAATTTCTTGCAAGCCATAAGTGCTCTGTCTACTCACTCATATACGGCAGCCATGCACTCCAACAAAACACCTTTGTGAAATGCTCAACAGCATGCACTTTTCAACTTGTTATACGTCCTAACCATTGCCGCAAATAGGTCCTGCAGAACTTGTACCCTGAAAATGTGGGCAGAAGTGGTGCCTACTGTGCACAGCTGCTCTCCTTCACATCAGAACAGCGGTATTTTATTTTATTTATTTATTTATTTAACAATCATTTATATCCCGCATCTTCCAGAGTTCAGATGTGGCTCACAATTGAACAACAGTCAACAAAGCAGGACTTGTTTTACATGGAACAATTTTTGACAGTAAACAATGTAATAGTTAAATACGTAACAGAACGGTGAATGGTTAAATGCATAACAGAACAATGTAAAGGTTAAATACATAACAGAACAAGAACAATTTATGAACTATGTACAGATACAGGTTTGTAGGTTCCTTAGATTTAAATCATGGGTATTTACAAGAGGGTGCAAATCTGTTAATTATGAGGTTTAGCTATACTCAGTTGGGTGTTATTTAGCCTTTTTCTGGGATGATTAGTGTATTATCAATGTTGTTGTAGTGCATGGCAAAGAGGTAGGTTTTCAGTTTTTTGCGGAATTCTATAACTTCTGTTGTGGATCTTAGGTCCTCTGGGATGGAGTTCCAAATGAAGGGGGCCGCATGTGAGAAGGCTCTGTTATTAGTTAGTTTGGTTGCTTTTATAAAATCATTTGGAGTCCTTAATTTATTTGAGTGTCCTTTTCTGTGAGTGACTTTTTGAGATTCCTTGCTTAGAAGATTGCTTAATGGGATTGGAGCCATGCCATTGAGAGCTTTAAATGTGGTTATTGTGGTCTTATATATTATCCTGCTTTGTATTGGGAGCCAATGCAGGGTTGCTAATATTGGAGTAATATGCTGGAATGAGTGCGCTTTCATTACAATTCTAGCTGCTGCGTTCTGTGCTAGTTGTATTCTTTTAATGTTTTGTTTCGTTATACCTAAGAGAATTAGGTTGGAAAAATCAAAGTGTGGGGTTATGGTTGCCTGTATTATGTTAATGAAATCTTTTAAGTAAACTAAGGGGCGTAGTTGCTTGAGTATTTTGAGTTTGAAGTAGATTTTCTTTATAATGTTTCTAATGTGGGTGTTCATCGTAAGGTGTGTATCTAAAATGATTCCTAGGTATCTTATTTCGTTTTTTATTGTGATGTCATGGTTTTGTATTGTTATGTGGGTTGGGGGGACATATGAATGGTTTTTTGTTACAATTAATACCTCTGTTTTTGAATGGTTTATGTGGAGGTTTTTCGCTTTTAGCCAGGTTGCAATTTCGTTAAGACAATCTGTTAAGAGTTTTATCGGTACATCAGGGATGGTGAATGGAATGTATAACATAATATCATCTGCGTATAGATGATAGAGTACACCGAATTTTTTGAAAATGTCACAAACTGGTTTTATATATATGTTAAATAGGAGGGCTGATAGAGCTGAGCCTTGTGGGAGACCAATTTCTTGTTTATATGTGTTGGATGTCTGATTAGCTATTTTTACATTTTGCGTTCTATTATATAGATATGAAGTGAACCATTTGTGTACTGTGGCATTTATACCTATTTGTTTTAGGTTATTAAGCATTATAGTGTGATGTACACTATCAAATGCAGCTGATATGTCAATAAATAGGAGTATGAATGCTTTTTTGTGATTATCAATCCCTTTAAGGAGTGTATCAATTAAGACTGTTAAAAGTGATTCTACTCCATGTTGAGGTCTAAAACCATATTGGTGTTCATCAAGTGGGTAGTAAGAGTCTAGGTATTCCTGTGTCTGGATCTGTACCACTTTTTCTATTATTTTAGCTAAGAAAGGGATACTTGAAATAGGTCGATACGATTTTGGGGATGTTTTGTCCAAAGTCCCATTTTTGAGAATTGGGCGGATTTGTGCATGTTTGAGTTTAGGAGGGAGGTAACCTTGGAGTAATGAGAGGTTAACTATAGGGAGGATGAAAGAGATTAGTATTGGAAGTGTGCTTTTTATCCATGTTACAGGGCATGGATCAAGGAAAGAGGTGGTAGTGTTGAGGTTGGAAATAATATTCTTTAGTGATTCTTTGGAAGTGGAGTGAAAAACTGACCATTCATTTGCGCAATTTAAGGCTACGTTATGATTGTCTATGGACATTATAGGTTGTGAGGATTTATTTTGATAGTAGTCAGCTAAAGTTTGTACTGATATGTCAGTAATTTCATTGTTATGTGTTTGAGGGTTATTAGTGAGATTTCTAACAATGGAGAATAGCTCTCGTGGTCTATTATAGGATTTTGATAAGATTGCAGCATAGTAAGTCTTTTTTGTGCTATCTATAGTGTCTTTGTATTTTGTAAGAATGGTATTATATATTTCCTTATGTATAGTTAGTTTGGTTTTGCGCCATTTGTGTTCTGATTTTCTTAGTTGTCTCTTCATTTGTTTTAGCGTATTGTCGAACCATGGAGCTTTTTTTGAGTTAGTGGGTTTTTTGTTACTTCGGTCAGATTTAGCTGCATCGGTTATTGTGTCATGCCAATTTTTGATAGCTTCATCTAAGTCCATTGGGGGAGACACCAGGAGGGGTATTATTGTATCTAGGAATTCAGTTTCGTTAAATGTTTTGAATTTTGTGGAAGAATCACTTCTTGAGTAGTTTTTAGTGCTATTGGTATGGAATGTGAGTTTTGATTTAATGATGTAATGATCAGACCAAGGAATTTGTGTGTATTCTATGGTATCTGGGTTGAATAGTTGGAAGATTGTGTTTGGGAGGAGTATAAGGTCTAGTGTGCCTCCTTTTGTGTGTGTTGTATTGGTGATTATCTGGTGAAAATCCATGTCAGCTATGGTTTCTAGGAAAAGGTTAGCTCTTTTTTTCCATTTTCTGAAAGATTCTGAAAGCTAAAAGGCTCCATGATAATCTAGCGGTAGCTAGATTATCATGGAGCCACCCTCAGTCTCACAGTGGTTTTTCGTGCTCTGACCTCTGCACAAGAATCTGACTTTTCCATTTCTGCTTAACCACACAAAGTATAAGAGCAAGTTCTCTAGGGGTATGGATAATCTATGAATATTCCTGGAGGAAGGAGGGGGGGTGGACGACTTAGAGCATGCAACCTTCTTAGATGACCAGGGCCAGCATGCCCATTTCTAATTTTGGCTTTGGCCAATATAATTGAAAATGGATCTCAATTTCCCCTTTCATGGTTAATTTTCTCCAGTTAGGCAGCCATATTTGTCATAGCAAATGCAGTTTCAAAAGTTAAGGGGTGCTTATTTTCTTTTCCTTCATGAACAGACTTAGAGATCCTCGTTGGTATCGTAGTTCATATTACGTTGGGCTGCCCCCAGATTCCCCTGCAGCACGGCACACAAATATATTCTCTTCAACTTGTCTTAAAGGAAATGTTCTGCTTTATTTTACAAAAATCTTGAAAATTCTCTTTATTTCTTAAGATCCTCACACACTGCTCAGGAACCAGACTAAGACGACGTAGTAGCTCATCCGACCCTATCACCTGGAGCAGCAGCTTAGTGGTTAGAGAAACTGGATTATGGACACAGGAAGCCAACACTCAAATCCCACTTCCTACCGACACTCATTGTGACATTGGGCAAGTCACTTTACCCTCCAACACCACAGGTACACCCTTATATTGTGAACCTATTTGGGCAAGAAAATAACTCCATGTGCCTGAACGTAACTCGCCTTGCACTCGGATTTGGAAAAAGTCAAGCAAACCTAAAATTCAAAATACAGCACCCTTTGTTCCAAAAGAAGGTTTTGTGAGTGATTGATGACACTGCACAGCCACTATGACAGGTACAACTGAACACACAACAGCGTGAAACGAGACAGAGCAGGAAAGCGACAGAGGGTGAAAATTATTATCTGTGCGCCTAGCAGAAAGAAGGAAATCAATAGGAAATGAATCCCTAGCTAAAAGCTCTGTCTTTTCACACTCCTTGTAGGCGCCCAAAGGAAACTGGCACATTCGGGACAATATGATTATAAACATTGCTGTTTATTGGAGGACCAGAATCCCAGCATGGTCTGCCTTGCTACCACAGACACAGCATTCTGCATAATAAAGTATGCGTCTGGTGATCAGACGATACTGGATCATTTTATTCCCCTTGTGGAGGGTAATTTTTATAACCAGATACTTTGTTGAAGGCCACCGACACATGCCTATTTTAAGCTCATTTTCTAAGAAACAGTACACCACTACTTTTCTTTACAAAATACTAACATAAGTAGCCGAAAACATGCCTTAAGTTCAGACATGGACATTTACACCAACTTTAGAGTTGGCTTAAATGCTCAAACCTAGATTATTCTAGTATATGCATAAGTTATGAAATGCTAATAGAAATTAAGGAAGCTAGTAAAATTTACGACATAGTAATAATGGGAGATTTCAGTTACCCTGGTATTGATTGTGTCAACGTCACATCAGGACATGCTAGGGAGATAAAGTTTCTAGATGAAGTAAATGACTGCTTCATGGAGCAGCTGGTTCAAGAACCAACATGCGGGGATGCTATTTTACACATAGTCCACACTGGAATGCAGGATCTAGTGCAAGAGAACTGTTTTGGGGTCGCTTGGCAATAGCGATCATAATATGATTGCAATTGGTTATAATAAAATGAGGAAAATGGTTACAAAAAACCTAAAAGGAGCGACTGCAAAAGGTTAAGAGTTTACATCAGGCCTGGGCGTTACTTAAAAATACTTTCTTGGAAGCCCAGACCAGATGTATTCCATGTTTAAAATAAAGGTGGAAGGGAGACCATCTGACAACCAGCATGGCTTAAAGGTGAGGTCAGCGAGGTTATTATAGATAAGAGAATCTTTCAGAAAATGGAAAAAAAGAGCCAAATAATGAAAACAGAAAACAAATACTAGCAAGTGAAATGCAAGGCACTGATAAGGCAGCCTAACAATAATTGATCTTGCTTGCAACACCACGAATTCGCATACTCTAAACTGGATATTAGGTGACCTCAACCTCCCAGTCATTCATGACAGCCACACCAATGCCTTTATTGATGCTCTCAGTGATCTAGGCTATGTTCAACTTGTTGATATCCCTACCCATATAAAAGGTAACTCACTTGATCTTATCTTTGCACCACAAACAGCCCTCACACATTTGCACCAGTCTCACCTAAACGTAAGTGCGGTTCCCTGGTCGGATTACTTCCTGATAAGATTTCAGATTCCAATTTGCACCAACTCCTCCAAATCCATACCTGAAGATAAACCCATATCGGAACATTTAAAGCGCTTCCACCCTTTTAACAGAGAAAATATTCTAAAGAGGACACAGAATCTATTTGACCCTCTTCTTCAAAGCCTCAATGACATGGTCGCCGCTTGGAACTCAAGCCTAGATGCCGTGATCCACTCACCTACCATGAACAAAGCACCACATAAGAAAAAGAATGCCCCATGGTACTCCCAAGAACTACGTAATTCGCTCCTTCAACTCAGACGACTTGAGAGACGCTGGCGACGATCAAGAACAGCTGAGAGCCATGAGGCATTCACAGCACAATTAGGAAAACATCGGTTATCTGTAGCATCAAGTATGAAACAATATCATGCAAAAAGACTACAACGCTCCTTGAACAAATCCCACGAGCTTTTTCAAATTGTGAAATCTCTAGCAAAGGAGCCATCTCAAGAGAACTTACCCTACCCAGACTCACAAGAATATGCTTATTACTTGCGTAAGAAAAGTAATCAGCTTGCCCACACTGCTAAGCCCCCCATACCAGCCAGCCTACCTTTCTCCATCCCACAACCTCCTCTTGGTCATTTCTTGAGTGGGTCCCAACACACTTTCACATCATTTTCTACTCCATCTGACAGAGTCATTCAAGACACTATCCTAAACATAAACACTACAACAGCACCCTCCGATCCGTGTCCAGCTCCCTGGATAAAGGCCCTGCGTGCCGAGCTCAGCCCATTCCTATCCAAATTGATTGATGTATCGTTCTCTACTGGAACATTTCCTCGAAGCCTGAAACAGACGGCTATCAGACCACTCCTAAAAAACAGTAAGTTGGACCCTTCGATGATGGAATCCTACAGGCCTATCTCCAGCATACCTCTCCTATCGAAAATCATTGAAAAGATTACCCTACGCCAATTACAAGATCAAATAGATACTAATGCACCCCTGCATCCCTGCCAACATGGATTTCGCGAAGCACATGGTGTTGAAACATTACTCACAACCTTATTCAACACCATAACCTTAGGTCTCGATAACATCAGACAAGGCTTTGCACTGATCTTCATGGACATTGCTGCCGCATTCGACACCGTAGACCACGAAGTTCTCCTGCTACGCCTCAGAGAAGGGAGTTCAAGCTTCAGCTTTGTCATGGTGCGCTTCATACCTCACTGATCGCTGGCAACATGTCCGTTCTGGCTCCTCCAACTCCGATTCCTTCTCCCAAACTAAAGGTGTTCCACAGGGCTCATCTCTATCCGCCTTGCTATTCAATGTCTATATGCAACCCATTTGTGATCTCATCCAATCATTTAATATCAACTGCCTGGTCTATGCTGACGACGTCTTGATGTACATGCCAATTTCGACAGAACATCTTGAACTATCCCCACTTATCAGGTGCTTTGACGCTGTCACAGACTGGCTAAATGCACAAATGCTTAAGTTAAATTTCAAAAAGACAGAAGCCCTCTTCGTAACCATGAATCCGGCTTTTACTCCACCCCTATCAAGGTTCGCGACGCAGAGATCATATGCAAGACTACAGTAAGATACCTAGGTGTAACGCTTGATCAGCAACTTAATATGAAGGCTCATATCAAAAACATAAGTCGGTGTACCATAAAATCCGGACCCTCCGCAATCTGCGTCAACTGTTAGAACCTGATGACTTCCGAACTGTCTTTCAGGCCCTAATAATGCCTCACTTTGACTATGCCAATGCGATCTTGTATGGTCTACCTAAGTGCACGACTAACCCCTTACAACTTGCAATGAATTCAGCTGCAAGAATCCTTCATGGAGCCTCAAGAAGTTCTCATATTACCCCAATACTAAAACAATTGCACTGGCTACCCATACAAGCCAGGATCTCATTCAAGATCCTAATTATGACCCATAAAGCCATCAATAAATACCTTGCTACTGCCATTACTGATCTAATTTCAATCACACCTCCCAATCGAACAAGGAGATCGAATGCTGCAAATACTCTCATATTACCTAAGGCAAGCACGAAGTGTTCTCAATTCACTAGATCCAGAGCCTTCTCCTTCTTTGCTCCATCCTGCTGGAACGCACTACCAGCAACTATCAGAACCATCAGTGAACTCTCCCAATTTAGGAAGGCACTGAAACGGCACCTCTTTCTTCATCACTACGATGATGCAGTCTTCTCCCCACACTCACCCACTCTCACATCTCAATGCAGCACCTCAAACTCATGCACGTCACATTCCCAGACTGATCACTCGCAATCACACCTTCCCCTCCAACCACCATGAGAAACTTATGCAGTGCCGCATAACTCATTATATTGTTGCATAAAGTAGACTGTATTTATTCATCGTGTCTCCTTGTTAAGGGACTGGTTATTTATACCCTATTTTACCTGTTATACCTGCTTAATGCATACCCAAGTTTAATTTTCCTGTTTAATGTATACCCAAGTTATTATACCTGTTTCACTGTAAGCACAAATCACGAAATTGAGATGTGCAACTCTTATGTTCATTGTAAACCACACTGATGTCGAATAGTGCGGTATAAAAGAGACTACAAATAAATAAATAAAAATAAATAACAGAAAATTTGAAAAGAAGCTTGCCATGGAAGCAAAAGCACAAAAATATTTTCAAGAGTATTCGTAGCAAAACACCTATGAGGGAGTCAGTTGGAACATTAAATGATGGGGGTTAAAAGGTGCAGAGAGAAGATAAGATCATAGCGGAGAGAATTTTTTTGCTTCATTCTTTACTGAAGATGACGTAGGAAACTTACATCACTTTTAAAAATATCATTTCTGGCCTGGGCATCAGAGGAATTGAAACAAATATTGATAAATCAGGAAGATGTAATACAGCTAAATTGATAAACTAAAGAGCAGCAAATCACCTGGACCAGATGGCATATATCCCATGATGCTGAAGGAACTGAAATATGAGATTGTAGAACTGCTATTAATAATCTGTGATCTATCGTTAAAATCATCTGTACTACCCGAAGATTGGAGAGTGGACAATGTAACGCCAATTTAAAAAAAAAAAAAAAAGGGTTCCAGGGGTGATCCAGGGAATTACAGACCAGCAAGCCAGACATCAGTATCAGGCAAAATGGTAGAAACCATTATAAAAAAAAAATTATTGAACACGTAGATTGTCATGGTTTAATGGCAGAAAGACAACACTGATTTAGCCAAGGAAAGTCTTCTCTCACCAATCTCTTATATTTTTTTGAAGGTGTGAAAAAAGCAGGTAGATAAAAGGCAAGCCGGTTGATACAGTATCTCGATTTTCAGAGAGACTCTTGGTGAAATTAAAAAGTCATGGGATAGGAAGCAGTGTACTATTGTGGATCAGGAACTGGTTAAAAGATAGAAAGCACAGAGTAGGGCTAAATGGCCAATTTTCCCAATGGAGAAAGATGAATAGTGGAGTACCCCAGGGATCTTTGCTGGGCCTGCGGCTTTTTAAATAAATGACCTGGAAATGGGAATGAGGTGATCAAGTTTGAAGATGACACCAACTTATTCAGAGTTGCTAAAACACAAGAGGACTGTAAAAAATTGCAAGAGGACCTTGATAAATTTGGAGACTGGGTTTCCAAATGGCAGACGACATTGAATGTGGACAAGTGCAAATACATGATGCAAGGTTCCACTTTAGGAATCACCACCCAGGAAAAGGATAATACAGTGAAATCTTTTGCTCAATGTGCAGCAGCGGCCAAGAAAGCAAGAAATCAAAAAGAAAGGAATGGAGAATAAAACAAAAGATATTATAATTCCTCTGTATCGCTCCATGGTGCGACCACACCTTGAATATTGTGTGCAATTCTGGTCACCATATCTATTTTTTTTTTAAGGATACAGCAGAATTAGAAAAGGTAAAGAGGAGAGTGACAAAAATGGTAAAGGGGATGGAAGGATATCCCATCCCTACTAGGAAAGGCTTAAAAGGTTAGGGCTCTTCAACTTGGAAAAGAAACAGCTGAGGGGAGATATAATAGCAGTCTATAAAATAATGAATGGCGTAGAATGGGTAAATGTAGATCAGCTGTTTACTCCTTCAAAAAGGAAGACAACTAGGGGACGCACAATGAAGCTACAATGTAGCACATTTTAGACTAATCGGTGAAAATATTTTTTCACTCAAAGTGTAATCAAACTCAAATTTGTTACCAGAGGATGTAATAAAAGCTGTTAGTGCAGTTGGATTTAAAAGAGGCTTAGACAAGTTTCTGGAGGAAAAGTCCATAAACCATTATTAAATAGGACTGGGGAAAATTACTGCTTACCCGCTGGACAAGCAGCATGGAATCGGTCTACCTTCTGGGAACCTGACAGGTACTTGTGATCTGGATTGGCCACTGTTGGATACAGGATTCTGGGCTTGATGGATACTTGGTTTGACCCAGTATGGTATCCCTTATGTTCTTGGAGTATTATATCATCTATGCCCATACTTGTGCGCTCTGCCCACGCTCTCACCAGACTCGGCCCATGTACGCACCTGCCGTGAAAGCATTCGTCAAGCAAAGAAGGGGCATACGTTTATGCTAGTCTGTTTTTATACGAGGTCCTTTACACACATAAGTGGCCACTTACGTGTATAAATTACTAAACTACGGCTCTTTAGCTGTATAGTTGCCGCTTTAATCTAGGCAACTCCTTAGAGAGTTATCCCTAAATGACTGGAATTTATATGAGGTATCGTTTTTGATCACAAAAATGAAGAATGGAGGTGGATGTCAAAGTTTCTTTATTCATGTGGACATGAGGTTAAAACATACTATCTGGTACCCCAATTACTTCCCCTAGGACAGCAAGTACGTTGAATTTAGCTGCTTTTTATTTTTTTTATTTTTTTTTTTAATTTTGAAATTATATCACATAGGTACAAAACAGACAAGAGGGTGGCGGTGTGATGATCCAATAGGTGGTAGAATGCCAAGACAATATATTATCATGAGACCCAAATTCAAACCCTAGCATATAGCACCTCTCTCCTACCCTGTGTGTTGGTTCCTTTTTTTAATTTTTTTTAGTTGATCATCCTGCTGCATTTGTGTAGGTGCGGTATATCAAGACTAATAAAAAAACATAAAACATGGCTACTTGCAGTGAAAGTTCCTTGAAGGCCATTTCAAAAGCAATTTCCCAGTGGAAAGGCCCATCTGAAATTGACCCCCCTCTATATATGATGAAAAATGTGCAGAGGAGGGGGCAATGTTGAGGGCAAAAAATAACGTGCGAGGAGTGCATTTTGAAATCCAGGGCTTTTTTGGAAGGGATAGGGGTGTTATGGAGTACCAGAACCTTTGTCACTGCCTGCTAAAATTGACCCACGTATGCTCATGTATTAACGAAAGAGTACTGCATGTGAGCACCGGTACACCTTTTATTGCTAGGAAACATGCACCGGTGAAATCTATACACTTTAATGTTCTATGGAAGCAAAGCAGATAGAACCCATCCATTGGTACAGTACATTATCCACAGTGTGTGTTACATACACTGCACTTTCCCCTTGAAGGCTAATAGCACTTTACCTATGGACTGTGTAACAGATATTGCATCACCCCAGGTAACAACTATTACCGACTATAAACATGAGATTTATCATGTACCCTGTTCTTTGCAGCAATATCTGCATTTATGGATATAGAGTAGCCGCTTAGTGGTTAGAGGAGTGGGTTAGGAATCACAGAAGTCAGAAGTCAAATCCCACTGACATTCCTCATGATCTTGGGAATCCCTCCACTGCCTCAGGTATAGACTTAGCTTGCAAACTACCTACTACTGTACCTGAATGTAATCTACCTTGAGTTATTACAAGCAAGCTATGAGTTTAATACAAATAAATGCTAGCCAAAGACAAGGTGAAGGTTAGAGCCCTGCACGCTGTTAAATGTTCCAGTTAGTAGACAAGAATGTACATAGCTAGGACAGACTGTGCTATCTACCATGTGAATATAAGATAAGTATAGTATGTCAGTGCTGTAGAGATCCAATCAAAGGCTGGTAGCATAACAATGGGGGGGGGGGGCATTAAGAGACAGCCCTGTTGGCCCCTGAACACCAGCCTGACAACAGCAATGACAAGTGAAAAAAGAACAAAAGCATGGGGCCTTGCGATGTATTGAGTGGTGGCAGGGGATGAAGATGTAAAAACATTTGTCCCCAGGCGCTAGAGACGCATGGTACACCACTGCCAAAATGTCCACCTCCTATGAGCCACAAATGCCACTGGACATACATTTATTACATAATATGCATCTTGCTTTTATGTGTTTATTTATTTAGGCATTTGGTATACTGCCTTTTGTAAAAATATAAAAAAAACAGCAAAGCTGTTTATAAGAAATATAAAACAAAACAAAAATATTTGGAGAGGAGATGACAAAGTATATTCCTAAGCAAAACAAAAACAAACATTTAAAAAGCTACATATGGTTAACTTTGCCTCCCATACTTTCAGCCCATATGACCTCATGTTAAACACAAAAAAAAAAAATTCATGTGACCCCAGATGATGAAACAAAATAGACTCCACATCCCTACTGTCCCTCATCCCCTTCCTCCTTGTCTCACTGGTCCAAAGCATGAAGGCGAAAGTTGCAGCAGCAGCAGTAACTACAGTGGACAGCAATGCGCCCACAGACCTAGTACCCTGCATGGATTTCCAGGTTCCATGCTGACTGCCATTACTGGTCCGGGGGAGCAACCATGTCTCTGACTTCATCCTCTGATATGATCCCATTTAGGGTCCAAAGGCCTTCAATCCAGTCCTAAGTTTAGCTCTTAAGCATTCAGCTTAAAAGAAAGCGTAGGAGGAGTTCAACAGCGGAGTCAAATAAGAAAAATCAGACCGCCAAGTCATCTCAAAGAGTATGACAAACGGGAAGTGGAATAGTTATTAAATTAAGAACAGAGAATGCGAGAGTCAATATGGAATTTAAAAAAAAATAGATAAAAACAAAATCCCAGAAAGAAGGATTCTAATCTGTAAGAATGAAGATTAAAAAACAAACAGAAAGACATCAAATGTGTTCTGTTCTGTGCCGTAACTATTGGAAAAGATGTTCCTTGTTCGCTGTCTTACTTCAACACACCTAGGACTTGAATACATTATGCAGACCCTCATTACGGTGAACGGAGCGGACAGTGTCAGTCTTGCTTAGGCACGCCTATGCAAAACTACACAGCAGTCAAGCAAATTCCCCGCTACTCATCCAGGAATGTGTTCAGGCCTGCCCATGGCCACCTGCGCTTTCAGCATATTTACATGTAACCCTTCTGCCTCTCTCCCTCTCACCACCCCCCCCCCCCCAGCATAGCATAGAAGGTCTCGCATGCAAGGTCATGAAAGCAGCTGACTGATACTTCACACAGATAACAGGTGGTACGCTTATGGAAGAGCCTCTCATGCAGGTTGGGAGGGGGGGAGAAAGACCCAACCACCATATAGTAATTTGAGAAAGCATGAGACAAGCACAGGAGCTGAGAAAGTAAAAATAAATCCGGACTGTGTTTTTACAGTAGGACACAACTAGATGGGCTCTGTAGGCTTCCTGTGCCGCTACTGAACATAAACATATGAGATAATACAGGCCGTATCTACATCAATCTTGAGTAATAGTTCCATTAGCCTAATAAGAGATTACAGCCTGCTAAGAGCTCAGAGCTACCAGGTAATTTGGTTTCAATCAATCAGAAACACATAGTGCTAGCTAGAGCCAGGTTTAAGATGTTGGCGTCCACAAGACAGCTGGAAGAGTGGACGGGAGAAGGGTTTCTCTCAGAGATCATAGGGCATGTTCCTAAAATAAGTGGAATTAGGTTCATATTTCATGTTCTAGACAGTTGCCCTATATTGCACCTGCCTCACTATGGGCCTGGTGCTAGTAAGCAGGGCCACAAATCCCCCAGTGACTGGATTTTCTAACCTTATCCAGTTAAGAGAGTGGCAGTCTACCAAGCCTGCCATCACCAGAAAGAGCAGCACAGTCCTAACCCACTTCTGAGCACCCCCTACCTGCCCCCTCCAGTCCATCAGAGGACAAAGGCCTACACTGAGCTTCCAGTTGACGTTTTCAAAAGATGCATCTATGTCATTTTCTGAACCGTTGAAGTATTATTCACGTGAATGCAGAGCTGGAAAGGTTTACAGCTGGTCTGAGAGGAGAACTTTCTGAAGTTATTTCCATGCGGATGTGGGCACACACACACAGTAAACGGCCTCTTATAAAAGAGCAGCAAGGGTAAAAGGACGCACTTTGACATGATGGCACGTATTTTACCAGTAGACGTCTAATGGAGCAGAGTTTGTGAAGAGCATGCAAGCAGATGCAGAAACAGAAGTACGATAATTTACATGTGTAACTAATATTTACACCAGCTTCAGGGCTAGGGTAAATGTCCACATCTGAAAGGATCCGTCACTTAAGCAAGTATTTTATAAAAACAAATTAGGCAGCTATTAGTCTTTTGGACACATCATGCGAAGACAGAGATCGTTAGAGAAAGACATCATGTTTGACAAGGTAGAAGGTCAACGCAAGAGAGGAAGGCCAGCAATGAGATGGATCGATACAACAGCAGCAGCTACGGGTGCCACTCTATCAACAATGAGCCGCCTGACTGACGATCAAACACAGTTTAGGTCAACTATCCAGAGGGTCATCATGAGTCGACACCAACTCGATGGCATTTAACAAGATTTGTCTTTATAAAATTCCTTTAATATAGGTGCCTGAAAACACGCTTGAACTAGGCATCCCTTATATAGTTACCCTCAGAATGTTTACAGCTCCTATATAAATCTCGCATTTGAGATCTAACTAAGGACCTGGTCAAATATTCGATTACCAGGGTGGTAATAAGCTTGATTTACATGCCCAACTCAGAAATTTGGCTTTGTGCTCAGGGCTGGCCCAATCATTGGGCAAGCTAGGTGGTCACCTACGGCACAGCTTCTGAGAAGTGGCACAAAGTAGGGTATTAACATAGTAAATGACAGCAGATAAAGACCAGTATGGTCCATCTAGTCTGCCCAGTAAGATGGCAAGAGTAGGTGCACCTGCCGCTCCATGAAGGCCACCCCTCCCCATGTCTTTGTTTAGGGGTGAACCCACCGCTCCGTGTAGGACACCCCTATTTGTTGAGAAATTAGATAGTTACATTTATTTTGATTTTATCCTGTTGCTGTAAAGGGATCCATATAATAATAATTTTATTAAAAATTAAACTATAGATTCTAACAGCCGGGGGGGGGGGGATAGGTGGTTTAAGGTTTGCCTAGGAAACCAACACCACCCCACTCTGGGGCTGGCCCGGTTTATGTCCAATCCAAACAAGGTGTGGCAAGGAGGCCTAGCCAGAGTCCGGGGGAGGACAAAGACAGGGAATTCACCCTAGTAAAGGGCCCCCTTTTACCAAGACAGGGTAGGAAAGCCATAAACACCTCCAGGGATCAGAAAACTTCCACGTGGAAAACATTTCAGGCTCCCCCTAGTGGGATGAAGGGGAGAGGATATAAGGCTCAGAACCCTTTAGGCAGTGAATGCTTCAAGCACTCAGGTGCCCGGAGTCAGGCTGATTACCGTCACCTGAATAGGGTGGGGTTGGAGCTAGAGCCCTGGAAGTATAAACCCAGAGCAGAGGATGATTTAGTGGAAAGGAGGAGAGGAGAAGCAGGAAGCCAGGCTGAGCAGAGCAGAGGAATGGAGCTTCTAGCTGGAGAGAGTGCTATTTGGCATGTAGCACGGCTGCAGGAGAGTTTGGAGCCAGGAACAAGAGAGACTCCAAGATCCCCCGGGAGGCTGTTAGCTGAGCAGGACGGGGAGTCAGAGCCTATGCAGCTGGGAGAGCCCGAGGTGAAGCTGATTGGAGGACGACACTCCCATGGACTGTTCTTTGTGCCAAGCTATAAACCTGGGGAACGTAGAGAAGGCAAGCAAGTCCTGAAAGAAGGTCTTCCAAGAAAAAGGTACCCTTATTCCTCAAGCAGGGTGGCTGAGATCCCCATGTGTTTATAAAGGGGAAGTTTACCACAGACTTTTAATGCGGGTTTTTTTGTTGTTTGGTGTTTTAGCCAGCAAAGCTAAGAAGGGAATACAATTAGGCTTGCTGGTAAAGACTGTGTATCCTGCAATAGAAAGAACCTTTAAAACTGCATTTTGTGGTTGGATATGTTTTGGACAATTTTTGCTTCCAAGAGTCCTGAACCAACAATCCTATGTGTGGTATGATCGAACCATTGTGTATATAAAAACAATAAATTTCTGTCAGTCATTTGCCTTACCTACTTGAGCTGACTACAGCTTTCTGCATTGTGCACTCATACAGCTGAATAAGGACTACATTTCCCAGAGGGCATTGCAGGGAAAGCACAGTTACTTACCTGTAACAGGTGATCTCTGGGAACAGCAGGAATTAGTCCTCACAAATGGGTACGTCGGTACCGACGGAGCCTGCGCAGGAATGCTCCCCAGCTTCCCAGAATGAAAGCTTTTGGGGCATCCCACAGCGCATGCGCGCTGCCTTCCCGCCTTTCCTACCAACTCTTCTCAGTTCTAGTTTAAAGCTGAGACAATAGAGAGAGAGTAAAGGAAAGACAAAGAGAGAGATACAACTCCTAGGGGAGGTGGGTGGGTTGTGAGGACTAATTCCTGCTGTTCCCAGAGATCACCTGTTACAGGTAAGTAACTGTGCTATCTCCAGGAACAAGCAGGAATAAGTCCTCACATATGGGGACTCCCTAGCTAAGATGCCTGGGAGATCCCCAAGGGTATGAGACCCTGAAGGGTTCCTCGTCTTCCTATGGATCTCAGGCATCCAGTCAGGGAAGAAGGGCAGGAGTTGTTCAAGAACGGAACAGGTGTCTGAGGACAGCCTGACCAAACAAGGCATCCCAGCGGGAGTCCTTGTCCAAACAGTAATGGGCTGTGAAGGTATGAACCGAGGCCCAAGTGGCTGCTCGACAGATCTGATCGATGGACACAGAATGAAGATGAGCCATAGAGGTGGCCATGGCCCTCACATTGTGAGCTGTGACATGGCCCTCCAGAGAAAGGTTCTTACTCTGGTAAGCAAAAGAAATACACTGAGCAATCCAATTGGACAGTGTTCTCTTAGAGACTGGAAGTCCTAGATGAGAAGGATCAAAAGCAACAAAAAGCTGGGAAGACTTTCTATGTTGCTGTGTCCTGTGTAAGTAAAAAGCAAGAGCTCTTTTACAATCTAGAGAATGAAGGTTCCTCTCTGCAGTGGATGCATGAGGAGCTGGAAAAAAGACAGGTAAATATACCTCTTGATTAAGATGAAAAGGTGAGACCACTTTAGGCATAAAGTGAGGATTTGTCCTAAGGACTACCTTATCATGATGGAACCTTGTATAAGGTGGATTAGCCACTAAGGCCTGCAGTTCACTGATGCGGCGAGCAGAAGTGATTGCAATAAGGAAAATAACCTTCCAGGAAAGAAATTTCAAGGAGGTAGTGGCTAAGGGTTCAAAAGGTGGCTTCATAAGCTGACCAAGAACCAAATTTAAATCCCATGCCACCGGAGGAGGTTGAATGGGAGGTTTAGTTAAGGTTAGGCCTCTCATGAATCTTGCAATAAGAGGATGAGAGGAAACAGGTTGTCCATTGATAGGCTTAAGGGATGCTGCAATAGCACTTAAATGGACCCTTACTGAATTTGTCTTCAGGTCTGCATTGGAAAGATGCAGGAGATATTCTAATAGAGAATTCAGAGGACGTGCCAGAGGGTCAAGACCCTTTTGAGCACACCAAATGGAAAATCTTTTCCATTTAAAAGCATAGGAACGCCTAGTGGAAGGTTTCCTGGAAGCATGAAGGATATCCTTCACTTGCTGCGAAAGATTGAAGTCTTGAAGGTCTAGGCCTTCAGTAACCAAGCTCTGAGGTGAAGGGACTTGGGGTTTGGATGCCACAAAGTCCCCTCCTCCTGAGACAGAAGGTCTGGAGCAGCTCCCAAGTCCAGGGAGGGGGCTTGGGAGAGATGCAGAAGTAGAGGGTACCACACTTGGCGTGGCCAGCGTGGAGCTATGAGGATCATAGATCCTTGATCCCTCTGAAGTTTGAACAGAGTCCTGGGAATCAAAGGAATGGGTGGAAAGGCATACAGGAAGTCCTGACCCCAATGAAGGAGGAAGGCATCCTTGGCCTGAACTCCCTGACACGGAATTCTGGAACAGAACCGGGGAAGTTTGGCATTCCACGGACTTGCAAATAGGTCTATGTCCGGGGTACCCCATTCCTGAAAGATTCTGAGTACCTGATCCATGTGCAGGGACCATTCGTGTGGAAGCAGAACTCGACTGAGTCTGTCTGCCCAAGAGTTTTGAACTCCTGGGAGGTATACTGCCAGGAGATGGATTTGATGCTCTCTGGCGAAGGCCCATAATCTTAGAGCTTCGTTGCAAAGCGACAGAGAGCCAGTTCCTTCTTGCTTGTTTATGTAAAACATGGCTACCTGATTGTCTGTTTGAATGAGGACTGTCAGGTAGCTGAGGAGGGTATGGAAGACCTTGAGAGCTAGGAACACTGCTCGAAGTTCCAAGAGGTTGATATGAAGGGAGGTCTCCTGTGGGGGACCAAGTGCCTTGGGTGGATAGGTCCTGTAGATGAGTTCCCCAACCTGTTTGGGAGGCATCTGTTGTGAGGATTGCTTGGGGCAACAAAGGTTGGAAGGGGGACCCCAGCAACAGATTTTGAGAGGACATCCACCATTGGAGACACCGAAAGAGACGTTTGGAGTTTGTTATTTGGTCAGAGAGCTCCTGAAGCTTGAGTCCACTTGGTGGACAAAGTCCACTGAGCTGCTCTCATGTGTAGGCGAGCATAGGGCACCACATGTACTGTGGAAGCCATGTGGCCTAGTAGTTGTAGCATCTCCAGGGCAGTTAAGTGGTTCTTTGACTGAATCTGGGAGGCTAACTGCACTAGACGTTGGCAACGAGCCTGGGGAAGATAAGTTCTTGCAGTAGTGGTGTCCAACCAGATATGGGAAGACAAAGATTCCCAGAGTGCGTAGAAATGCAGCAACTATTGCCATGCATTTGGTGAACACTCTTGGAGCAGAGGCCAGACCGAAGGGAAGGACTCTGTATTGGTAATGTTTTCCCTGGAACAGAAAACGTAGGAATTTTCTGTGAGATGGATGGATGAGTATATGAGTGTACGCATCCTTGAGATCTAGAGAACAAAGCCAATCCTGACTCTGTAGATATGGAAGGAGAGTGCCTAAAGAAAACATCTTGAACTTCTCCTTGTATAGAAATTTGTTCAATTCTCTGAGATCTAGTATGGGTCTGTATCCCCCTGTTTTCTTTGGAATGAGAAAGTAGGGGGAATAAATCCCTGACCCCTGTTGAAGAAGAGGAACTTCTTCTATGGCCCTCTGGGCCAGAAGGGAGGTTACCTCCTGATCCAGAAGGTCGAGGAGAGATGTGGGAGAATTGAAATGTCTCACCATGGTGTAGGGAGGAAGGTCTGAGAAATGAAGTTTGTAGCCCTCTCTGATGGCGAGGGTCCACTGCTCTGATGTGATTTACTCCCATCTGGGAGCAAAATGAGCTAACCTTCCTGGAATGGTGAGGGGTTCTGGCTGTTGTAGAGCCAGAAAGGTTAAGTTCTCTAGTGACAAGTCAAAAACCCTGAGGGGCTTGGGACTGCTGGGTTGCAGCCGCCCCTGCAGGTTTAGGCCTAGCCTGTTTAGGTTGCTGACGCTTAGTAGCAAAGCGACCTGTAGAAGATTGTTGACCAGAAGTGGAAGGAAATCTGCCCTTCTTGTAAAAAGACTTTTTAAAAGATTTTTTCTTGGCTGGAGTGGAGGTAGACTTAGAAAGTCTATCCAGAACAGCATTTTCTGCATCCATTTGAGTGGCTTTAATTTGCCACTCTTTGCCAAATAGATTTTCACCTGTACAGGGCAGATTTCCTAAACCATCTTGAACCCAGGGTTCTAGATCAGAAGCCTGGAGCCAAGCAATTCTACGAGCAGCTATAGCAATGCCTGAGGCTCTGCTGGCACCTTCAAAAGAATCAAAGGCTGCCCTGTTGGAAAACTTTGAAATGTCTTAAGTATGCTTAAGCCAAAGAAGGAACTCATCCCTTTTGTCCTCTGGAATAAAAGGGAGAAAGTTGTGCAGTTTTTCTGCAACCTCTTTTTCTGGCACCTCTGTGCCTCTGGTCTCCACTTTCCGGTACCTTGGTGTACACTTCGACTCCGATCTGTCCTATCATACACACATTTCTCACATTACTAAAACATCCTTTTTCTTCCTTCGTCAGCTCCGCTCTGTTCGTCCCTTTCTCTCCCCCTCTGCACTCACTACCTTGGTGCTTTCCCTGGTTATGTCCCGTGTGGATTTTTCCAACTCACTTTTCATTGGTCTCCCCAAATCCCAACTGAATCGCTTGCAACGCATCCAAAATACTGCAGCACGCCTCCTTACGCACACCTCTCTCCGCGACCATATTACACCTCAGCTATTTCATCTTCATTGGTTGCCTGTCCCCTTCCGCACCACTTTCAAACTATTAACTCTGGTCCATAAAGCCTTCCATGACAGCACCCCCCAGTACCTATCAGATCTCCTCTACTTTCATTCTCCCAGATACACCCCTCGCTCTTTTCACCTCAACCGTCTCACTTTGCCTTCCCCCTCCCGTGCTCATCTACAATCCACTCGTTCCTCTGCCTTTTTTTTTGCTGGCCCCGCCCTTTGGAATTCTCTCCCTTCCTCCCTCCGTTTAGAACCCCAATGCAATGTCTTTAAGCAAAATCTCAAGACCCACCTGTTTTCCCTAGCGTTTAATCTTCCCTCTCCTTTTGTGTGACTCTACTATCCTCTCTCCTCCTCCTTCTGACGCTCCCCCATGTTGTTCTGTCTCGTCCTGCCTCCTCTCTTCTACTATCCTTTTTAAAAACAAAAATATTGTACATTTCTTTTCCTTCTCGTTGGCCTTGGCCTTCTTTTACCAAAATTGTTTTAATTGTACACCGCCTTGGTTATTTCAGAAAGGCGGTTTTTATCAAATAAATAAACATAAACATAAACATAAACCTCCTTCAGAAACATACCCATATAAAGGCTGTATGAATTGATTCTGGCAATAAGCATGCTACCTTGGAAGATTTTTCTTCCAAAAGCATCCAAGGTCCTGCATTCTCTTCCTGGAGGGGTAGAAGAGTGTCTTTTGGTACTCTTTATCCTCTTCATAGCTGACTGCACCACAATGGAGTGGTGAGGAAGCTGAGTTTTTTGAAAACCAGGAGGGAGGGAGGGACACGGTACATAGTGTCCAATCTGCGAGAATGAGGAGAAAGGGTGAGAGGAGTCTCCCACAAGTCAATTAAATGTTCTTGAAGAATTTCATGAATTGGCAAGGTGACTGCCTCTCTTGGAACCTTAGAGTACCCCAAAATATCTAATTTTTTTGCTCTAGGTTCTTTTTCAGAGGTTACTGAAATAGAGAGTCCTTTAGCTACTTCTATTATGAAGTCTTGAAAGGACAAATCCTCTGGAGGAGACAGACATTCTCCTTTTTGGAGAAGAAGGCTCCTCAGGAAGGGTGACAGATACTTCAGGAGACTCATCGAATGACTCAGAATCATCAGAAGAATCGAAGTATCGTCTGCCCAATTCCAAAGATCGATAGGCGTATCGATCGGTACCGACATCGGGTGTCCCCGGTACCGGGTCGGTACCGAGAAAGCCCAGGACAGGGAGCCGGAATCGGCATCCTGGCCGATATCCATGCAACCAGTACCGGTATCAAGGTTGGTACCGGTACCGGCGCCGGTACCGACAACATGGCTTGTTGCGGTACCGACGGCGTCGCAGCCTTGATGAAAGCCAGTATGGCCTGCTGCATGGATTGCACGGTGTGATCCATGGACGCCACGACTGCCTGGATGTCGGTACCGGGAGATTGTGCCGGTACCCCAGAGCAGTCTAACAGGTGATCGGTCGAGGCCGTGCCATCGATGTCAACCTGTAACCCCATAGGAGGAGCTTTGGAAGCCGGAGCTTCCCGCCGAGGTTGTTTGGCTGGGGCAGGATCCTCAAGGGCAAGCCCGGAGGCATCTCGATACTTAGAGGGAGATTTGCCCTTCGAGGACCTGCTAAAAGTATGTTTGGTTACCTGAGATCCATCAGGAGAGGAAGACCTGGAAGATGTCGATGCTACCGACGCTGCATCCGTGGGAAACAGCACATGGAGCTTGGCTGCTCGGTTCTGTAACCCTCGTTTAGACATTAGAGAACAGGACTGGCAATCCGGAATGGAGTGTTCAGGACCCAAACATTTAAGATACCATTCATGGGTATCTGTAACAGAAATTGTACCGCTACACTTAGTGCATTTTTTGAAGCCAGAGGCTGGTTTTTCCATGAGGTAAAGTTTCTTGTGGGCCTGGAGGCCTAAGAAGAAAAATACACCAAGTGAGGAAAAAGTATATTTTTTTTTTCTTTTTTTTAGAAGAAAAGAAAAGACCGGCAGTACCAGTCTGGCGTCGGGGAAGGCAGACACGCAACCAAAGAAATAAATTAAAATAAAGAACTTCTTCAGCGGTGACAGGAACACGACCTGCTGGCTCCGTGGAAAAGAAGAACTGAGGAGAGTTGGTAGGAAAGGCAGGAAGGCAGCGCGCATGCGCTGTGGGATGCCCCAAAAGCTTTCATTCTGGGAAGCTGGGGAGCATTCCCGCGCAGGCTCCGTCGGTACCGACGTACCCATATGTGAGGACTTATTCCTGCTTGTTCCTGGAGATATAGTTTAATAAAAAGCTGAAAAAGTATACAGCAGAAAGTTCCTTCAATAATCCACGCCCCTCTAACCTTGAGACGAGTGGTGGTTGCGTGACAAGGTCATGCCTCAAAACACACCTACATTTTTGTATGTCAAACTTCAGTCAACCAATGGCTATATAAACATTTCATGAAATCTAAAACTTGTCCCCTTCCAGATCTACATTTCTATTTTAAAAAAACATTCAGTTAATCTATAAACCTTTGAAAATTTAGGTTCAAAGCAGAACTCCCTGAAATATGTTCAGTTTTGGAGACCATATCTCACAAAGGATATAAAAAGGCTGGAAGCAGTTCAGAGGAAGGCGACCAAAATGATTTGGAGCCTGCGTCAGAAGCCTTATGAGAAGAGACTTGAAGACCTAAATATGTACACTCTGGAGGAGAGGAGGGACAGGGGAGATATGATTCAGACCTTTAAATACTTAAGGAGAAATAATGAACAAACCAACCTCTTCCAAAGACG
Source organism: Ichthyophis bannanicus (assembly GCA_033557465.1). Lineage (NCBI taxonomy): Eukaryota > Metazoa > Chordata > Amphibia > Gymnophiona > Ichthyophiidae > Ichthyophis > Ichthyophis bannanicus. Next base: position 32,846,056 of record CM066039.1, read on the forward strand.
GGGAAGCTGTAAAACTAGAGGGCATAACATGAAGCTGCAAGGGGGTAAACTGAAAGGCAATGTCAGGAAATACTTCTTCACTGAAAGGGTGGTGGATGCTTGTAATGCCCTCCCAATGGAAGTGGTGGGGGCAAACACAGTGACAGAATTCAAAATGGCATGGGACAGACACAGTGGATCCCTTTATAGCAACCGGATAAAATCAAAGTATAACTATTCTCTTATATCTGAACAAATAGGGGAGGGGTGACCTGCATGGAACGGCAGGTGCACCTACTCTTGCCACCTTGCTGGGCAGACTAGATGAACCATACTGGTCTTCATCTGCCATCATATACTATGTTACTATTTATTTATTTATTATTTATTTGCAATTTATTCTATACCGCACTATTTATCATCAGCGCGGTTTACAGACAACCAAAACTGTACAATGTGTAACATTCTAACATTGACATTTACAGAGAACAGGGAAATAAAACATGGAGAACGGGGGATACTATATACACTATGTACAACTTAGAAATAGGAACAGTTCGGCATGTTTGTCTATTTGACAGCATGGTGTTTGTGGGATTTTGGGAATGGGGACAACAGGTGCAAGTCTATGTCATCCCCTGCAATTTTCGAGATACCCTGTCCTTCTACACAGAATGGGCTATGGATGGTTTGCGCTCTGCATGGAGGCCACACAAGACCCCCTAGCCAATGTGAACCAAGCTGCTCTAGCATGCACAAGGTCATTTATGGACAGCAGTTTGAGCATAGCTACCCCAGGGGCTCAGCAAGAGACTACCTTGAAAGCGACAAGCTGCGTATCATTGCTTCTCATAACGTGGACAGAAGTGGGTTATGGTTTTTGCAAGGCTAAAAAAAAAAAAAGATTGCATCCTGCTTATTAAACCAATCTATCTGAACATAACTCTTTCCATTTCCCTTATTACTGCAAGAAATAGCCGATGATTGCTCAAGGTCTGAGAGAATCCTCGGCCACAAGACGGAGGACTCTCTCAAACTGTTCTCCCAACCATCTTTATTATTGCATTTAATAGAAAAATAATTGGCCCAGCTGCAAGGCGCCATCAATTGGTGGCTGCAAAGAGCTCATCATTTATACGGAAAGCTAATGCGTAAACACTGCAAGCTCCTTGAAGGCTTCACAGACGAATCCCTGTGGATAAACAACCCACTATTAGAAGATCTACATAATAAGTTATTTATCTTGGATAACCTTAAACATTTGCAAGGCAAGGATATGAGAGAGAGAGAGAACAAACAAACATCCAGAGGTAGGGCGGTCCCAGAACAGCACTCACCGTTCCCCCTCCAGAAGTCTCCTGCAGTCAACGAGCAATACAAGCCAAGTCATACCAGCTGCACAAGGAGTCTCTGTGCCATTTGCTCCCACCCAGCTTTGAAAAAGTTGCCATCTAGCATATATTTTGGTGATCACTGGGTTCCTGATACTATCCTGGTCCTAGAGAAAACCCGTAATCTTTGTTACTTATAACGTGATGATATAGCAAATTAATAAACTACATCATCTTTAAATTTATGCATGAGACATAGAGACAAGGTAAAGGGAAGGAAAGAGACAGTGTAGTTACTTACCTGTAGCAGGTGTTCTCTGTGAACAGTGGGAATAAGTCCTCATGTATGGGTGCTCATGTATGGGTCCACTGGAAGCTTTTGGGAGCCTCTATCACGCTTGCTTTCCAGTCTGCCGTGGTGCCATCTTGTCTCCAGGAGGGTACAAAAGCAAGTAACTAAAAACAACTCCATAGGGAGAAGGGAGGGTTGTGAAGACTTATTCATCTGTAGCAGGTGTTCTATGTGAATAACTATGCTTTCTCCGTAACAAACAGGAAGTCAGTCCTCACATATGGGACTCCCAAGCTACAGGCTACCGATCACAAAAAAAGGTCCAACCGAGGCAACAAGAACCAGAACCACCAGCATGTGTAGTCCTTCCTTGGAATTCTATTCAACACCATAGTATACAACTACATCAGGACAACTCTCTCAGTAGCCTGGACGGATAGAAGGGCCAGTGGGAAGGAGTTGAGCCTAAGTACCAAGCAGATGCTGGAGTACAGCTTAGCCAAAGTTACTGTCACTTGCGCAAATGCCCCTCTGCTGTTTCTCTTGTTTATTTCCGCTAATGTCATTCCTACTATCGCTCCCTTACCATTCTGCCAAGCTCTCTCATTACTCCCAGTTCATTTCCTCATCCTCTAATTCTTCCCAGGAACTCTATTCCGTTCTCCACTCCCTCTCCTCACTCCACTCCTCCTCGTCTGCCCGCCCTTCCATCTCTCCTGATCCTACTGTCCTAACCACCTATTTCACAGACAAAGTTCTCTCCCTAAGTCGTTCCTTCCCCGACTGTCCACCCGCTTCTCTCCTCCCCCCCACCCTCCTCTCTCCCAGCATTTCCATCCTCCACCGTTGCCCTTACTCTCTCCCTCTCCTGATCATCCTTCCGCTCCATCACCTCCACTTAGTTCTTTAAAGTCCTCTCCTCTTCCCGTAGGCCACTTGCCTCTCGGATCCTATCCCTGACACCTGGCTCATGACTCCTTCCTTGGCTCTGCTTCCTCTTATTCTTAGCATATTCAGTTCTAGTCTCTCCTCTGGTTCTTTCCCACTTCCCTAGAAGCATGCGCTCATCCGACCAATTCTCAAGAAACCTTCTTTGGACCCTACCATTCCTGCTCACTGGCGTCCTCTCTCTACCTTGCCGTTCCTCTCTAAAACTCTCAAGAAACTTGTCTTGTCACAGCTTTCTTCTCACCTTGAGGTCACCCTTTCCCTCCACCCCATCAATCTGGCTTTCATCCTGGTCACAGCTCTGAAATGGTCATCCTCTCTCTTCTTAATGAGCTCCACTCTTCTCACAATTGTGGTAATATTTCACCGGCTGTTTCTCGATCTTTCTTCAGTCTTTGATCTGGTTGACCATCACACTTATCTCAGCTCCTTCGGCATTGCTGGTTCCACTCTTTCCTCTCTTCCCGGTCTTTCATCGCCCTTATCGAGTCTTCCTCTTCCTCTGCTTTTCCACTGTCCTGTGGTGTCCCTCAAGGATCTGTCCTTGCTCCTCTCCTTTTCAATATTTTTCTGGCACCCCTTTCCCTCATTATTCAACACCACGGAATCTCTGCCTACTATTAAGCTGATAATATCCTTGCTCATCATACTAGCCCCTCTGCTCCTGACCTATTGCCTCTGAACACTCGTCTTTCCTCTGTTTCTGCCTGGATGTCAGCCAACATTTTACACCTCAACCAATACTGCTGCTATATGGGTTCTCCCTCTCTAGCTCTCCTCCTTCTATGGCACCCTCCCTTGCGCAGACTCTTGTTCCCCTGGTCTTCTCCATCCATTACCTAGGTGTCACTCTGGACTCCTCTTTCCTTCCAAGATCACTTCTCTTCAGTCATCCAACAGTCCTTTTACTCCCTTCACCAGATCCGTTCTGTTCGTCCATTTCTCTCATTTTCTTCTTTGACCACTCTTCTCCTTTCTCTCGTCATGACCTGTGTTGACCACTATAACAGTTCCCTGGCTGGCCTCCCTGCTTACCAATTCCACCACCTTCAACTTCTTCAGAATACCGCTGCCCGGATTCTCTCACGCCTCTCGCATGGATCATATTTCTCCCCTGCTCATTCACCTGCACTGGAACCTTATATTGAATATGAAACTTAATGGGTAGCTTTCTCTAGTCCATGTCATCCACACTCATATCCCTCAATACTTGTCTGATCTCATCTTCACACCTCCTCCCGCCCCCTCCGTCTGATTCATTCCAATCGCCTCTGTCCCCCTCACCTTCACTTGCTCATCGGGAAGCCACCTGATCCTCTGCCTTCTTTTTCTTGGGCCCCCTTTTATGGAGCTCACTCCTTTCAGACCTTCACCTTGAACTCTCCTTTCCCCGCTTTAAGGCCATGTTAAAAGCCCACCTCTTCTCCCTTACCTTTGACCTCCCCCCTCTCCTAATTTCCTATCTTGTTGCCCTTGCCCCCTCTAGTCTAGCACTCTATTACTTCCTTTATCTGCTCCTCTTTCCTGTCCTTACAATGGCATTCTGTTTCCTTTTCCCTGTTTCTTGTAGTAACTTGTTTTAAATTGTAAACAGCTCTGACGCCTTGACATTGGGCAGTATATCAAGGCATATAAAGATACAGATAAAAAGGTGCACATGTACATTGTGAGTCCTTTGGGGATGAGAGAATATATCCAGCAGCTGCTTATAAGGATTGTAAACTGCTCTGATGCCATTCAGCCTGGCGGTATATCTAGAAATTGCATAAACAAAAACTCACACTGGGAATCCTCATCCAGCAAGTAGTGGGCTGTAAAGTTGTGGACAGAGGACCACGTAGCAGTCCTACAAGTCTCCTCTATGGAGACCATGAGTAGGTTGGCCACAGAAGCAGCCATGGTCCAAACGCTAAGCCATGACATGACCCTTGAGGCTCAAACCTACCTGAGCCCAGTCAAAGAAAATGCAGTCTGCCACCCAAATGGACAGTGTGCATTTGGAGACAGCCATGCACAGTTTACTGGGATCAAAAGAGATGAAGAGCTGGGTAGAAGTGTTCTGGTCTGCTTAAGCTAGAAAGCCAGAACAGGTTTACAATCTAACATATGCAACTGCCCTGTTGGCGTGAGGCCTGGGGGAAAAAAAAAAGTGGGTAAGACCACCAACTGATTCAGGTGGAAAGCAGAGACCACCTTGGGCAAGAAACACAGGTGAATATGCAGCATCACTCGCTTGTGATGGAACCTTGTGTACGGCAGGTGAGCCACCAAAGCCTGGAGCTCACCAACACAGTGAGCACTACAAAACACACCGCTTTCCAAGTCAGGAATTTCAGGCAGCAGATCGCCAATGGCTCAAAAGGGGTTGACAAGAACTGCCCCAACACCACATTAAGGACCCACGCCACCACCAGGGACTTAATAAGGGGTTTAGACAAAAGCAGGCCCTGCATGAAACGGTCCACCAGTGGCCGAGTGGAAATGGGCTTGCATGCCAAGCTGCAATGGTAGGCTCCAATTGCACTCAGGTGGACACTGACTTGGACTTAAGACCCGAATTAGACAGATGCCAGAGGTACTCCAGCAACCTTTCCACCAAGCTGAAGGGATCCAGCATCTTGTCAGAGCACCAAAGCGAGAACCTCTGCTACTTGAAAGCATAGGAATGCTGTGTCGAATCTCAACGGGAAGTTAGGACGACGTCTGCCACCTCCCCTAGCAGGTTAAGCCCTGAGAGAATTACTCGCTCAGCATCCAAGCCATGATGGTCAAGGACTAGACACTGGGATGTAGCAAGGTCCCCCCTCTCCTGAGGTTGGGGTCGCAGCCCAGATGAAGGGACTTCCACCAGGAGAACTGAAGCAGCAGGGAGAACCATGGCTGCTAGGGCCAGCACATGGCGATAAGTATCATAGACCCCTTGTCTACCTGAAGCTTGAATGTCTTCACCAATGGGATCAGGGAATATGCATAGAGCAGACCCACTCCTCAATTCAGAAGGAAGGCATCAGAGGCCAGCCAGTCCCTGGAAGCCATCTGGGAGCAGAAGCGATCTACCTGAGCACTCAGCAGCATGGCAAAGAAGTCCACCAACAGATTGCCCCACTCCCAAAAATGCAGTCCACTACCCTCCTGTTGACAGTCCATTCGTGTGGCTGGAGGACTCGGCTGAGATGGTGCGCCAGGCCTGAGCTCCCCGGGTAGATAAGTTGCCCTCAGTTCCATGCCATGGGTGATGGTGAACTTCCAGAAGCATACAACCCCCAGCACGGGAGGTACAATCCCATGCCCCCCTGCTTGTTGACACAGAATATCGCCACCTGATTGTCCATCTGGATCAGGACAACCTGGTTGGCCCGGTGTATCTGGAATACTCTGAGGACATTCGTGATAGCTCGCAGTTCCAGGAAATTTATCTGGTGCAGGTTCTCCTGCACTGACCACAGGCCCTAGTTTGCAGACCGTTCAAGTGAGCACTCCAACACAAAATGGACATGTCAGTGGTGAGCGACCAAGTGGGACAGCATCAACTGAAAGAGGAGACTCTGGAGCAAGTGCTGTGGCTCCAGACACCACTGTAGGGACTTCACAAGGAGCGTGATAACAGTCAACCAGACCCTGAGGCAGCCTGTGGCCTGCTGCCACTGAGTGCTCATAGTCTACTGAGCCTGACGCATTTGGAGGCAGGCCAAAGGGTTAAAACATGCAACTGCCCTGTTGGCGTGAGGCCTGGGAAAAAAAAAGTGGGCAAGACCACCAACTGATTCAGGTGGAAAGCAGAGACCACCTTGGGCAAGAAACACAGGTGAATATGCAGCATCACTCGCTAACATCCGCAGCATCCTCCGAGCAATTGTGTGTTACTTCTGACAGATAGTGGCGACCACCTCCGTGAGCCACTGCAGGCAGTCAGGAGAAATGTTTGGGCCCGAGTGGTATCAAGTAAGGCCCTGATGAACTCAAGTTGCTGCAAAGGTTGAAGTTGTGATTGGGGTAGTTTATGATGAACCCTAGCCTTCAGGTGGGTCGAGTGCTGCAAGCCATCTGGTGTGGAGCTTTTTATAAGCCAATCAATCATCTAAGTAGGGGAAGATGAAGACCCCCAGGGTCCTGAGGTAGGCAGCAATGACAGCTAGGCACTTAGTGAAGACCCTGGGGGCTGACACCAACCAGAAGGGCAGCACTCAATACTGAAAGCGTTGGCCGCCCAGCATGAAGCACAGGTACATTCTATGCAGAGGATAGATCGGAATGTGTGTATACGAATCCTTCAGACCCAAGGAGCATAGCCAATTGCCTTTGAGGAGATATAGCAGTAATGTTCCCAGGGAGACCATTTTGAACTTTTTCCCCAAACAAGCAAACCATATAGGTCCCCGAGGTCCAGGATGGGCAGGAAGGCCCTGTCTTCTTGGGGATGAGGAAGTATCAGGAGTAGAAGCCTCACCTGAAATGAGCCGGTGGCACATGCTCGATGGCCAACTCAGCCAATAGTGAGACTATTTCCGCCTGGAGAACACCGCAGTGGTACAGATCTAGAGAGGGTACTCCCCATGGGAAAAAGGGAGGGGGTAGCTAAGCCAAATGCAACAGATACCCTTCCTTGATGATCTGCAGTACACAGACATCCGTGATGATGAGGGGCCACCTGTTTGCAAAATGGACAAGCCAATTCCCCACTTGAGGTAGAACCCCATCAGAGAGCGGGTGACTGGCTATGCTCCTGAGGAACCCTTCAAAAAAACCCACCCCCAGCTGGGGCACAGGCTGAGCCTTCTGCGGCGCTGCTGATGCAGGACTTATGCAATTGGCTGAGCACCCCAAGGGCTCTAGTAATACTGATGCTTCTGCCAGTAAAAAGACTTCTCCCTGGTATTTTTTTTCCGGGTCAGCAGTCTTGCACAAGAGTCTGGAGATGGTCACCTGCTCCTTCTAAATCTTACCTGCCCTCTCCATCAGCTTGACAGATTCTCCCCTTGACACGGCATGACCACCAGCTTGATCTGGACCCACTGCTAAAGGTCTGATAACTGGAGACAGGCCAGCCGGGGAGCCCCGCTACTCACTGCAACCACCTTGCCAACCAACTCAAAGGCGTCATAAGTGGCCCTGACCATCTACTTGGAGACATCCTTCTCATGGTCCCCCAGGGCATGGAAGGAATCCAGGCACTACTCCGGGATGAAGGAACTAAACTCGTTAAGGTACCCCATGATGTCCTTCAAGAACATCCCCATGTAGAACTGGTAAGACAGTATGCGGGTGACCAACATGGAGCCCTGAAAGCACCATCTCCCAAAGCTTTGGACAAGTTCCTGGAGGAAAGGTCCATAAACCATTATTTATTTATTTAACATCTTTTCTGTACTGCGCTATTTATTATCAGTGCGGTTTACATTTAAACAAGGTTGCTCAAAATCAGACAAGACCGTTTTGCGCTTACATTATAACAGGAGATAAAACTTGGAGCAAATACAAAGTAACTATATACATATTGACATAGAACAAAAGATTATAGCTTGGCCAGTATTGTCACGGAATGCTAATAGGTGGAGCTTCTATTACTATTATTAAGAAGGGACCCAGGATATCAATGCTTGACCCAGTACAAGCATTATGGAACCTGTGTCTTTTGGGGAAACTGCTAGATAGATTGGCCACTTTGGAAACAGGATACTGGGCTTGATGGACCTTGGTCTGATCCAGTATGGCATCTCTTATGTTCTTATGAAGCCATTGAGAGTCCCGACGTCCTGGCCCAGGGACACCGAAGAATGGGTCTTTGAGCTCTTAATCTGCCTCATGGCGGATTCCACCCTCCTCCATCTCCTACTTCTAGAAGTCTGACTCCAAGAGAAAGGTGAAATAATGCTGGGTTTCCTCCCAGCACAACCGCCACTCTGGTGGAGAAGGTGGCCACTGATGGGCTTGATGGTGGTCCTCCCTCAGGTACCCATGCATTGGGGTATCACCCAAGACACTGGATAAGGAGATGGCGGTCTGAAACAGAATGGACTCTGGCTGCCGATCCAACATCCCTGGCTCAGTGGGGAGGGAGTGGGTCTCCAGGATAGGCTGCATGGCCTGTGGTGATGCCACCAAAGGCAGCAGGGACCCATGCAGCCAAGAGAGCTGCCATGTACATCTTGAGGGTCTGAAGGCACGCCATCAACACTGTGGTTTCTGAGGATGTCGAGGCCAGTAAGGACTTTGGTCACTGACTCTGGCACCTGTCCCGGGGACTCCACAATGGTTAGGGCATTGGGAGATTGCCGGTAACCCTCCTGGATCTTTGGAGTCTACTCCTCCTGCTGGGCATCTTCACAGGTTGCTCCTGGCCATCTCCCTTATGCCAAGAAAGGCTCCAGTGTCTATGCCCACTCTTGGCATGGTTCTCAGTCATTCCCCCTTTGATGATGACAGGACAGATGATGGGTCCTTCTGTGGCTCCAGCCAGAGGTTGATAGAGAGCCTCCAATCCATGGTACTGTGTCCTCTTGGCTCCAAGTGAGCATGAGCACCGATGCCAAAGGCTAAGCGGAGCCCTGGAAGGGCACCAATGCCAATGTTGAGGACGCTAAGTCCGATGACCCAAAAAAGGGACGCGCACTGCTTCTTCTGGCCCTTAAGGCCCTTCCTGGTCATCTGAAGGTACAAATTACAGAACAAGGGCTTGTGATCAGGGCAAGGCACTGAAGGCACCAATTATGATGCTCAGTGACCGAAATGATGCATGCACACTGAGTGCACATCTTGAAACCGCTGGCTGGTTTTGATATGACCAAAAAATAAACAGCAGCCACAAAATCATAGGGCTCAATAACGCCAGTCAGTGAAGTGTGGGGAAAAAAAAACACAAAACGCTTCCCGGAACACAGAAAAGTAAAAGAAAGAAAATTGAGGACCAGTGCTGGCGTTAGCCGGCGCACCAGACAGGCTGCTAGGCACTAGGAAAACAAAAATGAACCCCAAAGGGCCCAAAAAATGAACAACTTTTTCCAGCAGCTATCAGGAACACGTTCATGGGGGCTCTGTGGAAAAAGCAGACCGGAGACAAGATGGTGCCACGGCAGGCAGGAAGGCATGCGCAATGGAGGCTCCCAAAAGCTTCCAGTGGAAGCTGGGGAGCATTCCCGCACAGGGCTCCATCGGGGACATCACCCATAAGCTTTCTTCCTGCCTGTTCCGAGAACACAAATCCCAAAATGCATTTTGACAAAAGTGCAAAAGTTAGGATTGGCTAAGAGTCTCCCTCCAGAAACTGGATGTTTTGGCAACTCTGGGCTATGCTTTGCATATGGGCCAATAAAATGCAACCACAGCCTTCAGGGTGTGCCGTGCATGGAAGAAAACTACAGAGAACATCTGTGTGGGAGGCATGTCAGCCTGCCCAGCTTCTTGAGTTAAGAGCTTGGAAGGCTCCTGTAATACGTACCTCCATTTGCTTTTGTTTTGAACACCTTCGTAGCCTATTTCTGTTTTTACATAGTGTTAGAATAGTTTGTATCTGTATTTGATAAGAGTTTCAATTCTTCCAGATTAGGTGGTGTTCCTCTTGCTGTGCTTGGCATTCTCTGCACATCAGGGATTTTTTTTCTTCTTACTATTTAAGAAGTCAGATTTCACTCTTTCCCCATTTACAGCAGATGGAAGACAAAAATTTCTCATGCGATCTTCTCGTCTTCTCTCAATGCATAATAAAAACAAGTCTGCGCCAGTATAGAGCAGTGCTTTCCAAACCTTTATCCCATATGACCCCATTTTACCTGCCGAAAATTCATGCGACCTCAGATAATAAAACCAAATAGCAGGGTCTCCAGCCTCCTTTCCCTCCCTGCACTCATCTAAAACAGAAAGTAGCAGCACATGTGTGCTTACAGACCCCAGTACTCAGCACGGATTTCCAATCTAACAAGAGGCTTCCCCAGGTGAGAGCAAGGGCCTATGAATGTTCACTGGCTCACAGGCTACATGCTAACCGGTGACTGCCACCGCTTAGCCTAGATCACAGTCTAGAGAGAAGGGGAAATGGCCAGATTAGCAAACCTGGAGACCTGGGTTCAAATCCCGCTCTGCCACAAACAATCCTGTGGAAAAAGCAAATCTAGCCAGTCAACACATAATAGACTATCAGATACAGTTTGCCCTGCCTTTTCCATCATCATAGTTCCTGCACGATCTCCAGTCATCTCTCTTCGCTTTCAGGGCCAGCTTAACTATTAGGCAAACTAGGCAGTTGCCTAGGATGAAGTTCCTGGTGACACGTTAAGAGCAGCTTCTGTTAAAGCTAAAGAATAAGGACTGGGGTGTGTGTGCATGTGCGTGTGCGTGCGTTTTATACAAAACAAATCCTAATAGGTATGTTAATTTGTATGCTGACCAATTATGTGTTTTATAGGATGTTCGGAAGGGTTGGTTTTGGGTTCATCATGTTTGTTGAGTTTTCCCAATTACAAATTTCAGGGAGAGCATCTAGGAGCCTGAAAATTAATTGGGGGGGAGGGGGGGGGGAAGGCGGGCAAAGCTGATGGTGCCTAACTACCTTTTCACCAGCCCCGTTCCTTTGTCAGATACCAATGTGGCTTATATCTGTCTGTCTGCAGCCCTGAGGTTAGCAACATCTCTCCCTTCCTGCTTGCAGAGACCGAGGAGTGCAGGTTCCTACTCCCCACCTCCTTTTGTGGAGGCTTTAATTTAAAAGCAGAGATAACATTCTTTAGGAGGGAGTTGTTTCGCCCATACAAAAGACAGAAAGTTGAATACAAAAATGAATTAGGGGAAACGTGCAAGAGAAGGTGGGGCGCTGTAGTAGACACTAACTCCTGTCGCCACGCACAGAGGGGGGAGGAAACGGTGCCTCTCCTGCATTAAACAGACGAGATCTCCTCTCAATTTCCCCTCCAGTATTCCCCATACCCGAGACTCAAATAATCCAAAGACCCAGCCATCCTAACACGGCCCTTGCCCAAACACCCGGCCTCTTGGGACCCACACAGCCTGCCAGACAGAGCCAGCCACGTGGGCACCTGCATGCCCACTGGTATTTCCAGCGGAGAACCTACGGAGGCACGATGTTTCGTCAAGAACCACAGCTGCAAGGCACCAGCTGTTCGCAGAAAGAAAATTTCAGCTTTGCGTAACCCACTTGCCTCGTTCAGCACACGATCCGAAGTGTCCCTTTATAAAGGACAAATCTGAAAGTGACTTTGGAGGACAGTCACATAGTGCACAATGTACATAGCTCAACATAATCAAACACACAACACAACATACACACAAGTCACGATATATCCTTCACTGCATGAAAAACACTATCACCCCTTTTGATTGTTTGCTGTGCAACCGCCTTGATTGTAAGAAAAAGCGGTATAGAAATACAGTTAAATAAATAAAGTCTGCAGGACCTTGTCTCAACGACCCGAGTGTCATTGCCAAGAAGTGGAATTAATGAAAGAAACATGCCACAGAGCAGGACCGAGGTAATTATGCGCAGGTTTCTCGATCTTCAGCATGCACAGGAAGAAACGGTTTCAGCCCTGGAATTAAAAAGTACAACAGACTAGTACAGTTTTGTCAAGGAACAGAGTACTGACGATGCCTAAACTACTGGCACAGGCAGCAACAGTTACATGTTCTCATTAGCACCCCAAATCCAACAAATGGAAAAGAGAAAAAAAAAAACCCTTAGCTATAAAAAGCAGCATTCTCCCAGAACTAAAACCAAGAGCAGCCTAATGGTTAGAGCAGCAGGTTGAGAAACAAGGACATCCAGTTCAAATTCCACTGCCCCTCCTTGTGATCTTAGGAAAGCTGCTTTACCCCACCCCCCCACCCCCCACCCATAGCAAGCCCATCCAAAGGACAGGAAAATACTGTACCTGAATGTAACTCACTTTGAGGTACTCCTGAAAAAAAGGTGCAAGCTAAATCAAAACAACCCCTTCCCCCAGAGATTTCCAAAGGTGGTTTCCAAACATCAATCGCAGGCTCCGCAGTAAATCTCCAGCTTCCCAGAGGCATCGACAGAAGGCAGAAGGGCTCACCCATCTAAAAATACTAGCTCAAGGATTTTATTTTATTTGTTACATTTTTCTATACCGCCCTTTCCAGAGATCAGGGACGGTTTACAGGGAACCCAAACAACAATTTACACAGAACAGGAGACAACGTTTGTACAGGATAACTTGAGTTTAATTACACACATTCCTCCACCAAATGGGGGCTCCCAGGCACTTAATGTAAAATGCCTGCTCAAAACATTAGCCTTCCCGAGGAATAAAGACATGGATAACATAACTAGCAGCAGGCCTCTGACAAAGGAGAGTGGGTTTTCTTTGCTCTAATAAAAAACAAAGCAAAAACAAACACACAACCACTATTAACCATTCTATTTTTAAAAAAAAAAAAACCCTCTCCCCTCTCAAGCCCACCCATGAAACATACACAGATTCTGATGTCGCCATCTGCATTGGTGTACAGGTTATTATGCACATTGATGAATTAGAAACAAGTATATAAGCCTGAAACAGAAACGGACAAATCGCACTGGTTTCAAATTAAAGAACTTAAATTGAGCGTTTTTAGAAATAAACTTCCTACACCCAAAAGAAAAGGACAACGGTAAATCAATTCCTTGCCAGCATAAACAGTGCTGGGAAGGAGCGGGGAAGAGTAATTTTTAAAACTGTCCCCATTAGAACAAAGCTTGCTAATGCCTTTACTTCAGAGCACAGGAGTACCCAAGGGTTGGCCTAACCACTAAAGCGGACTGTTCTGTTCATACAGGGCAGCACAATTGGGTGGGGGAGACGTCATTCCAGAAGTCAGCATAACCCCCAGATTCAACGGAGCCAGTCTGGGACCTTAACACAGGCATGCGCTCAAGGCCTGCACATCCCACCCAGAGAGTACCTATGGATTTTTGCCATGGAAGATTGTAAAATACAAATTATAATTCTTTACTTCTTTCCTGGGACCTTAACATGTGCTCACAAATACCTGCTCTAAGCATGACTAGAAGTACATGTGTTGTGGAAGGCCACATGTACTGTTAGTCTGAAAAGTGCACTCCCTCCATGTGGCTGTCATTTTGCACACCTACATTGTTCTGTTTTCTGGGTTTTTCATCGCCCATTTGAAACCTTGCTAATAGTATGGAACTTAGCTGTTTGATTGATATCCAGTTTACAACCATGTGATCATCTCCTCTGATTTGCAAGACTTGCACTTTTCGCCTATTGACCTTCGGACATGGTTTAGGAAGACTGTACTGATTTATAAAAGTTCCAAAACTAGAGATCAATTGCCCATTAAACAATTCTTTGGAAAACTATACCAACCTTTGCCAAGGTTGAGATCGGACAGGGGAGGTCTGTTGAGGATGACCAACGATCCCCAAGATCCACGGAATGTGCGTTTTAAGTCACATATCTGTTTCAGGCTCACATGAATGGAATCTATTATCTGTGGAACTTAGATGAGCTGAGAAGTATTTACACTTCTGAAAGAAGGTGAAAGCATTTTAAATTTTAGATAAGCAGATGATTAGGGGCTGGTGAAGCTGTTTGAGGGGACTAACCACTTTTTTGTCTTAAGGCCTTTAAGTAGTAGTTGTTCTTAAGTGCCACCGAGTTGGTGTCAACTCCTGGTGACCCTCTGGATAGTTGACCTAAATTTTGTTCGGTCTTCAGCCAAGTGGCTCATTGTTGATAGAGTGGTATACCGAGCTGCTGTTATTGTATCTATCCATCTCATTGCCAGCCTTCCTCCTTTACATTGGCCTTCTACCTTGCCAAACATTATGTCTTTCCCCAATGATCTCTCTCTTCGCATGTGTCCGAAGTATGAAAGTCAAAGTCTCATCATCTAAGCTTCTAAAGAAAGCTTAGGTTTGATCTCCTCTAGTACTGACTGGTTTGTTCTTCGGGCAGTCCATGATATACACAGTATTCGTTGCCAGCAGCATAATTCAAAGGCATCATTTTCTTCCTAATCTTCTTCACTGTCCAACTTTTGCATCTATATGACGTTATTGAAAATACCACAGCCTGGACAAATCAAATCTTTGTATGGAGAGACACATCTCAGCTCTTGAGAATCTTGTCTAAGTCCTTCATAGCCATTCTGCCAATAGCAATGCGGCATTGGATTTCTTGACCGTTAGTCCTTTCTTTATTGATTGTTGATCCAAGTAAAGCGTAGTTACTCACCTGTAACAGGTGATCTCCAGGAACAGCAGGAATTTAGTCCTCACATATGGGTATCGTCAGTACCGATGGAGCCTGCGCAGGAATGCTCTCCAGCGTCCAATAAGAACGCTTTTGGGAGCATCCCTCAGCACATGTGCACTGCCCCGCCTTTTCAACTGTCCCTCTTCAGTTAAGTTTGTAGCTGAGTGAGAGAGAGAGAGAGTGAGAGAGTCTCAACTCCTAGGGGAGGTGGGTGGGTTGTGAGGACTAAATTCCTGCTGTTCCCGGAGATCACCTGTTACAGGTGAGTAACTATGCTATCTCCAGGAACGAGCAGGAATGTAGTCTTCACATATGGGGACTCCCTAGCTGAAGATGTCAGGGAGATAGCCCAAGGAAGGTGCCACCATCGAAGGTGAGAATCCTTCCTCCCATGGATCTCTGGCATCCCACCAGGGTTGGTGGGTAGGAGTTGGTTTAGGTTTGAAAGAGATTTTGAAGAACAGCTTTGCCAAAGAAGGCATCCCGATGGGAGGCTTTTTCTAGGCAGTAGTGGGCTGTGAAGGTGTGTACCGAAGCCCAGGTGGCTGCTCGATAAATGTCATTGATAGAGACAGCGTGGAGATTAGCCATAGAAGCTGCCATGGCTCTCACATTATGAGCTGTGATATGGTCCTGAAGAGGAAGACCCTTACACTCATAAGCAAAGGATATGCATTGGGCAATCCATTTAGATAAAGTTCTTTTAGAGACTGGAAGTCCCAAATGACTAGGGTCAGAAGCTATAAAACGTTTTGAGGACTTTCTATGTTGCTGTGTTCTTTGTAATGTAAAAGGCAAAGGCCTTTTACAATCCAGAGTATGAAGGTTTCTTTCTGCATTAGAGGCGTGAGGCCTCAGAAAAAAAAATACAGGAAGGTAAATTGATTGATTTAAATGAAAAGGCGAAACCACCTTTGGCATAAAATGTGGGTGGGTTTGAAGAACAACCATATCATGATGAAACCTAGTATAAGGAGAATCAGCCACTAAAGCTTGCAATTCACTAATGCGACGGGCAGAGGTGATTGCAATTAGGAAGATGACCTTCCAGGTCAAAAACGTAAGGGCTGCAGTGGCTAAAGGCTCAAAAGGCGGCTTCATGAGCTGCCCGAGAACTAGATTTAGATCCCATGCCACCGGTGGTGGCTTGATGGGAGGTTTAGTTAATAAAAGGCCTCTCAAATCTTGATAGGAGTGGACGAGAGGAAATTGGTTGTCTATTTAGAGGCTTATAAACTGCTGCAATTGCACTAAGATGGACTCTTACCGAATTGGTCTTTAACCCAGAATTCGATAAGGGAAGGAGAAACTCTAGTATCGATTCTAAGGGTATGACCAGGGGGTTTAATCCCCTCTTGGAGTACCATATAGTAAAACGTTTCCACTTGAAGACATAGATCTTCTTGTGAAAGTTTCCTAGAAGCCTGAAGGATATCTTTTACCTGCTGGGACAGGTTGAAATCCTGGAGGTCTAAGCCTTCAGCAACCAGGCCGTGAGGTGCAGAGACTGGGGGTTCGGGTGCCATAGTGTCCCGTTCTCCTGGGAAAGGAGATATGGAGCATGCCCTAACTCCAGAGGTGCTGCTTGAGAGATATGCAGAAGCAGGGAATACCACATTTGGTGTGGCCATCGTGGTGCTACGAGAATCATGCGACCCCTGTCTCTCTGAAGCTTGAAGAGTGTTTTGGGGATAAGGGGAATGGGTGGGAAGGCATAAAGGAACTCCTGACCACAGTGAAGGAGGAAGGCATCCCTTGCCTGACAGTTGTGCGCCGGAATCCTGGAACAGAACCAGGGAAATTTGGCATTCAGTGGACTTGCAAAGAGGTCTATGTCTGGAGTGCCCCAGAGATGAAATCTCTTTGCCACTTGGTCTAGGTGGAGTGACCACTCGTGAGGTAGCAGTACTCGACTGAGTTTATCTGCCCAAAGGTTTTGAATGCCTGGAAGATATACCACTAGAAGGCGAATTTGATACTCTCTGACGAGGGCTCATAGTCGTAAAGCTTTGTTGCATAATGACAGAGAGCCCGTTCCGCCCTGCTTGTTCACATAGAACATGGCTACCTGATTGTCCGTCTGGACTAGGACTGTCTTGTAGCTGAGCTGGGCGTGGAACACTTGAACAGCTAAATAAATTGCTTTTAATTCCAGGAGGTTTATGTGTAAACCAACTTCCTGTGGAGTCCAGGTGCCCTGGGTAGAGAAATGATTCAGGTGTGCTCCCCAAAACACCTGTGATGCATCTGTTAGGGTGGCCTGAAAGAGGGGTTGATGGAAAGGAGACCCCCCTGTCAGATTTTCTAGTGATTGCTACCACTGGAGGGACAAAATTAGTCATTGAGAGAGATTGTTATTTTGTCCGACAAATGACCCATGGCCTGTGTCCACTGTGTGGAGAGGGTTCACTGAGCCGCTCACATGTGGAGGCAAGCATATGGGACTACATGAATTGTGGATGCCATGTGTCCCAGTAACTGCAGTAGCTCCCGAGCAGTGAGGGAGGATTTGCCCACTGCTTGGGAAGCTAGCTGCAAGGACTTTGTTACCTTTTCTGAACACTTACCTGCAACACATGCTCAACTATGGTAGTCTGGTGCAATGTTCCCTCTAATTTTCTGTAGGCTGTGTGCACATAAAATATCAGCTGTGCAGCTTTTGAAGGAAGGTTAAATTTTTGTGCGCCACTTAACGACACTTGGAGTTATATACTTTAAAATTTGACTACACGTCAGAATACAGTATGTACACCACATTGATTTTAATCAAATTAAATTAAAATAGATGATTACTAAATGAAGCGGAAAATTTCTAGTAATTACAATCACAACTTTTAAATTTTAAGACGTCTGTGTTGTTTTCTATCAGAATCAGAACCGTAATTTTTGTGCGCTCTGTTGTAAAGTATGTGCGCTCACTCGGCGAGGTGTGTGCGCGCGCACACGCGCACAGCTTAGAGGGAACAGTGGTCTGGTGATACCTTTTTAAACTCTTCTTCAAACACAGACACCAAGTCATTAAAACAATGACAGTGCTTTCAAAGACACATTCTAAATTCAGACATCTAAAAAAAAACTAAACAGTATCCTGCACTCTGCAATCCCCTCATGACAGCGCCATCCTTGGTTGAAGATTAGCCCTCCCATCTTCCAACTTCAGTCCTCAACTGTGGATGAAGCAGTGTGGTTGACCCACTTTTATGACTGATAAGTGAAAAGAAAAACAAAGAAAATAAGGTGACGTCAGCCCAATTAAAAAAAAAAGTTATTTTCTTGTTTTCTCATTCTTATCAGTCCTTCCCAAAAAACCGTATACTCACAATGGCATCCATATGGCGTGTGACAACACTGTACCCTTTTCATACAAGGCAAATTATAGATAGATACGACACAATGAATGCTTAATGCAAGTCACAGAAACTATTACCACTGGTATCTTAACTTATACTTAACACTATAATACCATAGAAAACCCTCCAATCAACTTAGATAAAGGCTAAACAAGAACCTGTCTAAAATCAAGATTATACTCCCTATTACAATAATACGTACAACTTAAATGAATAATCATTCCATTCCAATGCATCAATACCCCACTTGTATATAGTTAAAATTGAGTTAGAAACAGTACTTCAGTTTAAATTGTTACACAATCTGTGTTAGTTGATTTATTGAACTATTCCGCATAGTTTTTACATACACTTTGTTGTTCAAGTTAAGATGTTCATTGTAAAAAGTTATAACTGTTCTATGTAAAACAAGCTCTGCATTGTTAATTGTTGTTAAATGTACACCGCAACTGATCGCTGGAAGATGCGGTATATAAATAAGTGTTAAATAAATAAATAAATAAAATGGCCTTATGACCTCCAGTATATCCACCCAGTGCTGGAAATTCCTTCTTTTTTACTCTATGCACATTTATATCTGCTTCCCAATTTCACTTCTCTTGATATCTAAAAACCCTTAAACCAAGCCACCTTCACAGAAGTCATGATATCTTAACAAAAACTTTACTAAGGACGGGTTCGAGAAGGTCTTAAAGAAAATAGTGAGGGCGTCACCACTGCCTAACCAAATACACTTAGCACATCCCTGCCGCTCTCATCCCGCCCCCTCAGTACAGTGGACCATCCTACTCTGCCAATTACGCTTACTGAAACTACCATTATCTGGTGTGGTCCTCGCGTTAAGTTTTGTTTCTCGTGCTCTGGACGATGCAGAAAGACCCGTGCTGGATCAATTTAACGTTCCTGACAACGCACACATTTTAACATGCGATGCAGGAAGGTTAGGGTACGCAAATGCTCACCACGGTAAGCCTACACATTCCAATGAGCTACCGCAGTGTTAAACTGGGAGAGCAAGCCAAACACACGCACACAAGAAGTCTACGCTAGTTTAGCTTGCCCTCCAGGCACCGGCGGCTAATTTGCATTTCTTTTACTATACTGCAAAGCAGAGGTTCTGCTACAAAAATGCTCGTAAGGGCCTATTGCTGGCTACAGGAAGCGCCAGTTTCCAGAGCTGCAAGAGGCGATCTCTGTCTCCTATTGTTGGGGGAATGGGGCGCCAGGGATTATTTTTTTTGTCGGCACAGCCCCAAAAGTGTTTTGATGCCATTGGGGGCTTTGCCCGATGCCTGATCATTTGGGGAGATGATGATCAAGGCATAGGGAAAGTGCCCGGTGCCATCAAAACACTGTCAGGGGCAGTGTTAGAGGTTTACTTCTACTCAGACCCTGGCTATGGCTGGTTGCAAAATCATCTATGCCTGTCTCTGCATCAGGTGTAGCTACGATTTGCATACCAGCCCAGCAGATTAAAATACATGTAAACACATTTAAATAAATACATATGGCGTTAATCGAGTGCTAGCTTTTCCCGCAGGCATTTACGTCTTATGATCTCCCCATGCAGGAAATAAACTGTGTTTAAACGTGGGGTAATGGGCTTGTAAAGCCCGCGCAAGCTTTCTGCATTGGCCTGACAACTTTAGCCCCCCTTTAACTAACTTCAGCCGTTTAACCTCCATCTCTGCCCACTATCAGTCTCCCCCCAATGTTTTGTCTTTGGCCTACCTTCTCTTTATACTCATGTATTCACTGGGCCTATTCATTTATTTTATTTTGTTTAACAGGTTTTTTTATACCGCTTTATCATTTCAGCCAAAGCGGTTTATTTACTTTATTATATTATATTTAACAACATTTCTATACCACTGTATTTACAAGTCACAGCAGTGTACAGGGAACAAGAACGTGCATAATTTTACATGGAACATGACTGATATCAGGTTAGACAATTTTAAACAAGAGAATGGATGTGTGAATCTTAACATTGGAAACGTAAAACTTGGCTATGTACATTAAACAGGGACATGGATAACTTGGATATTTTCTGAGGCAATGGAGGGTTAAGTGACTTGCCCAAGGCCACAAGGAGCACTAGTGGGAATCAAACCTTGGTCTCTTGGTTCCCAAGCCAGTGCTCGAACCATTAGGCTACTCCCCCATTCATCTTTGCTCACTCTGTCATGCAGATAAGAACCATCTCCATTCATCATGCTGCTATTTATTGTCCGGAATCTCAACAAAAACTGTTTTATGGCAGCTTGATGGCCTTACATTTTCTCAGTATCAAAGGAGCATTATCAGGAACTGTCCTACCTTCAGATTTCAGCCCAATACAGTCCCTTTGTTATCGTGCCTTTGGAAAGAAGGTTAGCAGGACTCAAGTGATCTCAGTTTCCTTCAGGACTCATCTTTGTACTCTCTACTAGAAGATATTCTGAAAACCAGACCGCTAGGGAGTACACCAGGACCGGCTTGAGAAACACTGATCTATCCTCTTCAGCTCTTTATGAATTATATAGCCAGATGCCAGTATCGCAACCCTCACCACATTTATGTATCTTTTCATTGGCTTCCCAACAAGTAGCACATCTTATATAGGATACTTCAATCTGACCAATAAGGCAATTCACAGCTTTGTTGCGCCTCACTCATACTCTCAGATTTGTCAATTATCCAATCTATTCTGTTACATTCCACAACCAATCACTACCCAAACCATGAACAGAGGACAATCTTCATTGAAAATATTCACTCTCTCATTTGCGTCTTGTCTCTCTTGGATCCCCTTCCATTTCTGCAAATATTCACCAGGTATTCAATGGACACTGCCCCTCGCCCAACATCTCCAGGTCTGCACGAAGCTTAAGAACTACCATCCCCAACCAACTCATCTGCACCCCTAACAACGGCCTCAATCCAGACACCGGTAACAGCTCACGAGTCAAAAAGCTAGGAGGTGCAATGAACATTTATCAATTACCTCGCTCTTCATTTGCCTTTTTTCCTCCATCCTCCATTACCGGATACTCCTTCACTGCCTTTTGTCCACTGCCCTCTCCCACCTTGGCCACTTCCATCATCTTCCTTCATTAGCCATTTACATCTCTATTATAATTTAATTTTGCTGATGCAATTGTACACCATACTTACACATGGAGCTAGGCACTAGAACCAAACGCCAGAAGAGCTTGTCAGATCAAGGGTTTGACAAGGTCCTAAAACAAACTGATTGATCTGAACATGGAGAGAAGAGCAAACAGCTAACAGAAGCACTACCGATGTACTGATATCAAGCACAGTCGTCTGCACTCCCTCTCAAGACGCTCTAGATACAGATTAATTCCTCCTCCATCAGTTCTACAAACCGGTCTTCTCACATCCAGACTCCTCTAGCATCTGCACTCTCCCATTTCCACTGCTGAATAAATTTGGTAGTGTATTTCATGCAAAGACTTCTGGAGAAGAGGTAAAAGTAATATAATCTAGGAATAACCGAAGAGTTTTCCTGACCCAGAGAGCTTATTACCAAATCTGGAACAGGACAGAAAATTCAAACAGCACTTAAGGCAAACTGGGGGAGAGGGGGACGACAAATCATTTCCTGTCATGATTTTCCTTTAAACAGACCATTAACACCAATGTATTACCATTACATGTTTATGGAGCCTTAATAAAAATGCAGAGTGCTGTCAACAGCTCCTGTGTGGGAAATTAGTCAATGAAGCACCTATAATGAGGGTCATAAACACCTCCAGAAACTGCAGTCAAAGGATCTTCTGAAAGCAAAATTTACAGGAACTTATTCCAAGAGAAATGCATTGAGAAATGAATGGGGGATGAAAATTTAAAAAGACAGAAATGAAGAAATTTATGGGCAGCAATATCCCCAACATCCTTAAGCACCCAAAGTTTTTCTTGTTCAGTTGTGCTTAATGGAATAATGTGCGACCTTAAATGTTATGCCACTACCGAGCGCCACACAAAGGTCTTGAATGCACCACAATCTTTCCCTGCAATGCCCTCCAAATTCTCAGACCCCCATCCCCAAACACAGCACATTCAGTCATTGCACTTCCGTTCTGATCTGCAGCCCCCATCATACTATTCCAGTACCCAAGATCTATGCGAGCTGAAGGAGTGATTAACCTTGGGAGAGGTGGGGGGTGGGATAAAAGAGGGACAAGGAAGCATAAGCTGGAGTTCCCCCCCCCCCCCAAAAGGCTGAAAAATAATATAGGAGGAAGGAGGGGAAACAACAACAAAAAAAAAAAAAAAAGGAAGACAGACCTCATCATGTGTACCCGTTGACTTTGAGGTCACCAGCACTACCGTATGGACCATTGCAACTAATGGCCTGCTGGCACACAAGAAAAAGTGACATATGGCAGAGTAAGAAGGGGAAGGGCTAATATGGCACTGGGGGCAGTTGTGTCTACTGGGCTGTTAACCTCATAAAGGACAGACCAGGATTGTGCAGCAGCCCCTGCAATTCCAGTACTAAGACCCCCACACAAAAAACTGTCGGTGCCCTTTGTTCCTGTCCTGACACTTCAAATACACAGTTCTGCCTCTTCCATAAACGGCAACTGTGGGTAAGAAAGAGGGAAACCGGGATAAGGAATGCAAACTAGGAGAAAAGCTCTACTTGCAAGAGATTGATCAGGTAATTATCAGAAGAAGAAACAAGCTAATCACCTCAGATGGAAGGCATCCATCAAACACTCCCCAGCCTTCTCAAACATGTGCCAACCGGCTTTCAAATAACATTCTGCTTTCTCCCACTGTGCCATATGTGACTTGTGAGCTGTACTTGCAGCTCACCTACTGCTGGAGGAAGGCGGCACGCACTCCCCACGTCTCACTGTGCCTCCCAGGATCTCAAATTAGAGTGTCATTCTCCACAGGGATGGTAGGGGCAGAGGAGGGAGAACTCAGACAGCTCAGCAAGACGATCAATCATGCACAAGAGAATGAGCGTGTCTGCTCTCTGTTATCATGGGCTTGAGTGGCTGATTGTTATTGACCCAGTCAAGACAAGCCTTCTGCAGACCCCTCCTCTCCTGCAATGACCTAGGTCCACAGATCAAGAGAGCTCCCTTCCTCCCCTCCCTCCACAGCAAAAAAAAAACGAAAAAAAACGAAAAAAAAAAAAAACAAATCACGAAACCCTCCTCCCTAAAGAGAATAGAGAAACGATTTGAACAAATATCATACATTGAGGTTTAAGCTGGATTTTAATACACGCTACAATTCCCTTTGGTGTGCCCCTAGGTATTTATTAATAGCCACAGCTACACAATGAGGTTTTGTTGCCACAGGGGTTCCCTTCCTCAGAGCCATGGTTCCAAGATCTTGAAGAACCTCTAGATAATTGTTAACTTAGGTCCAATCCAAAAGGTTCTGAACCCAGTCCTCGGAACACACCCAACTAGTCAGGTTGTCATGACCATGCATGAGCTAGACGTGCATTTAAAAGGAGGGAATGCATGCAAATCTCTTATGCGTATCCATGGAGAACATCCTGAAGATCAGATTGGCTAGGTATGTCCTGAGGACTAAACTTGGGAGGCTTTTGTGAAATACTCTGCAAAATTGCTAACGTCGACTTTGTCTTGGTGGAGGAATAGATATCCATCTATGTAAATTGATGTAGATATCTCTATAGATACATCTATCAGACTGTTGAGAGAAAAAAAATAAGCAAAACATTACCACGTTCCTTGCCATTTCGGCAGCTCATGCCCAGTAACGCGGGGGTGGGGGCGGGGGAAGAGACAAAACACGATGTGCCGTCCCAACAAGGGAATGAGACAAGGGCTAGAACACTGGTTCCCAAATCTGTCCTGGGGGCTCCCCAGACAGTTGGTTTTCAGGATATCCACAATGAATATGCATGAGAGATGTGCCTGAAAACCCAACTGGCTGGGGAACCCCCAGGACAGGTTTGGGAACCACTGGAATAGAGAGATACATAATAGGGTTAAGAAACCCAGATCCTGTGCTGATGCCAAGGCATCCTCTAAATGGAGGTGCGGGGGGGCAATACTTTCACCCCATCCTCCCAAAATGGTAAGAAAGCCTTCAAAGAGCTAGTACCCTAAAGCAGTGGTCCCCAACCCAGTCCTATGGGGCCCACCGGCCAGTCAGGTTTTCGGGATATCCCTAATGACTATGCATGAGATATATATGCATTAGAGATATCCTGCCAACCTGACTGGTTTGTGGCCCTCCAGGGCTGGATTTGGAGACCCCTGCCTTACACCTCTGTCATTTAAGATTGTGAGTGGGCAAGGTACAGATGTCCTAGACATCGAAAGGGTATATAGAATGTGTCACATTCCTCCTCGATTCTCACCACCACCAAAAAGTTGTCTAATAGACAATTTTTTGGTGGTGGTGAGAAGTGAGGAGGACTGTGACAAATTCTATCTAACCTTTTTGATGTCTTGGACATCTGCACCTTGCCCACTCACAATCTTAAATGACGGAGGTGTAAGGCAGGGGTCTCCAAATCCAGCCCTAGAGGGCCACAAACCAGTCAGGTTGGCAGGATATCTCTAATGCATATATATCTCATGCATAGTCATTAGGGATATCCCGAAAACCTGACTGGCTGGTGGGCCCCATAGGACTGGGTTGGGGACCACTGCCCTAAAGCAATGCTACTCAACTCAATCCTCAAGGCACACCCTGCCAGTTGGCTTTTCAGGATTCCCACGATGAATATGGATATGAGAGATTTGTATGCACTGCCTCCACTATATGCAAATCTGTCTCACGTATATTCATTGCAGATATCCTTAAAATCTAAATAGCTGGGTGTGACCCAAGGACTGTGTTGAGAAACACTGCCCTAAAAAGAGTCTGAGATCCAGGGTTCGGTTAGTATGGTACAGGAGCGGAGAGAAATCTATGCTGGACAAGATGAACGATTTCTGGGTTAAAGAAACAGACACACCAGAATGAATGTAACCAGATACATGACCACTTAGGATGGAGCTTTTGCTCTTGGGCTGCTCGCTCTGCCACAGAGTCCTGTGTGAGAGGGGGAATCACCAGTGGGGGCGAGTGTCAGCAGGCACTGTAACCAGCTACCCCTTCCATCACGGTGACATCAGTCCCAGGGCACTACATCACCTGGCCCAGAGGTCCTCAGGACCATGGTCTGAAGGGGCATGTATAAAGGGGCAAGCCACACCCCTTTGGCATACCGCCAGCATTATCAGCTGGGTGATTACCTGTACTGGACTGGCACCGGAGACTCAAGTACTGCTTTTGTCTAATTTTAGTTGGATGTCATGGAAAAGCAGAAGGCTAAGACTGGCTCTAAAACTGATGTGGTGACCCAGACTTCAGCTTGAACTGTGGGTTCTTTGGATAAACTTTGTTGTTGTTCAGGATAGTCAGTCACCCTCTCAGCCTGGCAGATCGGAACCCTCCACCGTTTCGACACCCTCAGTTGTCTTCTACAGTGACTGGGAGATCCAACTCTTAACATCATCCTTCAAGCCAGGGCCTGTTCCGGCTCCTATTTTGCAGACGTGTCAGAATCTGGTTGAACCCACACAGGATATTACTTTAAAGGATCGATCTCTGGTTGGAGATTACCAAGATTGATGCCAAGTTCTCCAATACTGTGGTGTCCTTGTGTAAATTTTCACAGGAGACATTGCATAAGTTTAACACTAGAAGCCCCAAAGTGCGTCAATTGACACAAATGCATCTTCGAAGGTTTATACCAGCGCCACTGCTAGAACCATGTCAGTTATGTAATGATGTCACATACTGCACGTAGTAAACAAATAAGTAACTTCAAATTAATTCACATCTGCATTTCATGCTCAACGCAGTCGTCGTGATAATGCATCAATTGACGCACTTTGGGATTTCTACGTAAAATGCCTTTTTGGGGCTTCTAGTGGAACTTGACTCTAGATTTGGGGTGGTTGAAGATTCTTTGGTCAAAATGGATGACCAGCTTCAGTTAGTACAGCAGGTCAACGTTTCGGCAATTAAGAATTCCCTAGTTGTACATCATAAGTTAGAAACCTTGGAAAATATGTCCAGGCCTTATAAAATGTACTTTTGTTTCCTTAACTGTCCTATTACCCATTTGCTATCACCTGAAATATTGCTAAAAAGATACTTTAAAGAAGTTTTGTTGCTTACTGTTTCTGTTTCCATCCAAAAATATTATTTACCTTCTAAGTTGTGGTCAGGACTCCTGGGTGTGGAGGATATGGATGTTTTGATGCCAAATGTTAGTTAAGATCTGACTAACTTTTTGGAAGATTCCTCAGATATTATCTTTAAAAGAGCCACATTAATTTTATCTATAAATAGAAACAAAAGATACTAACAGAGTACTAAAACTGTTCTTTAAACATAAAGGCCAGGTGTTTTGTGGGCAGAAGCTGAATGTGTTACCAAATGTTTCACGGGACACTCAGCTTAGGAGGAAACAGTTTTTTGGCTCCAAAATCTAGGGCGTTTCAGATTGGTGCAATTTTTTTTTTTTGCGATTCTCATGTGAATGTATCAAAAAAGTAATATGAATTCCCACATAATGTGACCACACATCTCGGTAAGAAGTTTTTTTGTTAAATAAGTCACAGGAGGTAGGGTCCAAGTAAAATTATGTAGCCTATTGGATTTTAGGTGGTCTCCCCTATTGACCCCCTTTACTTAAGGACATAAGATATGCCATGCTGGATCAGACCAACGTCCATTAAAACCAGTATCCTGTTTCCAACAGTGGCCAATCCAGGTCACAAGTACCTAGCAGTTTCCCCAAAAGACACAGGTTCCACAATGCTTGTATTGGGGCAAGCAGTGGATATTCTGGGTCCCCTTTAATAATGGTTTATGGACCTTTTCTCCAGGAACTTGTCCAATACTTTTTTAAACCCAGCTACATTAACAGCTTTTACTACTCTGTCACGCCCTTAGCCCCTTACAGACAGTATGGAAGGGCGTACTTGTCATAGGAGAGATTCACCATTTAGCCTTTACCTGACTGGCTGCCTTGTAATGCCTCATGGGAAATGTAGTCCAGTCAGAAGGTACTTGGCTTCAGGTAAAAACACACATTTGTAGTTGGCTTGAGTGGTAAGGCTTTGACAGAAAATTTATTTATTTATGGGGTAACACAAAGTTCACAAAACAACACCTTTGGATTGCTTCTCCAGGATTCTTTCAGAAATACATCAGGATATAACTGAACTCAAAACAAAACAGCTTATAATGTTCTTCAGCATAAAGAAAGGTCCTTTCAACAGCCAATGCTATCAGATATGGCTAGCAGTGCTGTTTTAAAACAAACAGAAACAGCTTTTCCTAAAGCAGGTTTCTTTTCTCTCAGTCCAGAACACTTCCCGGCTGTTTGTCTCCTTAAGCACAGTGAAAACGTTCAACAAGTTAAACTCTTCATAGGCAAACAATTCTCTAGGCAAGGTTTTTAGGAATAGTGAAAACAAAATCAAAGCTTTTCTTACTTTCACCGTCAGCACGGCTTCAGGCTGTGCACTGCACTGCACTGGCTAGCAGCTGTTTAACAAGTTTCAATTAGACAGCTGCAGTTTGCTCAGCAAAGGTATTTCTCCTTTAATACAGGACCTTCACAAGTTATCTACAGGCTCTCAGGGATACCGGACTCTGGAGGTTTTCCTTACGGTTGACTCCCTTCCAAACCCTCCGTATTTGAAGACTGGCATAAAGAGCAATCCATGTACGAGTCTTCTTCTACAGCTAGGTCTTGTTCACCCAGTTGCATAGGCTCTACCTTCATGTCTGGCTCAGAGGGCTTGGCTGACTGCTTCCCGTTAGGGCAAAAGCTGTCTCTTGCAACTCTGTAGTGCTCCAAATTAGACAAGCTTCTAATGCTCCTACCTGGGTCAAGGCTTGTATCAGCTTCTCCTCTCTCATGCTCTGGCCACCATTCACCTGAGCTTCCTCGTCCTGTCCTCCAACTTGTGTTCCTGGTTCCTGCTGTTCCAGCTCCATTCCTCTACGAGTAAGCATTCCTACTCCTCTCTCTCTCTCTCGATAATCTGACCTAGACTTAAACCTCTCAGGCTCCAGCCCCACCCCTTCTCCTCTCAGGTGTAGGAGATCAAACTGCCTCGTGGCAGCTGAGTAATTGGGGAATTCAGTGACGTAAGGGTTCCTTACCCTGGGCCTGCATTCCCTCTCCTTTTCTCCACTAGGGGCATTCTGCAACCTATTGCAGCTAGGAAATACCTGCTTTCTAGGTGTAAATGGAGTTTTGTGTCTCTGACCTTGTAAAATAGGTCCTTTGATAAGGGTGAATTCCTTCTCTTTATCCCTGTTTCCTAGGTCCTGATAAGCTTCCTTATCACAACTCCCTCCAGTAACAAATTCCAGAGTTTGATTACATATTGAGTGAAAAACTATTTTCTCTTATTAGTCTTAAATAGGTTAGATAATAGCTTCAATATTTCTGAATATTATATTTCTTCTAATTAATCGGTGTCCTCCAATGTGGGCTGTAAATTGCATTGTGTATTAGCTAATTACTTTTTGCTGTAGTTTTTGGGTTTGGATAAGCAATGTGTTCTTGATTTTATTGTGTTTTTTTTGTATGTTGCAAAAAGGTTTAATAAAATCAGGTCTCGGTCTTGTTCTGAAACACATCACTGTCCTACAAATTGGCCTCCCCAGGAGCTGATATTTACAGCATTGGATATGTAAATGCCAATGCAGCCATCCATGGCATGAGCACCGGCCCAACCATTAGGCAAACTAGGCAGTCACCTAGGTAGGCAACGTCTTGAAGGGGCAGCATAAAGCAGGGCTTTCAAAGTAAATAATAGATTCCGACAGCTAGGAGAGGTGTAAGGCTTAATGTCTGCCAAGGGTGCCAACACCTTGAACAAACTATGGAGCCAACCCTGCAAGGCATTTAAATTCTCCAGATATTAAGTGGCACCGTCTGGAGAGTGCCTTCTGCTGCTGAACAACCGGACTGCACAGCCGTGATTTGAATAAACTATGCCATTATTCAGCTAGGGGACAAGTTTATCTGTATAGCAGCTGAAAATCATCTGGATAGCAACTTAGGAACAGCTTTTTCAGCCGCCTTGGCTATCTAGATAACTTATCTGGATAGTGGTTGAAAATTGTCACCATCTGTATAATTGCAGCAATTATCCAGATAGTGGCTCGCTGCACACAAGGACTGTCCAGCACCCTCCGGATAGTGAAGAGGTAGTCTGTGGATATATTTCATGCAGGGCCGGCCCATCCACTAGATATCCAATTCCAAACAAGTAGCTTCTAAAACTGGCCAAAGAGTAGAAAACCAGCTATGCAGTGTCAGCCCAAACAGCTTCAAGAGTGCGTAGTGCTGGTTTCACAGGAGTGCCGGATCACCATGGGGAGGAAGAAAGAACCCAGGGTTGTTCCTGCCAGCAAAAGGATGTAACTTGCATTGATCCTTTCCTGCAGCTCTCAAGCCTATACCTAATGTACAACCACTCACCAGTATCAACCTGCCCTCAGACTCCACAAGCGGTATGATCAAGCAACATTGCCGATGTAGCCTTCCCCACCCCAAGGGCAAATCTGTCAG
The DNA here is from genome assembly GCA_033557465.1 of Ichthyophis bannanicus. Classification (NCBI taxonomy): domain Eukaryota; kingdom Metazoa; phylum Chordata; class Amphibia; order Gymnophiona; family Ichthyophiidae; genus Ichthyophis; species Ichthyophis bannanicus. The sequence continues at coordinate 32,875,782 of CM066039.1, forward strand.
CACAATTTCCAACACATCGACTGAAATTAGGGTCTTCATCTTCCTGGCCCAAGAGGCAGTCCATCTTTGGGGCTCAGCACAACACCGAAAGCTGGCCTCTAGACCAAACACCAGCTCCTTTTCCTAAGGACTATGCAACTACAAAATGTCTTCCTCAAGGCTCGCCGAGAAGGTAAGGGCTCCGAGGGCTAACATTTTAGATTTCTGTTTAAATTATTGCAAGCTGAAAGGCAAAACTTCAATAGTGGAAAATTTAAAAAAGCCAAGACACAGAGCTCGGGGACACCACGGTTAGTTAGCACCATCTTGAAAGTCTCTCTGGTGCTCTTCCCCTGAATTGTTCCAACACCGTAACTGAAAATAGTTTCAGATTTCTTTAATTGCAGCTTCATTTCCAGCAGAACAGAAGCAGATTGTTTAAAAAGCATACCAGAGAGCTTTGATGACAATGACAATCGGGGGATTTCTATTTTTAAGTGAATTTAATGTCTGTGACAGTTGATAGATTGACAGCCACAGACGCCAATGTGTTCAGTTTACTACATAACAGAGTACAAGCAAACTTCCTTCACACACACACAACTCCACTACAGGGCAGGAACCCGAGTCAGACCTTCCATCCCCCAAGCCCCATGACACCTACTGCCTGGAACTAGCAGACTGGTATACCTTCCCCCCCCTCCCCCCCGCCAAGAGGAAAGGGGGTGGGGGGGGGGCATGAAATAAAAGGAGAACTCTTCAGGTAGTTGCAAATGAAGATCTCCAGTGCCATAACCCAATAGAGGTTGATTCCGATTGACCTGGAAGCCCAGGAGGAGTATGAAGAAACCCAGTCCTCTGTCTGCCTGGATCCATGCGTTTGTGTGATCCACAATGTCAGGGTCCTGTGAGTTTCCGTGTTGCTGGGGGAAATGCACAATAGCAACCCAGACCCAAGGAGGTAGACCAGAGTTACACTGCTATTTCTAAACCAGGATTCTGTCTAGCAATTCATTCCCTTCATGCATATTTGACGTCTCTTATTTGTTTCCCTCGTCTATTCTAGTTGATATAAAAAGTCTGTGGTTTAATGTGTTATTGTTTATTGAATCAACGGAGACCTAAAAAGCATACTTTCTCTAAAAATGTTTGGATTTTGTATGTTAAGATGAGAGGTGAGCATAATTTTGTATATTTCCTGTAATTACAGCACTTGTTATTCATGCAGATTTACTCTGCTATACCATTAGTATTTGTGTGTGTTCCTTTTGAATATTTAGCACCAATGTTTGTAAGCATGTTATTTACTTCTTCAAAAAAATGTAATTATAAAAACAAATGAAAACTAAGTAAAATGTAATGAACATATAGATTTCACTTAATATTTACCACCTAAATTTACTATGGTCTCTCAAGTAAAAATACTAAGAATGAAAACTGGTTACCAAGAGGCAAGACTGGTCACCCAGAAGGAGGGCTTCTGCAGTAACCATGAGGATGGAAGGCTACAACTTTAGAAAAATAGCAAAGAAACTTGGCAGTGGAGTAACAGCCTCTGGTGTTCAGAAGCTGTGCAACGGCTTTAAGATGACTGGAACAATTACAAACAAACAGGGAAAGGGCTGAAAAAAGTCACCACCTACAATTGACAGGGGAACAACAAGACCGGCTCTAGGGAACAGAAGAATTACTGCAAATGAAATAAAAACATTTTCTCCAATAGCGGCGTCAGTGTCAAACAGAACTGTTCATTGTAGACTAGTCGAGAATGATCTGAAAAGCCAGAAGACAAAGGAAAAAGCTATTTCCAAATCTAGTTCAAAGAAGGAAAAGGCTCGACTGGGCCAAAGAACACTTGAGTTGGTCAACAGAAGCTTGGAAAAGTTATTTGGAGCGATGAGACAAAGATTTCGATTTTTGGGAGTGATGGTATCCAGTATGTGCGAAGACCACCTGGAGTAGACCTCATCCCAGAATGCCTCAATACCACTGTTAAGCATCCCTTAAGTGTCATGATATGGGGATGCATGTCTTGGCAAGATATAGGTAGAATTCAGTGCGAAACAATACATTGCAGACATCCTCAAACCCAAAATGCTGCCTTCTGCTTCTGACATATTTCGGGTCTGATGTGGACTTGAAATTTTAACAGGATGGAGCACGATGTCACACAGCAGCCATCTGCAAGAAGTGGTTTGCTGACCATGTGGAAATTGTTGTCATGGCCTGACTTCAATCCAATTGAAAATGTTTGGTCCAGACTGAAAACTGCTGTGGTATCAAAGCATCAGGGCAACAAACGGGAACTGATTGAGATCATCATCAGTTCCTGGTTCCATATAATCAAAAAGGAGGATCTCGAGAAACTTGTTGAATCAATGCCCAGAAGATGCCAAGTCATCATTGATGCCAAAGGGTTTCCAACATGTTATTTTATTTAACAGGTTTTGTATACCACTATCATTTTAGTCAAAGTGGTTTACATTGTAACTTAAATTTGGTAATGTACATTAAATAGGGACATTGATAACTTGGATTCTTCTGAGGCAATGGAGGGTTAAGTGACTTGCCCAAGGCCACAAGGAGTGCTAGTGGGAATCGAACCCTGGTCTACTGGTTCCCAAGCCAGTGCTCTAACCACTCCTTTAATAATGTAAAACGATTGTGATTTAATACTACCCCATAGTGATATACCTCTGACACTGTATCAAGGTTGTTTTTTTTTAACAAAATAAGACTTCAATTGATGCATTTTTTTTCATATAGTCTCTGAACCTATATTGTATAGAAACATAGAAATATGACGACAGAAAAAAACCACATGGCCTATCTAGTCTGCCCTTCCATATCAACAACTACAGCAGTCCTCTTTTTACCTTTAGAGATCCTCTTTGTTTGTCCCATGCTTTTCTGAATTCAGTTACTGTCCTCATCTCTACCACCTCCACTGGGAGACTATTCCACGGATCCACTACTCTTTCCGTAAAGAAATATTTCCACATATCACTCCTGAATCTATCTCCCTTCACTCTCATCCCATGTCCCCTCGTAGCAGAACTTGCTTTCAACTGAAAGAGGCTCTCTCCCTGAACATTTATGCCATGGAGGTATTTAAACATCTCAATCATATTGCCTCTATCCCGCCTTTCCTCTAAGGTGTACATATTAAGATCCTTAAGTCTGTCCTCATATGCGTTATTATTTTAGTAGCCACCCTCTGCACTGACTCCATCCTGTTCACATCCTTTTGAAGGTGCGGTCTCCAGAATTGCACACTATACTCCAAATGAGGTCGCACCAAAGACTTATACAGAGGCATTATCACCTCCTTTTTTCTGCTAGCCACTCCTCTCCATATGCACCCAAGCATCCTTATAGCTTTTGCTGTCGCCTTTCCTACCTGTTTAGATACTTTAAGATCAGACACAACCTCGTCTAGGTCCCACTCTTCTTTAGTGGACCAAAGTACTTCACCCCCCTATACAATATTGTTCCCTTGGATTGCTGCAGCCCAAATGCATGACCTTACTTTTTTAACATTAAATCCCAGCTGCCAAATTCTAGACCATTCTCCAAGGTTAGCTAGATCCCTCCTCATGTTATCTACACCTTCCTGGGTGTCTACTCTATTGCAGATTTTTATATCATCCGCAAAGAGGCAAAACTTACCCGCTATATCACTAACAAAGATGTAAAAAGAAATCGGACCAAGGACAGATCCCTGGGGCACATCACTGGAAACATCCTTCTCCTCAGAGTGAACGCCATTTACCTGTACTCTTTGTCGCCTCCCACTCAACCAATTTCTAACTCAAGCAGTAACTTTAGGGTCCATCCCTAGAGTGTTCAGTTTGTTTATAAATCGCCTGTGAGGAACAGTGTCAAAGGCTTTACTGAAATCTAAATACACCACATAAAACATTTGAACAACTGAGCACATATTGTTAGATGTGAACTAAATGCCAAGGTGTATTCACATTTTGGCCACTACTGTAAAGTGCACGAGTCCCTTCCCCAAAGCGCTTACAACCTAGTAGCCTCATTTACTAACCTGCATGAATATGTTCACACTCATTAACGAGAATTAACAGATTTTGCACAAGCTCTAGTATTCTCATTGAGAGCTATTTTCTAAAGCACATAATGCATATTAACATATTAAAACAGGTTGCTAAATAAGTCCCTACGGGTATGCTTGAAGCAACAGAAGTAAAAAGTGACCTGTTCAAGGTCATAATGAGCACCTGTGGCAAAGATGGAATTTGAACCCATGTCTTCTGGCACCCACTGCATTATTCCGATCCCCCTAGGACACCCACATCTCCCCAGTGATATGTTTAATGAGAATTATCCCACCTGCCTTTTAAATCAATCATCTTATTTATTTGCACAAAACATATGCGGATACCAATCTATGCAGGGACTGCTGTTCTGTTTTGTCTGCACCTACGTGCTTAGAAGATATTTTATCTAATACAACTATTCTGGGCACTGCTTCTCAGTAACACTGTGCTTTATTTATCTAAAACATCTCAAACTATAAATGTCTTTAGTGCAAGGCATCATCACTGCCATCAGCAGTAACAGGTTGGTAGCTCTGTCCTATAACATAAGGCATTTTACAGAGCGGGTGGCTTGTCTGTTCTGTGAAACTTAAAAGGCCCCCCCAGGACACCTTCCCCAAAGCAGGAAATCAAATCACGATTGTTTCACAACCCCGGATTTTATAACTTGGCATGTGCTGAAATTACCTCCATAGATTTAACGTGATCAGTTCTATTCCGTTGTAAATATCCATTAATAAATCAGCTCTACAATGCTTTCAATGAGAGAAAAGCCCTACAAATCCATCTTAATGGAAAGATCTATAATTTCGTAATGACCATCATTATCCCGAGGTCTGGAAGCTGCAAGAGTTCCCCCGTCAGTACCGCCGCAGTCTTTCTGTGTTCATATACTGGAATCTCAGAGGTGCACTGTGGGCTCAGAAACAGTAGCTTGTCTAACTCAAGATAATTGGAAGACACCATCTGCTATGCTACATTCTAGGAGCTTCTTTTTCCCTTCCTGTTGCCTTAACCAGCCCCTCAGACTGTGTCCATAGATGTAAATAAGCACTATGGGGGAGGGGGGGATTATTGAGCAGCTAGCTATTGCCACAGAAAACTGAACCTACATAAATCAATGCCGGTGTCATATCCGGCCACCGGCATTTTTTATATTAGTATTTAGCTCATGCCTTTCCAGTGGTAGCTCAAGGCAAGTTACAAACAGATACAGTAGGTATTTCCCTTACGATGTAAGTTTGTACGTGAGGCAATGGAGGGTTAAGTGACTTACCCAAAGCCACAAGGAATGCAAGTGGGATTTGAACCCTGGTCTTTAGATCCCAGGCTGCTGCCCTAACCACTAGACTACTCCTCCAGTCCACTGACTGAGTCAGCAGGAATTCGATTTTACAATCTGTCAGCGGCAATATTCAGCTGTTGGCTGGATGGCAAAAGCAGCCAAAGTTAAGAATCCTTGTGTGCCGAATATCCCAGTGAGCTGCATTTAGGGGGTTTGTATGTTGAGATTAGCTTCAAGCCTCCCCATCACACCCTACTTCCTTTGCATTCCTTAGTCCAAAAAACAGCCAATAAAGAGGCATATCAATCCTATTTGCCTACAGCCCACAACTCTTCTGTTCACCTAGAACTTTCTCTCAGCATCCACAAGAGTGCAACACGACATCTAAAAAGTTCTGACTCTTTCAATGAAGTCCTTCTATGATGATCTGATCAGATTACAACCAGGCACGTAACATGTAAGTCTATCCTGTAAGCATTCAGCTCCTAACCCACACAAGATTTAAAAGCTATACATACAATTTTTCAAAATTTTATACGATAAAAAGTCAGTGATATGCTTTTAATATTAGGCTCGTGCATTCCTGCCGCCACGCATGTAGCTGCGGTCTAGTCTTCTTTCAGCCCACCCTACTGTACACTTCTAATACCCAATGTCCTTCGCCATCTTGGTCAACAAGAATTCACGCCCCAGTTCAGAAAAACATGGCTGCCAGACAGAAAAACTACAAGCACCGTGCTAATACTCAAGTTGCAATTGGATCCTCAAAATTATTTTTTTAAAAATATTTCCGGTTAATTCAAACAAAATCAAGAGTGAAAGGATTAGCAAACACTACTCGCCAAAAGACCTTGGGTACACTGCATTCAAACTGACCAAATGGAGAAAAGGTTTCATTGGAAGTAACAGGGCCTATTACACACCTTCCCAGTCCCCTGATGTTTGCAGAAATCTCTGGCATTTGAGTCCTAAGTCTTCTGGATTCTTCAACAAGTCTAGATCAGTGATGCTCAAACTTCTCCTTGGATCCAACCCATTTCCCTAGTCAATCTGGTCTTCAGGCTATCCCTATTGGATATGCATGTCAGGAGTGGAGTAGCCGCCTCATGGTTAGAGCACTGGCTTGGGAACCAAGAGATTGGGTTTGATTCCCACTAGCACTCCTTGTGGCCTTGGACAAGTCGCTTAACTCACCATTACCTCAGAAATTTCCAAGTTATCAATGTCCCTGTTCAATGTACATTTACAAGTTTAAGTTACAATGTAAACCGCTTTGACTAAAATGATACAGCAGTATAAAAAAACTTTTTAAAAAACCCTGTTAAAAACAGGTCAGATTTTTGCATTCATACGATACCCACTATATGCAAACACAAGGATACAAGGAACGATTTGAGCACCTCTGCTGCAGGTGGTGACCAGGAATCCTTCTCATTCATTTGACATTCCCAAACATGACAAGCCTGGTCACCATGAGCCTTGGGACATCATGTGTTCGGGTTGCTTAAGAGCACACATGGTTCCCTCGCTCTCTCAGGAGCTCCTCAAATTGGTACCAGGAAAGCAACTAGAAGTTTTCAATGCATCCCAAACACTCCAAATTAGGAATGAAATACTTTTTACAAAAAACAAAATTTTGTTCCAAGGATGCATACTTCCAAAAGAGAAGCTGTTGAACTTCCCACTTTCGGAGGCAGTTAAGTTGAAATATCCTTTAGAAATTAAATTTTAATGACATGATTTCTTTGCATAAGACAGAACATGATTTTCAGGTAGATTATTACAATGTTATCAGTGAACCGTATGAGGAAAGCATAAAACAGCTCACAGATAATGAGTTAGCAGCCTATGCTAACTAGCCCAATGTTACAGCAAGATGATTTTCCCCCTTGTATGCTTAATGGGAGCACAGTTACTACATGTGCCTATTTAGAGGCAAAAAGAGCAGAATTTAGGTGAGGACCTAGCCCATTACTGGTCCACTATTAGTGGTTAAGGCAGCTGGCCCAGATGACTCACCATGAAGCCTGAAACCATGGTAATCTGCTCAGACAACAGAATGTGCGTAGGCTTGTAGCACGATACAGATAAGTATTTATTTTATTTTTATTTACATTCTCTTATATACCGCGCTATTCTGCATCAGTGCGGTTTACATTGAACAACTGAAATTACATTGAACAGGGCATTATAACTTGGAGATAACTATTTTACAGGGAACATGGGCTATGGAGGGTTAAGTGGCTTACCCAAGACCACAAGGAGCACCTGTGGGACTAGAAACCCCAGTCCTTCCGGCCCAAGGTTGCTGTCCTTTAGTGGGATTTGAACCCCCGACCTTCTGGCCTGAAGTACCTTGCCTCAACCACTAGGCCACTCCTCCTGGTAGTAGAAAGGCTGCATGGTCTTCATCTGCCAATCTAGTTTGTCCATCCTCGTTAACTGCTCCGTTCTGCAATCCCTTCCTCTACCACCCTGCTTCTTCCATGCTTGTATTCAGCTACTGTCATCTTCATCACCTCCACTAAGCGGCTGTTCCAGTCACCCAATACCTTTTCTGTAAAGGAGTATTTTCATAGATTACTCCCAACTCCACCCCTCTCATCTTCATCCTATAACCCCCTTTTCAGTTAAAGGGGCTCATTTATAATGGAGACCTTTTAAATATACCTTAGACATATCTCCTCTATCACGCCTTTCCTTCAGAACATAAAAGTGTTGAGATCTGAATTCTCTCCCTATATGCTTTATGATGAGAAAAAAAAAGTGCTACCATTTTAATAGGCACACACTGGACTCCATCCAGTTTTGAAAGTTTAGTCCCCAGAATTATACAGACACACCATCGCCTCCTTTCTCCTACTGATCATTCCATTCCCTAGGCACCTAAGGTGATGGTATAAGCCACTTTTTATATGCGCAGAACTTCACCATCTACACTGGACCACAAAATCCCAAGGGAGTGGTACAAACCTACGGCCCTCCATTCTGGTACATTATGTCTTAGCCTGAGGAACACAGTCTAGCGTTTGCAAGCTTCACTAGTGAGAAGTCAGTCTGTAAGGCCAACCTGCCACTAAAGGTGTCTTAATGCATCTTAGAGGGTCCTTTTAAAAGGTTTAGTCATGATTTTGACATCCATGTGCGCCTCCTCAGATATCCCAATCACAGAGACGTCTCCACAGCCATTCCACAAATGACATTCGTAGACGTTTCTGGTGTGGGGACATCTAAGTAGGCAAGAGGGTGTGGCGGAGGTGTGTCCGAGGAGGAGCAATGAACTTGCACATCCCTGTTCGATCTCAGAAATGACAGATGTCTACAGGCACATCCACGATTATACCTGCTCCAGGCACGAATAGGCATCAGGAAAGTGCTTGTTTGCACCTTAAAACATCCAGAGTGTATAGAAACAATGGAGAATTAAGTGAGTAGCTTTAGATCACAAAGGCCCACACTTGGATCTGAACCCTGGCAACCCTGCTCTTAAGCCATTACTCTAACCATTATGCTATTAGACATCTTGGTTCTGAACTGCTATCCTGGGGACGTCTATATAGATATCTGATAAACATCCACATTAGGCATGTCCACATGTCCAGAATCATTCCTGAACTTGCACCTGCCTGCTTCCCCTCCCCCCCCCCCACACACATTCTGCCTTTGACATCCCAGATTGCACTCAGATGCCCCATTCCGAAATGTATCTCTCCTGCTATTCCCAAAGTAAGGATGATGATAGGAGTCAATCAATGGGTGAAGGAGGAGGAGAGAGATAAAGACCAGGTATTTTCTGCTACAATAAGAGAGATCCTGCAGTCACTGTAGATGGGGAAGGAAACCCATTTCGGACTCTTGCAACCTAAGTACCCGTTACATATATTTTGAAATGTTCTTCTGCTGCAGTCAGCTTTATGTGTACAACTCCTTATAATTACAGAGGTCTGTGGAAGGAGTCCTCATGGAGGAGTATCAAAACACCTTAATAAAGTACAGCACAACTCCATGAAACTCTGGTTAAGTAGCAAGACAAGCAGAGGGAAGAATATGCGGCCAAGCATGTTAAAACAGCCATTGGCTACTGGATGTTTACTGCACTGCCCATGAAGTTTTGTAGTTAGATGTCCACCTACTAATAGTGTGATAAGGAAGCTTATCAGGACCTAGAAGAGAGGGGTAAAAAGAAAGAATTTACCTTAAAAGGGACCCATTTTAAAAGGTCCAGGACTTAAAACTCCATTTGCTCCTAGAAAGCCAGTAATTTCTGGCTACAATGAGGAACGGAGTGCTCCTAGTGGTAGAAAGGATAGGGAATACAGGCCCAGGGTAAGAAACCTTTACATCACTGCATCCCCTAATCACACAGCTGCCACGAAGGAGTTTGATCTTTCCCACCTGAGAGGGGAGAGGGTGGAGCAGGAGCTCGAGGGGTTTACGTTTAGCTCAGTTAGACCAAGAGGTGAGAGACCAACAGAGAGACCAGGTCAGAGAGCAGCAGCAGGACGACGAAGAGGGACAAGCAGGACACATGGAGAGGAATTGGAAGGACTCCTGAGACCAGAGAGTGCGGTAACTGCTAGCCAGAGGGAAAGAGAGAGCAGAAGTTTTGCCTACTCAAGGAATGGAGCAGTGAGAGCCAGAGGCACTAATTGGAGAACAGGACCTGCTAGATGGTGGCCAGAGCATGTAAGGAGTGAAGCTATTACAGGCTTGTATCAAGGTATGAGTCCCAGAAGCTTAGCTAATAAGGAGCAATTCGTATTTGCCAGAGACAGCCTTAATCATAGTAGAAGGCAGTCAAGTAAGCTATCTGAATCTGAGCTAGAGAGTGAACCCATGGAATTGGGGGAGTCAGATTTACCTTGTGAGGAAGAGGTCTCATACATGGACTGCTCTGCATGCCAGTCTGCCAATTAAGAATGGTAAAGGGGGAATGTCAACCGTAAAGAGAAGCCTCCAGTGTCCAAAGCCTTGAGAGCTGTGTTTGCTTGTTTAAAGTTCTAAGCTCAGGAAAAGTGTGACGCAGTGAAAAGCTGAAGCTTCCTGATTGTCTTTTGAGAAACAGCTGTGAGCAGTGCAGAGCTCCTTTGATGCCGTTTCAACTGAAGGAAGTTAAGAAATGCTTTTGGTTTAACTGCTGAGAAAACCTGGAAAAGAGTTTTATTTATTTATTTTATTTAACAGTTTCTTCTATACCACCCCTTCCAGAGATCAGGGGCGGTTTACATTGAACAGTGAACAAAAATTTGTATACTTCTGTATACTTTACATGGAACAAAGTTTTAACTATATACAAGTGCAATTACAGGGAACATATTTTTTTTTTTAAACGTTAGCTGGAGCATTGATTTTTAACTCTTATACAGGTTATAATACATGGAACATAACATAACTAATTACAGGTAGTTATTTACAATAGCGATATAGCAGACAGTTTGGGTGAATTTTTTGCATGTTGTGTGGAGTATGTAAGGTTTCTTGTGTTAGTCGTTTGTTCTGTCTTGAGTGCTGTGGATGTGTTTCTGTGATTGTTGGGGCGAGGTTTTTTGTTGATAGGGGATTTCAAAGTGGTTTGTAAAGAGGTAGGTTTTTAGTTCCTTTTTGAATTGATGAAGGTCCTTTATCATGCGGAGGGTTAATAGTACTTCATTCCAGAGAGTAGGGGCAGCAAAGGAGAACGCTCTATCACTTGTTGTTTTAGTTTTTATGAAAGTTGTTTTTATGTTAAGGGAATAGGTTGCATTCTGTCTGCGCGTTCTATTGCTTGTATGAATTTGACTATCTGAATGAAGTGCTGAAGTTAAGCATACAAGATAGCCAGGTATTTGCTCTGGAATGGAAAGGGAAAAGAAACCTGGTTTAAAAGTTTTTCTGTTTGTTTTGATCTTCACGGCAAGCTCTGCTGAAGGCAAGTGCTGTTAATTAAGGTTGAGGAAAGCTGTTTTGTTTCAGTTCAAGTTATCCTGTTATAAGTTACAAGAATTCCTGGATGAAAATATCTTTAAAAGGTGGATCTGTGAACCTAGTGTGTCTTATTTTGTGCTAATGAATAAATTTCACTCACTCAAACCCAACTACAAAGAAGGTGTTTTTTTTCATCTGAGCCCAAGTGATATCTAACTGAACTACCTTTCCCAGAATGCATGTAAAGGCATACAATTAGAAAAAGGCCAGAAGTTGAAGCACCACAGTGATAAAAACAAATCCACGCCCCCCCATACCAAGGTAAGGGGCTAAGGGCGTGACAACAGTTTACTAGAATTTCCTATATCACCTTTCCTTATTCATCTCAAGCAGTTTAAATAATCAGCAGATAACACTAAAGAGCAGGATCTAAAGAGAGATGCCTCTAAAGTGTACGAGGGGCCAAAAAAACCCCTACAAAACTCTTTGCAAAGAGCGCAGCAAGACATGGACACATCAAGCAAGGGAATACAGTCTAGGTGCCACCAAAGCCTGACCAGACAGGGTCAGGAATATGCTTGTGGGTTATATTAAACAAACAGTAACAAGACTGCAACACTAGCCATCGATCTGATATTCAGAAGAGTTATCTGGACCATGGCAGTGGATATCCAGATAGTGCCAGCTAAGGGAATTCTCTCTCAATTTTCAAGGCATAATATGGATAGTGTTGCTGAAAATCGCAGACCCCCCTCCCCCAGCATCATCAGTCCAGTGCCAGAATGGAGCACAGACACTCTGTTTAACATAATGGACTGAATATTGCAATTAGCTTGATATCTACATAACTTTAAGAGAGGTTTAAGGCTGCCCTAAAATGTGTCCGGGGAACAGCAAAGTGCGTAGCAGAGACAAACACCCCTAAAAGTCCAACACAGCTTTATTGACCCCTACACTTGCAGTGTTTCGGGACATATGCCTTCTTCAGGGTATAGGATAACCTCTTAGCTACTTATAAGGACAACAAAAACGTTTGGATTAAACCAGGGGTCACCAACCTGCGGCCCGCGAGGTCCCTCCGTGCGGCCCGCGAGACTCTACCCCGGTGCGGCCCGCCAAGGCAAACTCACCAACTCCTTCTTCTGCAGCCACGGCTCCCTGCCTCTTAGGGAACCGCGGCTGTGCTTGTAAAATCATCGCGGAGCCCTTCCTGTCTTGACGGGCTCCGTGCAGCATTGTCCCGCCTCCAAAGGAAGTGGTAAACAACTTCCTTTAGAGGCGGGACAATGCTGCACGGAGCCCGTCAAGACAGGAAGGGCTCCGCGATGATTTTACAAGCACAGCCGCGGTTCCCTAAGAGGCAGGGAGCCGCGGCTGCAGAAGAAGGGAGGGAGCTGACATGGAAAAATAAAACTACAGGTATGAGCAGGTTTTTTTTTCGGGGGGGGGGGGGGTGTGCGGCCCGCGAGTCTGCCGGTAGTCGGCTGTGCGGCCCGCGGCCCTCTGGAGGTTGGTGACCCCTGGATTAAACTAACAGCACTAGCCAAAGTTTCACTTGGTAGCCAATGGCTGTTTTAACATGCATTGGCTACCAGGTTTCACTTTGGTTAGTTTCATTGCGATAATCCAACATTTTTATAAGCAGCTAAGAGGTTATTCTACCCCCTGAAGAAGGCATGTGTGCCAATAAAGCTGTGTTGGACTTTTAGGGGTGTTTGTCTCTGCTCTGCTCTTAGCTGTTCCCTAGTTCACCTGCAGGTGGTTGCGCCCATTCTAAAACGTGTCTGGACAGCAGACTAAATATGGACACTAGCCAGGTAGCAGAGCACTCACTGTCCTATGCAGTCATTGCATGTCACTACTATCTGGATAAAATATACAGATTTGGCGCTTTTATTTAAGCACCTTAGCTGCCCATGTTTAAATATTGACCTGCAAGTATTTAGACCAGACACTAACTTTGTCAGGTCACATTTGGATTTTAGGTTAGATGGCAAAGAATTCCAAAAGAAGCAACATTTGGTAGCTGAAAGCAAGGTGTCTGGTATATTCCAAGGTGGATTTTAGTTGGAACGAGCAAGATTATCATCATTTATTTCACTTTAGAGAGCGAGAGCTGTCAGCTGCTAGCTTGTGATGGGGTCTACAGAGTGCTGCCTGTCCCTCTCCAGAGGGATCATCAACAGGCCGCTTTAAGAGAGCCTGCAGAACAGAGTTCAGGGCTGGGAGGGCGTGGCTCACAGGAAGAGGTTAAAAACTCAGCAGGTTGCAGGAGATAGTGAGGCCCGTGGAGCCAGGAGTTCATTTAAGGCAAGCCATACAAAGATAGGAACTTTATTTTTATTTTATTTAGACAGTTTTGTATACCGCCTTATCCTTCAATCAAAGCGGTCACAACACAATTGGGGGATACATTTAACACGCGGGGATATGAGACACTTACAGGGAACATGGGCAATGAATACTTACAGGGAACTGATGAACTTTAACTGGACTGGAGGAAGAGCCAGGAGACCAGCTTTGTGAAGGTTTAACAAATTGGATCTGAATAAAAACATGTTTCGTTTTCCCTGAACTGCTGTCCGTTTGGTGTTTTAACAAAATACTCCTTCCCACCGCACACAACACTACCACTTAGCTCGATAGGAGCAGTTTTAAAAAAAACCCAAAAAAAACACCACACACACTTTGCTCTTTGCTTCGTACCTTGTTCCTACAAAGATTGAGTGAGGGGACAGGGAGTGTTGATAGATTTACAATGACCTCCCTGAACGAGAGTTGAAGTAATCAAATGCTTACAGTTAACTCAAAGTACAGCTGTAAAATCATTAGTAGATGCACATAAGTACGACTATGTCTCCCCATTGCTGGCTGCAAGGCATTGATGTCTTGTTTCCACCCAAATACAGTTTAAAATTCTCATTTTAACTGATCAGGCTCTTCATACAAACCGACCATTGTACCTCCCCAATCTTGGCGACATACACTCTCACAACCTTTGCTCTCCTCAGGCTTGTTCGCTCACCATTCCTTCTCTCACTCACACTGTTAGAAGAGAAAACAAAGTACATTGAGAAATCTCTAAACGTCAAAACTCTCCGATTTCAAGAAAGTCTTTGAGACCGGGTTTTTTGAACAAGCCTTCAGACGGGGGGGAGGGGGGGGGGGAGGGATACACAAAGTATCAGAAAAATAACTTTTGTTGTTTTGTATGTTATTTTGGATATTTGAACTGATGCACTTGTTTGTTCGATGAACGGGTCAATTACATTTTTATAAATAAATTTAACAGAGGATTTTAAGCTTCTGCTTGGGAGTGTAGGGGGTGGCACTACGAGACTGACACCATTTTCCCTAATCACAAAACCAGTCAACAGCATGGCATAGGATTCCTTTATTACAAAATGTTCACAATCCTGGGGTACACGAAACCTAACCTGACACGGTCGTGTTGTTTCGGCACTGCCTTCATCAGGGGTTCAATAGGTACTGTCGTGAACCGCCCTGGTGGCCAGTGGTCATAAGGGTAGGTGGGACACAAAAATTATTTTATTATGAAATGAGGGTCTTTTAAGAGCCAGGTGTAACCTGGTCTTAGCAGTTCAGCTCCTAACTAAGAAAAATTGTGAATGCAGAGTAGAGGGTTAACAAGGCATTTATTTCCCTTTACGCATAAATTCAGCTGGGTTACAACCTAAAGAAAAAGTCCTTAACTTCAGGAATGAAATCAACTCAGGTTAACGGAAAAACTGTTATGCTTCACAGTTGTAACAATGCTTAGTTAAGCTTTCCAGAGTAAAGCAAAATGTTTCAGCACCGTTCTTCCATTTAGCAAATGAACAACATTCTGAAGATAACATATCATTCACAGGTTTAGCAGTGACTCTGCACTGCCTGAAATACACAAAGAACAGTCCATCTCTTCCTGAGATAAAAGGCTTGGCTCTACAAGTTCCACTTGCATCGGCTCAGAATTATCTCTGTCTGTATCAGTGGTTTCACTGGCTATAATTTCTGGCCAGGCCCTAGTCCTGTTCTCTGGATGTTTAAAGAGTTCCTCTAGTGTTTGCCAATGAGCATGGCCAACCCTCAGGTGTTGGCTACTTGGCTTATGAGAGGTAGCTTTGCTTTCCTTTCTCACAGGTTTAGCATTACTTTCAAAAGGCTTTTTATAAGGTAAGGTTTTCTTCACAGAAACAGAGTCAGCATATCTTGGCTTCCAGCAGCATGTAGAACTGGGATTTCCTCCTTCCCGCAGTTCTTCAGGAACACAATCCCGGTGCCAGGCTCCTCTCTGAAAGCTTATGTTACCTTTAGGTTTAGCCCAAGCAGGCTTCTTTCTTTCACTCTGCTTTGCCTCCAAAGGCGATTGTTCTTTTGCCCAGCACTAGTTTTCCAAGTGCTTCTTTCTGCTTGGCCCTTGCTTGTGGTGCTTCTCTCTCATAAACCTTCAGCTTTACCTCCAGCTCCACACCTGCAAGCACTGCTCTGCCCCCTCCAGTCTTCCGTTTATAAAGCTCTCCTGTGTTTGAGCTTTCCGGGCTGACTGTCAGGTGCTCTCAATTAGCTAAGTGTGTCCACTCAGGCTCTGTGAGTGCACGCCTGCTCCCTCTAGCTGTTCTGTACGGATATTGCATCTTGTGCACATCTTTTTCCTCATGAAAAACAGCTTCTTCTCCTGCATTTACACTTTCATCAGCCCCTGCTGCATGACAGTACATAACCCTATAGTGCCTTTCAAGTCCAGTCCAGGCCAGATAATCCTCTTTAAGGTATGATCGTGAGCAGTCTTTAATCATGTGCACACCCATTGTAGGAAAACACTCTGCTATCCGCTGGTCATTTTTAAAGCCATTTCAAACAGAGGATTATCTGGATTGGACTGGACAGACACTATATGGTTATGTACCTAATGAACCCCTGATGAAGGCAGTGCCGAAACACAGCCGTGTCAGGTTAGATTTCGGGTACCCCAGGATTGTGAACAGTTGTAATAAAAGAATCCTATTTGCCCATATACAATGCTCTAGATTGGTTTGTGGATTCCTTTACTTGGTTTGGTTTGTTTTGTCATTGGATCAAGTTTCCCTAACACCAGAGACAGGGGGCAGGAACAAGAAAGGGCTGCTCCTGCCCCCTTCTCACTGGACCATCAGGGAACATTGAGATAAGTGCTAGGGGGTGTCAGGGGGTGACTAGCCAGGTTTTTTGTTTTAAGTGAGGGGAGGGGATGCCCCCCCAGGACAGCAAGAAATAATTTAATTTAATTAACAGTTTCTTATATACCGCATCTTCCCAAGATCAAATGCGGTTTACATAGAACAAGGTAACATAACAGACAGGTGTCTGTTTTTACAGTGAACATCTTAGAACCATAACAACTACATTACAATAATAGAACAAGCAAGAACTATTTACAGGGAACAAAATAAGTAACAGATACAGTGTTGTATGTGACATTTAAGGATAATAAGCATATAGAGTTTCACATCATTTGTCAATTCTAGTTTGGTTTATGGGGAAACTTACTTGGTATTATCCATTTTCTAGCAGGGGAGGTGTGTTTGGCAAAGATCCGTAGTATGATGTGAACAGGTGCGTTTTAAGTTTTTTGCGGAATTCTTTAATCTCTACAAGTGATCTTATTTCAACTGGAAGGGCATTCCATAGAGTGGGGGTAGCGTGTGAGAATGCCTTTTTGTTTGTTATCTTTCTGGATTTTATAAATTCTTTCGGAGTCCTTAATGGATACTGCCTGGGGATGGTGCGAATGGGGGAGGGGCAAGCAGATAGTCATCAATGGTGCTGGTGCCCTGGTTTGGCAAATTCAAGGCACTGGCAAATTTTTGCAAGGGGGATGGAGTCCAAAGAGGGAAGGAATCTCAGCAAGGTGGTGCTGTGGCCCGGGGAGGACAGAGCAACTATTTGGCTCTGTCCTCCTCTTGCTTGTTGCCCTTTAGCCCTCAATACCTGCATCGACAGGTTGCAAGGGAACTCCCATGCAGGTCAGTGCGGTAATTACCAGCCCTGCACGGTATCCACACAGCTGATGCTCGCCATTCCCCATGCAGATACTACACAGATTTTGCAGCTATCCCACGGCATATTTACTGTATATATTTTATTTATTTTATTTATTTACATTCTCTTATATACCGCACTATTCGGCATCAGCGCGGTTCACATAGAACAAAAGTCTCAGTACAATAACATGCATGAGTTTACAGATAACAAGGGAAGGAACTTGGATAACAAGGGAAACTATTTACAGTCTATTTACAGATATAATACTACAGCATGGCTACAAGTTATTAGGAACAGGTGCTAATAATATATTCAGTAAACAAAGCACTTCAGTAATACATGCCCCTAAACATCACTAAGTGTCTAGTAACATATCTAGGGAAAAGATTAAGTTAAGTTTTCTTTGAGTCAAATAAACTGGAGATTTTCATTCAGATAAAGGAAGCATAATTTATTTTTCTTTGTTCCTTGTTTCATCACCACCATGCTGGCTTAGTTTAAGTTAGTTATAGTTTATATATTTTTTGGGAGATCTTTATTACCTTTGTTTTTTTATATGCATTTGCCGTTTGCCGTTTGCCGTTTGCCTCCCCCCCCCCCGATGCAGGACTTGAGTAAAGATTTCTTTGTTTTGTACTATATGCAAAATGTTTAAAAAAAATTTTTTTGGATAACTTCCTGGCGGGAAAGTCCATAAACGATGTTAAGGTAATCCAAGAGAAAACTGCAAATTATCCCTGGGAATAAAGTAGCATGGAACTGGCAATTTACGAACATGTGACCTGGACTGGCCTCGTTAGAAACAGGACATTTAGTCTAACCCAGTGTGGTAGTTCTTATGTTCTTTCTGGTTCTTTACTGTTGTAACCGTTAACCCTTATAATGTTGATTTTACCTTCTTTGTTCTGCTTATGTAAACCACTTTGTGGTATTGCTGTAAAAGGTATTTGTCAAGCTCAAACTAAAACAAAAATTTATTTTATCATATTTGACTGTCTGCCTTCTCATTCCAAGAAACCCCAAGGCAGAGTTAAAATAAAGTCAATACTGCACCGTAAGCAAACAAAAACTCATCTCCAAGCAGTTGCAAATGAAGACTCGTGAAGCCAGTTCTCAGGTCTGTTTCTGACTCTGCTAGAAGCAGAAAGCAGGAGAGTTTTCTTATGACCTGCAGATCATCAAGTGGGTCCTAAATTATAAATTGGCAACTTACTATTTTGACATCTGTGGGGTGGGAGAGGAAATCCCCAAATTTGCATGCCCAGAATGGGACTGTTATTCTTTGCCGTTACTGCTGAACAGAAACGACTCACTACTGCCACCTCCAAGGAAGCAGCTAAACTTGAGAACTGCACCTAGTGAAGGCAAAAAGTTCTGTAACATCCCATCCAAAGATCACAGCTACAGAAAGGAAAATCTTTCATCAAGTAAGATGGGGAGGTGGGAGGGGGGAATTCTTTTTCAAGTCCAGAATCAGTTTTATGCAATGAAAGAAATGGCCAGACTTCCTGACGATTTCCCGAATTACTTAAAAATTTCCTCACCTCTCCCCCAGACCATTTTGCTTCTATGGGAAAAAAGTGTTTCATACAGTTTGGTGGGATTGGGACTTCATCCACAACTATTCTTAGAGAAAGAGCTCGGAGTCCTCAGGGATCTGGCCAAGCATGAAGGCCAAAAAATGGAGAGAAGTATATTTTCAGTTAGTTGTTCATATGATGTTGATATGCTGGTATTTATCACTCAGTGAGCACACTCCGGTTTACTGCACGCCCCAAGTTAGTGTGTTCACCCTTGGCAAACAAAAGAAACCATATTCCCCTCTTAAATATTTATGCTCTTTATTTTTCAAACTCACTCATGCGATGTTATCAGGCATTGTTAAAGCTGTCCTATTATTGGCAAGAGCCTTATGATATATGAAAGGACCTTTATGATTGATGAAATGTTGACCAACCAATCATGAGATTTCCCTTCCGCCTACCTCACTCCCTAGAATTTTATAACACTCCTTGTGACCTTGGATAAATCACTTAACCCTCCACTGCCTCAGGTGAAATAAATAAAGATAAATATAGAACCTGATATTTTAAAAGGACTTATACAGTTTGTAGGATCTGCAAAGCACAGAAACCCCACTGTTTTAGATATTCAGCGGCACTAAAACGGCCAGTGAAATGGAATATCCCCAATCTACCTTGGCAACATCGGGTAGTGGCAGGGTGGTCTGGAGGCAGGACTGGGGCCGTCCTGGCACCTATCCAATTAGCAGCCATTTTCAACTCACTAGACAGATTGGGGTTTTCTTTTGTGCAGTTGCCTAACACTTTTGCTATCCCATCAGCAACTGAATATCGCCTGCCAATCAGACAACAAAACAGGTCATCAGTGTAACCGGATAGTCAGCAACGTTCACCAAAAATCTTGTTTCAATTCTGCCCACGGCAGCCAGTCGATTTACCAGCAGCACCGACTGCCATGGACTGAATATTGAACCCCTCTGGGGACAGGAAAATACCTACTTGTCGTCCCTGACTATAGCTAAATGCAATTCCTTTCCTTCCAGTTTGGTAAAGTTTGGTAATGGCTATGTGCAGCTTGAGAGAGATAGAGAGAGAGGCCTTGCTGTCACTAAGATATTAGCATACGATAATCAAAGATAACAGAAGGGGGATGTATCCCTGGGAAGAGATTGGTTTTCCTTCAATTATTCCAAAAGCCGTAAGAGTTCAATCCTGGGTAGTCCAGGTAATTTATTCTTTTCATTTTTGTTAATGTCCACCTGGCGCTGACATACAGCTAAGAAACAAAAAGACAGACAAGGTTAACATTTTATGCTCTTAAAAAAAGCAGTGCCACTCACCCCTTTTCCCCCCTCCAGCCTTTTTTGTCTGCTCCCCTAAGGTTTATTGCTGCCCTGTTATTCCAGGCCCTGGGTTTCAGCAACTGTGAAATCTGTCTCCATTATCTGGTATCATTGCACAAAGGCTATCCAGCCGTTCAGTCGCAACAACTCAAAAGAAAGCATCCTGGGCTTCAGATGCCATTTCCACTCCACAGTAACAGTGTGAAAACCAACTTTCAAATAGTAAATTGAGCATTTACATAGCATGCATAAGTTTCATATAAAGGAAATATGATAGCAAACACTTTGATGTCACTTTTTAGGCTAAAGCCTATATTTTCACAAAGTAGATCTGATACATTGTCAATGACATCATAGCTCATTTATCCACATCTGCCTTCTGCATACTAAGTATGTCAACACCAGTCTTGTGCCCAATTGCTGCTTCCATTGAGAAGGGAGTTTGTTCCGCTGCAGTGAGAACTAAAACTATTCCAGCGTATTATTAAATCATAATCATCTTTAAATAATGATTCCTCTGCTCCTGTTTATCTAGACCAGGAAGACTAAACACAGAAAAGCTAAAAGGCAGACATTTTCCCTGGCAGTAACACATAAAAATACAAAAAGCACAGAAAATGATAGCAAAAAACAAACACACAAACACAAACCACACACAACTATACAGCCTCTCTCTAGTTTGCCCATCCACACCAAACTCTACAGTCCCCTTTCTCTTCTTTATAGATCCTCTGCTTGTCCCATGCTCTCTTGAATTCAAACACAGGTGTCGGAATGGGGTGGGCCACACAGGCCTTGGCCCTAGCAATATCTCTCTGCCGTGGTCGCAGCAAAGACTCCTTCTGTTTGCCCACAAGAGACTGGATCTCCAGGGAAGAACAGACAGGAGAGGAAGGCTGTGATTGCAGCCTTGATGCAGGATGTCTGGTTTGGGGGGGGGGGGCGCTAGGGGCAGAATTGAGTGGAGTTTGGGGGGTATCAAGCTCTGCCCTAACAAAATAGGGGTTCAGCTGCCCCTGAATTCAGAAACGGTCCTTGTGCATATGCCTTGTAGAGCTATATAAAGAATTAATAGTAGTAACTGTAGTAGGACTACCCTAGGAGACCATTCACTACATCGACCATTCTGGTACACTGAAGGAAGCAACCGTTCAGATATCCCCATTTAAAATATGGTGGGATCAGGGCTGGTACAGGAATATTAGGTACCCCAGGCCGAATTTTAGCCTGTGTGTACATGTCTGTCGTGCAGAGAAGGGATGCCTATGTGCATGGTGCAGGAATGGAGATGGAATGCTTGCATTAGTTTGTCCTGTTCTAATGCCTAAGTGGAAAGGCAAAGCAAGAGTTTACCCGGCCAAGCCGTTGCCTCTCCCTTTGGGTCTTATAGACCCTTTTGTGCAGCTCTCCAAGTCGGTCAAACGGGAGACTGGAGCAGGCAGTGGGAGGCGCAAGGAGGAAGATGTTTCTGCCGTTTGCCTGGATGTCTCTCTCCCCTGACGCACGGACACTGCCTCTGCCTCCTAGTGTCTCCACTGTCCCTCCAGTGTCTGGTGCTGGCGGCGTGTCAATCATTTGAACCTACGGCTCCATGGCAGGAAGCATTGGAGGTCTTCGGTGGAGAGTTGGGCCATGGAGGTCTGGAAGAACGTTCAGGAGGCAAGTTGGAGGCAAGTGCTCCTCTTCCGAGTGGTTCAACTGTGGGTAACTTGTCTGAAATGGCATCACCTGCTCTACCTATTGTGTTGGTAAAGTTAACGTGGCCAAAAACTGAGATACTTGATTAAATAAATAAATGTTATGTCTTTTCTTTACCGCGCTCTTTAGAATCAATGCGGTTTACAATCAACAAAATTTGTACAGTTCAGGCAGAACCTGCGCTGTCCTTACAATGAACAGGTGTTACCCTGGTTAGTCCCAAGTTGTAACTATATACAGGCTGAGCGATCAGGTCGCAGGTGACCGGATCGACTGGCAACTATTTACAGGTTGTCTAATTATATACAAGTTCTTGATTCAGATCGCAAATGTACAGCCTTGACCGGGGATACTTGGCATCTATCCGAATATTAGATGGCTATACACACATTGGCATCTATTTGCAGTATTAGAAACTATATACACACTCAATATATTGGGTGGGACTGCAACAGTGTGATGTGGGTGTGCTGGGGGCAGTGTCCTGGTGGTTAAGTATGGCTGGTTGTGATTTGTCGCTAGTATGGGAGTAGTGCTGAAGGAAGAGATGGTGCTTCAGTGACTTCCTAAATTGGGCAAGGTCAGCGATGGCCCGGATGGTGGGTGGGAAGGCGTTCCAACATGTGGGTGCATAGAATACAAAGGCTCTGTTTCTTATTGCTTGCAAGCATTTCGTTATTGTGTTTGGGATTATCCGCGTGTTGGCAGCGAATGACCTCCTGGTTCTGTTAGGGGGAGTGGGGTGGACAAGGTTTGTGAGGGAGGTGGAGGAGCACTTGTTGATGGCTTTGAAGGTCATCAATAGTATTTTGAAGGAGAGTCTGCAGTAGACTGGGGTTACGTGATACCTCCTACAGGCTCTGTGCAATATTCTGGCGGCTGCGTTCATTGCAAGCTGAAGTGGGTTCAGCGTGTTCTTCGGGAGTCCGTGTAGAATTGAGTTGGCGTAGTCAAAGTGGGGGATTACAAGGGCCTGATAGATTGTTCGGAAGTAGTCTGGCTCCAGCAGGTGTCAGATTGTCCGTATTTTGTGGTAAACTGCCTTGACCATGTTGCTTATATGGGCTGTCATGTCTAGCTGTTAGTCTATAGCAGGGGTCTCAAACTCAAATTGCTTTGAGGGCCGAATGAGGACTTGTAAAGTAACCCGGGGGCCGCATAAGACGCGGGGCCTCATTTGCATAAATATTTGCATAATGTTACCATGCACTAACTTTTAGTAAACATGCCTCTTTAATGAGTGCATGGATAAAGAAAGACTAAAAGATTTAGAAACAGGAAGACAATAATTAAACTGGGAACCCCAAAAGCCAAACTTGGAATGTACAACAACACTGTAGAAATAAAACTATAAATTAATTTCCTCTTGTACTAAACAAAGCGCAAACATTAATGATGCACATTTCCCAGAGCTGACATATTCCAGTTAATAAATTCAAAATAAAGAGATATTTTTCTACCTTTTGTGCATTTTTTTTCAGTTGCAATTGTTCCAGCCACTTTCTTCTGGTTTCTTCATGTCTTCTGCTAACTCTCCATCGTCTGCTGTCCATTTGCCCTTTCTTCTCTCCTAGTTTTTTTTCCATTCTCTCTCTACATCTGCTTTAACATACTAATCTTTCTCCTTTTTCTCTTTCCTCATTCCTATTTCATCCACTCAAATTTTACCCCTCCATCCTCAATCCCCACTTACTCTCCCAATACCTGGCCAATTGTAGATTTGTCTTCTCTCCCAGACAAAATATTTTTCCCCTCTCCATTTCACTTTCCCAGCTCCATCCCATTCTAATCCTCCCCCAACATCAGCTCCCTTCTAGTTCCAGCCCCACCCAGCATACGCTCCCTTCTAGTCCCTGCATCAGCCCATTTCCAATCCTAGCCCCCCATCAGCCCATTTCCAATCCTAGCCCCCCATCAGCCCATTTCCAATCCTAGCTCCCTCCCCTCACAGCCCATTTCCATTCCAAGCCCCCTCCCCATCAGCCATTTGCAGTTCAAGCCCCCCTTCCAATCAGCCCACCTCCAGTCCTAACCCCCATCTGCCCATTTCCAGTCCTAGCCCCCACCATAGCCCATTACCAGTCATAACCCCCCCCTGCCAATAGCCCACTTCCAGCCCTAACCCCCATTACCCCATTTCAGTCAGCCCCTCCATAGCTCATTACCAGTCCTAACTCCCCCCATCAGCCCACTTCCAGTCCTAACCCCCACCTGCCTGCCCATTTCCAGTCATACCCCCCTGCCAATAGCCCATTTCCAGTCATAACCCCCCCCCGCCAATAGCCCATTTCCAGTCATAACCCCCCCTTGCCAATAGCCCATTTCCAGTCCTACACCCCCCCTGCCAATAGCCCATTTCCAGTCCTACCCCCCCCTGCCAATAGCCCATTTCCAGTCCTAAACCCCCCCCTGCCAATAGCCCATTTCCAGTCCTACACCCCCCCTGCCAATAGCCCATTTCCAGTCCTACACCCCCCCCCCCCCCGGGTAAATAAAAAAAACACCTGGCTTCTTCTGCTGCTGCTGCTGCTGCTGCAGCAGAAAATCAGCTGTCCCGCGGCCCCTTCCTCTCTGCCCGGAGATCCCTCATTGTGCTTCTTAAGCCGCGAAGAGAGTATTTCCCTCTCGCGCGGCTTAAGCCTATTCACTTGTCAAGCCTCGCGAGAGGGGAATACTCTCTTCGCGGCTTGAAAAGCACACGCTGATGGAGCACAATGAAGGATCTCCGGGCAGAGAGGAAGGTACCGCAGCACAGCTGATTTTGCTGCTTGAGCAGCAGAAGCCCGTTTTAAAAAAAAAATTGACAGTCGATTCTGCCGCTGCCACGGCGGCAACGGCAGAAGCAAGGCTTTTTTTATTTCCCTCCGTCGCGGGCCGCACAACCTTCTCTCGCGGGCCGCATGCGGCCCGCGGGCCACGTGTTTGAGACCCCTGGTCTATAGTGTGACCTCTAGGTAGCATACAGTAGGCTTGCTTAGGAGCTCGGCATTTTGTACTTTTAGTGAGGCAGGAGGAATAAATGCTTGGTTCCTAGTAATGAATAGGGCCTCCATTTTGTTGGCATTTATTCTGAGGTTTTGTGTATGGAGCCAGTCAGTGACAGCATCGAAGCAAGTTGTTAGCGGCGAAAAATCTGGCTGGTCGGTTGAGAACGGCATGTAGAGCAGTACGTCGTCTGTGTATACCAGGCAGGCGATTTTGAAGAAGCGGATGAGAGCACAAATGGGCTGCATGTATATATTGAAAAGCAGGGCCGAGAGTGAGGATCCCTGTGGCACACCTTGTTCTTGTTGGAAAGGTTCGGAGGTCATGGAGCCAGTTCGCACATGTTGCCATCTGTCTGTCAAGTATGACTTGCACCAGCTTAGTGCTGTATCGTGGATTCCCTTCTCCTTGAGACATGCCAGGAGTAGTTCATGGCTGACGGAGTCAAATGCCACGGCAATATCCATGAGGATTAGGGCAAATCCTTGTCTGATGTTGTCTATTCCGGTGGTTAAGGTGCTGAAGAGGGTGGTCAGGAGGGTCAACGCCATGTGATTCTCGAGAGGAGCGGTGGTCTCAATGTGGTGTTGGATTTGGCATTGGACAACCTTTTCAATTATTTTGGCCAGTAGTGGGATGCTTGAGATTTGTCTGTATGAGTCTACCTTCCGGGAGTCCAGTTTGTTGTTTTTTTAAAAGTGGCCTGATGGATGTTTGCTTCAGGCTTCGTGGGAATGTCCCAGTTGAGAAAGACAGGTCTGAGTTTGGCCAGGAACGGGCTGAGTTCTACACACAGAGATTTTATCCAGAATGCTGGGCAGGGGTCGTTTGGAGCTGTGGTGGTGTTGATGACCGTGATGATGTCCTGGATGCCTTTCTCAGATGGAATGGGATCTATACATTTGGGATGCCATTACTACATTTTTGACGGCTGTAGCTCAGCAGATGGCTCTGACCTCGACAAGGGTTACCGTTTTGGAAGAACATGTGGAGAAGTCTGTTGATGTGACTGAGAAAATTAATGCACAGCTTGGGGTTGTAGACCAGAGAGTGCACCATGTTGAGGATAGATATATGACTTGTTAAAGATAATATTGCTCTTTGGGCCGAGATAAAAGTGTTAGAACTCTGCCCAGGCTACAAATGTTCATTTGTTAAAAAAATACTTTCCTATTATACCGGGTATGGCCCCAGTTGTTTTGTTTAAACAATATTTTCAAGAGGTTTTATCTGTTCCACGTGATTTAATACCACCAGTTTCTAAGCCTTCTATTTACCTCATGGTAGGAGAGTCGGGGCTACAGAAGGGAATTTTGAAATGGATGCTGTCAATGTTTCAGATATCCTTAAATCCCCCAACATTGGATAGCAGAAGGTCTCTACTTTACTTGTTAACATTTGCTTAACCTCTGACAGGAACTGGTTGTTGAAATTATATTATAAAAGAAGGGCTGCTGTTTTCTATGGCGACCCTCTGGATAGCTATCCTAAATTGTGTTCGGTCTTCAGTTAGGCGGCTCATTGTTGACAGACTGGTACCCGTAGCTGCTGTTATTGTAGCGATCCATCTCATTGCTGGCCTTCCTCTTTTGCGTTGACCTTCTATCTTGCCAAGCATGATGTCTTTCTCTAATGATCTCTCTCTTCGCATGATGTGTCCGAAGTATGAAAGTCGAAGTCTTGTCATCTGAGCTTCTAAAGAAAGCTTAGGTTTGATCTCCTCTAGTACCGACTGGTTTGTTCTTCGGGCAGTCCATGGTATACACAGTATTCGCCGCCAGCACCATAATTCAAAGGCATCAATTTTCTTCCTGTCTGTCTTTTTCACTGTCCAGCTTTCACAGTCATATGATGTTATTGAAATACCATGGCTTGAACAAGTCGAATCTTTGTATGGAGAGAGACATCTCTGCTCTTGAGAATCTTATCTAGGTCTTTCATAGCCATTCTGCCAAGAGCAATGCGTCGTCTGATTTCTTGACTGCTTGTTGCTTCTTTATTGATAGTTGATCCAAGTAGGTTAAAGTTGTTCACAATTTCAATTTCTTCTCCTTCAACGATGAACCTGTTGATTATGCCAGTTGTCATGATCTTTGTCTTCTTTACATTAAGGTGCAGGCCCATTTTAAGACTATGTTCTTTGATTGTGAGAAGCAAATGTTTCAGATCATCTTCACTTTCAGCCAGTAATGTGGTATCATCAGCATAGCGAAGGTTGTTGATGAGTCTTCCACCAATCTTCACACCTCTGTTGTCTTCATACAGTCCTGCTTCTCTGATGATTTGTTCTGCATATAAATTAAACAGGTAGGGGGAAAGTATGCAGCCTTGTCTTACACCTTTGCTTATTTTAAACCATTCTGTTTCTCCTTGTTCCGTTCGAACTGTTGCTTCTTGATCAATGTACAGATTGCGCAAGAGAACGATCAGGTGTTCTGGTATACCCATGCTTCTTAACGTGGCCCAGAGTTTCTCATGGTTTACACAGTCAAAAGCCTTGCTATAGTCGATAAAGCACAAATAGATATCCTTTTGGTATTCTTTAGTCTTTTCAAGGATCCATCTCACATCCACAATGATGTCTCTCGTTCCTCGTCCTTTCCTGAACCCTGCTTGCACTTCAGGTAGTTCTTGTTCTAGGTATGGCTGTAGTCTCTTTTGAATAATCTATGGCTCTAAAGTTCTTGTATTCCCAAATGTTACTAGGGAGACAAAGAAAAGGCATAGACAGTTTTTGTTATTAAAATCAGGAGTGTTGCAGTTAGGTGCTACTTTTTATTTTTGTTTTCCTTGTAAATGTACTGTGATATTCAAGGCGCAGAAACTTGTTTTCTTTCAACCTGAGGCTTTATCAGCTTTTATTAGTGCTAGGATACCTGTGGTTTCCACTCCTCTTAAGGAAGTTACATTGTTAGAAGTGTGCATAGATTAATAATGGCTTGGAACCTTGTGCCACCTTCTTGTATATTTTATTATTCCTGAATTATAGTTGATTTTCCTGTGTGTTTTTTTTCTTTCCATACCTCTCAAATTGGGGGACTATAGATATTTCTGTTTAATATATATATTTTTTGATAATTTCTTATATGTATTTCTGGAAGATTTGTCTTTTTGTACAAGCAGTTTTGCTTGAATATGTTAAAAAATGTATAAATACTATTTTATTTATTTATTTTTAAAAAGGGGAGGCCACTGCTCCTTTAAATTGTCCCTGCCTTCTCTACCTCCCTTGAAGCCTTCCCCCTCACACACACACCCTATAGTGCTGCAGGCCATCAGCCCTCCCTCTTCTTTTGTCAACGGAGAATTGGATCCCCATGGACAGATTGTCTCCAGATCTCCTGACGGCAGAAGAGAAGGGAAAGCCCAGTCTCCCATGGGCAGATAGAAAGGGAACTTTGCCACAATCCCCTTCTCTTCTACCCACAGGCATTGCCCTCTTCCCCCAAATGAATTGCCACAATGATGGCCATGAAGTTTGTCTGCCCATGGGGATCCGATTTCCCGCAGGCAGAAGGGGATGGCCACGATTGCAACGTTCCATGCTATCTACCTGTGGGAAATCAGATCCCCCGTCTGTAGACAAGCATCACGAGCAAGGCAACTTGTTTGGGGAGCAATGCCCCCCCTCGATCCTCCACCATACTATGCCCTGGCTTATTCTTTTCCTGAAAAGCAGTGTGTTCTAGGGATGAGTAACATCTGCAATGCTACCTTTCCAAAACGCTCTAGCCTGTTGCAGGAGGGTGTAGTTATTGTTGGGACAGATGGCTGCGCGCCCCTCCCCCCAGATGGCCCTGCATGCATGCAGCTACCAGCACTTTTGCTAAGAAAACAAAAAAATAAAAAGAATTAGGGGTGTTCCCACAGTTGGGAGACAAGATGGTGCAGAGGTAGGGTTAGCACTCAAGCGTACACACCCACACACACTAACCCAGGGAAAGCAGGCACACACATTTACACCTGCTCTGAGGCAGGATTTTTTTTTTTTTTTTAAAGACACATATGTGCTTTTAAATTGCATTTATAAAACAGATACCACATACGTGCCTCGTTTGCCTATGTGCTCTCCATTATGAAATAACCCTCCATTGTTGTGTTATATTGCACTTTTATACCACCTTCCTTATACAAAAGTTCAGTACAAGGTGATTTACAAAAGTAATCAAAGAGATAAATTACATTCATCTAAAAATAAAATTCCCAGACACCCAAATCTCCCACCCAAGCTTTGTAGTAGCCCAAACCGCTGTGGCCTGAATATCTAGCTGCCTGTTATGTGGCTATGACTGCAAAAACATTAACAGCAAGGGATAGCACTACCTTGAAATAAATTAAAGAGAAAGAAATAGCACTTAACTTTTAATTAGCAAAACTTCCTCACCAGCGTGTACCTTCCTCAGCAGTGTGAAGTAAAAAGCCTCTGGAGCACACAGGAGATAAAACCAAGCTGATGGAAATTTTACAGTTTGTAAATTAAATGTTCTGAGACAATGATAACATTTCCTCTATCCTGATCTACATAAGGCATGGGTTCCAAAACTTGCAAGGCCCCAGGGCAGGGATGTAAATTCCATCCAAGCCGCCCCTGCAGAGGAGGAGGCCCAGAGAACAGGGGTCCCCCCATTTCTAGTTGCTCCCATATCACCCAAGGTGGATGCCCCCCTGCTCGTAAGGTCCTCAATTTGCATGTCTGCCACTAACCCAAGACCTAATCTACCTCCGTCAATACATCTGGCTCACGGTTGGCAGGACAGGCTCATCTGGTTCTGGATTTATCCAACTGCATGTACAACTTGTAAACTCGCTCTTCCAATACAGAATGGGATCAAACCCAAACAGACCAGTCTAGTCTTCTGATTTGCAACTGTTAGCAGCCTTCGAGCAATCCAACCTGCATTTGAGAAAGTTCCTCTGAAATATTCTGGGGGCCAATGCAGAAGCGTTAGGGTACCATTTGCGCATAGCTAGCCTATCTGCATATGTTTACTGCTTCAGGCTGCCATCTAGTGGCCAGACTGAAGGCTCCCGATTGCGGGATTCCTGAAGGGGCACGGGACCATCTTTACAGTAACTGGAGTAGGTACACAGAGGTGGTAAGCTATACAATAGGTTAAAAGAAAAAAAAAAAGAGTTACAAATGAAGGCTCATGGAAACAGAACCCACCCTGGTTCCAATGGAGCTGTAAATGCAATGAAATGAAAGTGGCGGAACAGCTGAACAAAAACCACCAAATGCCTCTTGATTCACCGCAAGAATCCAAGGCCATACAATATAAAATGACTTTCCTCAAGGTCACACACCTAAAGCAGGGTTTCCTATGGCAAGTTTAGCGCAGACATTTTACTTAGCGATGCTGTAAGCAAACAAATTTGTTGTGCACAAAAGGTCTGCACTAAACAAGGAGGAGAAGAAGCGAAGGGGGGGTCTTCATTTGGGGGGGGGGGGTCTTCATTTGTGCGCAAAACAAAGGATCCTGCTAATTTGTGCTGAAATGCTCTGCTGTGCATAATAGCAATATTATTCTGTGCAGGAACAAACATTCTAGTGCACTTCACCCACCTGTTTATTTTTCCTTGAGCAATCTTTTCAGTGAAGCCAGAAAAAAGCTGCAGGTGCTGTACACTCAACTAAACAGACATAAAATTCCTCACCGGCGCCAACCGCAAAGCTATGAGCACTATAACCCTTAACATCTCCTCACTTCTCATGTTAAAATATCACTGTTGAACTGAGCCTTCCGATCTTCTGCACGGTCCACTGAACCTGCGTTACATAGCTAATGAGCGATACCCTTCCTCATGTTTCTCCGTCATCAAGCTGTCCGAGGAAATATTGTTGCGTTACACATCCCCACATCTTGTTCCAGACAATTCATCTTTTACATGTAAGCTGTACTGTGTTAGTTGCTGCACTTGGCTTTTGCATTTTGTATATTGTAAATCACCATGATGGTGCCCTGAATGGCAGTATACCAAAGTTTTAAATAAATTGATAACCATCTATTTATCTAGATTTGAAATGCGCTGGGCGCTGCCATTAGCGCAGATGATAAAAACCATTGATCACGCTCATGTTAGATCCTATTCTGCATCTACACTAGCACAGAAAAATGTACACGACCACTGCAATAATGGCAGCCTCAGAGAACGTGACCAAGGCACACAAAGACCAAGGTCCTCTCCATCGTGGGTTTATAGAAAAAGGAAAACCTTGGAAAGCTACCAAGCATAATCCCGAGATTCCTATGCCTAAAAACTGGAAATGCTGCCATGTTCATCCTCAGGGTCTTGGGAAAAGAGAAATGCGTTACCAGAAAACAAAGTTCCATCGCGATTTAAAATTGGCTTCTTCAATATGTCTTGCACCCATTAAGCGCAATTTTATAAGAGGATGGTGGTGCCTATTTTTATCCTATTTTATCCAGGCACGAGGCATGTTAAACTGTAACTTAGCATGCACGGAGTCAAATATTAGCATGGGAAATGCAACGGCCCTGTACTAACTGTTGGGAGCATGCTCTGCCAGTTACCACACTGAAATGTACCTCACCATGCTAAGATATCCTTTGCAATTAGTGGGTGCACTTATCCATAGAGACTGCGTTAGTGCACCTGTCCTAACTGCACGTGTGCAACAATTAGCGCATGTTAATTACCCCCTAACCACCATATACAGTCAGCATCCACTCTCTGCCCCTAGCCCGCCCAGCCCCTGCCCATCACGCCCTAAAGCAGTTCGTGTGGGATTTTTAATGTGCTTGCTGTTTAGGTTGTGGTAGCAGTTGCCGTGGTCCTGCCCGACTGCTTAACATGAACTAAAGCGCATAACCACCATTCATGCATTTTACAGAATACTATGAGGCATTGGTACTAAAGTTACAAAGACAGAAAAAGCACCTAGATCGTCGCCGACATTTACACCTGCCTAGGAGTAGGTATAATATTAGCACAAACTATGCACGTATTTCACAAAAATGTCCACCCAAATCGCAACTCCGCCCCTAAGCCAGCCTACTCCACAAATACACACCTACTTACACTCTGCATACTTTTAGGTGGCACCTAAATTTATAACAGATGTTTTATGCCCAAAAATAGTTTATAAAAAAAAATGACCTCGATCATGTTCAGAGTCTTGCACCACAACCCCCCACCTCCCTCTACACTATGGAGCCGTAAGTAGATGGGATGCCATCAGGCACTCTTTTACAAGGGATAAAAAGGAAAGACTGTTTTAAAATGCTTCTCGTGTAACCAACTGGTCCGAAGTGGCAGAAAATCCCTCTCAGGCTCATGGATTGTGGTACTAGGGATGTGCCTTTGTTAAGGCACATTAAAAATTTTAATGAGCACAGATTAGAGGTAAAACGTACATTAACCTATGAATAAAACGCAAATACAAATGATCCTGCACATTAGAAAGCGCTTATGTGGATTTAACACACAAAATGTTGAAATGAACCAAAATTTAAAAATAGTGGGGGGGGGGGGGGGACATAAAACCCACAACTTTTCTGAAAGCAAACTTTTGCTTGTGTACATTCCGAGTGGCTTCTTATTGGGGAAAACTGATAGCCAAGGCTTATGCTTGATACTAGCCACTGGCACTTGGGAAAGAGGATGGAGGTCCTCTGAACTACATCTGGGTCAAGCCAGGTTCCTGATATGACAAGAGAAAAGCTGGCGGGGGGGAGAGGGGGGTGCTCAGCAATCTTCCTTATCAAAGCTGATGAGATAATGAGTTCGTTAGAAAGCTCCACGGAAATCTGCACTTCAGAGTTTGGCAGGACCCTTCTGCCCTTTAATTGTTTCAAGGGAGATAAAATAAGCATAAGAGAAAAAAAAAAGTTTGAGATGGCTTGAACTAAAAGGATTCAAACTGCAGCACTACTGGGATTCAGAAAGACATTTTTGACATGCAGCAGCTACAGACGACAAAACTCGGGCAGTACATGAACCCCTTCGCAATTAAGTACACAAGCCTGAAAATCAAAAGGCACAGCTTTATTTAATACGCACCAAGCTCAGATACTGGAGGCAATGAAGATAAACAGCGGTATATCAAATAAACCACATAATCCACCGTTCTCCCATGGATAACTGGTGAGTATGAACCACCTCCAAAGCCCGTGACAACTGCCCACCTCAAAACACCAGACTGGAGAATCCCCATCATTTCAGGGCTGGCCCAGACATTAGGAAACTAGGCAAGCACCTAGGGCATCAACACCTTCAAACAAGTCTGGGATCAGCCCTACATCAGTACCATGTTTCCCCCACATTCCAGCAAGAAGCCTAGAGAGGTCAACTGCACCCAGACGTCCCCCTTCCAACCTATCGGATAAACCAAAGCCTTTAAGCTGGTCCTGCTGGACTCTAGGCACTAGCCTGCCACCATCTTCTCTTGGGTATTCAACGCCCTCAAAACCAATTATGACGACCTCAACCAACAAGTTCAACACCATGATTATGAGGTACGTTTAAGTTTATGCAATTTCCTGATATACCGCCCAGGCTGAAGGGCATCAGAGCGGTTTACAATCACTACAAGCAAGTAGCAGAGGTGGGAGGGAGTCAGTGTACGAACAGAGAGGCAGGGAGTAGCGGCCTCATAGTTAAAAAGCCCAGAGCTCACGTTCCCAGGCTTCTCTGGGATCAGCCAGTCGTATAAAAATGAGCTGCATGATCTGAATCTCTAGAGGAGCAGCAGATGGCCCCTCCCTCTCGAAGCTCCAACTCTACATATCCCATAAAAGAAAGCAAGCAAGCAAGGCGAGTCTCACACCTGCATTATCCTGGGCAACCCCGATATCTGGCCCCAGCCACACAGCCAAAGGTCCTTTCCATCACGGGTTTATAGGCAGAGCATGAGGGTTCTCGGGCCTTTATTCAAGACCACCACACCTCATGCAGAAAAAAGTCAGTCAAGAAAAATAAAATGAGTTTTGATTTCTATTTGTTTGGATCGACTCAGTATCTCGGTGGTAAGAACCACACTTTAAATTCCTAGGTCTGTCTTCTGCTATCCAGGTCAGCAGGGGATGTTGAGGAGGTAATGTTCACAGCCCCAGTGGGTGTTACAGTGGAATTTGCCAGACATCACTCAACGGCCAGACTCAGGGTGTACATGTAAGAGTCTAGATGGAGCTGCAGTATGCGGCCAAGGGATGACACTATAATAATAGGCCTGAATTGGGAGAGGATATAAAATTAAGGAAAAAAAAAAACCCCAGGTGGTTGGAAATGAAGGTTTATGATGCTGTAGTGTAACCCAATACAGGTGGGTTCCAAATAAGGAGGACGGCCAAAGGGGCACACGAGGAGACTGCCAGACCAAACATCACACTCTCCTAAATAATAAAAATATGCAGTCAATGTCAAGTGTCATGACCAGTGTCTTTTTTAAAAAGATTATAAAATATGTACATATATATTTAGCACTGCTACAGGGACAGTCAGCAAGGCTAAATCTACAGTACAAATTCATTATTCTTATAGCAGCAATAGCCAGCTGTTATATGAATAACTTATACATTTTAGGACTGCTGAACTGTTATAAGGCTAATCCCCCCCCCCCCCTGTTATCCGTATACAGGCCGAGTATGTATGGATAGATAAAACTACACTCACACTGTTTGCCAGTATCCCTATAAATCCTTTTGGAAACTGATCCAAGTATTTTTAACAGTTGCTAATTTGGACGGGACTGTGGCGTCCCTCTTTAAAGCGTATGATTTATAGTCGAGAGAGGCAGTAAACTGGATAGCAGAAGCTCTGCTGTAAAGAATATCCTTCCATCTGGAGAAAAATGAACAAAAATACACTCCCTACCCCTCCTCGGAGGCATAAAAGGGAAGCAGTCAGCACTGTGCATTCTGACAATGAGACACAGGTTCCCTTTTTTCAGAGGACCCCACCAGGATTACTGGCTCACACGATACCCTTTGCCCCCTCATTCACTTGCAGAAAAGGAATTCAGCGCCCGCCTGCCGTAAATGAACCCTTGTCTTCTATGCTTATGACTCAGGAAATCAGAGTAGTCTATAAAGTGCTGCCAGCCTCTGCTGCTTTCGCTAGTACAAGCGGCGCCCACCTGTTGTAATCTAAACCTGCTTTGCAGCTCGCCTATCCTTGCCATCAGTAACAGTTGCAGCACACAAGCAACTTACTACGCTTGAAAACGGCTTAAGGTTTACAGCCTGGCCCACACCATACACGTGCAACAGAACAGAGCACAACCAGGCCCAGGTTATAGCACTGACGGGGAAACTCAGGATTCAGATCAGCAAGCACCATGGTGGCAGATTCTACGAGGTTCGGCAAACTGGAGGGAAGCCCATTCCTGACATACCACTCCAGGACCAGCAGCGGCAACAAGAACAATAAAACCACCAAGAAGCACTTAGAGTCTGATCTGCTACGTGTCGCTGCTGCACGCTTAACGTTCAGCCATTCCCAAGCCCTCAAGACGTCCTGTTCGCATGGGGGTGGAACAGGTTTCAGATTGCAACCGCACACAGTGGTACAGGCTCAGACAATCGCTTCTTTGTTTCTCGTCCTTTTTGCCAGTGCAGGTCCCACAGATATGGAAAGAGCAGGAGTGGGGGGCTGCAAAGAAAGGAGGGTTCGCTTAGAGCACCTCAGATCCTTGAGCCAGCCACGACCAGGCTAATATGCGATTCTGGAAGCCTGTCCCGGAAGCAGTTTCACGAGGTACCAAACAGGACTGAAATAGTTAGTGGTGTAGTTACGCCGGGTGCAGCACATGAAAAATAAAGGTCAAAAGCCTTAAAGCCAGTGGTGACCCTGCAGAATATCTGGGCTGCGATTATGCAACTTCGGAATGAACTGGTTCCAAAGATTAATAATTTGGTGACTCAGGTTTCAAGTAATACTGATAATATACGGGAGAATGTTGAGAATATTTCTCTGCTTCGGACTGAGATTTCAGATGTTTCTGCTAATAATCTGTCTTTGGAGCGGGATATGGAGTGTTTTAGGAAGAATGTTGCCCCAAAGCGGTTTAAGTTGGAGATGTTGGAGAACGCGATTCGAGCTACAAATATTCATTTGATTAATTTTCCTAAATTAGAGTTGGTGTCTCCTAGGGATATGTTTCGTTCTTATTTAGTAGAGAATTTAGGTATCCCTCTTGAGTCCCACCCCCCCATTGTTAATGTATATTATCTTCCCATTGGGAAAAGAGTAGTGGGAGGTGGGGTGGTTCCAGGGGTGGTTAGTGCGGATGTCCTAAATGTAACTGAAATGCTGGAATCCTCTCAGGAGACACATGTAGTTTCATCTACTTTACTGATTACGTTAGCTTTGTTGTCTGATAAAGAATGGCTTATGAGGATGTTTTTTAAGAAACGGCATATGTTGTTTAAAGGTCTCTATGTTTCCAGATATATCCAGAGAGACTCAGAAGCGGCGGCGAGATTTCCTTTTATTAAGACCTGGGGTTCAACAGTTGGGTGGGCTCTTTTTTCTGAAATTCCCATGTAAGTGTCTGATTAAACATCAGTCACATTCTTATATTTTTTATGAGCCCTCCCAATTGCTGGACTTCATTAATGCCCGACATTCTGAGGCTGCACCGGATCCTCCTTCAGTTTAGGATAAGCGTGATTTAGGGTCTGACTGTAGTGTACACTCCTTTTCCTTCGTATTTTTGATGAATGTTTATTTCTTTCTAGGTTTCCCCTATATGGTGGGCTAGGATCAGTGGGAAGGTTTATATATGTTACCTGTATTATTTGAGGGACTTAATTGTCTATTGATGCATTTTCTTTTTCCTGCTGTAATTTCTCTTTCAAGATGTATTTCTTGATTGTGTATAATGTTATAAACATAAAATAAAAAAGAGCCTTAAAGCCATTTACTTCCATGAGACACAAAACCTTGTTCCAAGACCCTTATGAACTGCACGCTTCAACTCCAAATGACAGATGAAAATGATAAAAAGGAACGAGATGTCAGCATTGTAGCTGGATACCGGCAAAAAATTATTTAAATAGGGAAATATATATTGAAGATAAACAAGAGAGACAATTAATCCATTGCATGGATCTCAAAGCGCAATGGAGAGGAGATAGAGAAAACTATTAACTAGCATATCTCGAGGTTTGAACAGAAGGCGCTTCGTGACTGTAAATAAACCCAAAAGCAAACAAGTGACATGTTTAATAAAACATAATATCCAGTTTTCAGTTGCTCATGTCGAATGGAATTGATTTTGGTAAGCACAATGGATTTCATAATTAAAACGGATTCATTTGCTTAAATACAAAAGAGATGTTTGAATTAAGGAAGGCTGTGACTGACAGCTCAAACTACCAGGCCGATTTTGGTGAAAACAAGCAGCAATGTTAACAAAAAACAAAAATCTAGTAGATAAAGCAAAGACAGGGAAATATTTTTATTATAATCTGAACTGCATAGAGCCGAGTTCAAATCCCACTATGCCTGACAATTTAAAAAAGGTACAGCCCAAGGCAAGTTTGCTGCTTCTAGAGCAGAGGTCCTCTGAATACATATAGCCAGTTGGGTTTTCAGGATATCCACGATACATTTGCATACGCCATCTCATGCATATTCATTGTGGATATCCCGAAAACCTGACTGGCTAGGTGTGTCTTCAGGACTGGGTCGAGAACCCTGTTCTAGGGTTACCAGCTGGTTCCATTTTTCTCTACACAGGATGATCCAGTCACGGTGGAAGAATGGACGACTAGATGACACTTGCTGGGTGCCAAGTAGAGAAGTCAGGGGGCTGGCCTAAGAGCAGCATGAACGGACGGCAGCGGAAAGGAGATGCATAAAGCTTGCAAAGCAGCACTGTGGTAACCCGCATGGAGCAACTATGGTTAAGATCTGCACGTCGACGAGTATGGGGAGGCTGGAGGTTCTGAATTATGCTTTAGCTGGAGTGGGCTGCTGCATGTATTAATTGGAAAGCCTGCGGATGAGGCGAGGTACGGGACGTAGGCATTTTATTTAATTTTGGTCTAAGAATAAGAGAAAGAGGACAAGGTTTAGCAGTCGAGGTCAGCACTTTAAGAGATTCTAAACACGAGGGACAAGCAAGTGGTGGCTTGAAAAAGGGCCGAGAGATCGGGTGAGAGACAGGAAGGAGGGGGAGGGGGGGCCGATGTCGAGTTGCATGCGGGAATTTGCATCCTCATGTATACGCTGGAAGGATCTCAGCTGGGAAGGCTGGATGGGGCAATTCTTTCTGCCGTCATCTACTATCTCTATACACTTTTAAAAGCTTACTCATAGCTATGGGGTGATGATGGTGGGAGGAATATTTATTTAGAATTTTATATAGTGCATTTCCAAGGGTCCATGCGATTTACATGGAACAGTTAAGAGTTAACGTTACAATGAATGGGGAATGTTAACATGGATAGAAACATTCAACAATGGGGTGTAGAACAGGTATTAACGTACTATCTACATGAACTTAGTATAGATGGTGGTTTGAACGTTGTACGGTAATATTTTGGGAGAGGGAGGTTGGAGGTTTATTGATTATGACGGCTACGGTGTCTTATTGTCCATTCTGAAGGCAGGCGATAGGAGTAGGAAAGTGATGGGAAATGCTGGATGAAGTAACCACAGAAGAGCAAGGCAGGCACGGGAAGCATCTTGCATCGATGCAATGGTGTAGTAGAAAAAAAGACAGGCAGTGGACTGTACCCATAGGGCCTCAGCAAACAAAAATTTGGGCTCCTGCTGTGCTGTATCTTTCTCTTAGCAAACAGTTACGGTCAGCTTTGAACCCTAGAGACCAGTAGAATCAGAAGAGGGCTCAAAAAACTAAATCTTA
Source organism: Ichthyophis bannanicus (assembly GCA_033557465.1). Classification (NCBI taxonomy): domain Eukaryota; kingdom Metazoa; phylum Chordata; class Amphibia; order Gymnophiona; family Ichthyophiidae; genus Ichthyophis; species Ichthyophis bannanicus. The sequence continues at coordinate 32,914,421 of CM066039.1, forward strand.
ATTGGGAGAACTAGTGAAGAGTAAGGGGCTAGGAGAGAGTATTTTGGACGACATGTATACACCAAAAACCCAGTTAAATGCTCCTAGGTATGTGCCCTAGCCGACCCCCGAGTTGGTTCAAGGTGTTCGCACCCTTGGCAATCCTTAGGCTTTACTACCCCTCTGATTGTCAAAATCTGTTTAGCTTTAAATGCCTTGCACTTTGCCACTGCTGTCCCCCCTCCCCCCCAAAGAAGCTGCCACCCTAGCAGTCACCTAATTTGCCCGATGGCTGGGCCGGCCCTTTACCCCAGCCTTGCTCAGCTGCAGGAGTTTGTACACTACTTTTTAGGTACGTTTTGCTTAAGCAATTGTGTCTGCTGGGGAGGGTCTGTCTGTCTGTATGCATCAGTTTGCACATATGCAAACAAATACCTTTGCTTCACTCCACCTCGCAATAGGAGCAGGGTCACAAAGAGGGACAAGGTGGTGTCAGAGAGCAGGAAAGAAAAACCTACATGCTACAGCCGCACACACAACCCCTCACAGAAAACCAGCTAAAAAACCACCCACACCCTACAACTCACCCCATGGAAAGATTATATACCACTGCTCATCATACCACAGATTCACACGCACCTCACATACTGTACATCAGTCGCTTGCACACCCATCCAGATACCCACTCACACATTCCCCATTACCCTACTGAGGCACCGTTACCATAGTTGCTTAACTGGGACCCCACACAGACATGCTTGAATCTGAATAAAGGAAAAGGGGAAATGAGCTATTATGTCCCACTCTTAAGAGTGCACTTTTCAACTTGTTCAAGATAAAAAGGGATGTAAACAAATCGGCCCATGGCAACACAAGCGGACTCCAGTGCATTTCTGGACCAAAGGTTCCAATCCGTAGGCTTAGTGCTCTCCATTCTTCTCTGCTGGGGGAGGAGAGGGATTCAAATTACCATCTAGTATCAGCGGCTAGGATGCATCAACAGCTTTATGAAATTAAGAGGTACTGAATGAAGGCAACTCGGGAAACACATTAGCAAACGCTCATTCCTGCTACTGCTCACTCTGTGCCTGAGCTATGGCTATTCCCATTGGGTTGGGTCAAAAACACACTTTTGGAACAAAATTAAAGAGAGTTATCTTAAAAGTCCTATTTGCAATTTCTATATGGAAGAAACAGCATTTAACATGGAAATAGCTATTTTAGAGAAGACTAAATTTACATGTGGATACCAATAATATGTAGAAATTGCAAAAGGGGTGCATCGGGCATTGGTCTTGGATGGGTCAAAAAAACTCTACATAACTATGCATTCCATAAATGAAACGGAGAATAGATCACCACCAAAATTGTCCACTCTGGGATTGACAGCCAATCCCTAGCATTTATAGGTTTTGCTACAGCATGCTCGTTTCAGCTTGGTAGGACAGATTAAAGGGCGTTCTTCTTCTTAATTCCACAATGTTTCTCTCTCTCTCCAAACTGAAATGAATTAAAGATGGTGATCTCTGCAGTTTGTGGGCTGCATTTATACATACAGATTTGCAAATTGGCTCACATGCACTTACACATAGAAGTTGCCAAGTTGCCTCTTTTCCCCCTCTCCCAGGTACAGATTTGTAAATGGCCTCGCCAGTTCTACATGTCGGCAAATACACAAGCACTCCTGAATGCTCTTACACATTTTAGAAAAAGGCTCCATGTTTGGCACAACCCTTTCTAAAATACTGACAGAAAGGTCTACGTCCTGAGCTTGATGGCTCAATTCCGATCTTCATCTCTCATTACTGTCAAGAGAGATACTACCAAATTCAAGCAGGGTCTATCCCACGAGCCATGTGAGAAGACTTGAGAACCTAACGAGTACCCTAGACAGAACATAGAAGCAGAGAGAGGATATGGGTATTAATGCACGGGAGGCAGGCATTCATCACAGGTTAAGTATGTTCTAGAACACAGATAATAGTCTGGCTTCGTTTCCATTTAATACATTCCATTCTCCCCCATCTATTTTTGTCATTTGCTTCACTGTTAGCACACATTGTATTCTGAACAGCACAAGCAAAAATAAAACACAAAAGGATTTTGTGTGGTAGTTTTTTTTCTGCCTTTTTGGCTAGATGATACAAACCTCAGGAGCAGTGGACCCCAAATGGGGTCACAAAAACATGGCCATTTCCCCTTCTCCCTGGGCTTTCACTGTGACCTATGGCAAGTAGTGGCAGTCACCAGTCAACATGTCATCTGTGGACCAGTGAAAATTTAATGGTCCTTGCCCCCACCTGGTAAGCTTCCTGTTAGACTGGAAAACTACTGGGTCATACTGGAGTCTGTAAGCATACAATGAACAATGACACAAAGGACCCTGGGCCGACTGTTTTTTGCTTTAGATGAGTGGAGGGAGGCTGGAGACCTGCTATTTCGATTTCCTCATCGGGAATTTTCAGTTGCTAAAACGGGGTCATATGGGATAAAAGATTGGAGAGCACTGTTCGGGAGGAAACATTGGAACTTTCTTCTCACTTTAAAAGCAACAGCACGTCCCTACAGAGTATCCTAATACTCTGCTTTGTATGTACTTTTATAGGATTGTTGTGGGAAGGGTGGTATTTTGATAAACGCGATGAGTTTAATCATCAAAATCTCTGGGTGGGGGAGGGAGGGAAATAAGCTGAAGGTTTGCCTAAGGCACACAATACCTTTTTCCAAAGTGAAAATCATCACAGATACCCTTGCACCGGGCTTGCAAACAGAATCAGTCACCAGGGGATGCCGCGACTTGTGCACGCACCAAAAAACTTCCCTTTACCTGGCGTAACAGAGGGCAGTAATGTGGACCTTGGAAGTAAGGACTGGAGACAGTAGGGGGTATCTGGCCAAATTGAATGGGCCAGGAAAGTGGAGGATCCAATCCCATTCCCCTCCCCCCCCCCCCCCCCCCACTGCACACAGGGGCTATAACTAAAAATACCTGAACCTGCATGTAGGGACCAGGAGCTCAACCAGCAATGTCTAGACTTTCCCCGTACGGCATGGAGTTATCGGCATTGTTCCTCCGTGCATTCAGTGCGTAGGACTTGGAGGGGGACAGACTAGCACCATTGGAGCAGGTGAAAAGAAACAAACAATAACAGACTACTTCTCCTACAGTACTGGTGCTTATCTCTTCTCTCCTCCCCCCCACCCCCCCAAACAATGGTGGCCAAGAGACTTCCTTTGCCTTAGATAACCATATCCCTGGAACTCCTGCCCCACTTCATTTTGCTTTCCCGAGCAGATTCTGCGTGTGGGTATCAAATCCATCCTCTCTCCCGAGATCTAGGGCGAGAGCAGAGTGCTTTAAGTTTTTCTTGCTCCAGGTACGTGAGGCGTCTGGTTCTCGCTGAATATTTTCAGCTGTGGAAGCGTTAGCCTCACACCGAGGAAGGCAGCAGGACTGAATTACTGTTTAAATTAATGTTTTGGGGCATCTGGCTTGGCACAGACAGCTGTGAAATGAAAACAAAAAAATGTTAATTATATGCATTAGACAGACATGATGATCTGTCCGGTTACAAAGCTACAGTATCAAAAATTCATTTCATTTCCTTGTGCTAAGGATTCCCCTGCTGAACACCTACAGAGGTTTAACGTATGACAGACGCATGTAAAAACATCTTACAGGACAAGATGAATACTACCAATATCCCCCCTCTCCCTAACACTTTTAGGGCCAACTCTACTATGCTACGCTCAAGTCCCTGGATTGAGCCATTTTGCCCTTATCCTCTCCTTCTGTCAACCCAGGATCTGTCCACAATACTAGGGTCCCAGAGTCGGGCTGCCCGTCCTCTGGAGAGTCCATGTACCTCATTGGGGTCTCCAAGATTGGGCTACCTATCCTTCCCCTTCACCACAGGTTCAAGCCACAGGTCCCCTGGGCTGAACTGTCTGTCCCAAAGGTATGCATAAGCCAAGGTGGGCTTGTAACTAACTGCTTTCACTTCCCATCCCAAACCTCCCAAGCAACCAGTCTCCAATGCTGCAGCCCTTTGGTATTCATGGCTTCCTCCTCATCCTGAAGACATACAACTCAAATCTCTAAGAAAGCCTTTGCCTCCTATTTCTCTTCTGTGTGAGGTATGATTAAGAACTCCCACGTGCACACTAATTCAATTAGAGCAAGCAAACTGCAGAGGCCAAGAAAGGTGTACCTAGTGATTATGTCAAGAGTATTCATTCAGCTAATTACACGGGACGTTACAGGCTCACACACATGCAGCCTTCGAGTATCTAAAGAGGAGAAACAGACGAACCACAGAGGACACACAGATATGGACAAACACACGCCTCTGTCATGAAACACTACGTGGGAGCGCCACGCCTTCCTCTATTATACCTTGCGTGCTAGTCACAGTAACTGTGTACCAGAGCTTCGCTTCATACTTCTTAGTCTAAATCACCAGCAAGTGAGACTTCTACCTTCTGTAGGTAAAGCAGAGCTGCTGAAATTCAAAAAGGTTAGTCTTCAGCTCTTGTCCTTTTATGGGGAGAGGTCCAGTTCCCGTTAACATATCCAGTCAGAATTCTCTGACTGAAGCATTGAGGGTGGCATCATGAGTGCATATTTGGTCCCATGTTTGATGGATGACGTGGACGATCAACCTATTGGTTCCCACTGGTGCTCCTTGTGGCCTTGAGCAAGTCACTTTACCTTCCACTGCCTCGGAAGAGGAGGTGTGGCAATCTACTTCTGGTCATGCCTTGCCAAGAAAGCCCAGGGGCTGCTGGGTCACCAGGAGTCAGCACTTACTCCATGGCATACACTGCATTGCAATTTTGATCGGCCTCCTAATGACTGAACCTTTTTTTGTTGTAATGCCAATGATTTACTGCAGTCACAGTCTTAATATTTTTATATTTATGCATGTTTATTTTTATATACCGCCTTGATCAGTCCTGCAGTATAAAAATGCTTTAAATTAAATTAACTGGAGCTGCATAAACAGCAACTAAATAGTCCTGGAACACAGACATGAAAATTAGTATCCTCCGACGTCACATGAAGTGTTGATTATTGGCTGCTTCAACCAAGACCAAGACGACACTGTTGAAACAGGTATAAAACTTTTTAAATGATCGGGACGTTAAGCTCTGAAAGTTTGCTCAATAATGGAAACACACAGCTGGCAACTATGATTGTTACTAGCCCCCACCCTCCACAGGACGTGAGAGCACGACATGTGAACTTTTGAACTGGAAACCGTAAAATATGCAAAAACAGATTAGAGCAATTGTTTTAGCACCGATCAGCTCTCGGATCTCACCAAGCCCGGGCAGAAAACCTGAACGCCCAAGGATGGCATTTCTCCAGCAGTTTCAGTCTATGAAGGCTTCAAAGAGGGAACAAACAGAGAACTTCTCCTCAGAGAACCGGGGTGGATTGGCAAGAAGAATTCAAAAGCTTAAATTGCTTCCACGGTGTTGAACGTTGCTGGGTAAAAATAAGATGTGGAACTCGAAATCCCAACTCAGAGTCGCTTTGTTCATGACTGTCTCTAAGCTCATATTTTACACACTCAGATACTGCATGGGAAAAATACAGTGTTACACCGGATGAAAGCCAAATGGGATTTACCCAGAATCCCGTTTGTGTATTTATAGGTCCAGTACTACACTGCAGCCCTGTAAAAATGGGTCCCAAAGTTTAGCAACATCAAACCCGAGGAGGCCTGGTTCCAGAGGCGAGTGCACAGTTTAGTGCCACCTCTTCCCTCCAGAGAAGGGAACAAATAAAACCATCATGGTAGGGAAATGACCTCTACAGATCTGCAGTGTTTTTCCATTTACTCTTATCAAAAACTGCCGCTGTGACCCAGATACAAGTTAAACATCGCCCGCAAAGCCTACGAGGTCAAATTTCAACAGGTTGGTCACATAACAGAGTTGGGCACTTAAATTGGCCCCTTTGAAAAACAGGCCAGGGTTTAGGTATCTAAGAAGCGGGCAGTTAGAGAGGATAGAGGTAGGGCGAAGGCAAAAAGATAAAAAGCTCTGCACTAAAAGTTTTCAACCTGACAGGCCTAGACCCGGGAACATTTTCAAAATTTAACAACTTTAGGTAGAAAATTGGACAGGCCATGCACACGGTCTTCATCTGCCATCATTTTCTGTTTCAGAGTTTAAGTTTAGGAAGGCCTCATGCACGTCATAAAAGAAAAAAAAAATTCAATATTTACCTCTTAACTGGGCAAGATGAGTAACTCACCCTCCCAATCTGCCTGCAAAAGCTTAATGCTTGAAAGCAACATCTTGCCTCTGCACCGGTCAACAACGATGCGCTGCTCCCCCAATCATTTCCGGCATCGTCAAGTCTCACCGATACCGTGGGTCCAGAAAACAGCAGCAAACCCTTCTGATAAAACCAGAGCAGCTCAGCTGTGTCTATGTGCGGCTAAGCAGCTATTGTTCTGACAGGAAGATGTACCGCCGTGGGGACCTGCAGTGGTGCAGCTTACCACCAGAACAGCAGCAGCTCAGCCACACAGACACAGCTGAGCTGCCCTGGTTTTGGCAAGAGGGTTTGCCGCTGTTTGTGACTGCGTTTCTGGGAGACTTGTCCGAGTATCGCTAATGCCAGAGGTGATCGAGGGAGCAGCGCTTGATCAACTTGCTGCCCTGCACCAGTTGCTATCACTTGCAGGCTCAGGTCAGTATTTCACCAGAGGGTTTCCTGCTGTAACTGGTGTCTGATCTGGAGAGCAGAGCTTGATCAGGGTTTGCAGACATTTTCATGGCTCAGGTCAGCATGTCACCAGAAGGTTTCCCCACTGTGACCAGGTATCTGAGACTTCAGCGAGCGATCCGAGGTGATCTGGAGAGTGGGACTTGATCGGCAATTGCTGTAGGGGCAGTAAGTCTTCACTTGCAGACAGACAATTGGGTAGCTTCAACCATCCTTTCAGTAAGGCGCTCAGTTTTCAAGAGACAATGGCATCCAGGGCTGGTAAACGGACTGCAAGCCAGATTTTGGAAGACGTTTTAAGTGACGGTATGTCATCTTTCTCCAGATTGATAAGCTGGCGATTCTTATTTTGCAGCAGATTTATCCGACACGAAGGTCAGGTGCAGACTACACGCGGTGACCAAAGTCTGAATCCAAAAGAGATACCACTCATGCTACCATCAACCCATCTGTTTGGTCCAAAAAAACCCCAAAACAAAACAAAACAAAAAACACACCCCTTCTTCCAGCAGAGACCCTTTTGTGTTTTCAGGTGTTCCAGGCAAAACATTTCAGATAGAAGATGATGCAGCCGAGGTCGACTGTCTAAAATTGTTCCTTACTGATGAAATAGTAAATATTGTCAATGAAACAAACCAGTATGTAGAGCTGCATACTGCCAGCCATAACCTGAAACCAAGGTCAAGAGCACATAACGGGGATTCAACTGACTCTGCTGAAATTTGTGTTTTTCAGGCTCTGCTATATCTTCAAGGTCTTGTACATAAGCCTGAATCAGGACAATACTTCAGCCGTCATCCCCTACTCGACAGCCCAATATTTAACGATACACTACCAGAGTTGTGATTTTCATTGCTCCCGACATTTCGGCACTTTGCAGACATCAGCAGAAATGAAATACCTGCTAAACTCTAAATAAATCCATGATGGGCTTCAGTCTGTAATCAAAAGTTCAGGTAACTGTATGTACTCAAAAGAGACATCGGTATCTATGATCGTCTGATGCTTTGAAAGGGCAGCTTTCATGCAAGCAGTTTGTTCCAAACAAAAGAGCTCATTTTGGGAAAAAAATCCTATGAATTATGTGAGGAAAAACACGGTTACATCTGGGACTTTATTGTATATACTAGAAGGGACACTGATTTTGACCCTTCACTTTCTTCATTACTTCACGCTGACCGTGTTGTGATGTTGTTGCAGCCATTGCTGCGGAAAGAGTATCTTGTTCACATGGATGACTTAATCCAGTCCAACTCTGTTTGACAGACTGATAAATGCCAACACTGATGCAATCGAAACAGTAAGGCTGAACAAAATGTTTATGCCACCAGTACTAAAAAACGCTACGCTGAAAAGGGAGAAAAAATTACCTATTATCGTGGTAAAATAATGGCGCTAAAATGGAAAGACAAAACAGGTGTTTGCATGTTGGGCACTGTCCAAAGGGATGAAATTTGTGGAAACACAAACTAAGAGGTAAGAAACAGAAACCCTCTATAGTTCTTGAGTACAACAGCATGGGCGGGGTTAATCTTAGCGTCCAGTTTCTTGTGAGCTATCCATGTGCTCGTAAGCGCCTCAAGAAATACTACAAACCAATTTCGACACCAGCTGGACATGGTGGAACTCAATGCTTACATACTGTATGCCAACTTAGGCGGTAAGAAAAGCAGGCTTAGTTCGACGACATTCAGCTGAACCATTGCTGCAGCAGTGAACTGAGTACCATGTCCCTGAACTCATACCATCATCTGAGAACAAAGAATGTCCTGCCCGTCGCTGTAAACTGTGCCACAATAAATCTGATCAGTGGGAAAGAAACTGCGAAAGGGAATAGAGTTATTACTGTCCAACCTGTGATGTCAGGCTCTGTGTGGTGCAATGTTTCAAGTACTTTCATACTAAACTGTAGACACTATGAACCCTATATTAAAAACACTTGTTTACTTACTATTTTGCTTACACCAGCTTTTACTAAACGCAGGTAGCAGCAACCGCCCACTATGTGTGCTGCGCCCCCAATGAACAACATGAGGCCATGTCACACATAGCGGGCTGTTGCCGCTACTGGTGTTTAGTAAAAGACCCCCTTAGTCTCTCATACCTACCTCAAAAAGTTTACGATTTTTTTCTTTGAATGCCATAGTTGGAAAATTAATTCCCCAGAGAGCAGTTGGCTGGGTGCTAAGTATTTTCCCCAGTTAAGGGGTTAAAAAGGAGGTATCAAAACAGCATCCAGGTGAGATTATAACTCTTTAATCCCTCCGATTGCTTATTTGATCACTTGTGAGCACAGTGATGTGATTAAGAGAGAAAGCAGCCTGAAAAATCTCCTTAAGATAGGAGAACATGTTTTATGTTTGTTAGTACAGACTTTTCAAACTTAAAGTTGTGTTAAAATTACAACTTCTTTGTCTCTGAAAATTGTTAGTGTCAGAAATATTTTACACACTGTTGCTGTGGCAAGAAAAGATATTGAGGCAAGAGATGAAAATATGCAATGAGGGAGATTATAATACTTAAATCTCCACCCAGATGTGTTTTGATGCCTCTTAATGGAAACTGTTTTGGGGTTTGTTTGTTTTTTTTTGGGGGGGGGGGGGGTTAAAAACAAAAGACAACCTCCTAAGTGCATGAGTAGTGTTTGCTGTTGTTGGACCAGTGGTCATTGTGGGAAACACAAGAGTGTAGTGTTGGTTACACCAATTTAGTAATGTGGCATTCAAAACAAAATGATTTGTGAGGCAATTTTATAAAACACATTTTCCAGGTGTGAAGTCCATCTTGTGCATGGAGAACGGCTTTTATATAAATCATACGACACGCATATAAAGTGCGCATATCGAAAATGTGTGCCTACTTTTATGCAGTTAGCATGCGGGTGTTCCCAGAAGCACACTCAGGATGGAAAGGAGGGGAGAAGTGTAACACGTGGGCATATTTTCTAAGATATGCGAGTGCATGAGTAGAGCCTATGGACACATTTGCACTTTTTAGGAGCAGGGGTCAGGGGTCGTCCCAGTCTGTGCGTTATTGGTGCTGGATTTGGGAGTCTATTTTATAAAAAGGCAAGTAGGCTACAAAAGGTATCTTGTGATAAAGTCAAGCCCTACACATAGATAAGGAAAAATGTGTCAGACTGCAACTGGAAAAATCTCATGCCTTTTCCTTCTTTCGCTGCAGGCATGAAGATTATAAAAGCAGCTCCCTTTCTGTACGTAGCCACCACACGCCTTCCCAGCCGAGGGTGAGGAAGTCCAGGGCTACTCAGGAAGAATTGGATGGATGGACACAGCTCTCAGGATGGACAAGTGATTTGTGCGCCATGTCTACACCAGCTTCTAGCCCTCAAGGCAGCTCGTTCCCCCTGCTCATAATGAGCGTGACATATTAGCTTAGATGTCATGTGCCATATTTGTATTTACTATAGGCTGGGTTCCCACAGAGCCTCTCGGTCACGAGAAGCCAATTCCAGCTGGGAAAATGACAACTCCACAAGAGTTGAGGGCAGCTCTGCAATTATTGATAGTCAAAAGATCAGGATGATTAATTTAAGAGTTATGCAAAACAAAAACAAACAAAAAAAAAATCCCTCTTCCGCTGAGTCCTTAAATTTAGATGGATTAAAAAAAAAAAAAAAAAGCAGGTGAACTAGGACAGGGAAGGTTAAGTAGGTATTCAAGGTAGGTTCTTGCATTTTAGAAAATAGTAAACCTAGCCTTGAAAACTAGAGTTTGATTTTTCATCTAAACAATGAGAAAAAAAACCAAAACACACACACCCCAGAAACCATAGCACCCCCCCCCCAAATGTACAGTAGAAATTTCACCGAACTTTATGTGCCTAAAATTGAACCATATGTCAGTCACTCAACTTCCCCTGAAATTTGGCTTCCCATGGAGGATGTCAAAAGAGACTGATCTAACCAGTTCTTTCTGTCCACACTACCAAGGTCACATCCCAAGAGACAGCCACAGATCATGACCACCTGTAGGATATTAGGCCTCCTCCAGGATGTTGGAGGAGTAGTACAGTGGTTTCAGTAACAGGCTAGAACCAAGGAAACCAGGGTTCAAATCCCACCCATCCTCCTTGTGGCCTTAGGCAAGTCACTTAACCCTCAATTACCTTAGGTACGAAATTAGATGGCAAACCCTCTGGGCACAAGAAGCAGCTACTATACCTGAACATAACTTGCCTTAAAACTACTCCTGGGAAAACATGGGCATTACCTCATATTATAAAACACAAAAACTGTACCCAAACAAACAATAGACACATCCCGACATCTTATGCTGGTACAAGCCCAATTCTATTTCCTCCAGCACCAATAGACCTGTGGGAGTTATAGACTGCAGCGGTCTACTAAACATAGAAAATGATGGTCAGATAAGGTCCATTAAGCCCATCGACCCTGCTCCGTTTACTTCCTAGTATGCAAAAGATCCAAATGAAAGCACATCACAACCCAGTAGGTGAGAGCAGATGACTACTTTGTCTATCCAGTCTGCCCAGTGAATCCAGTCCACACTGCTAAGGATACACCCTGGCTACCAGTCCAGAATCTTGCCTGCTTGTGGGGTCATCACTCTTCAACCAGTCGAGTTTCGGTTTCATCTCCATCTTTCCCATCGCTGCTTTGCAGCTTAATGTTTATTGATTTGATTTACCGCCTTGTCAGGGACAAGGTGGTATCCATATAAAAGTAGAGATCCTCGGTGCTTTTCCTCTCCCGAGAATTCTGTCTTAGTAAATTATGCTTAGAGTTGATTAGTTACTTAAGTGCCATGTTGACAAATGCCAGTCTCTGCCTCGCCCAGTCCCCACATTCATTACACAAGTCTCATACAGTAATTTCATGTTGTCAGAACCCATTAGAGATTCCAAGGATGGAGGTCAGCAAAACAGTGCAACTGTGGGGGGGGCGGGGGGGGGTTACTCTCATGGTGGTCAGTGGTGGCAACTTCTGCTCCTTTAGGCCTAGTTCCCCCTCAGCAACCTCTTCTGTAGTAATTGCCAGCTGTTTGTGGGGTTTTTCCCAGCCTCGGCCAATGCATCGGCCAGCTTATGGGAATCAGCACCCCAACCGATTAGTGGCACAGAGGGGTGAATCAGGGTAATAAAACAGCAGTTGACAGAACTTTTTCCACTTGCTTTCTTAATTAAAAACCAAGACGTTTTTGTCAAATATAACATTTAAAAAATAAAAATAAAAAAAAAAAGTTGGACCCAGAGGATGTCAAGATGAATTAAAAGTTAAATAGGCAGGAAATAATTTACTTTATTTCTTTATTTTAAAAAAACGTAATTTCAAAGGAGTTGAGAATCTAAGGCTGAAAAGTACATTAGTTCTGTCATTTAAAAGGAGTGAAGGGAAGGCTTTGTTTTGGGTAAATGAAGCAGTAGAAAGCTCAAAGAACCATTAATTTATGCAAAATTGTCAGCTTCACCTGTAACCAATTGGCATGTTACTTTTAAACGTCAGGAAACTGTTTTAGCCAACCAGTGCTCTGGAAACATTGGAAAAGAGGTAAAACAAAAAGGAAGGTAGTCTAGTCAGAGCAGGTGCCCAAGAACCAGGGGAGTCAGGGTTCAAATCCTGCTCATGTGACCTCGGATAGGTCACTTCACCCTCTGATGCCTCAGGAAAAACACAACACTTAAGTCACTTTTTACTGAGCTGCGTTACTGGCAAATGTAAATTATTCCTCTAATGCACCTCAACAGGAATTATTTAAGGTGGGTTCTTTATTTGGCTATCAGATCCCTAGCGGTAGTACCACTAGATTACCACTAGGTGCCTGAAGGGTGCCATGTTTTAAAGCAGTAATCATGGAGGCAGGAGCAAACAGGGATGGTTTCCTTCTCTCCTGCTTGACTCCAGGGTCCCTCCTTAAGCGTAGGAGGAAATGCTGCGGTAGCAGACATTTGTTGAAAGGGGTGGGGTGATCAGATTTTGGAGGAAGGGATTGAGGAGTTGGGGGGAGAGGCGGGGTCTGTTTTCTTTAGATCACCCCTTGGTTCTCTAAATGTTTCCCATTTTGGTCTTGGTTTCCCCTTATTTTTTTTTCAGTGGGGGTGGAATTAGTGGGGGGGGGGAGGCAGACTTCTGCTGTTCAGAACAAATTAAACTAGGCCCAGTTCCGCAACATACTTTTTTTTTTTTGGGGGGGGGGGTTAAACACCATATCCTCCATCGTTATGAACAGGTGCATTACTGTAGGAATAGGTGAGGGAAATCTGGATAAAATTGTGAACCCAAATGAGGAATAGGTGGGGGGTAGGAGAGGAAATGTCCATAAAAAAAATGATGCAATTCCCAGCTGACCCTGCATAACCCACCTCAAACAATACCAAGTTCTTCTAATTAAGAGGGACAGCTCATGGTTTGCATTCTGGCCATCAAGGCCCCCCCCCTCCCCCATGCTCTTAGCTGTTCCTCTTTTCTGGAAGGTGACACTCCTGTTGACTGCTCAAGATTCAGCTCTGAAGTGTGAGCACAAGGGGAAGGAAAGAAAATGATTTACATCTCAGCAAATGATAAAACAGAATGTCTAAATAAAACGTTACCACCACCACAACCATCACCGACAACTATCAATTAGACTCATCCCAGGCTGGTAATAAAGGAAGTTTCAGAGAGTTATTTGTTTTAATGTCTGTTTTTAGCAGGGTGGATTGCTCCAAACTGCTAATTAAATTGTAACTTGCTTTATTGCAAAATTGACTTTTCTTACAAAGGAACCCTTGGCCCTCCTGCAGAGTCCCCACTATTGCCCAGCAGATATGGGGCCTTTTCAATTCTAAAACAGAACATACGTATTGCTCCTACCAGGATGAGAGGACAGGACAGTGACATAATGGGGCCCGTTTACTAGAACTCACTAAACTTAACCATGTGATTGGACCATGAGTCTAGCACCGAGATCCACAGGGGAGAGGCGAAGGTCCATCCTCCTGTTAGCACGATGCAACCGCATGGAGTCTCGCTAACCACAACTGGGTGTGCTTAATGTCACCCAACAGCCCTGGTTAGCGCATGCCCAAAATGAGCAAGCTGTGATGTGCCACATTCCACCCCTACTACTGCTACTGCCATTACTGATCTAATTTCAATCACACCTCCCAATCGAGCAAGGAGATCGAATGCCGCAAATACTCTCATATTACCTAAGGCTAGCACGAAGTGTTCTCAATTCACTAGATCCAGAGCCTTCTCCTTTGCTCCATCCTGCTGGAACGCACTACCAGCAACTATCAGAACCATCAGTGAACTCTCCCAATTTAGGAAGGCACTGAAACGTCACCTCTTTCTTCATCACTACGATGTTGCAGTCTTCTCCCCACACTCACCCACTCTCACATCTCAATGCAGCACCTCAAACTCATGCACGTCACATTCCCAGACTGATCACTCGCAATCACACCTTCCCCTCCAACCACCATGAGAAACTTATGCAGTGCCGCATAACTCATTATATTGTTGCATAAAGTAGACTGTATTTATTCATCGTGTCTCCTTGTTAAGGGACTGGTTATTTATACCCTATTTTACCTGTTATACCTGCTTAATGCATACCCAAGTTTAATTTTCCTGTTTAATGTATACCCAAGTTATTATACCTGTTTCACTGTAAGCACAAATCACGAAATTGAGATGTGCAACTCTTATGTTCATTGTAAACCGCACTGATGTCGAATAGCGCGGTGTAAAAGAGACTGCAAATAAATACATAAATGGAGTCTCGCTAACCACAACTGGGTGTGCTTAATGTCACCCAACAGCCCTGGTTAGCGCATGCCCAAAATGAGCAAGCTGTGATGTGCCACATTCCACCCCTAAGCTGACCAGCCGCCATCAATTCACACGCTAATTAGCAAAGGAGTTTTAGGGCAGGGCTCTGCGCAGCACGCTTACCGGGGACTAAAGCCCACGGCAGCGGTTAGCACATTTTCATACATAGATGCACAATGCAGAAAGGGGGGTTAGCAAGAATGCGTCATCTGTGCGCAAGCAGCTGCGCAGACAACCACGCTCTGCTTATTATAATCATACGGTAATAAGTTATTGGCCATTTCACCCAGAAGCAAAAGCAGTGCACAGAAGGCCTGAAAGTTCAGCGCAATGTTGGGGGGGGGGGGGGGGGTTTGCGAGGATTTCACACCCGTTTCTTCTCCTTACTGCAAGCATGGAGTACCTGAAACTTTTCTGGCTTTTTCAAGGGGAGGTGTTCAAGGGTTCGAGGATGAGGAGCCGAAGGAGAGGTGTGCTAAAATGCTATTTTGTGCATGAACAGCAATATTATGCTGCACAGAAACCTCAGGGTACTTTGAACTGCTGACATAACAAGCCAGTGAAATTTCTGTGCAGCATAATATTGATGTTTATGCACAAAATAGCATTCCAGCACATGCGCTGTAATATATACACATTAAAAAACCCACGCACAGCTATAAACTGTCCAATACCAACAATATTTATGGACAAATAGCTTCCAACATATGCAGATACCTTTTTTTTGTGCACAAAATAAGGTTGATGCTAACGCAGACCTATATGAGCATACATCCGGCATGCCCTCTCTCTAACACAAACCTTTCGGGCTATTTGGTTTACAGCATTGTGGAATCAAATGTCTGTGTTAGGTCTATGTCGGGAAAACATGCACCAAGCTTTACCACATGGCTCCAACAGGCATTGGCCCATTAGTGGATAACTTCAGGTCAGCTTGACGGTTAAGGGATGGATACCGTCTGCACCAGCTCCTTAGCTCCGTTCGCGCCTAAACCTTGAAAATGCACCTTCCGCATCTCTCTCGACTAAAAGGCGCAAGCTGGAGAGATCTCAAGATCTACACTGCAACAGCTGTTCCACACCTTCCATTCCAGAGTTGCGTTTTCCTGCTCATTCAAGGCATTTCTCAAACCACCACAATACGAGAAACACTTTGAAAGGATTTTACCACAGGAAAAATCCTAAGACAGCAAAATTAAGTAAAGTAACCAGCGAATGGCAAGACCCTGGAAAGCACAAACCTGCTCTGTCTCAAAAGGTCAAACAAGGAAAAAAACAAAACAAACCCACAACTGAATGACTGAAGCAAAAATAACTAAAGGGCTCTTTCAAAAAAAAGGCCGCCTACTGGTGAACACACATTTTAGTGTCCAATATCTGGCACCTCGGAATGGTAAACAAATACCACCTATTGGCCCCTAAGATGCATGTTCAGTAGTTATGTGCCTGGGCTAGGGGCGAGTGGGGGATGGAGAGCACATTACCTTGTGCAATATGTCAATTAGCATCCGTGCACATAACAATACCTCCGAGTGTCATTAGGTGCACCTGCATTAATCTCACTAAGCATTTGGGTACCACATTGTGACCATGTGTTAGCTTCCAGAAACTTGTTGAGGGACACCTATGACAGCGCACAACGGTTGTACTTACTGTATGTTAGTTTAGCTGCTAACCATGTGGTTAGTAAACACCTCTAGTAAAAGAGACCCTAAGCCATTTTGTAATCCACTATCTAAGACCACAAAAGTGATAAACACAAAAACATGTTATATGTTAGCATAACTACTGCTGGGTTAATATAGTGATAGCGTATTATTTATAGGATAAACAAATCATTAAAATGTTAATCAGGCAACGAGACTAGCGTTATTAAAAAAACTCATACCCAAGGAACAGTTTATTTTGACCATCGATATATGATATGATATGGAAAGGGGGGGGGGGGATATAAAAATCCTGGAAAAATATTTGAGATCCCTCATATTATAGCAAAAAGAAAAATTCAGGATGGTGCCTATGGCTCCTGGGATTTGGATCAGATATGGCTAGGGACAGGGCCCTTCCTCATCAGCCCCAAGGGACATGACATTAGAATCAGCCTTATATTTTACTGATTTGGTCAGTGTCCTAAAGGAGTCCAATAATTGGCAGATACACAACAAAGTATGAACCAGGAATCTGACCTGGCTTGTTTTTTTACATCATTTGGAGTGGAGGAGTGGCCTAGTGGTTGGGGCAAGGTACTTCAGGCCGGAAGGTCGGCGGTTCAAATCCCACTAGAGGACAGTAACCTTGGGCCGGAAGTACTGGGGTTTCTAGTCCCACAGGTGCTCCTTGTGGTCTTGGGCAAGCCACTTAACCTTCCATAGCCCATGTTCCCTGTAAAATAGTTATCTCCGAGTTATAATGCCCTGTTCAATGTAATTTCAGTTTGTTCAATGTAAACCGCACTGATGCTGAATAGTGCGGTATATAAGAGAATGGAAACAAATTATTTATTTTATTTACATTTGGATTGCAATCGAGATGTCAGCCCTAAAGCAGGAAAGAGTCAGTGCATTTTTATCATCAGGTGCACTGAACTTAAGCAATTGGGGAAGGTCTGTCCATCCATATGTACCCATCTGAGCATGCATGGACAGATTTGTACTGCTTTGCACCACATGGGACAGCATGGGCACAAATAGCCAGCGGACGTCCCTGGTTCCCACTAGCAGGAAGAGAAATGCAGCACTGAAACACCAGCAGTAACAGCAGCGGTGACACAGAAGCACCAGTAGGAGTCTTAGAAGTCACAAGAAGGAAGAGGGCCACAGTGTGGAATGAGCAGCTGCAGATGAGGGGGCGGGGCGTAAGGGAAGTGGTAGCGATAGGGGAAGGAGAGCGGTGGAGAGTAGAGAAGAAAAATAGTGGCGGGAGTACAGACATTCCTCTACAGGCAGCAATGCTCCTGACTCTTGTCAGCAATAGATTTACCAGGGCCAAACTCTGCTTTAGGAGCCATTGAACTAGCCTCTATTGCCTAAGGTACAATTTACATCTTAAACTGGGCAGGATTAAGGCCTATACAAATGCCTGCTTTGTATAGGCCTTAATCCTACCCTGCTCAAGATGTAAATTGTACCTTAGGCAATAGAGGGTCAAGTGGGTTGTCCAATGTCACAAGGAGAATCAGCAGGAGAGGTGGAATTTGAACCTCTGCTTCCTTGGTCCTCAGCCTGCTCTTTTTACCACTAGGCAGTCTTTCACTCCTCTGTAGTGGCAGGACAGGAGCTGGTCTGCTGGCTTCTGGCCCATTGCTCTAACCACGAGGCACACCCTTGGCCAGGCAGTAGAACACAGAGTTCATCTTCACTGAAGCATGTTTTGTTTAAACAGTCAGTAATTTTTCATCAGCTGCACAACATGGTCCCAGGAATCCTAGCCGAACAAGATCCAGTGAGAGGAAAACGTATTTGGAAAGCCCAGACGATTTTCAGAGGGGTCAGTCTGGAATAACGAGGCATGAGCTTTTCAGGACAAGAGTCCGCTTTGTCTGAAGCGGCATCTGAAAGCGGGCTCTCAACAATAAAAACTGCTAGTCTGCAAAGTACCACTTGTCTCACTTTTGCAGACAGATGATAGTTCACGTGGGCATTACATTAATATGGAACAAACAAACAAACAAACAAAAAAAAACAAAAAAACTTTTCACCGATCACACAGAAATCAAATCTCAAGCAACAGTGCTGATGGGAAGATTAAGGCACAGACTAAGACAGCTTGATTCAAACATGTTTGGTGAGAGCACTTGCGCTCTCCGGTAAAGCTACAAAAACACCCCCCCCCCCCACTGTGGAACCAGATTTTTAAACATTTAAAAGAAGCTGCCTAGGGAGGAAAGCGTAGTTACTCACCTGTAACAGATGATCTCCGGGAACAGCAGGAATTTAGTCTTCACATATGGGTATCGTCGGTACCGACGGAGCCTGCGTGGAAACGCTCCCCAGCGTCCAATAGGAACGCTTTTGGGAGCATCCCTAGGCACATGCGCGCCGCCTTCCCGCCTTTCTAACTGTCCCTCTTCAGTTAGGTTTGTAGCTGAGTGAAAGGATAAAGGGAGAGAGGAAAGAGACAGAGACAGGCATCTCCTAGGGAGGTGGGTGGGTTGTGAAGACTAAATTCCTGCTGTTCCTGGAGATCACCTGTTGCAGGTCAGTAACTACGCTATCTCCAGGAACAAGCAGGAATGTAGTCTTCACATATGGGGACTCCCTAGCTTAAGATGTCAGGGAGATAGCCCCAGGAAGGTGCCAACCCAGAAAGATAGGCATCCTTCCTCCCATGGATCTCTGGCATTCCACCAGGATTGATGGGTAGGAGTTGAATTAGGTCTGAAAGAGATTTCAAAGAACAGCTTGGCCAAAGAAGGCATCCCGACGGGAGGCTTTATCCAGGCAGCAGCAGGCTGTGAAGGTGTGTACCGAAGCCCATGTGGCTGCTCGACAAATGTCATCGATAGACACAGAGTGGAGATTAGCCGTGGAAGTAGCCATGGCTCTCACATTGTCCTGAAGAGGAAGACCCTTACTCTCTTAAGCAAAAAATATGCATTGGGCAATCCATTTAGATAAAATTCTTTTGGAGACTGAAAGTCCCAAATGACTAGGGTCGAAAGCTATAAAAAGTTGGGAGGACTTTCTATGTTGCTGTGTTCTTTGTATGTAAAAGGCTAAGGCCCTTTTACAATCCAAAGTATGAAGGTTTCTTTCTGCCTTGGACGCATGAGGCCTCGGAAAAAATACAGGAAGATAAATTGATTGATTCAAATGAAAAGGCGAAACCACCTTTGGCATAAAGTGTGGATGAGTTCTAAGAACTACCCTATCATGATGAAACCTAGTATAAGGAGGATCAGCCACTAAAGCTTGCAATTCACTAATGCGCCGTGCAGAGGTGATTGCAATTAGGAAGATGACCTTCCAGGTCAAAAGCTTAAGGGCTGTAGTGGCTAAAGGCGGCTTCATAAGCTGCCCGAGAACTAGGTTTAGATCTCATGTCACCGGTGGTAGCTTGATGGGAGGTTTGGTCAATAGAAGGCCTCTCATAAATCTTGATATGAGTGGATGAGAGGAAATTGGTTGTCCATTCAGAGGCTTATAAGAAGCTGCAATTGCACTAAGATGGACTCTTACTGAATTAGTCTTTAGACCAGAATTTGATAAGTGAAGGAGATACTCTAGTATCGATTCTAAAGGTATGACAAGGGTGTTTAATCCCTTCTTGGAGCACCATATGGTAAAACATTTCCACTTGAAGGCATAAGATCTTCTTGTGGAAAGTTTCCTAGAAGCCTGAAGGATATCCTTTACCTGTTGGGACAGGTTGAAATCTTGGAGGTCTAAGCCTTCAGCAACCAGGCCGTGAGGTGCAGGGACTGGGGATTCTGGTGCCATAGTGTCACGTCCTCTTGAGAAAGGAGATCTGGAGCATGCCCTAACTCCAG
This sequence comes from Ichthyophis bannanicus, assembly GCA_033557465.1. NCBI lineage: Eukaryota > Metazoa > Chordata > Amphibia > Gymnophiona > Ichthyophiidae > Ichthyophis > Ichthyophis bannanicus. The sequence goes on from CM066039.1 coordinate 32,934,425, forward strand.
AGGTGCCGCTTGAGAGAGATGTAGAAGTAGGGGATACCATGTTTGGCGTGGCCATCGTGGTGCTATGAGAATCATGCGACCCCCGTCTCTCTGAAGCTTGAAGAGTGTTTTGGGGATGACGGGAATGGGTGGGAAGGCATAAAGGAAGTCCTGACCCCAGTGAAGGAGGAAGGCATCCCTTGCCTGACAATTGTGAGCTGGAATCCTGGAACAGAACCAGGGAAGTTTGGCATTCAGTGGACTTGCAAAGAGGTCTATGTCTGGAGTGCCCCAGAGATGAAATCTCTTTGCTACCTGGTCTAGGTTGAGGGACCACTCATGAGGGAGCAGTACTCGACTGAGTCTGTCTGCCCAAAGGTTTTGAATGCCTGGAAGATATACCACTAGAAGGTGAATATGATGCTCTCTGGCGAGGGCCCACAGTTGTAAAGCTTCGTTGCATGACGACAGAGAGCCTGTTCCACCCTGCTTGTTCACACAGAACATGGCTACTTGATTGTCCATCTGGACTAGGACTGTCTTGTAGCTGAGCTGGGCGTGGAATACTCGAAGAGCTAAATAGATTGCTCTTAATTCCAGGAGGTTTATGTGTAGACCAACCTCCTATGGAGTCCAGGTGCCCTGGGTAGAGAGATGATTCAGGTGTGCTCCCCAAACCACCTGTGATGCATCTGTCATTAGGGTGGCCTGAAAAAGGGGTTAATGAAAGGGAGACCCTACTGTCAGGTTTTCTAGTGATTGCCACCATTGGAGGGACAAAATTAGACGTTGAGAGTTTATTATTTTGTCTGACAAATGACCTGTGGCCTGTGTCCGCTGTGTGGAAAGGGTCCACTGAGCTGCTCGCATGTGGAGGCGAGCATGTGGGACTACATGAACTGTGGATGCCATGTGTCCCAGTAGCTGTAGTAGCTCTCGAGCAGTGAGGGAGGATTTGCCTGCTACTTGAGAAGCTAGTTGCATTATACAAAGACACTGGGCCTGTGGAAGGAAAGCCCTTGCCTGTCTGGTATCTAGACAGGATCCTATGAATTCCAGGCATTGGGAAGGAACTAGTTGGAATTTTGGGAAGTTTATCATCAATCCCAAGTATTGGAGGATTTGCATTGTACGGGACAGTGCAGTGCTGGCCTCTGCAACTGTAGGGGCTCGAATAAGCCAGTCGTCTAAGTAAGGGAAGACGAAAATCCCCAGGGTTCATAGAAATGCAGCTGCTACTGTCATGCATTTCGTAAATACCCTTGGTGCTGAAGACAGACCAAAAGGGAAGAACCCTGTATTGGAAATGTTTTCCCCTGAAAAGGAAAAAGAATTTCCTGTGATCTGGATGGATGAGAATGTGAGTGTATGCATCCTTTAAGTCTAGAGAGCAAAGCCAATCCTGGCTTTGAAGGTATGGCAGAAGAGTTCCTAGAGAAATCATTTTGAACTTCTCTCGAAACAGATATTTGTTCAATTCTCTGAGGTCCAGAATGGGTCTGTGTCCTCCTGTTTTCTTTGGAATGAGAAAATAGGGGGAGTAGAACCCTGCACCCCGTTGAAGAGGAGGTACCCATTCTATTGCCCCTTGGGCAAGAAGTGTGGAGACCTCGTGATCTAGCAGCTTGTCTGCAGAGGTTTGAGAATCAAATTGCTTTAGAATTGTAGGAGGGGCATGCTGTGAAAATGAAGCTTGTAACCTTCTCCTACAATAGACAAAAGTCCAATCTTCTGCTGTTATCCGATACCATCTGTTGGCAAAGTGGCATAACCTGCCCGGGATATTGGGGACCCCTCAGAGGCAGGAAGGCTAAGCTCTCTAGGAAGGAGTCAAAGCCCTTGAGGGGGCTGAACCTGGAGAGCTGGTTGGGCTCTCGGGCCTTTTGGCTTCTTTTGCTGTCTAGTTTGTCCCTTTTGGGCAACCTGACCTTGAGTTTGACTCTGCTGGGTATAGGAAGCATAAAACTTCCTCTTTTTGCTGAAAGAGGGTTTTTTATAAGGCTTCTTTTTGGCTGGAGTGGCTGTAGATTTTGACAATCTAAAGTAGTATTGTCAGCATTTAACTCGTTAGCCTTTTCCTTGCCAAAGAGATTCTCCCCTGTGCAAGGAATGTTGCCTAACTTGTCCTGTACCCACCCAAGTCTCCAAGTGTGATGCCTGTAGCCAGGCAATCCGTCGTGCGCCAATGGCAATAGCAGAGGTTCTGCTGATGCATTTGAAGCAGTCAAAGGCTGCACGATTAACAAACTTGGAGACATCTTGAGCATGCTTAACTAGAGCAAGAAAATCTTGTCTCTTGTCATCTGGGAGAAATGGGCTCATAAGTTCCAAGTCTCCTGTGACTTCCTTGAGGAACATTCCCTTATGTAGAATATATGAACTGATCCTAGTTGAAAGCATGGAAGCTTGAAAAGTTTGGGGCACAAAAGCATCCAGAGCATTGCATTCACGACCTGGAGGATTGGATGCATGTCTCTTTGCACTTTTCATCCTACGCATGGCTGATTTCACTACCATTGAATGGTGTGGCATATGAGTTTTTTGAAATCCAGGACATGGCGGAACTCGATACATGGTATCAAGTCTCCTAGAGTGAGGAGAAGTAGTCAGAGGTGTCTTCCACATTCTGAGCATCACGTTATGCAGAATTTCATGGATAGGCGGAGTGGCTGCTTCCTTAGGAGCTTTAGGATATTGGAGAATTTCCAATTCCTTTGCTCTGGGTTCCTCTTCAGGAGCTACTGTAATTGAAAGACCTTTGGCCATATCACGGATAAAATCCTGAAAAGACATGTCCTCTGGAGGTGACATTCTGCGTCGGGGAGAAGAGGGATCTTCTGGGAGAAACCCTCTAGTGCCAGCATTATTGTCAGAGTCTTCGGAATTTGAGGAATCAAAGTATTCCTGACCCCGATGCTCCTGCAAAGCACAGTCCCGGTACCGATCGAAGTCAATACCGAGCTGACCTGATACCGACCTGTCGATTCCAGCCAGAGATGGCATGGGAAGAGTTTCCACCGGGGCCGGCACTGTCTGTACCAATGCCCGTTGGACCACCGGTACTGCAGCTGAAAGAAGAGCTGTGATGCTGCGCTCAATAGCGAGGAACCTCTGGTCTATCGAAGCTGCCAATGCCCGGTAAGAACGGCTGGAACCCCGCAGCATGGCACAGGTAGTTCTTGAGAAGTTGAGGCCTCGAGAACATCCTGAAGCCCCATCGATGCTTTGGAAGCAGAAGCCTCCCGCCGGGGCTGTTTTGCCGGTGTGGTTCCCTCAAGGGCAATGCCAATGGCCTCTCGATGCTTAGCAGAAGAGCTACCCTTTGAGGACTGGCTTTTATGTTTAGTTACGTGAGATCCATGGGAGGAAGAAAAGGCCCTTGACGATGTTGATGCAATAGATCTGGCATCTGAAGAAAAGAGGGTACTGAGCTTTGCAGCCCGGTTCTGTCTTCCTCTTTTAGTTATCCCCATACAAGAGAGACATTCTGTTGGAGAATGTTCAGGCCCTAAACATTTAGGACACCAATCATGGGTGTCAGTGACAGAAATGGTACCGCCACACTTAGTACATTTTATTTTTTTTTTTAAACCACTAGTTGGTTTTTCCATGTTTTATGAATATGGCGCCTAGCGCCCAAAATGGCACCTAGCACCAAAAGAGAAAGGTTTCTGAAGAGAAACAGTTTAAAGTACAGAATTATTTTTTTTTGAAAAAGAAAAGAAAGGAACCGGCGGTACCAGTAAGTGTTGTGCGGCAGGCAAACGCGACCACAAGAAAACAAATTTAAAGACAGAATTTTCTGCGGTGACAGGGATTAGGATCTTGTCGGCTCCGCGGAAAACGAAGAACTGAAGAGGGACAGTTGGAAAGGCGGGAAGGCAGCGCGCATGTGCTGAGGGATGCTCCCAAAAGCGTTCCTATTGGACGCTGGGGAGCGTTCCCGTGCAGGCTCCGCCGGTACCGACGATACCCATATATGTTTAGACTACATTCCTGCTGTTCATGGAGATTCATGCTTTTACCCATCTCAAAATGTAGAAGACAAAATAAATGGTTTAAATGCAAGTGAACGTCAAATCACAAAAATATGAATAGTAAGATCAGATATTTGAGGGGGGAACAACAAACCAGCCCCCCCACTGAAAGAAAAGAAAAAAAAAATAAAATAAAAAAGGGAAAAGAATCTAAAGAGACCATGAGTGAGTGAACAATTCCCAAGAACGGGGCAGTGTTTGTATGACTTACAAGAGAGGAAATAAATCACAAAATAACAGACTGGAAATACTAAAATGTGCCTGCCACCATAGGCTGTCCGGAAACGCAGACAGAACGCTAATGAGTTAAGATGGAGAAAAGCAGGACATGCAGTCCCTGGCTCACAAAAGAGAGGACAGAAGCTTGGCAGAGGGACCAACCATTCTAGCGTCCCGGTGCCCGATCAGGTCCCCCCACTCCTATTTTATAAAACTCTTTTCCGCAGGAAAAGCCCGGTTTTCCTCTCCAAGGGCTTTTCTAAAAAGACTCTAGCGAGTACGAGCCTAAAAAGTGGGCTGCAGACCTTTACATGACCCGAGTATAGGTATGTTTAGGGAGGAGTTTGGACACAGCACAGACAGAATCACAAAATAATGTATTTTATAAAAAATGTGTAATTTTATGCCAACCACTGAGCTTGTACCACTCCGGGTTCTGGTTCCTCAGCGATGCTCTGAAAACATGCAAGGGGGTTGGTAAGCACCTGTCATGACGAGGCTTCCCAAAACAGTTTTAGTGCACTGGATTTTTAAAGCAGACAAAAAAAAAAAAAAAAAAAAAAATTTGTGATCTTGAATACAGCTGCGTTTCTACACAAATATCTTCCTCAAGCAAAGAGACTTATGGAAGGCAGGTGAATTCTCTCATTGCTCTGGCTCCCTTTTCTAAAGGCTAAGAAAAGGAAGGGGAAGCTGGGGAGGTTGCCTTAGACACCCCAGCTTACCTCGACCCAGACTGCAACAGGTTCAATTGAGCCCTATTTGATGCACTGGGAGCAACAGCATGCGATATCGGGGCATTTTGCTCGACTGAGAGGCATCTGAAGCAGGGGGATTCAGAGTCTTCATCAGGCGTCGACCTCACGCTGCCCGGCGACCTCAGAAGCAATGGTTTGTGGATCCCTGTGCCTGTGTGCTGGGGGAAGTCCAAGCTTCCTGTTGACTGTGTTCCTTCACCCCCGCTGGGGGCTCTGCTGGTATTAGAGGCAGATGGAGGAGGATCCCCGCTTTTTGTATCTTTGTTGCAACTGCTGCCTGAGAATGGGAACTCTTTGGAGCCAATAGTTGATATCCGTCTCTAACCCCAGGATCCTCCAAGACTGCAACTGCTACGAGGAGTACTTTTGATGTTTTTGCGCTGAATTGCCCAGAGCCGTTCACGTGGGAACCTATATGGACTGCGATAAGACAGCTTGGTAAGACTATTACTGCAAGTGCAGGCAATTCAAGCCCAGGTACAATATACTTTTGAGGCCACCTTGGAAAATGCTGGTCACACTGAAACACTTAAGACTTCTCTTGGAGATTTATCACAGCATGTTGATCATTTGGACACTTATTCTGAAGCGTTTACAAGAAATGTTACGAACATTAAAAGTGCGATTAGAGGCACTGGACAATCATTCCAGATTAGCTAATTTACGGCTAGTAAATCTTCCTAGGGTCCCGATTTCTGCTACAGAGATGATTAGGGCACATTTGGCGAAAGTGTTACTTCTGATTCTTGTCCACCTACTGCAAAAACTTATTATCGGCCTACTGGGCATAAGGTAATGGGAGGCTGTAGAAATTGCTGGGCCACAGGTAGCTGATGTGCTTAATGGTCCTGTTATGCCGGCGGCTTCTGACTCTGAGGTGGTGTCTCCAGCAAGGCATATATTAAACTCTTGCCTAGATGTCTGACAGCAAGGGGCTTCTTTAAAGTGCACATTACACTTCTTAAAAAAAAACCCACCACATTTTAAAACTGCTTGGTTTGAATTTTTCCAGACCTGGCTTAAGGATACCCAAAGTCATAGGAGAGAGTTTTTACTCCTGCGGTCTTGGGTTCTGCAGCTTGGGAGTCATTGTTTTCTTAAGTTGCAAGACAGTATCTGAATTCAAAAAAGTATGGGACAAACACAGTGGATCTCTAAAGGAAAAAAAGGGACTGTTGTAGTTGTTGATATGGAAGGACAGACTAGATAGAAAAAGACCACATGGCCTGTCGTCATGTTTCTATGTTTTCTAAGATAGATATAGATATATAGATTATAGATCTATATAGGAATGATTACCCAACATAATTGATTTTGTTATTGACTGCCCGGGAGCTTCCTGGAGATAAGGGGATTCCCTTGTTCCATATGGGAGTATTGGCTGGAGAGAAGACGTTCTCTTTTCCTGTAGAGAATCGTTTCATTGTCTTATGTTCTGGACCCCCGGATAGTGGCTAGAAGTAGGGATAATGAATGTATACTGTTGACAGCATGTTTTTGTTTCCTTGATCGTTCTGCTGCTACCTGTTTCTGATGTGAGTTGTATGAAACTTAGAAATATAAAATATTTATGGGACTTATGGGAACAAAGATGCTTTGCCTATCTGTATTCTTGATATTGCACCTCCTTGTACTTCACGCCAGCAAACACCCCCCTCCACTACTATCCCAATGCAGAAACCCGACACGCCGCATGATCAGTCACGGTTCTGTTCTGCAGCAACCTTATTTTGGACAAGATCTACTGTCCGTACTGATGGTTCTGCAAAGGGGGCAGTGGGTAATATAGGAGTAGGGGCAGAGGGCATATGAGAAGCAGGCGAATTGGCAGACTAGGGCCAGTTCAGCAGTGTGGGCTGGTGAGGAGAGGAAGTGCTTCTCCCTCCCTCCCACCCGTTCCTTCCTTCTGGGCTCAGGACCAGGAGATATTGCCCAACTCTGAACTAGCATTAAACTCGTAAATATGTTTTACATGAGCAGCAGTAATGCGATCAGTACAGTTACTGCTGCTTCACTGGGCAGGACCAAGCACAGCAGCTTGCAGAAAGAGAGACAGTCACAGGCTAAGGGGCCAGCAACCTCCTTTAACCTGCTTCTCCCCCCCCCCCCGGTTTCAGTGTGGCCAAAGAACAGAGCTGTGCAGAGCAGAAGGAGATTTCCTCCCATGAGGCAAAGTTTCCATTGTGCACGGAAACTAGAACCAGGTTAATGAACACCGACAAGGGCAGTGTGAACAGGCGGGGGGGAGTCAGGAAGCGGTCTAACAAATTGCTGTACAAACGTAACCAGCTACAGTTGCCCATCTTCCCCATAGCAAACATGCAGAAGCAGTTACATGTAAGTAAGAGACTCAAGGCCTAGTTAATGCACGGCTTCCCAAAAAGCTATGGCTATAGATGTGCTTGAGAGAAAACAAAAAAAAGACACAAATCATCCGATTACCAGGACCCTGGTATGGCCTTAATAACGCGCATGCTCCACATGAGAAAAACAAGAAACCTAATGGAACCAAAACGTTTCCAAACTGCTAAAACCAGCCACGGAAAAATCTCGTTCCAATAAAAACAGAGCGGCCTTTGAACAAGATGCTGCTTCTGCAACAAGCGGATCATGGGTCAGGTTAGACTGCAGAGGTTGGAGGGGGAGGGAGCGTACGAGTGCTCCCAATTAAGCTTTCTACATTAGCAAGATTAAGAGTTAACAAGGGGTATTATAAGGAGCACGCTATTTCTATGAATGTGCACGCTCCAGAGGTTTACTAGACGGAACCGTTCGCAGTCTGAAGTTTTAGAGCAAGCTAAGAACTGGAGGTGTGTGTTATAACAGCTGTATTTTAGAAAATTAGTACTTTAAAATCAGGAAACCATGTATTGTTCAGAGAAAGAGAAAATATTATTTAACACCACAAAAACACACCACCACACAAACATACCAGCTGTTAATTTAGTGCTATATATCAAGGTGGCTTTATCACAGATAAAAGTGAATCACTATCCTAAAGGGCTTACAGTTGGCATCTGAAGCAAAGAGATAAGTGACCTCTTCAAGGTCACAATGACTGTGCTGGTAGAAGCAGAACTTGAACCCAGGTCTCCAGGCAAGCAGCCCACTGCAAGCCCCTTATTGGGGGAGGAAAAAAACAAACAAAACAAAACCAAACCAGGAGCCGTGTGCTGTATCAGACTATGCTGTTAACAGCTTTATAATGGGAGAAGACCTAATAGAGACAAGTCCCTCCACTTCATACTTTCAGCTGCCACAGTACCCGAAGCTCTGCGAGGAAACCTTTTAGCCAGTACTAGATTTCAGACAACCTTAACCATCAGCACCAATTTCAGTGAGCAGAAAATCAAGGACTACAAATACCACACTGCTTTGCGATGTATGTTTAAAAACCAGGACCGGACACAAAATAACCCTCGTGGAACAGGGCGACTTGGCAGCTCTGCACCTTTCTGCTGAGAAAGCCAACCCTTTAAAGTGAAGTAATCCTAAATCTGTTTTGAATCTCTGGCTGAGTCATAGACCGTTTTGTTTTTTTCCCCCCCAAGTTCTCCAAAGCTAACAGGAAGAGAAAGAGCTTCTGCCAAGGTATTTCCGAAAGTAAAGCCAAGTGAACAGTCCAGCAGGGAGGCTGGAGAGCAGCCAGGCAGTCAACCAGACCTGCCGCATTAACATGTTCAACCAATTTCTGAGCTGCCCCTGCCCAGACATCTGAACTGAGGGGGGGGGGAGGCTCTCAATCAATACCCCCTCCTCACCTGCTACCAGTTTCTCGGCAAGGGAACCCTCGCTCACTGTTCACCTCAGGAAAAGGCTCTTCGTTATAACAGAATAAGAGTTAATAAGAGTTAACAAGGGTGTCTCCCCCTGCCCCCCCCCCAAATAAAACCCACGTAACACCTTTCAGGTAGCGAGCGATGGTCTGTGTGCCCTTTATCTCATTCGCAGGCTATTGGAGGCCTTTTGCCACGCATGCAGCAACCTGGTACACACATGTGCTCCTGGCCCTGATAGTTAACTTTCAGGTTCACCTGAAAAACAAACACTCCCCTCCCCCCAATCCGATTGGTTGCAGAGAAAGCACTATGCCTTGGCCAAACATCGGAGAACTGGGCCATGGTTTTAGTCAGTTTCTGGTCAATTTCTTTTTCTTTTTTTTAAAAAGAGCAAAGCATTCTGCAATCTAACCATCTAAGCTTAAAATAAAATCTGCTCAGTTATTTAATTATCGACACTGCAGGAGAAGAGATGTTTACAAACCTGCATGGTCCTGATTTTGGAATGTAATCAAGGTTTAAAAGGTCAGCCTTTTCTTTTAATTTACCACCTTTACTTTGTTTATTCAACTCTCCCCCATTTTTGTTTGCGTTATCTTTTATTTTCAGGAATCGCACTCTGAGGGTCACACTTTTTGAACCCAAAAATAATTCATTCCAGGGCAAGGGGACTGGAAGTCCCTGCTAAATTTGAATTTGCTCATTAATGCATCTAGGTTTGCATCCAATAGAGCCGACTGGGCCGGGGTGCACCTTGGGTGTGGTGCAAACCCTAGAGCAAGATGGTCACTCTCAGAGAGGATACCTTCCCAGCCCTGGGACCAGCTAGACGTTCCTGGATACCCAGGCATGACAGACAGCAGCCTCCACTGGGGATACAAGGGGAAAAAGGACCAAGTCAACAGCACAAAGCTATCTTCAGAATGTGATCAAGAAACAAACTGCTTAATTATAATCTTGGAAGGTCAGACAGGGGTTAAATAGCACAGTGCAGATGGGGGAAAACCACCACCCTAAGAGCAGAAAAATCGACACCAGTTTGGCCCACACCAGTCTCTTCACACTCCCTAATAAACCTGAATATCTGAGCAGGGTAAATATCTAGACAAACGTATTGAATCCAACCAAAATACTTAACAAAAGCCACATCATAAGAATGAAGCCCAGGGTGGGAAGGCTGCGGACCAGGTGAAGGCAGCCAGCCAGCAGGATTACATAAGTGCAATTATTTATTTAAGAAGCAACATATTAAATGTGATGTGATAACACGGCTAGAGAGGACAGGCATACAAACAATTTCACCTTTTCTGTTAACTCCTGTAAAAGATCCATTCTGACACTGGGTATTTAAAAAACAAAAGAAAAATGGAGGTTGTGTGACATCTCTCATACCCAAAAATCCCTACAAAACAGCTTTTGAGAATTAGCTGCCTTGTATCAGAGGCTTGACAAAACTCCATGGACGTTTGGGGGGGTTCTGGTCCCCCCCCCCCCCCCCCACCTCCAGCCTTGGTTCAGAATCCCAGAAAGCAAAGATGAACAAACTCTTATTTTAAATCGTCAACAAAAAACCTCCGCGGATTTCCTTATAACCCAAAAACTTTCAGATTTGTTTTTGGCCAGGCAAATGCTTTTCAGAACCTTGTAGCCACGAGTCCTATATCCAGCTATTAGGGGGTTGGTGTTCATGATGGTTGGGACAAATTCCTTCCAAGGGTTGGCTTGGGAAGCAGAGGACATGAAGAATTAAACACCGATCTTGCCACATGGTAGTGAACACCACTGCCAGCCTGATTCTTGTGAACAGCAATGACCAAATGGTAGAGCAAACATTGTTTTACTTACGTAATTATACTTTTTGGTACTCCCTTCCCGCCCCCACCCTCAAAGCTGGAGGCGGCAACCCTAGTGTGGGCCCTTTGTGGACATGAGGCCTCGTTGGGTCAAGAAGAGGAAATAGACCTCAGGCCAGCCCTGTCTGCCTGTCTCTCTCTCTGACCTGGAGGGGGAAAGGGGAGGAGAGGTTTCATTAACATGGTTTCCCAAAGTTCACCTAATTTTTCTGAACCCTCTTTGGATTTTCCCCCTGATCTGTCAGAGGGAAGAAAAACCAATTCTGCACGTCCCACATGACCTCGGGCTGAAATCCATCCTGTTCATACCGGACCCTGGCTGGTTCACACGTCTTTAAACCAGAAGAGCGAGCTCGTATCTGATTAGGAACGAGAAGCAAAACACAGAGAAGCCAGTCCGCAGAGCCCCTGGTGCTGGAGTCTCCCTGAAGGGCTGCCAAACAGCTCAACTTTAGCAAGACTCCTCAAAAATCGAGGCACGTTTTATTCTAGGCGATCTGAATTCAGCACCGTCCCTGCAGTTTCATTAGCAACCTCCTCCAGGGACTAGAGGCACATAGTCTGCTATTGTCATCTTTCGATCATGCTGTCCTGAGCCGAGGAAGAATGTTTTAACCTTTGAAAGCTAGTCCAAAAAATGTATTAACTTAGTCCAATAAAAGAAAAAGCCACTGCCTTCTTTTCTTTTTATTTATCAAGGGTTAAGGAGGCCTAAAACACAGCAACCACACTGGAAAAGTATCAAAGCTGGCCTGTAGCTTATCTGAGAATGCAGGAAACCGCACAAGGACACACTTTGAAGTCTCTGCCCCCTCCTCTCCCCCCACCATATTTATGAAGTTAAGCTTTGGATTCTTTATGGAAGAATGAACTGGATCTCAGATCAGGATAAAAGTGAATGTTAAGAGAATAAAAAGATTACCAGATTTTTTGCAGGCACATCTAGTGGAACATATCCACAGGGGGGGGGGGGGGGAGAGAAGAGTCCTAGTTTCAGGACTGCACTACAGGGGGTGGGGGAGGAGGGGGAGGCATCATTCCCTCTACCCTGTGACAGCAACACTTCCAAGCAAAAATCACTGAAAAAATAGCAAACGTTGTCTCCCCCCCTCGTACTGTACAAAAATATTTTTTAAAAAAACCAACAGCAGATATAAAATTCCAAAAATTGACAGCTTCCGATCACTAAACTGAAAATAAAATGCTCTCTTTGCTATCTAGCCATTTTTACCTCATTAGCCCAGTTCCTGCCCCTGGTTTCCGCTTTTACTTGACAGTTTTTTTCTTAACGTGGTTCCCAGGCGCCTGCTTTTCCCTCCTGTCTTCACTTTCTCCCTTACATCCATCTCCGACATTGATCTTTCAGCTTTCTTCCATTTATTTTTCGGCTTCTCTATCCACTCCGATTTCACCCTTCATCATTCAATCTCCTTATCTTACTGCATCTACCTCCAGTTTTCCATCTCCCTCACCACCGTCCTCCAGTTCCCCATGTCCAGCATCTCTCCTTCCCCAAAGTGCCTTTTCTCCCCTCGCCCCCGTCCAACCCCGCCCCTGCCCCACGCCCCTCCCCCCCCGCCCCATCTCAAGCATCTCTTACCATCCTCTCTCTGGACCTGCTCCCTTCCCTTCTGCCCCATCACTGGCAACGCCTCCACCTCTTTGCCCTTCTGCCCTAAAGACCTGTATGCACGGCCCGGGGCCTTTGCACATGTGGATTCACAAGACCTTCCGCATCCCTCCCTCTCCAACACCAACTGTGGAGACTAGACATGGCAACCCTTCAGCACACATGCACTCAAAAGCCCCAAGCCACCTACCACACAGAGGGCATTTAAATGCCCATTTCGTCCCTCCACAGTATCCAGCTGCCCAATGAACTGATAATTTTTACCCACGTTCTATGTGAAGTTAAACTTGCTACCTGTACACCGCACTGACACAGATACAGCAGAATAAAAGAGTTGCTAAATAAATCTCCTCCCCCCCCCCCCCAAAAAAAAATGGCACCTCTTGCTTGAAGCTGGGACAGATCACTATCAAGACGAGAGCCGGGGAGATCTGGTAAATGAGAAGGGTCATGCAAACTGCAGACATACACGCTACAGGCGTGAGCTATTCTTTGTTTTTTTCCTTTGGCCAAGAAGTTTATTTCTGCTCTTTTATATTTCTGGCCCAAACAGAATTGGGGCTGGGATCTTACACTATGGGCTTCATTCAAAACTACCCGACCATGTCCTTTCCCCCCCCCCCCCCATTTCATATTCTCTCCCAAGTTATTTCAGTGTGCTCATGACAGCAACAGCCTCGGTCCAGAACACTGCACTCCTGCGCGCTATATCCAGCCACTAGGTGTCACCATTTCCCCCATTACATCGCCAGCTAGTGCCAGAAATTGAACCCCGAGCCCTCTTCACAACAGCGTCACCCCTTCCTTACCACCCCCCCCCCTTTCCAACAGAAAACACAAAAGAATATCGATCTTAGAGCCTTACCCTTTGAGAAGGCAGATTTATGGAGAGATAGCACTGTTCCTCCAGTTGTAGTCATAGATCTACAGAGATCGTGCTCATTTCCAATGTCAGAGTAGTGAGAGTCTTAGCACCCAGGGCTTTCCACCCCCTACCTTCAAACGTCTCCTTGGTGCTCTTCGGCCATCTCCACCCTGATCCCCAGCGTTTCCTTCACCTCTTCACTCTTCCATCCCAAGGGAATTTGCAGCTTGGGCAGATGCTTCTCACCCACTCCTAGTTACGCCCCAGCCTGTGCTATACCTGGTCCGTGCTGGGTTGGTGTTGCACTAGAAGCTTAGACACAAAGAGCTGTGTATAACAGGACTGCTTGAGTGTATTATTTACATTTTCTACACATATGTTTCTTTACTTCCTGAAGTCCACATTAATACTTGTGCAGAGACAAGTTAACACCTTCACATCTCACCCGGTGAAGCCTCAGTGGGACCCTCTCCCCGTCACATCTCTTTTGTGCTCTCCCGCAGGCCAGTGAGCTCGGCAGGGTTGCAGCCCCACAGCCAGTCACTATTACGAGCTGAACATTTAATTCACAGAACACAGCTCTGCAAGACCACATGAAAGGCAAGCTGAAACCTAATGTTTAACTACTTGAAAGGCAGTCTTATTTATTTACATTTGATTACAAGTCTTACTGTGTAACTCAAAGAGTGGTGCAATTTAAAAAATTTTTTTTTTAAAAAACACCACGATCCAAACCTCCCTCCCATTAACCCGCCTCTCACCAATTACAATCCTGCATAAAAGTCCCTTAAAACCTCTTCCAAAGAACTGGAGCTATAAAAACTATAGAAGAATCAGAGGACATGAAGTGAAGCTGAAAGGAGGAGGACCATTTAAGAGCAACATTAGGAAATACGAGGGGGGGTGGATACCTGGAATTCCCTCCCGATGGAGGTGGCAGGAGCAAAAACGATGAGAGATTTCAAGGAGCGGGATAAGCACAGAGGATCTTTATATAGGAAGGAGAATCATTCCTGCTCAACACAGAACTTAAGCAGCTTTCACATATCAAAAATTAGAAGGGGTGGGGGGTAACCTGCACAGAGCGGCAGACACAGCCCTCAACCTAGGAGACATAGCAGCAGGTACAACCCCAGCCGCCTTCCTGGGCAGAAGGTATGAGCCATTATCTACCATCCTTTCCTATATTACCATGCGACTTGCCAAGGTACCAACTTGTCCCTTGCCAGCAACCTTAGCTGTGCAGAGCAAACAAACCACATGGGTACAACACCATCAGCCGGATCCAGCTGCAATCACGCCTTCATATCTCCATTCCTTTAGAGTTCACCATTTCAGCACAGATAATCTACTGAGAGAGCACTCGTACAAAGACAAAATCATTAAACACATCTGAAGGATCACAAACTACAGCAAAAACACGAGAGGCTGAGTGCGCAGCTCCGATCTGAACAGACAGCAAAGTGGCTGCCGTACTTCTTTCCCTCCAACCCCGCCTCCCTCCCCCCACAATCCCTTCCAGCCTCTTGTTGCCCCAAAGAATTTTAGATGCATACATCCCACAGGACTCAATCCCAATCTTTGCCTCCCACCTCATATTAGTAACCAACTTTTCCTAATCCTTTTCCATATCCTTCTCCACACCCATTTCTATGTCTCCAATCTGTGGTGGTTTAGAGACTTAAGCCTCACCATGTTTTCATTTTAGAAGTCCTAGGAGAGAGGTCCGTGTCCAGCAGCATAAGCTGTACCCCTTACCCCTACCCCTACCCTAAAGAACCTCTGAAAAATGTAGAGCCAGCAAGAAAAGGAAGAAAGAAGTTCTAAAAGATTGAAAATGTCATTCCTTTGGACATGAATCAGGAGAAGAAGTTAAGTGGGAGCATTGGTGCAGGTAACCACTAGTCCCAGGCACTTTCCCCAAAAATCAAAATGGAATGTTTGTGTGTGGTTACCAAATTGCAAAGAGCTGTCTTGGTCTCACAGTTCAGTCAGGGAGTAGGACAGGATCGGAAGGATCACGTACAAAAAATTGTCTATTACAAACTAGCAATGGCATTGAAGCACCTGTAAAACTAGCACAACAGGCTCTGAAACTGGAGGGTGCAGACCCTACACTTTCAGAGCAATCTTGAATCCCTACAAGTACAATATATATTTGCAAGACTACATGCTCAAATATACAAGACTACATGGTCAAAGAGATCCTCCTACAGAATTTTATTTCAAAAATGAAAGGGAAAGCCCTATCACATGTAAACTTTTGTCCCTGCAAGGTACTTATGTACAACTGCAACCACCCATGGGGACTTCAAAATGTCAGGGCCAGTTCAAAAGGTACTGGGCACCATAGGTGAACCTTCAACCTTAGAAACTCCGCCCCCCCCACCCCCCCCCAAGATGCATAACTAGACATTTAATATTAAACACAACCTTTGTTTGGTATGTGTGGCCCACTCAAAACTTGCCGATGACTGTTTGTCTGGTTGTCAGATCTATTGTTTTGCTTTGACTACTGCTGCTCTTTATTGCTTTTTCCCCACCCACCGAGAAGCTTTTGCTACTAGCAACCACTTGGTCTTGCCTGATGGTTCGGCTGGCTCCATCCCCCGCCCTCCTTTCCACCAAGGATAAAAGCATTCCACCGTCCAAAAGCACAGGTACTTTTAACCATACGAGGAGAAGGCCGTACAGTACAACTTTACGATGGACAACTGACTCTCTTCTGTTTTACAATAAACCCAGTATAGTGGCAAAATCTTCACAACGTATTCTCCGTTATTATCAAGGCATCTTACCAAAGTATAGCATGTACCTGACTTTTGGACTGAACACAGAATGTCCGAGTAGCCTGTATCAGCTTATATTTGGTGGTGGGGGGTATTTATTAGTACTGCAGAAAATATTAAAAATTTCCTGCCTGCCAGTAGGCAACAGCGTGTCTGAATACATGCTGCAACCTACTAGGGAATTAAAATTACAGCAGCTTGCAGACAAGACTTTTCCAAGCTTTTTTCTCTAAATACTAGGTTTGCAGGCCAAGGGGTGCCACCAAATCCTCTCAAGAATCTCACACATTTAAAAACACACATTTTAACAAATGTAATGCCTGGAAGAGCAAAGTGGGGCCAATGCATTAAGTCGTGAGTTAAGAGCCCCGCACTAAAGTTCAGTGCAGTTTAATAAAATGTTTTGTTTGCCAATGCTGTAAGCAAACAGCAGGCAAATAAATGGTATGGAAAGAAAGTGTGTGCTGAACAAGGAGAGCAAGCCAAACACATGCACACAGGGGGTCTGCATTAGCAGCACCTATATCCTGCACACCAGAGAGCATGGTACGTGTGCGCACATGCAACCTGACGCAGATGGATAATATTCTGCAGAGAAATTCTGCACAGAATATTGATGTTTATGCGCACAACATTTTTTTCGGCTTTGTTGAAAGGAGCGGTGGAAAAACAAAAACACAAGAAGTTGGTGGTACATTCAAGACAAAAAAAAAAAAAAAAAAAATTCCTCACTAGCACCGATTGCAGACTTACCAGCTGACCTTTTACGCCTCCTCAGACCCGGAATTAAAATCCCAGTGTCGAGCTCAGCCTTCTGTGTACTTCTCCGACTAGCTCATTGCTTCATTACCATCCATTTAAATGGATTTAAAATGCACTGTGCGCCGTCTTCTGCTCGAGGCTTTGAGCAGTTAGCTCATGTGTAACATTTGTTCTTGTGTTGGCAGCACACAAAATTGTGTGCCAAAACAGAGGTAACCTGCGTGAAACGCCTACTGCACTTTTCTGCTTTGACCTGACAAAGAGCACATCGCCCAACCCAGCTCCTCTCACTATAAACAGCCAAATTTTAAAAGTTATTGAAGGTGCTAAACTCAACACCAAAAACTTTCCCCTCCCTAGACACAGTGAAGGAGTCTGGTGAATGTTGGGGGTGCTCATGCACCCACAGAGCTAGAACCCACACTTAATTTACCGTGCATTTGAGAATTCTAAGCATCGCCTCAGTGACACACCACAATCTATCATAGGTCCTAAATCCAGCCACTAGAGGTCACCACTGCACAGGGACAATGATTCCCTCTCCCCACCAAGATATTTCTATACATCACCCACCCCAGCCGGGCTGGGGAGCGCAAGACTTCAACCAGGAATCAAACCCAAGCCCTCCATATTCCTAAGCCATCTTAATTCAGGATTCATTGCCTAGACAAGGATTTGGATCTTCTGCAAGACACCATGCATAAAAATTCACAAAACCAGTGGGAAATATATACTTATGTTACTATATTCTGTTTTGACAGCAGATAAAGACTAGCATGGTCCATCTAGTCTGCCCAACAAGGTGGCTAGATGCCCCTTCCACTCCGTGCAGGTCACCTCTATTTGTTGAGATATAAGAGGTAAGTTTATTTTGATTTTATCCTGCTGCTATTAAAAAAAAAAAAAAAAAAAAAAAAAAAAAAAAAAGGATCCACTGTGTCTGTCCCATGCCATTTTGAATTTTGTCACTGCATTTGCCCGACCGCTTCCATCGGGAGGGCATTCCAAGCATCCATCATCATTTTAGTGAAAAAGCATTTCCTGACATTGCCTTTATTTATATTTATCTAATAAAACAGTTTACACGGAACATTTAACCAGTGTACAACAAATGTAACAGGGAGGGGTAGGTTAGTAATTTGATTAACTATGTATAGCGTCATGCGTGTATAACAAGTTCTGGACTGTTCAGTGTGTAGTGTTAATGATGAGTGGATGGTCCAGGTGGTGGTTTGGGTCTCATCGTCGGTCAGGTGATGTGCCCCAGGTGGTTTGCATAGAGCAGACTAACTTCTTCCTAAAGCTTTTGATGTCTGGGGTCACTCGCATGTCGGCTGGGAGCGAGCTCCATACTGATGGAACACATAGTGAAAGTGCTCTGCTAGATGTGGATTGCTAGCTACACCCCATGGATACCCAAAGGACCAATCATATGCTTGTTATTTCTCCTGGGTCGGGTGCTTGTCTCTCTTATAATGCAGTCTTGTAGAACGTCAGCTGATGAACGATTGCCTTTCAGTTTACCCCCTTGCAACTTTAAGCTATGCCCCTTTGTTTTACAGTTTCCCCCTTCTTCAAAAAAGGTTTGTTCGTTCGTTAATACTCTTTAAATATTTAAAAGTTTGAATATCATATCTCCCCTGTCCCTCCTCTCCTCTAGTATATACATATTTAGGTCTTCAAGTCTCTTCTCATTTGTTTTCTGGCAAAGGCTCCAAATCATTTTGGTTGCCTTCTTCTGAACCGTTTCCAGTCTTTTCATATCCTTTGTGAGATATGGTCTCCAAAACTAACACACAATACTTCAAGTGAGGCCTCACCAATGACTTGTACAAGGGCATTAATACCTCCTCCTCTCTGTACGCAACCAAGCATACTTTTGGATTTGGCTACCGCCCTGTCACATTGTTTCGCCACCTTGAGATCCTCGAAAACAATCACTCAGAGGTCCTTCTCCTGGTCCGTGAACACCAACCACTCGCCCCCTATCATGTATTTTTCCCTTGGATTTCTGCTTCCCAAGTGTATGACACTGCACTTCTTTGCATTAAATCTTAACTGCAAAGCATTAGACCATTCTTCCAGCTTTTGTAGATCTTTCCTCATGTTATCCACTCCCTCAGGGGAGTCCGGTCTTTAGCAAATTTTCATGCCATCTGCAAAAAAAAATTTAGACACTTTTCCCTTTCATTCAGCAATATCACTCATAAATACATTGAACAGTACAGGCTCCAGGACAGATCTCTGGGGCACGCCACTAATCACCTTCCTTTCATCCGAGTGAGTTCCGTTTACCATCACCTTCTCTCGTCTAGCAGTCAACCAATTTCTGATCCAGTTCACCACCTTGGGATCCATCACCAGACTGTTAAGTTTATTGATAAGCCTCCTTATGAGGAACAGTATCAAAGGCTTTGCTGAAATCTAGCTAGATCACATCCATCTCATGCCCTTAATCTAGTTCTCTGGTCACTCAGTCAAAGAACTCAGATTTGTTTGGCATGATCGTCCTTTGCTAAAACCATGTTGCCTCGGATCATGCAATCTGTTGGTTTCAAGGAAATCCATTACTCTCTCTTTCAGGAGCACCTCCATTACTTTTCCTGAGGTAAGGCTTACTGGCCTGAAGTTTGTCACTTCTTCCCTACTACCACTTTTGTGAATCTTTTTACTTTTTTCCAGATTTGCAGAAGGAATACTCCAATCCACATCTGGTATATTAAAATCACTCAATATGATCACTTCCCCCCTTCATGGTTACCTTTGTAATATCAATAATTAAGTCTCTATCAATTTGCTCGGTTTCAGTTGGAGGCCTGTAGACTACACCAGTATGGATGATAGTGCCATCTCCTCTTTCCAACACAATCCAGAGGGCTGCTTTTCACCACGTCCCCTGCATTACAGCAGCTTTAATATGGCTTTTGATATATATATATATATTAGGGCTACTCCTCCTTTTCTACACTCTCTCTCTCTCCTAAATAAAATTATAGCCAGCTATGGCTATATCCCATTCATGGGACTTGTTAAACCATGTTTCTGTAATGGCCACAATGTCCAAGTCCATTTCCACGTTAGGGCTTCCAGGTCAGGAACTTTGTTGGCTAGGCTTGGTGCATTTGTGCTCATTGCTTTCCAGCATTTTACTGGCTTGCATGGATTTTGTTCTACACGCCTCTTCCCACTTGCCATCGATGTGGGGGTTAATAGTGTGGCCGTTTCCAATGTTATGTTTTTTGCTGGGAGTGACATCCTGAATTTGTTCTTCTCCATCCACCACCCCCTTTCCCTAGTTTAAATGCCTGTCCACATATTGCACGAGTTTTTCACTTTGGATCTTTTTCCCTGCGACACAAAGTTTGGAGCCATGTATTAAATTGATTATGTGATGCAGCCTTTCTGCCCCATACCACAAACGGGTAGAACTTCTGAGAATGCTGCAGTGTTAGCAGTGGGCGTGAGTTTTTCCTCCCAGAATCTGGAAGTCCCTTTGAACTGCAGAGGCGCTGTTTCTAGCCAGGTCATTTGTACCCAGGTGGATGACATCAATTTTGGAGTGCTCACTTTCTGCACTAACTATATCAACCATTTGGTTTATATTCCTGCTGGCTGAAGAGCCTGGGAGGCATTTGACCATCTTCTCTCCTTTGAGCTGTGTTCCCAAGTTGGTGCCTCTGATGATGGTAGTAGTAGTTTCCCGTTTTTGTGATTCTTTTCTTCATATTTGATGCATTATTAGTAGATTGGGTGTTGCCCTTATCATTTAAAAGGTGCTTCAGTTCCCATTAATTGGGCACTCATTTTCCAAGGCAGAGAAGGCATTATACAGGGATCTCTCTTGATGGAGAGGGTGTCTGTTACAGGTCACAACCTATTAGAGCCAACTGTGATCCATTTGTTCCTCGGCTGTTTGATTCTTTGTGGGAGCGGTGGTGGATTTTTTCCAATGTGTACCCTGGAGGAGGTGTGTTTAAATACAGCTAATTCTTGTCTTAATAGAATCAATTCTTAATGCATAGCAGATAACTTGAGACATAAGGAAAGCTCTTAGGCTCCAAATGATTCTTCTTAGAATGAAGGCACCACAGTTATTGCATTGAATACATGACATGCTGATTGAAATAGTTATAAAGCAGTTCTAGGACAAGGAGAAAAGATGGGCGTTACGTGTTATTGGAGGACAGATGTCAATCTATATGATGACTATATAGGCAATGCAATCTCGGGATAGGTGGGGCAAGGGGTAGGAATTTAAGTGTCCCTGGCCAGTAGACCTTACATGGACCGAGGGTACACTCAAATTTCTTATTTAAAAAGCTATGCAAGGAATTTAGGAAAACCAAATTTTCCAAACTTATAACCAAAATTTATGCTTGCCACTAAACTGTAGATGAATATCTAAATAGATGTTCACCAAGTCAATTTTTTAAGTTCATGTTTCAGATTTTACCAACGTGGTGGTACAACTATGCCCAAGGGTCAGGAGAAGATTAGCTATCTATCATAAAGGCTAGAACCTCAGTTTATGGAGAAAATAAAACACCCCACACACACATCCCAAGCTTAGATTTCCATTGTCACTCTGCACTAAATATACTGGCTTAAATAATTTTCTTAAAATTGCACAAATATGGACCGTACCCCCTTCCCCACCAGCACAGAGCAGTGGCTGGAAAGAGCTTCAATTTTACTGTGTGACTTAGACAAGAATATTTTAAACACAAAACAGAAATCTGAACCAAAGTCCACTGCACGATCCAGTAATTGGCTTTCACCAGTACCAAAATGTTTATTCATTCAGTGATCGTCTAGGTTCAGCAGCTGATAAGATCTACTTTTCAGTCATCAGTGCAACAAAGAAATGGGCGATTGTGGGCCCTCTCTCAAATGAATCAAGCTCTGTTCTGTGCATCACACAATGCTTCCCCTGCACACAGTAATGTGTCTACCATTACAAATGCACTGTTAAAAAATCACTTTTTCCTTTAGATCTTAAAGATGAGTAGATTAAACATACAGATAGGTGCACCTGCTTACTTTTCGCCATCTCTGTTGCTCCTCATGATACAGGGATAACCCACTGCAGAGGGAATCTCATTCTCTCTGGCTGGATGGTACAGGGTGATATCATTTGGGACACCATAAGAAACAGAGGCAAAAACAGGGATTCGGTGCATCACAGATCATTTTTGTCCTACATGTGACCACTCTCAGGAAGGATAAAGAGCAAGGGTTTGAAGAAATACCAAAATGGAAACATTTCCAAATCAGCCAAAAGGTCAATAAAAAACAAAAAACAGAAAGGAAATTAGTTTTGATCAGACTAGCTCTGTATATTTGACTAGATGTGGGGACTTCACACTGCCCTGTATCATACTGAAATAAAAACCCAAAGAGCCCCTATTTTGCTCTAACCTCAGACAAGGAGCACTGCCTCCAACGTTGAAAATGGATTAAATTAATCCTATAAATTAATTAAAAAAAAAAAAAAAAAAAAACACACACACACACTTTGGAACAACTATCCAGAGGGTCGCCATGAGTTGACACCAACTCGACGGCACTTAATTCAATAAAATTAAATCACATGAGGTTTTTAAGTTGACTGACCTCTCTTCTCATGCTTTCATATGAGCTAGCCTAGCAAGCACGGCACTCTCAGAGGTCAGACTTAAGTCCATACTGTTCAAGCAGCAGCCTAGGACAGCTCCGAGCTCCCTCTTCTCATCGGGTGAGCTTGTCAAATCCAAGCCCGTCTTCTCTATTGCCCATTCCAGACTTCTTGCTATCTCGCAGCATGGCCTTCGAGAGTCTGCGTCTTGTTTCCTTTCCATCCATATTGAAGCCCTGCTTAAAGGCCCACCTCCAAGACCGCTCTGAAATCCAAATACCCTCACTTCTTGATCTCAGCCCTCTCATAGTAAACCTGGCTTTACTGAAAGAAAATGATCATGTTTGTCTCTCTCCATTAGACTGTAAGCCCTATAAGTAAAGGGATTGTCTCTTATGTACAACAGAGCAAACTAGACATGCATGAAGGGTCCAATTCAGTAAGGTCTCATCTCACAAAAGATGGATGGGAGAAAAGCCTTAAGTGAATCAAGCCCCAGGTTTAGCAATACAATCTTTAGCAAACGTACAACCTCACTAAGTACACATGACATTCCATTACTAAGTTATCAGAGGAGCAGAGAAATCTGGGTAGATCATTCCTTGACGGGATTAACCTCTGGCACAGCCTGGGGACTCTCTCTCCATACTCAGCCAGTCCTACCTATCTCTGCTGCACTCCCAGGAGCGACGCCAAAAGAGGAAGGGGGGGGGGGGCAGCCTTTTAAACTCATTTCTGCACTGGATCTAGAATACCAGTACCATTAGCAGACATGTTAAACTACTGACTTCTAATCCAAAAAGCTTCCATACGTCTAAATATTTCTCTAGTTTATCCTCTGTCTTCTTACCGAATTCTAGGTGGTTCTATCCCCAGGGTAGAGAGCACTTCTCTTACCCACTGATAGGCCTTGCAAGCCATGTCAGAGGAAGAGGGGGGGGGGGGCAGGGCGGCGACGACTGAAGGTTTGTCTCTACCTGTGCATACGGCTGGCAAGTCAACATTTTAAGACTTCTGTTACATAACAATTTGAGACAGCATCTGCTATGTGTTTGGCCAGTCATACGTGAACTGGTGCAAAGGCCTCAATTACACCCTGAAGCTAAACCCACAACCCGCTGCTCAATAAGTTCAAACTAAAAATGAGACTCTGCAATCTGGTGAAATGTGTGATGGTATTGATAACCGTGTCTACTGGCAAGTAATCAGCCCTGTCCATATGCATATTTTTTGTATTTTATATATACACACACACACAAAAGTGACAAAAAAAAACACACAGCGTGTTCAACGAAATGCTTTACTGGTGTGCCACGGGGAGGGGGGGGGAATAAATATTATATCACCATTGCCCGATACGCGGGTCTAGGCCAGCACATGGTTTGTGCTTTCAGCACCTCACAGGAGCTCTTTCCTGTCACGTGTGCCCCTCTCCTTCCTGGACGCAGCAGGAGCCCCCGAGTGTGCGCACTCAGAGGAAGCATCTAGAGCAGGCAGCCAGGGCCCTGCTTATTGTGTACACACAACCTCCTCCCCCTCCCCACCTCTCTCTTAGCCTTTCAACGGCTCCCTGTTTTATTGCCAGGAGTCCTCTCCCAGGTCTGCAGCGCCTGCCGTGTGGATGCTCATGTGCCCCACAATGTATTTGAAAAAGGTGAATGCAAGTTTTTCAGAAGATGCTGTATTCATCGCAGCCAATCATGAGACTGGGTGCCATGCAGAGGGCGTTCATGGGCACCATGCAGATCATTTGCAATGCCACAGAATTAGGACCAGGCGAGAACGGCCACAGTCTCCAGGAAGCTGTAGCCATCACTCTCTGCTGCCCCCTACTGCCCAGAGGTGAGAACAAGCTGAGGTATGAGAAGGAATCGATTCACCAAGAGCCAGTAGCCTAGCTAGACAGCACCGAGGGAAGTAAAGCTCAGCTTTTGTCTATCTGGGTGCGCTGAACTCTACAACAGAAAGAGAAGGGGAATATCCCAAAAGATATGAGAGTTAAAAAAAAACACCACCCACAAAGAACTGGCCAGCCCAATGGCTCGGTACTGCCTTTTAAAGTAGGGCGGTGTATCAACCGTAACTTTCTGCCATTGAGCAATTTACATTTGACCATCGTCCAAGTTGATGCCCTGTGGGCCACCCAGAGGTGCTGCTGAGGCAGAACTTATAGCCCTATCTGAAAAGAGGGAGTCAACGCAGCAGAATGGCGACATCTTGTGGCCATAGCGCATGTACATGTGCCTGGCTCTGGAGAGAGACGCTGTGTGTGGCTCCCGGCCAAGAACATCACTACAAGGATTAGACTGAACAGGACATGGTTAAAAACTGGAGGCAGGAAGGGAGGAAATATGAATAAAGGATCACAGCACCACAAACCAACAGAAGCCCTTCCTCCCAAATCAAAATTTAAAAACCCACACAGGGCCCTCCGCTTACTCTCCCTCAAAGCAGTTGAGGATGGAACAGATGCCCCAATCAGAAAATCCTTCCTTTTCTCAATGTATTCTGCAGATTTTGCCCAGTACAGAATTGGAGGTTTCAGCTTCTAGTTCAGCTATCTCCTTCATCCGAATCAGCCAGTTGCTAGAAAGTTCTACTTTTCAGCTTTCTCTAAAATCAGATACAAAACACTTATATCCACAAGGAGAAGAGGGGGGGGGTCTACTGAGAGAACACCCTTCCCAGGAGACCACCCATCTAGGACCCTTGGCCCAGGATTCCCCCTGGTGTACATACAGTTATGTTAATGTCTGGATTACCTCTCTTTAGTATCTTCTGGATAAGAGTTATACTTCATAATTCAAAGTACTCCGTGCACTTATTGGGCCAGAATCCAAGGCTAGTTTCTAGGCATGCACCCTCAACCCCACTTCCTTCCTAAAATATATTTCTGTCACAATAGCCTCCTTAGGGTAGGGCACCGTAGCCTGCGAAACTATTTATC
This sequence comes from Ichthyophis bannanicus, assembly GCA_033557465.1. Lineage (NCBI taxonomy): Eukaryota > Metazoa > Chordata > Amphibia > Gymnophiona > Ichthyophiidae > Ichthyophis > Ichthyophis bannanicus. The sequence goes on from CM066039.1 coordinate 32,959,657, forward strand.
TGTGGCGCCAGTAAAACAAGCCAGCATCTTGGATATGTGATCCTGCTTTGGGAATGAGCAACGGATCTTCTGGGGTTAAAACAAGCCCTACACGATCTGTACCTAGGATAAAAGCTAAGGGGACTTGGAAGCATTAGCAAGCGTTTTACCCTGAAGAAAGCTCTACTTAACAGTGATCAGTGGATTTCCCTAGCTCAATGCAGGGGGCAGGCAGGGTGGGTGGGGGGTTATTCACGTTGGAATTGCCAACAGCTGCAGTGGAAGACTATGGGAGTGGGGAGGAAGGGGGGCAATGGTGCAGTCACCTGGGGGCTCACACAGATTAAGGATACAGGTAAGAAGGGGGGAGATGGAGGAAGCCCATGACCAGAGCACCTCCGAGGACCCTTGGCAGCCTTAATGCTTTTCTGAAGGGTCACGTACATGCGTGTATACGATCATGTATGCTACACGAGTGCCTCAGTCCTCTCCAAAAGCTGCCACGGCGCTGCCGGAGTCCCACCAGAAAGTTTTCTGAAGAGCCAGCGATATACCTGCTGGTGACTCAAAACACGTTACAGATTTTCTGGAGACAAGCTGCAGACTCCAGCAAAATGCAGAAAATCAATATAACAAAAAAGCCGCCTGCACATCTGGTCGATGGTCTCTATACATGTTTCTATGTATGGGAATGTACAGGTTGCAATCAGACGGCTTAGGGTCTGAGAGATCTGCCTGTACCCTGTGAGGAGATGACACCTTGGCACACACCTATGAGTGTGGGTACAGAGGGCCAGTTTAACCACCGAGGCTGCTTCCACTGAAACCCTCCCCGCCCCCACCCCCACCCCCACCCCGCATGCCAGGAAGACACTAGCACAGCCACAACTTTCAGACAAAAAATGGTTTCCTTCTCTCTCCCATTCACCCAAAGTGCCAAGCTTCCATCTATCAGCCACCAAGAGAAAATCACATGCCACAGCCCAATGCTGGAACGTGTCATGGTGACTACCAGGGAAGATTCTTTGAAACGTAACAAAAAAGGGGTAAAAAAGTTACAGGCGGGGGGGGGGGGGGTTATTAGTCAGCATTAATCGTTATTATTAGTTTTACAAAAGGTCTGTCTCAGTTGCTCTTTTCTTTTTTTCGAAGCAGTACATGCTCTCTCATTTATAAATCACACATGACGCAAAAGTGCACATTAGTCAAAATTAGCGTACTTAATATGCATAGATACACACCTAAATAACAGACCCTTCCTCTTGTCATTATCACCTAATACGCACATCCACTTGAATGAGTAAGCCATACAATTAACATTTTCCACATGAAATATGCAAAGCACAATGGACTTGTCACACTAAAAAGCATCAAAAATAAAATGTTTAAAATATGCATGGGGGGGGGGGGAATCAAGTTTATCTGACAGTTTCATTCAGAGGACATCAAGCCAACTCGTTTTCTTTGCAATATTTTTTTACACGTTATTCTGTGGCACAAGTCACCACACAGAGGTTTTGCAAGACGCAGTGCAAGCAAGCAAGGCAAAGCAAAGCTGAAAAATCCTTCCAGAAAGCTAAAATAAAATAAATCCCGTAAAAAGTCTCCAAACCCACGACCCGATCGCGGCTGGGCAGCAAAAGCCACCGAACTCCAGCACTCTGCCGTGCGCTAAACAGCGCGATTTAAGCAGCCAGCAAAACAAAGCGAGCTTTGCAAATGTGCTTCAGGAGAGCCGGAGAAGTTGGGTCACGTTATCCGAAGCAATAGGGAGCGAACGGAGTCGAGCCCCGGCCACCTCTCGGTCCCACCCCCGGCCTCCCTCGGTCGCAACTCAACCAAGAGACGGAAAAAAAGCAGAAGCAAGTTGCAAAAACTGCAGAGCTCCGTAACGCGCACCCCGGTTCTCTAGCCCCAGGGGCGGCTCTGACCTGTGGGGGTGTCGCTGTCCAGGGCGCAGACCCGCAGGGTGGCGGCCAGCAGCAGGGTGGCGCCCAGGTGCATGGTGCCCGTCTCCTACTCCCCGCCGCCGCCGCTGCTGCACACTGAGGACGAGCGCAGCGGCCCCGAGTCTTACAGCCCAGCACCGGCCTGACGTCAGCCCGCCGCGGCCCGCAGCCGAAGGGCGACGGCGACCCCTAGCGGCCGAGCGCCGCCAGCCCCTTCGCGCTTAGGCGTCTAGCTAGCGTAGAATTGGAAGATGCCGAGTGCGTTTTCCGCCGGAGAGCGCCCGAAAGAAAAGCGGCTGCTACTAGGAATCGTATCACGAAACGACAAGGGCTCCAGGCGTGGTTGCAGCACGGGCTTGCTAATAGTTCCTGTGTGGGCTTTTTTTCCCCCAAGTAATTGCACTAGCTTTGAACGCGGCTGTGAAAACCAGTCTGCATGCATGGGCGTAAATAAATGTCGCGTTAACTCTGGCTGGGGACGTGTGAGCAGTACAATTACCAGGTCCGGTCAGCAGGGGGCGCCTCCGCTTTCCACGCCAGCAGCTACAGTGGGGGAAAAGAAGCAAGTCCGAAAGGTTCCAGAACTTCCAGGTCAGGGGCCCGAAGGACCTGGCGGGAAACCACCACTGAAGGGCCCCGGTCATCCAGGCTTCAGCCCTGGCTCCCTACCTTACTATCCGGCTGTGCACGTTTAGAAATATCTCTATCCTGATGGAGATTAGCTTTCTGCCTGCTCACCTCTTGGGTTGCCGACAGGCTTCATCCAGTACTGGGTTTACCCCATTGCATGCAGGGATGTGTAGTCTTGCTTTTCTGTTGGAGTGCAATGGAAAAACAGAGCTACATATCCCTTCATGCAATGCGGTAAATCCAGGACTGGATAAGGCCTGTCGGGCGCTTCTGGAGCCCGTTTGGACCCTACTCACCTCATGTTTGGGATCAGAAATGGTGGGTTCCTTAGGTTGCAGAAGCTTAAGGAGTTTCCTTCAGGAATGTAAATTTTCATGTACTTAGCTCACTTATAGGCTGCTTTCCTATCCTAAGACATCCAAAGTGCTTTACAATCAGTACTTTTCTATGTTTCTAAGGAGGTGGTGGAGATGAGGACTGTATCTAAATTCAAGAAGCCATGGGACAAGCACAGATCTCCAAGGGAGAGGAAGGGACTATAGAACTTAGTAGTTGATATAGGTGGGCAGGCTGGATTGATAGGCTGCATGGTGTTTTATTTGCTGTCATATTCTATGTTTCAATATATCTATTTCTAGATCTAAACATCAATATATGGAAAGAGAGAGAGCCAAAAGGAAAATCTGCAAAGGCTCAGCACATCTGGACTTCAGTCCATGAGAATAATGCAGGTCAGTTCTTTCCGGGTGCACAGTGTAGTGTCAAGACAGGTCACAGGGTTACATTGTCTCTTCCCCAAAGGGCTTACAGTCTGTCACAGTGATTAATGACTGGAAAAGCAACTTTAGCACTGTGCCCTGAACTTTTGATGAGTACCAGGTATCCTGAAAATGGCATGCTGACCTTTTAAAGCAGCCATGTGAATTAAATCATACGCTTTAATCCTTTTACACTTTCTTTTAGGATTCTTCTAAGGGACCCTTTTGTTTTGGTTTTTTGTGTGAACGCTGCATGCCTTTTTATGATTTAACCTTTTTGTTTATAAGGGGAAGCTCGCACACTTTTGGCTTATGACCACATTCCCTGTTAAAAAATAAAAAAAAAATCTCCTTTCCCCAAACTCACTTTCAGCTCTTTATACTTTGCTCGTGTTTAGCTGTCTTGAGGAGCACTGTTGGCTGCAGAAGATGAAAAACAGTACAGCAGCACCCTATTTACCTCAGGTCCCAAGTGAATAACTAAACAAGAGAAACTTTCAAAACCCTTGCACACTTCTTCCACATGAGGCATCCAATATAAATCAGAATGTAGTGTGGGAGGGGGACTTAATTTAAAAATGGTTAAACCAGCTGAATTATTATTGTTTTAAGTGATGACAGTGGTACACTGGAAGATTCTGAGCTTGTTAGTTTTGACTGAGCAGAATCACACCTGGATGTGAGATCACTGTGGAAGATGAGGTGTTGCTGGATGGAGAAGGCAACTGAAAACCACTGTGATATCCTGCCGGGATTGTTGTGCTTCCTGTAATAGGGCCATACGGAGAAGTTGCTTACCGCCCCTGCTGGTGTGTTTATCAAAATAAATTATTTTCCCATAGGAATTAGGCAAAAGTAACACTGGAATGGAAAGCATTTTATGTTTATGCTTACGAGAAATTTTAATTTACAATAACACCAGCTTAGGTGGTAAGTTCTTTAATTAATTTTAAAAAATAATTTGCACATGGAGCGATTTTGCTCTAGTTAGTAATATGCCACCTCACGTTTGCATACCTAGAGGCCACGGTAGAAGACGGTGGCATCAAAGTTAATTCTTTTTTGGTTACCAGTTTTCATTTAGGTTATCACTCATCATGTGGGAGGGCTAAATGATTGCTACAAGTTAGACCGAGGTGGAGAGTACAGTGAGGATCCCACTTGGACTCTCAGTTGCTCTGATTTTTAAACACAGAAGGATGCTATGATTCCTGAAAGGAGGGGAGGGGAGGGGGGGTTCCTGTTCGGAAAGGGAATGCAATTTTATGTTTTTCTTCACCTCCTCCGCCCCCTTTTTTCAAAAAAGATAGGATCCAGAGCTCCTTCTCCTGTAGTGGAAAATCCCCTCCACCCCCCCCCCCCCCACCACCATGCCACCAAATTTAAAGAATTCAAGCCTCCGCGGGCTTGCCCATACTCCGTCATCCCTGGACACCTCTTACCCTATATTTAGGGGTTACTGAAAGTCAGATGGGTCAGGAATGAAACCCAGTCACTTCTGCCCCAACAGGACTCTATTTTGATTAGGTGGCAGACCCATTTGGACTTCAGCAATCTGCGCAGATGGGGGTAAGATATGTGCCCATTGGTATTAAGGGGTGTAAACATAAGGGCTTGAATTTCTTTTTTTTTTTTTTTTTTTTTATTTATCCAAATTTCAAAAATACATATCACCATGATATATACTAGGACATAAAAAAAAATCAAGAGAGATAATAGAACAACATCAAAGCAGTCGTACATAATAGACCACCATATGGGGGAACGAAAAGAGAAAAAAATACAGGAAAAAAGAAAGACTATTATAAGCGTCCCATATACTGGAGGTGTCTGCTCTCAGCAAAAGCAACTGAACATGCTCACTGTGTCACCCCTACTGTTTCCAGATTCCCCTCTCTAACACCAACAAATTCATTCAGCTGACTAGGGTCAAAAAACAGAAAAAGCTTACCCTCAAAAGACACCACACATTTACAAGGGAATTTTAAAGCAAACTCCGTCCCAAGGGCCACGACCCTCGGCCGTAAGGCACTCCTATGGGCCTGGGTAGATCAAGAATATACAAATAATAGGCCCCCAAAAAGCTGGCACGCATATTGCGAATATACAGTTTCAGTACAGACTTTCTGTCCGTCTCAAACACAAAGGTAGCTACCAGAGTAGTAGATTCAGGGACAAAGTCCAGGGAGGATTCCGGAAAGGTCAGGTTCAACTGGTTATGTTCTCTTTCTTCTGAAGAGGAAATTTTCCCTGCAAGCCCTGGAATTGAGATGTAAAATGCTTTAACCAGGGGAGGAAGATTATTTGCTGGAAAATTCAACACTTCCTTTAAACATTTCCACACCATGTCCACCGGGGCAATCAACGGACATGTAGAGGCCGATTCAGAAATGTGCCTGGACGGGCTGTCTGGACACCCAGAAAATGGACGGGGCCAATTTGTACCCGATTCCCATAACCTCGGGAGCTACACGTTCCCACGGTTGTGAAATCGGGGCACTTAGATGGCCCAGTATGCAACCAGTTCTTTGAAGGGAGACGTCGTGCGATGTGCTCGGCCAGCCCGCCCGGTGCTTCAGCTGATGCGCTTCCTGTCGCCATGGTACTGGCACATCCAGCCGGAGCAACCAAGTGCCCAGCTGCCGAACAACCCCTTCGCCCTGCTGTCCGGCCCTCAGGGGGGGCCCCCCAAGCCTGGGATTGGGCAGCAGATTCACCCCCACGGCGGCGTGAAGGTGTAGGGAGGGCTGCAGCCCGCAATCGGCGTGGCGCCTGGCACTTATTCCACTTTCAGGATGGAATAAGCTGGGTGTCCAAGTAGATGCCAGGAGATGTACAGAGACGTAACTTGAATGGCCTCTGTATGTCCCGGGGCCTGGCCACACCCCGGCACCGCCCCCTCCTGCCTCCGTCCTGCGCTCCCCACACACCGGCTCTGTACATGCAGGGAGCCAACGGATCAGAATACCATCCCAGAGTTGAGCGTGGGTTGGATGTCCAACCCCGCTATTCAGGGATCAGAATGACCCTGTTAGGGAAATTAAGAAAGCAGAGGTTATTCTTCCTAGATTGATTTTCTAAATAGCCAATGTTTATGTTTATGCAATTTCTTGATATACTGCCCAGGCTGAAGGGCATCAGAGCGGTTTACAGTCGCTATAAGCAGGTACTGGATACAATCCCTCGTCCCCAAAGGGCTCACAATCTGGGTACCTGAGGCAACTGAGGGTTAAGTGGCTTGCCCAAGGCCACAAGGAGCGCCAATCCCCCGAACCAGGACATCCTATGATCTGTTGGCTCAATCATAATCCTCATATTTATCTTAAAGTTGTTTACCCCCTTGTTCAATGTAAAACAAATCTCGTGAGATTACTCATTGTAAACCGCCTTGGCACAATGGCAGTTTATAAAAAACTGTTAAATAAATAAATCAACTCATTTTTGTTAATTTGTGCCAGTAACAGTTCTTACTGCCGCACGCTTTGCCTTTCTGACTCCTCCACTCTCTCTCCCCAGATAGCACTTTCACACGCTGTATAGCAGTGTCGCCGCCAAAATCACTTCCGGAGTGTGGGGGCTGCTTTCTCCTCGGGGGCTCAACGAGACCCCTTCAGCTCCTGCCAAGTGCAGCAAAGAGAAACCTGGACAGTTGTCCAATTTAACCTGCCCTTTCACTGGATCGCCGACAGCGTCGGGTCCTCGCTTCGCCTCTCCTTTTCTCTTACCCGGAAAAAGAGCTAACGGAGCAGGGTAGAACGAGCGCCGAGCTCTCTCAATTCACCTTCAGGTAGGAAGCCATCAACATAGCGCCTCCATGAATTTTATAAACTTGGCTGCACTAGGGTTTTTCAGCAGGAACGGATCCAAACCAGGACTGGAGGCTGACACGTGAGGGCAGTGCTTATTAACCCTTTCGTGGTGACACAACCAGCCAGTCGGACTTTCAGGATCACCAAATTGAGCTAAATGTGCATCTGTCTGCCATCCGTTGTTTGCAAATCTATCTGGTTGGGTTTGCCTCCAGAAGAGAGGGGAGAAGCGCCGCGCTAGGGAAAATAAAAATTGAGCAAAATGTTGTTTAATTTTCTTTTGTTTATTCTCTCAAATAAGAGCACATCCCTAGTGTCTGCTGGGTCACTGTTCTCATTTGAATAAATTGAAAGGCTCTCGTCCCACCGTGACTGGCTTTCCAGTATACATGCCATGTCTTTTACAGACTCTGGGTTGGCCTGTCCTTATCTCCCTCCAGTAGCAGGTCTCTATCTTGCTGTTGGCACTCGGTGTTTGATCTTTCTCACTGATACGTCTGTCTGCCTCTCTCTCTCTCTTCCCCCAGTTGGCCCTTACATTCTGCCACATGACCAATGGGTACAACAGCAAAAGTCAAAACCAAGGAAATTCAAATTTTGGAACAGGAAAGAGCTCACACAGGCCATAGGACGACACAAGGCCCTTTCAACAGCGTCACAGGCAGACACAAGCTGTCTAGCAGGCAGTCGTATTTACTTGGCTAGGTTGTTAAGTAACTTTGCCTCGGATGTGAACTAGATTAGAAAACTTAGCCGGCTCTTCTTTTTTTAAGTGCCATCAAGTCAGTGCCAACTCCTGGCGACCCAGCTGCCTCTGGGTTTTCTTGGCAATGTATCACCGGAAGTAGATTGCGAGGCAGTGGAGGGTAACGTGACTTGCCCAGGTTTACAAGAAGTGCCAGTGGGAATCAAACCCTTGATCTTCTGAGTAACTAGGCAGCTGCTCTAACTACTAGAAACTGTTAAAATCAAGATTTCTTTAAGATCTGAGATAAGAGCACAAGTGAACGATGGAAGAGCACTTCAAGGAATATATGCTGATGCTTTGTGGTAGTGTGGCGTGCGGTGGGAAGGGGTTTTCTGTACAACACAAGCCAGACAGCAGTTCAGGGAAAACAATAGCGGTTTTTATTCTGTCCCAACTTGTTAAAGCTCCACAAGCTGGTTCTCCCGGCCCTTCCTCCAGCCCCAGCTAAAGTTACTACCTCAGAACTCCTTTGCACGGCTTGCCTTCTTTTGCATTTTCAGGTTTCCTGTTATCAAAACTGAAAAATTATATATTGGCAACATGTTAATTCTATTTTGCTTTACCAGTGTGGGCACCACTGGAGAGTAGAGGCACACAAAATAAAAGAGATTTTTCAAGTCTGTGAATGTTTGTTTGAATCCCAGCCAATCCACCTGAGCAAATTAGAAAATATCTTAGTCAGAGTCTCGTCAGGTTGAACTGACAGATCTGAATTGGGCATTACTGCATCAAGTACAGGACTGAAATGGGTCAAAGAAGACTCCCTGTCCCTAGATTTTCTCCCATTGCTCAGGCTGGGCAATTGTTGTTCAACTTTATGAAGGTTTGTAATTATTAAAGGGCTTTGGTGGCAAAACCATATTCCAAATTTTTATGCTTGAACTTGAAATGCCAAAATTAAAGAAGTATACAGGAGGAGAGTAGAAGGAAATTTGCTTCTCTAGAGGAGAAAGGACCTTGCATCAGGTATAATCCTGTAAGAGGGTTCCCTTGCAATTTGTCACACTGAAATGTTATTGATTTAACAAATCAGATCTTTTCCTTTGACGGTCCCTTCACACTTACTGAAGTTTGCTAATATAGCTGTTAAGATACAAAGCAGCCATAAGTTAAACCCTACTATAATGAAGATGCAATCTATTATAAGGGCACCAGATGGCGTTGTTCTGTTTCAGGGGGTCAAGTTTGTGTGTTAGTTGCTTTTCTTTCTTATCATTTCGCTGTGCAGATGCTAGTCACTCCCTGTCTCAGGCTATAAAGAGCTGCAAAGCTCTGTATACTAAGTCGCTTGTTCATATTGTTCCTAAGTACGTTAGAATAAGCTGTCTCTGAAAGGAGAGCAAGGTTTGGGATGGTAGGTGAGCTCAAGATGCCGGTAGTGATTGCAGCTCAGGGAAGTATCACCCAGAGCCTCCTCATCTTTTTTACTTCATGGTAACTTGAGTCTGGGAAAAATGCCTATAAACAGCTTGCTGAGTAAATTCAGACGGTCTGAAGTTCAAATTCACACGCAGGCCCTCTAAGCTACTGTATTCCCATGCTCGGACTGAATTAGGATGGTTGCCATTTTTCCAGGACTTCTAGAGAAACTTCCTGCGACTTACTGGCTCCGAGCTAAATGTACGGTGACCAGACTCAGGCCCTCGGGGACAGCTAAGACAGTTTTGTCCCATTGCGCTTGCAGTTTCTTGGCGTGTGAATGTTCCTTTCTTAGGATCCTAGGTACTAAGCGTTTTTCCCATAGTCACAAAGGGCCCTGATCTTCTGAATCTCTTGTGCCGTTTCCAGACTGTGGGAAGCAGCTTAGTGTGATAGACTGACTGGAAAATGAAGCCACCTCTGCTCAGCCCCTGGTGGTGCCCTGTGCAAAAGGGAGGGCAAATTCTCCTTGTCGATCAAAACACCTATCTTTTGAGTGTCACTGTGGTGCCTTTTGCAAACAGTGGCACCTTGGATTCAGACCCCTCTATTTTATTTATTTAATCAGTTTAGATCCCGCTTTATCTACGCAATCAAAGCAGGTATCGGATAACATTGATAGTAAATCACATCGCGCATGGAACAACAACAAGGCTAACGGCTCCTTTTGCTAACCACCACTAAGGTTTTACACTTCACATACGAAACAAATGCACATTAGCTGCAAAGCCTGTGTGTCGGCTATCAGGGGTATGATCTGCATGTTCCTGGTGGCTAACGCATGGTGCAATTGACGCAGGTGTGCCTGACGACTCCGTAGAAGCATCATCAGGTGAACTCATGCTAAGTACACATTAATTGCACTTCCCACGCTCTGACTTTAGCCTGCCACTCTGCCCAGTAGCGTGCGAGTCACAGTTAACATGAGTTTTTGCAGATGACGGCTAGCACTCATCAAGGCCACCTATCGCATGTTAGACCGCACATTAGCAGGTTAGCGTGGTTTAGTAAAAGGGGCCCTAAAACTATAGCAAAACCCACCCAGCAAATTACAGCCACTGATATCCTTAAGGCTGCTGGTTTACGCATCTTCCCCACAGTATATTTTGAACAGATGGGTCTTTAGTGTCCTACGAATATCAGAAAGATCCTTATCCTATCTGGAAGAGCATTCCAGAGCCCAGGCACCTGCAGTTTGACTGCTTCTCCTCCTTAATGCTGAATTACTATAGGCATTCTGCATATATGATCTCCTAGTTGGGAATTTTTTTTTTAGTGCCATCAAGTCCCTGCTGACTCCTAGCGACCCAGCTGCCTCTGGGTTTTCTTGGCAATGTATCACTGGAAGTAGATTGTCAGGCCTTTTCTTCTGAGGCAATGGAGGGTAAAGTGACTTGCCCAAGGTCACAAGGACTGCCGGTGGGAATCAAATCCTTGATCCTTTGGGTACCAGGCAGTTGCTCTAACCACTAGGCTACTCCTCCACTCCATTAGTTGGAATACCTTGTAGCACAGACAAGAGACATTCAGCAGACGAGTGATGAGCAAGTTTATACACAGTCAATAAAACCTTATACAGTACTTGATGGGAAGCTAATGCAACCGTCTTCATAATAGCGTAACGCATGAGCCACTCTTGGTGCCTCCATAAAGGGTAGAGTCTGTAGTAACAAAAAACACCTCCATTTTTTGTAATTAACTGTAAAGCTGTTTGCAGAGAGCCAATGTAACTGCATTAAAACATGTTATCAAGGTGGAATAACCAGGGTTTAAAGTAGAGACAGGTGCATACAACATGATGCCATCTGCACAAAAATGGTAATAAATCTTATAGGTTGCTATCAGAGCATGTATGGGCTGTAGGTAAATATTAATCAACCCTGAGGGATTTCGCATCGGAAAGTGTACCAGTCCGATTTCTCAGATCTTAGATGCATTTGCCAGCTCTGCTCACCTTCCTCAGGTTAATTCTAAAATTAATGATGTGTGTTAGCCCAGTGACTCTGTGGCAGTATTGTGGCGGGATCTGCATTCAATTCCTGGCCAAAGTCTTCTGCTCCTGGAGATATTGGGAGGCTGTAGAGGCCAGGGGTCGGCAACCCGCGGCTCCGGAGCCGCATGCGGCTCTTTCTCACCTTTGCCGCGGCTCCGGAGCACACTGCCGGCTTTAAACGTCGCGTTATGGGCTCCCTGTCAGCTCCCTCCCTTCTTCTGCAGCCGCGGTTCCCTGTCTCTTAGGGAACCGCGGCTGTGCTTTTAAAATCATCTCGGAGCCCTTCCTGTCTTGACGGGCTCCGTGCAGCATTGTCCCGCCTCTAAAGGAAGTTTTGGAGGCGGGACAATGCTGCACGGAGCCCGTCAAGACAGGAAGGGCTCCGAGATGATTTTAAAAGCACAGCCGCGGTTCCGTAAGAGGCAGGGAGTCGCGGCTGCAGAAGAAGGGAGGGAGCTGACATGGAGGGAGGGAGCAGATATGAATGGATGGATGGAGGGGGGGGGGCTGACATGGAGGGAGGGAGCAGATATGAATGGATGGAGGGAGGGAGGGGGGCTGACATGGAGGGAGGGGGGCTGACATGAAGGGAGGGAGCTGATATGAATGGATGGAGGGAGGGGGGCTGACATGGAGGGATGGAGGGGGCTGACATGGAGGGAGGGAGCAGATATGAATGGATGGATGGATGGATGGAGGGGAGGGCGGGGGCTGACATGGAGGGAGGGAGCAGATATGAATGGATGGAGGGAGGGGGGCTGACATGGAGGGATGGAGGGGGCTGACATGGAGGGAGGGGGGCTGATATGAATGGATGGAGGGAGGGGGGCTGACATGGAGGGATGGAGGGGGCTGACATGGAGGGAGGGAGCAGATATGAATGAATGGAGGGAGGGGGGCTGACATGGAGGGATGGAGGGGGCTGACAAGAAGGGATGGATCGAGGGGGGCTGACATGGAGGGATGGAGGGGGCTGACATGGAGGGAGGGAGCAGATATGAATGGATGGAGGGAGGGGGGCTGACATGGAGGGAGGGAGCAGATATGAATGGATGGAGGGAGGGGGGCTGACATGGAGGGAGGGAGCAGATATGAATGAATGGAGGGAGGGGGGCTGACATGGAGGGATGGATCGAGGGGGGCTGACATGGAGGGATGGAGGGGGCTGACATGGAGGGAGGGAGCAGATATGAATGGATGGAGGGAGGGGGCTGACATGGAGGGAGGGAGCTGATAAGAATGGATGGAGGGAGGGAGGGAGGGAGGGGGGCTGACATGGAGGGAGGGGGGCTGACATGGAGGGATGGAGGGGGCTGACATGGAGGGAGGGGGGCTGACATGGAGGGAGGGAGCAGATATGAATGGATGGAGGGAGGGGGGCTGACATGGAGGGATGGATCGAGGGGGGCTGACATGGAGGGATGGAGGGGGCTGACATGGAGGGAGGGAGCAGATATGAATGAATGGAGGGAGGGGGGCTGACATGGAGGGATGGATCGAGGGGGCTGACATGGAGGGATGGAGGGGGCTGACATGGAGGGAGGGAGCAGATATGAATGGATGGAGGGAGGGGGGCTGACATGGAGGGAGGGAGCTGATATGAATGGATGGAGGGAGGGAGGGGGCGGACATGGAGGGAGGGGGGCTGACATGGAGGGAGGGAGCTGATATGGATGGATGGATGGAGGGAGGGGGGCTGACATGGAGGGAGGGAGCTGATATGGATGGAGGGAGGGGGGCTGACATGGAGGGATGGAGGGGGCTGACATGGAGGGAGGGGGGCTGACATGGAGGGGGCTGACATGGAGGGATTGGGGAGGCGGGCTGACATGGAGGGAGGGAGCTGATATGGATGGAGGGAGGGAGGGAGGGGGCTGACATGGAGGGATGGAGCACTGGTAATGGGGTTGAGGGGACGAGCACTGGAAATGAGCTGATTAGGGGAGGCTAGGACTGGTAATGAGCTGATGGGGGGTAGGACTGGTATTGGGCTGATTAGGGGAGGCTAGCACTGGTAATGGGGTTGAGGGGGGATTAGCACTGGAAGCGAGCTGATTGGGGGCTTTGACTGGGCATGGGCTGATTGTGGGGAGGGGAGGATAGAGCTGCTGGCCCTGGAAGATAACTGGGGGCTAAGGCTACAAATGGGCTGATATGAGGGGATGGGAGAATGGAACTGGATCTGAGAGGGGCTGCCATGGTATTTGTACTAGAAGGGACTGGTCAGTGGGGAAGGAGGGGGACTGGAAGGAAATGGACACCAGTGGCAATCATGGGAATGCAAGTTGACATTGGAAGGTACTGGGAGTGAGGACTGGAAAGGGGCTGATATTGGGGAGGGTTACTGGGACTGGAAATAGGCTGATGGAAAGAAGTGAAGAAAACGAAAGAAGAGATAAGAACTGGCAGATGGACCATAGACCACAGAAAGAGAGCTAAGAGAAGACAGGAAAGCAGAAGCCTCAGATCGGGACCAGCATGATCAAAGAATAAATTGGTCAGACAACAAAGGTAGAAAAAATAATTTTATTTCATATTAGTGATTTGACTACAAAATCATCATAATTTTGAAATCAAATATTGTTACTTCTTGTTGTTATATTTTCTGGCGTATTTTTTTTGGTGTGCGAAGGAAGAGGGGTAGTCTTATACGGCGAGTATAGGCCAAACACCTATATTTTAACAGGAAAAGTAGGGGGTCGTATATAGCATTAAGGTAAGAAACAATATATGCAGTGTTAGATTTGTTTTAAATGTCGCAATGGTTTTGCGGCTCCCAGTTTTTTTTTTCCCTTCGGAAACGGGTCCAAGTGGCTCTTTATGTCTTAAAGGTTGCAGACCCCTGAGGTAGACTGATGGTCCCTGGAGAGGAGAGAGTCTGGTTATCGCACAATGGGGACACCTAGTGGCCAGATTTAGGGTCTCTGATTGTATGGTTCCTGGAACAGCCTTAATCTATAGTACCCAGACTGTCTCTGAGATCCTGTGCTGAGGATTAAAAGTAAGGGACTAACTTCCTGGGTTGTTACAAAACAAGTCTTCTGCGTGGTTTCCTACTGAGCTAAAAGCCCAAAGCATCGGAGGAAAACATCCAAACTCACGAAGAACAGAGGAATGACTTACCTATTCCCGAGAACCCTGGAGCCAGCAGGTCACACGAATTTCAGCTTCACTGGTCATCCCCGGAGCACCAAATCTACAAAATTAAAAAGGTTTGAGGAAGACCAGGTCGGGTTGAACCACACTAGCTCATATCAGCGGAGGAAAACTTCGGAGACCACATAAAGAAGAATGTGCACTCGTTTGTGCTTTAGCCTTGTTTGAACTGCAAGATAAACCTTAGTGGCTTTTTCACATTTGCCATGATTCTCTCATAGTACTAATTGTTGTTTTGTGCGTTGAGAAGCGCAGTAGCAGCAAATGGCGACCATTAAACCAAACACGGGCACCCGTTTGCTAAATGTTAGTGTGCGCTATCAGACATTAGCATGGGCTCTTTGCCCATGTTATTTCCAAGTAATTAGATAATCACCAGAAACAAAAGGCTGGGCTGGATCAACGTTCGGTCTGATCCTGCGTAAAGGGAACCAGATTTAGCTCAAATCTTTCCCAAAAGTGGCATTCAGGTACAATAGGCACTTTTCCTATCCACAGGGGGTTTATAACCGACCTTAACTTCCACAGGTTTCATGATGCCGCTGTACACATAACACTACCCCCTGCACCTTTCACAATGCTATTGCCTTAAATATCAACCTAATCCTTCAGAAATGAAAGACTCGTTCGATGTTGGCGATTGCTTGGCTGTGAGGAATCGAGCTGTGGGTATCGTATTTAGATAGACAGTGTTTTGGGTTTTGTTTTTTTGCTAAAGATTCACGAACAGGGCTTGGCACAGCAAGGTTAACGTCTGAGTTCCTATCTTTCAGGAGTGATTGAGCGCACGCATCCCTTTTCTCTTTCTTCCCGAAAGCATCTCTTCTGCTTTGTGTCATGCTGTTGTTGGATAGGACTTAAGGGGGGGAGGCTGAAAAGTAGGGCAGTTAATACGGTTAGATATGTTCCTAATCTCTGCTTAAAATGACGCAGCAATGGTAATTTAAAAAGGGCATTTCACAGCTGGTTTCCTGAGATGGCCAAGGAAGGGACTTAATAGCAGAGACAAGGAATTTAATTCAAAGGCACGCTGTCCAAATTCTTTCTGTAATGAGAAGAGATGGGAATACAGGGCATCTGGTAGAAAAAAATAAGCATACATATATTTCCTCTGTATCTGTCATGTCGTGTTTGCCCTGTTTGCAAATGATGCCCTGCAGAGTTAACACAGCTGCGGAATACAAAGCTGTGTTACTAGCCCAGCAGAGGTCTGTGGGCCCTCCCTTTTCATGCGGCCACCTCTTATTGGTACTTTGAGACTCTTTACTGTGTCTCGTCTTTCTCATTCTCTCCATAGTGAATTCATAGCTGCCCGCCTCCCACTATGTGCTAAACATTCATGTCGCCACCCTGACCGAACATCAAATAATATTTCTGAGGTTCATATAGCTGGCTGCCCCTTCTGAAGTGCCACAAGGATATTATCGAATGATCTCTCTGTGTGTGGTGCGGGGGACTTCGTGAAGTAGGAATTGGAGAGACCCATGGTAGAGGAAGATGTTACAGTGGTCTTTAGGGCAAGGTTCCCACAAAGTTGCATGGAAGCCCAGCACCTGCTCCTCACGACTGAAAACCGTGACTTCCACCTACCAGCAGCAGCGTGGGTGGTGGACTCCGATGCGGTTTCACGAGAACATTGCTTCAGGGGGTTCCACGAACCACACCCAGAATACGGGGAGTAAAAGCTGTGTTAGAAGTAGAACAACCTGCTCTGGCCAATCAAGGTTGTACCTGTGCTAATAAGGGAAGAAGGGGATGTTGTCAAGAGGTTAGACATAGTTTATTAAAAACGTTATATACCACCCTTCTGTCCAGCAGGGCGGTTTACATAAATTCAAATATTTAAAAGAAAATGGAAAGGAAGTCCAATATGGTAAGTTAAAGAGAGAGCAATAATCACACCTTACAAAGAAAGTAAGGTAAAGAAGATGAAGAGGGGGCTGTTGTAGTGGTTGATATGGAAGGACAGACTAGATAGGCCATGTGGTCTTTTTCTGTCGTCATTTTTCTATGTTTCTATGTAACGTCTCATCTACAGTAGGTAGGGGATAGAAGGATATCCACGGCGAGATAAAGGAAATAGGCACCTGAATCGCCAGTGCCAGGCACCCTGAAACTCTACCAGACTTCCACCCCCTCCCTCCCCCCACCCTGGACAAGCAGCTGGCTCTCCCTGTGCTACGATTTATGAGTTAAAGATAATTACACCGGCCCTTTCTTCCCTCTTTTCTAAACTGGCAAAAGACCTGATTGCAGAAAGGGGTGTCCCAGAGGTTTCAGCCCTGAGGCGGCTGCTTTCAAAGCATTCCTTAATTGTAAAGCCAGGCGAGAGCCAAGTTTTGTTGACAGGCACTGTTTAAATGCAAATGAGTTTTTATGTCTGTGTTTGATGATGCAGCAGGTTAGGAATGAAGCCCTGGCGTTTTCCTTTAGAAATTCTTGTAAAAGTTACAAATTGCAAGCAGAAAGGAAGAAACAGCTGTGTGGCACAAGATAAAAGTCTGGCTTTGTTGGAACAGTATTTTAATATAGCCAAAGAGTCAGGTTAAAATACACGACTGCAAACATATAACCCTATTATATTATATAAACATAGGCAGTGTTTCCATCAAGCTTCATCCCTGCTGCCGCCAGTAGGGGGAGGTGCTGCAATATTGTGGTTTTGGTCCAGCATCTCCTCTTCATGTCCCTATTTCCCCCTGTCCAGGTGGTCCATCAACTCCCCCATCTGCATCCCACCTCCCCCCATTCACAGCCCAATGCCTACCCCTGTTGACTAGAAGCATGACAGCAGTGCGGGCAGAGGACTTCCACACAGCTTGGCAGGAATATTAGCCACAGGAGTCAAAAACAAGCTTCCTAAAATTGTGACCATAGGCACTAGGAAAGGATTTTTCACTGAGCTGTATATCGGCTCTGTGGACACAGTGAGTGTTTAAGCTCTTCCCAGTATTGAGCAAACTCCTTCATCGTGTCTAGTGAGGGGAACTTTGTGTGGAGTGAAGCACCCCCAATCATTTTGGAAAGATTGTCCTTTATGCTTCCTGACTGACCCCCAGAAAGAGCTCCGAGGTTTCAGATGAAATCCCAGCATTAGAGAGGTAGCTCCATGGTCGGCATTGACCGATCGAAAGGATGTAAAAGTCTCTAGTCCCTTAACCATGTGCTTTGCATCCAAGTGAACCTGGAGCTTTCTTGAGCAACCTGTGAATCCTTAATTTTGCAATAATAGCAGCAGATTAATTAAGATATCACTTTAATATCACTGCCTGGCATTCTCTAAAATAATCTCTCTCATAACCCCTTAGGAGTGTGAAAGAACATAAGTACTACCAGTAGCCCACAGAGCCCAGCACCCTCCCTCCGCCTAAAAAAAATGCCTGGAAGATCCCTTCCCAGTTATATTCCCAGAAGTAGGATCTAGGGATCCCCAAGCCTGCTTGGCTAAGAAGAGTTAATGGATCGTCCTCTAGAAACCTTTTTAAACCGAGTTATGCAGCTCACTTTGACCACATTCTCAAGCAACAAACTCCACCACTAAAGTAGGTGGTCGCTGAAAAAAATATTTTCTTAAATTTGTTTTATACCTGACATCCGTTAGTTTCATGGAACGTCCCCTAGTTCTAGTCCTGTTTGAAAAGGTAAATGACCATTTCTCATTTACCTGTTCCCCACCACTCATGATTTCATAAGCATCTTTCATATCCCCTCTCCGAGGCCAGCAGCAGCAGCCATGGTCCCGAAATCACGATGCAGCACTTACCCACCGTCTCCAGGGCTGCGTCGTGGTTTCTCTCTTGCCAAATCTGCTACGTCTGCTCCCTCCGATGCAACTGGGCATGCAGGGGGGCAGTGAAGGGCAGCAGGATAGAGGGCTACCTAGGGCACCTTCAGTCCTTGCACTGACCCTCCTAAGCAAATCTTAAGCCTTATGCCCCTCATAGCTAAAATCGTCTTTAATCTATTGCATTTTTATCCACCAATCAAATGCTCTTATCACTGTTTACAGCAACACATGCATAACCAATGTAATAACACCATGAAATCACAACTATATAGCCAAAGCATACTACACAATTCTAGATGGAAAGGCTTTTGAAAGTCTTGAAGTTCTTACAAAAAGATAATAGGGGTTATGGTTCTCATGATGCAGAGAGTAACTATTCCAAAGTTATGGGTCATGTGCTATAAAAATGCAATCATAGAAACATGACAGCAGAAAAAGACCATATGGCCTATCGAGTCTGCCTATCACTAATCATGACTTCAGTGATCTTAAACTGGGGGTCTGCAACAAATACTGGGAAGCTGGGCACAAGGCCTTAGAAGACGGATAGTAGTTCAACAAAAATCAAAGCTCCGCCGCCATCATAGATTGCAACACTTTGAAGACCAGGCAAGTGCATTTGAATTGCACTCAAAAAGTAACTGGTAATTTATACAGATCTATTGATATCAAAGAGATATGGTCAAATCTCTATAAACCTGCAGTCGCTCTGGCCGACACATTCTGGACAACCTGAAGAGGTCTCAGTATGCAGTCTGATAACCCCGAATACAAGACGTTACAAGAGCAGTGTCACCAAGAGCTGGGAGGTGTGTCACCAAACATTTGGTATAGACAGCAAGCCCACGCTTTTCTTAACAACCAAATGTGCCTGCAGGCTGAGGAGAGTGCAAAGCAAGAGGTCGTATACTAGAAATCTCTATAACTGCTCCCTACTTCTGTTCTCTGTGCTGGCGGTCATTGTTGCTGCCATCCCAAGCTGGAACTCTTGCAGGTCTGCTTCCCACCCTCCCCAGTAGTGGCAATCAGGTCCATACCTGCACTCCCATTACGATCACTGCCAACATCAGCCCATGCTACATCCCATCCCTCCCCCTCCCCATGGCCATAATCGTTGCCATTGCTGGCTGCAGAGGAGAGGAGAGCCCAAGGAACCTTCTCCATCCCCCCTCCCCCGCTACCCATACTCATACACACTCACTCTCTCTCTCTTTCTGCCAACTCTGATCATTTATTTCTTCATTACTTCTAGGTATAGTAAAATGATATTTGGGCTCTCTTTTTTTGTACAGCTGCACACTGCAGTGTTCGGTGCATCATGTCCATGAATACGATCTATCTGGTGTGTCACAACTGAGAAAAGGATGAGAACCACTGGTCAAGATTATGCATAACCAACATATGAACCACTGACCTAAAATCAAGAGGATATAAATAATACGTCAACCGTCGCAGCATCCATAATTTAAAATAGATTGTCTTTACTATCCTAGCTTCTTCTGATTGAAAAGAAAAATGGAAGTCTAAGATGGCTTCCAAGTAGTGCACTTCCTGTTTCTCCTTACCCACAAGGCTTTCTCTAAGTGGCTGAACATAACCCTTCTTTCTTGTTACAATTGCAGCCTCATGGAGGGATATTGAAAGGGAATAACTTGGTTAGCAGACCTGCTCACTGGGTTAGTGCCTATGTTTAGGATATTGAGTGACATTAACGTGGTAAATGCAGCTGAACACATATTCATGGGTGCCACTACTGTATTCCCCAATACTAGCCGGTTAGCATCGGGCATGCTGGGCGCCTTTGGAAGCGGCACCTGTTGCTAACTGGGCAGCAATGATATTGATCTGCTGCCTGGTCATCGACATGCAGCGAAAGGCAGGCACAGTAAATGTTGACCTAACCTTCACCACAGAATCTAGCTGGGCAGCAGCTGAGTATCGCCACTGCCTGGTTAGCTGGCATTGAAGATCTGGGGTTAAGGTTCAGAGGTGGCAGCGAACCGCTTTTACAGTGCTAGCCACTGCCAGGGACTATCAGGCCCTCAGATTATTAGCAGGCCAGTATCCATCAAGTAGTAACATGGTCAAATTCCAGGAATAGCTTCATTTTGCTTATATAAGCAGTAAATGTAAATTGTTCAAATAGCAAAATATCATCTGTGCACATTCGTAACTGGAGGCCAAGAGTATGTAGCAGCTTACTTGCTTGTTTGCAATTTTTATATACCACTAGGGCCAGTACATCAGTAGCCCCACCCCCCATTCCATTGCCAATAGGCAAAGGTAATGATATGAATACAGCAGGCCACACAGATCTCAACAAATAGGGGTGACCTGCATGGAGCGGCAGGTCCACCTACTCTTGCCATCTTACTGGACAGACTAGATGGACCATACTGGTCGTTATCTGCCGTCGTATACTATGTTACTATGTATCAATGGTTGGCCGGCGAGCTAAATGTGCTGACTGCAATATTATCTGAATAATACCACTGAATATCCCCACACACCATTCCGCCACTATCTGAATAATACCACTGAATATCCCCACACACCATTCCACCACTATCTGAATAATACCTCTGAATATCCCCACACACCATTCCGCCACTATCTGGTTAGTTTGTGGGTGGAGAGGAAGAATGTGATCACAAACCAGATAAGTGTTGATCCCTGTCTGGTCAGTCCAATATTCGGATGAGACGTCTGCGAACAACTTGGGCTATCCTAAGCTGCTATCGGTAGACGTCTTGGGTTCTCAACCCAGTCCTCAGGACACATTTAGCCAGTCAGGTTTTCAGGATAACCACAATGAATATGCATGAGAAAGATTTGCATGCGGTGCCTCCATTGTATGCATATCTCTCTCATGCATATTCATCGTGGTTATTCTGAAACCTGATTGGCTAGGTGTGTCCCGAGGATTAGGGTGGGGACCTGTGGTCTAGCTGGATATGTTCTGCCACTCATCTGGTTAGGGCCACACAGCCAGGATGTTCAGTGGCAGCTCCTATCCTCATAATGCCGCAACACCGCAAATGAATATCAGCCTCAGTGGTTTTTCCCAGTGTTTTTATATAGCCAAAATTGAGTCCCAGGTCCAATAAAGAACTTTTCTTTATTTTATTTGCCAGTTAACGTAGCTAAATACTTTCTTGGGTTTGGCATTTTACAAGATCTGCTGTAACCGTCGAAACCCAACAAAGAAAGGAAGCCCGGCCCAGCTATGATAAAAACTACAGAAGTAAATGACACGCGGCAGGGAAAAGTTCAGAAGCAGCAGGGAAAAAAATAGAAGGAAAAAAGGTGCAAAAATATTGGAAAAGAAAGGAAAACAATATATCTGTCCAACTTATGCTAATTTCAGCCAGACATGGGCCTGCATATTGACTTGGCTTGGTGCCAGGGTAACAGTAATTCCAGTCTAAATACCAACAGTGTTGTTGCCACAGAGCCAAAATGACGCACAGTGAAGGACCTGAAATGCCAAATTTGTGAGCAGAATCAAGTCCAAGGAACATTCAGATTTCATAATAAGAAAGGAATGACCAGACTGCCTTTCTGTTATTCTAGTCCTATAATTTTTTTGGAGGTTCAGCCTTTGTTTTAGAAAGTCGAGGACAAGTCCAGAGGATGTTTAGTAGTAGGGAAGCGAGAGGAGTGGTATTGCCCAGAGGGGTCTTTGTTATATAGAGTATTCTGTGTTTTTATACTGCCCCCTCTGAGCAATTGTACATCTCTGAACCCCAGATATCTTGCGTATAAGCTTGTGGGGTCTCTGAAGGACCTTCATGAGATTTAAGGGGAAAGAACATTTTTACAAATATGTACTTGCTATTGATGTTTCCAGAATGTGTTCGTGAGATGCTGATCGGTCACAAATCTTCCAAAATAACTACAAAGGGTCCTTGTTCTCATAATCGGGGAGCAAAGGGTTGGTTCCTGTAAACTGCAGTAGGTACAGTACTGTATTCTGATAGGCTGGTGGAGTCACTTTCTTCCTGCAAGGGTTGTGCTCGCTCCCTAAATCATCAGCTGTGCGCTTATTGTGTAGGAATGCTCCTTGTCTCTCTCTGCCACCCTCTTCTTTATTTTTTTGTTCTGTGTCTCTCTAGTTCACAGGTTCGCGCTCTCCCTCCCCCCCGTTTCTTTCTTTCTGTGTACCTTTTTCACATTTAACTGAGATTTAAGGGGTTCTTGTGCTCTGTTTAGATTCTTGGATTTAATTACTCATCTTTCCAAACCTGCTCTTAAGACGATTTACAGTTCAGGTCCAGAGGAAGGTCCCTTCCGTAGAGCATTTGCTACTACTAATAATCATTTATATAGCGCTACAAAGCATATGCAGATACATATAAAGATGATCCCTGCTCGTCAGAGCTTGCAATCTAATCAAGACAGACAGTACAATAGATGAGAACAAGGGTACAATAGGGAAGGGTAAGGAGAAAAAGGGATTAAGATCTGAAAGAGTGAGCCTTTAGCATGGATTTGAAAAGGGGGAGAGATGAAACTCGACTTAAAGATTCAGGTAGTTTACAATCTAAGTTGGCACCTGAAGCAATGGGGATTACAGTGACTTGTCCAAACCGCCAGGAAGGTCAGTGGGAGAAGCAAAATTTGAACCCTTGCGTTCCTGATTTTCACCATGATGCACTAACCACAAGTCCACAACACTCCCTCACTCCACTCCATGTCATAAGAGGCTAGTTCTGGCTTTTATGCAGTTGCATCTACTGGCTTGCAGTTCCTTTGCCATGAAGCTGTGTGGTCACCCGATTTCTCGGGAGTTTCCTTCTGTACCCATCAAATCCAAAGAAAAGCATTTGTCATTCCCTCCTTTGATGTGACCCCTTGGAGCCATATCAAAGCCTTCCCTCCAGGTAGACCTCAGGGCTGTTGAAGGCCTATATGGATCCCCTCCGCCATGCAGTCTGCAGGAACCAAGAGAGTTCTGGTCCTCCTCTCCATGCAGCTCCTGCAGATGAGGGGCCAATATCCGGCTTCCTTCTTGCTACCACACCAAAAGCATGTTGGTAAATGAGGGAGAGAGGAGAGAATGAAATCAGAGGTGGGAGCTGAATGGAAACTTAACTCTGTAGGGTTCAAGAAAACAGATCTGAGATCTTCAGGGGAGGGGGGAAAAGTACCATTGTCAGAGCTTAGGGGGTTCCAAAAACCAGAATGTTCAGAGATTGATCAAAAGCCTTTGATTAATAATTGCAATGCAGATCTCTTATAATGCAGATGTTCTTTCAATGGAAAAAAAGTTTATTGGGTATGAAGATTTAGGACCCTGAAAAATGGAGAAATCTGCAATCACCAGTCAAAGTCTCCTTTGGGAAATACTCAGTTTACTGGCCTGCAATTACATTGCCCTTGGTTGTTCTTATGCATATTGCTGCATGCTATTTATGAGGTCAAAAGAAGCTATCAGGGCTAGAAAGAAAAGATGTTTCAGGTGCCTTATTCTGAATAAGTACTCAGTAGTCTTTATATTCCAGTGTTAGCCCATGCTCTGCATACTGCATTATTACCTAGAACAGTGTACCCAGGAGCAACCAGGCAGAGTGAGAGGGGAGTGGAATTAGGCCAAATGATCCTTTAGTGCGGACATTACATGGTAACATTCTGTAGTTCTACATTTGTCCATTAGGTGTCACATTAAGGTCAGTTGTTGACTCCGCATTCCCCCTAGGAGCTATGAGTGGTACTTCAGCAATGTTCTTACCCATGATTTGTCAAGAGTTGAACTCCCTGCTGGATCTTACACTGGGGATGGATTGCTGGCCCAAGAGTTATTTTTGTTGGAGGTCCCCAGCATTCTAGTTTAAGGTGATGCTTATTATTGTACTTTGGATGTGCCGATCGGGAAAGACCCTAGAATGTAGGTTCAGCAGTTTATTTATTTGTATTTATATATCACCTTTCTACGGATCAAGGTGGTTTACATAGAACAGAGGAGTAACTTACATTGAACATTTGTGTCAACTATTTACATCATGCAGTCAGAGAGTTACCTGCTCTTAGCTATATACAAGTTTTATATATACAGCAGTTAATGATAGGCTGGTGTGCATTGTCCTTAATGGTGGAGGGTTATTCACTGCAGTGGAAGTGTTCCATAAAGAGATGTGTGTTTAGTTTTCTGTGGAAGGTCTTGAAATCCATGATGTTCCTGAGCTGGTCTGGTAGTCTTTTCCATATGGAGGGTGCGTAGAGTTGGAAGGCTCTTTGCATGATTGTTGATTTGCTTTTGCTTTGGTGTGGGGGATGCTGAGAGTGATCATTGTTGAGGTTCTTCTGGCTCTGTGTGATTGTGAGGACTGTATGAGTGTAGGTGTGTGAAGGGTCTGAGTGAATTGCTTTATGTGTTAGCATGATAGTCTTGAATGTTATACAGCTTTGCAGTGGGAGCTAGTGAAGATGTTTTAGTATAGGAGTGATGTGTTCTTTTCTGTTTGCTGCTAGTAGAATTCTTGCTGTTGAATGGAAGGCTGTCTGAAGAGGTAGGAGTATGGAATGCAGGAGTCCTTGTAAGATGGCATTGCAGTGGTCCAGGTGGGTCATGATTGAAGCTTGGAGAACTGTACGGAAATCATCTGGTTTGAGGAGTGGTCGGAGGTATTGGAGTGTCTTTGCTTGGAGATAGATTGTTTGAGTGGTCTTTCTTATGTGTGATTTGAAGGTTAGGTGTTGGTCGTTGGTGACTCCTAAGTATTTTACTTCAGTTTTAATTTTGATTGTGATGTTGTTCAGTGTTATCGTTGGGGGTGGGATGAATTCCATGTCTCTTGTTATGTATAGTGCTTCTGTCTTGTTGTAGTTTTATTTTTAAGTTGTTTTCTGTTAGCCATTTGGTTACTTCAGTGAAGCATACTTGGTGTGTGTTGATTGGTCCATAAATCATAATGTCATCGGTGTAGACATGTAGGTTTAGTTTGTGATTTCTTATGGTTGTGCAGAGTGGTTGGATATATAGGTTGAAGAGCATGGTGGAGAGGGTTGATCCCTGTGGCATGTCTTGGGTTTGCTTGTATGGTGTTGAAGAGTTGTCCCAATCCTTATTATCTGATATCTGTCAGTGAGGTAGGATGTGAACCATTTGTGGATGGTTCCCGTATTCCAATCATGCGAAGGCATAGTAGCAGTATTTGGTGGTTTACAATGTCGAAGGCCGAGGAGATAGTGAGGAAGATTAACAGGTAGTCTTGGTTGATCCGCTGTATTCCTTGCATGAGTGTATTTACTAACATGATTAATAAAATTTCCACTCTATGTTGAGGTCGAAAACCGTGTTGCTGGGGATCTAGGAGATTATGTTGGTCAATGTGTTCTTGGAGTTGATATTGAACCGTTTTCTCTATGATTTTCGCTGCGAAGAGTAGACTTGCAACAGGTCTGTATGAATAGCAGGTTTGTATGCCATAGTGGCAGGTTTGTGTGCCATAGTAGGGGTGCTGAGTTGGGTGGAATATTGTGGGCTGTGCTGAGTAGTAGTAGTGCTAGCAGCATGTAGAGCAGAGGGTAAGCAGTGAGCATTTTTGCGATTTACCTTCTAGTTGGAGATTGTCATTAGAGTTTGCCTCTGGTATTTGGGATGTTGCTGGTTTCCGTTCTGTTCCGTTGCTTTTTGCAGATCGTTGTCTCACTTTGTGGAAGGTGTCCTGTTCAGTGTCGGCATTGCAGGTGGTTTTCTTTTCGCTAACACTGTCGATCCCCGCCTAAGGGTCACGCCAAAGGGCCCTCTGGCGCAGGCATGCCTGATGATGCCTTCCTTAAGTTCTGCTGCAGGTTGTGCAGATTGTGTCCCCGATTGGCTTGGGTAAGTGAGCGGGAAGAGTTAAGGCCTCCTGCTTGTAGTCCTGACCCGATCGGGGCTTGTGAGTGAAGAGGCATATTTCTGATGGCACCAGTTGCCCTGTTTCTCTAAGCCTCTTATTTGTCATAGTATTCTGGTAATTAACTGGTAGAGGGCAGGAAAAAGGATTGCACCTTCAACCACCCCAAGCCACCCTCCCCTTACTTCATATTCATTTTGAATGTATCCACAAGTCTGCATTTGCTTATTTAGTTCCTGCTTTACAGAATGCTTTACCTTCTCATTTCTTAGCATTGGTTACCCATTACTTATCAGTAACAATTTAAAATCTTGCTTTTAGTTCATAGGGCTTTTCATAGCATCATCTCTCCTTATCTATCGGCCTATTCAATTCCCATAACATCCACCTAGTGGACTAGATCTTAATATGCTAATTTAATGCACTTCTCCTTAGTTTATCGTTCGCATTTGGAATCCACCTATCAGTCTGCCTTCCTTTTTCCTGCCCCAGCTTTACAAGACCTTTTACACTGTTACCTGAGGTCTGAATCTCATTATAATAAATTTAAATCTGAGCTAAAAAAAAAATTAACCTTTGAAGAGGTTCTGGGCAATGATGACAGACAATAATGTATCTACTCATCCCCCCTTTCTATTCTTGTATTATCTTACTTGCATTTATTATTTTAGACCACATTGGTTTAATGCCCTTTAAATCCCTTATATTACATTTTATGTTTACTAATCTATTTTACCATTTAACCCATTTTGGTATATTTATTATGGAAAACGGTATAGAAAGAATAAAAACTATAATACAATGTGTGCCTTCAAGTCAATACTGACTCCTGGTGACTCAGCAGCTCCTATGTTTTGGCAGTGTGACAAAGTAGATTGTCAGGCCTTTCTTCCGAGACAATGAAGGGTTAAGGGATGTGGGCAAGACCACAAGGGATGCCAGCAGGAATCAAACCCGGGTCTGTTGGTCGGCAAGCCAGTGTTCTAACCACTAGGCTACATCTCCACTCCTCTAATAAACTGAACTAAGCTAAAACATTGTATTTTCGTCAAGTGTGTTCCTTATTCAAATTTAAAAGTCCTTAAAAGCATGAGGGTCAGTTTTCAAAGTTAGTTATCCAGATAGCAAAGGGATATTCGATTGCACTAACTACTTTAATGTCACTGAGCGCAGTTTGGCCATTTAGCAGGCATCGGAAAGTTGTGGGCCACATGGGCCCTGGCCCACCAAAAATCGTGGTCGGCAGGCAGCAGCCTTCCCACAGGGAACCCATCCCCCATAGACAGAGGAAGAAAAGAAGTGATCTCGGCAAAGACCCTTCCTGTTTGCCTGCAGGAGATTGGATCCCCGCGGACGGAAGAGGAAGGGTTTCTGCCCGTGGGGCAGTTAGGTGGAGCTTGGAACTATGCTTGCTCACCCCCCCCCCCCCCCAAGAAAAAGGCCTTCCACTGCCCCGTGCTAACCAGCTAAACTGCTTTGAATATGTCCCCTTTCTGTTTTGTTTGTTCATGAGATCTGTAAATGCTTTAGGGACCCTTTTACTAAAGTACGCTATAAGGCTACATGCATATTGGCATGTTTTAACCACGTAGCCGGACCTGCAGTAACAGTTACCTCGCAGCCATGACAGTTAATGCACTGATTTTCACATTAACTGGTCGAATGGGCAAGATAGGGGCAGACAGTGGATGTGGCGAGCACATTGCAGTTAGCTTGGGTTGACATATCATGCGCTGTCAGTGTTGCGATTTGCATGGGTTCACCTAACGCCGCCTCAATAGGTGACATTAAGTACCCAGCATTAACCGTGAATAACACTGTTGCGCATTAGGGTACTCTTCGGTGCAGTAAGTGCTGAGAACATGCTGGACACGTCTCCGGCAGTTAGCACACAGTGGTCGCAATAACCGCATGTTCGTTTTTGTGCTAAATGCACATTAGCTGCAGATACCTAATGCACTTTAGTAAAAGGGCCCCTTAGTCTGTAAGCAGCTTTGACAAGCTATGTGCTCCTAAAAGGTAGTGAAGTAAGTTTTTTTTTTATAGAGAAATAAAATAAAAGCAAGGCACTGAAACTCAGGACCAGCCAGCGCTTGCTAAAGATGATGATATTCTGCTGAAAATCTTATGTTATTGTTCCTACATTTCTGTATGGGGTCTCCAAGTTCAGTGATTTACATTCAGTCTCATGCACAGTGAGAGAAGCTGGGAGGGGGGGTCACATCTCCTTCTCAGGGTCCTCTTAACCTGCCTCGCAGCTGCATCACAAACCCACAGCTGTAGAGAGACGGGGGCTGTCCTGCTTTCATGACACATGATGCATTAAAAGTGTAAGGGCCCAAGGCGACAGAGATAATGTATTTTTGATATATTGCGTGGCATACTTAGAAGTTCCAAGACACTTAAGTTCAAAATGTCCACCTTCGTCTTTCATCCCACTTCTTTCAGGACATTTGTGGGTCTGGGAGAGGGATTAATTTCCCCTTGAAACACAACTATCGAGGAACCTTTAGCAGGCAGGGGATGGAAAATGTGATGAATTTCTTTTGTAATTTTGGCTTAAATAAAAAAGAGAAACGATAAAGTCTTTATAAGTGCCTGACAGTCCAATATAGACAGGGAAGCTTGGGGGAGGAGTGTGCGGAGGCAAGTTCATCAGCATATGGGCTCTAATCTGTGGAGGGAAGGGATATAGAAACAGTGTAGAACATGTCTGAGAATGCAAGGTGTTGCCTGAAGGAGGCTTCTGCAGACATCTCCCCGTTACCCTTCTCACACCTTCGGTACACAGCATCCTGGTCCTGCAGTTTTTCATACTATGTGGAAAGTGTGGGACCCTTTGAGCATTAGATCAGGGCAGTCTCTCTGCTCATTAACCCCTAAGACCACTCCTTGGTATAGGTTTACTGGAGGGTGTCTTAGGGAGAAGGGAGATTTCTCTAGCGTTTGGATATGTGAATGTCTATCAAACTTGGACAATCAGAAACAGCTTCAAAGTGGGTTGGTTCATAATTATGTGAATAATTAAGGACTAAAGCTATAGCAAAATGAAGCAAATCTTTTTACTTTAACTTTGTAAACCAGAATCTGCAAATATTTTAACTGAAATCGGATCAAATAAAATCCAAACAGGATAAACCTGGAGAATGAAAGTGAGCTGCATCAGTTCAGACGTCTTCACTCTGATTCATTGTTAGACTCCAAGTTCTCTCTACACTGAACCTCTCTGGTTCCAGTTTTGGGATTTTTTTTGGAGTAAACTGGTTGTTTTTCCTTTATCCCTTTTCTTCCGGCTCAGTCAGAACCAGCATTAGGATTTTGCCACCAAGAGTCTTGAATCACAACTAGTGAAGGGTTTATCCACTAGTTACAAGAGTCTCCCTCGCTGGTCATTGTAACAATGGTCCTAGGTGCAGAGCAATGAACTCTGGCTCATAGGCTATAAATCTGGCTACCAGGTGTTGCCCATATTCCTGTTCTTAATCCCTTGCCTCCTGGGGAATGTGAAGGCTGCCTCTGCAGTTACAAGATAGCGACCTCCTTCTACCTGTCATGGGTCCGCTTCACTCTTTGAAGGAAACAATTTAAAGTCGCAGTGCTAAGCTAGATTCTCTCTTCTGAGAGCAGGCAAAGCTTCTGTGCATGGCCGGTGCAAAGATATGAGGTTCCCTGGGTGAACCTTTATTCCTGCTGCTCCCCTCCCCCCCAAAAAAAAATTCCACTCCTACCCCTACTGTTGTTGCTACCACCCCTCTCCAGGAGAGATATTCAGCAGCAAGCCATTGCCACTGAACTCTGAACCCAGATATTGAATGCCAGGGTCATAAATGTAAATAGTTAATACTGTTATCCAAGTTGAGCTACCTGTTATATGTAACACGGTGTTAACCCCCACCGTAAAATACCCCATGTTCTATGTAAACCGCACTGATGTTGAAGAGCGCGGTATATAAGCGATTTAAATAAATAAATAAATATCCAGCCACCAGTATTGAATATCTGGGTTGGCTAGATAGCCCCAGTGCTCACTGGGCAGCGGAGATATTTAGTCGATGCCGGTCAGCTAAAGCGACGAAAGTTAGGCGAGCCTTTCAGGTGTTTAACTTTCCCCACTATGGGATAACTGGCTAGCGGCTGAATATTTCTGCTAGCCATTTATGGCTGGGTGCCGCCTCCGCTCCATCCCTGCAACAGCCCAACACCAGCTAGCTAGTGTTGGGACATTTACTGGTGGCAAATGGGAATACTCAGAAGTACTAATCGCGTTACTCCCACTGAATATCCCGCTAAGCGCCATTTAGGAAGTTTGCAGGTTTAAGGCAGGACGTGCTAGTTTCATAACACCGACACAACCTTTCTGACCTACCCAGGCCAGGGCGTCCATTTATCTGGTTCTGCAAGCATGCATTTTGGGGATCTCCACCTGTGCACGTACCCAGCCTTGCTGTCTGCGCATGTCCCATCTCCAGAACTGATTACTGGGACATTTATTTTTCAGGATGGCGATGAGGTGCTTTCAGAAGTCATTGTTGTCATGTCCTCAGTTTTTGAACATTTTGCTCTGTACGTCTCAGATTCTTCCTAGACATCCCTTCTAAAATGCCACTTCACGTGTATCTGGATTTTACATAAGAACAAAACATAGGAACATAAGAAATGCTATACTGGGTCACACCAAGGTTCATCAAGCCCAGTATCCTGTTTCCAACAGTGGCCAATCCAGGTCACAAGTACCTGGCAGGTTCCCAAAAAGGTACCCAGGTTCCACAATGCTTGTCTCAGGTTAAGCAGTAGATTTCCAGAGTCCTCTTTAATAATGGTTTATGGACCTTTCCTCCAGGAACTTGTCCAAACCTTTTTTTAAATCTAGCTACACTAACAGCTTTTGCTACATCCTCCAATAACAAGTTTTAGAGTTTATGTGTTGAGTGACAAAATATTTTCTCTTATTACTCTTAAATGGGTTGTGTTGTAGCTTCATTGCTTTTTCCTTAGTCTTTCTACTTTTTAATGGAGGAAACAACCTATCTACGTTTACCCGTTCCACTCCATTCATTAATTTATAGACCTCTATCATATCTCCCCTCAGCCGCCTATTTTCCAAGTTGAAGAGCCCTAACCTTTTAAGCCTTTCCTGATAGGGGTATCCTTCCATTCCCTTTAACATTTTGGTGGCTCTTCTCTGTACCTTTTCTAATTCTACTATATCCTATTTAAGATATGGCGACCAGAATTGTACACAATATTCAAGTTGCAGTTGCACCGTGGAACGATACAGAGGCATTATAATATTTGTTTTATTTATTTAAGGTCTTTTATATACTGCGCTCTTTAAAATCAGCTCAGTTTACAGTTAACAGCAAATTTGTACAGTGCAGGCGGCGCCCGCACTGTATTTACAAAGAACAGGTTTTTGCAACTTGGGGTAACTATGTACAGGCTATGCAGTAGCTTGGCTACTCAATTAAGTAACTATATACAGGCTAAGCAGTCAGATCAACAGAAGTGGAGTGGCGACAGGGCTGCTTGGTGACTATTTACAAGATTAGGTGCCTATATACATGTGCATACTAGGGTGTCTGGGGGTGCTAGTCTGCTGGACTGAGACTGTGAGTTATGAGTGTTTTGGGGTGACTGTCTTGGTGGATACATATGGTTGGATGTTGTGTGTCCATGCTGTGAGAGTAGTGCTGGAGGTGATGTTTTAGAGTCTTCCTGAATTGGGTAAGGTCAGTAATGGCGCGGATGTCGGGCGGGAGGGCATTCCAACATGTGGGTGCGTAGTACACGAAGGCTCTGCTTCTTGTTGCTTGAGAGCACTTCGTGATCCTGCTAGGGATACTCAGTGTGTTGGCAGCGACTGACCTGAGTCTGTTTGGGGGGGTGGGGAGGATGAGGTCTGTGATGGAGGAGGAGGTGAGGCTGTTGATGGCCTTAAAAGTCAACAGCAGGATTTTGAAGGAGAGTCTGCAGTGGACCGGCAACCATTGGAGGTGTTTCAGGATCGGGATTATATGATCCCTCCTGGCGGCTCTATGTAGTATTCTGGCGGCTGCATTCATTGCAAGCTGAAGTGGGTTCAGCATGTTTTTTGGGAGCCCCTGCAGGATTGAGTTGGCGTAGTCGAAGTGGGGGGATCACCAAGGCTTGGTAGATTGTTCAGAAGTCATCTGGCTCCAGGAGGGGTCGTAGATGCCGGATTGTCCGTATTTTGTGGTATACTGCCTTGACAGTGTTGTTTATGTGGGCTTTTATATCCAACTGTTGGTCTAGTGTGACCCCTAGATAGCGGATCATGGGCTTGCTTTGGAGCTCGGCACATCTTACTTTTAAAGATGCTGGAGGGGTGAAAGCTTGGTTCCTGGTGATGAATAGCGTCTCAGTTTTCTTGAAGTTTATTCTGAGGTTTTGAGTGTGAAGCCAGTCAGTGACGGCATCGAAACAGGTAGTTAGTGGCGAGAAGTCCGGCTGGTCGGTTGAGAAAGGCATGTAGAGTAGCACGTTGTCGGCGTATATGAGGCAAGAGATGTTAAAGGAGTGGGTGAGTGCACAGATGGGCTGCATGTATATGTTGAAGAACAGTGCCGAGAGGGAGGAGCCCTGTGGAACTCCCTGTTCTTGTTGGAACGGTTTGGAGGTCGTGGGGCTGGTCCGTACATGTTGCCATCTGTCTGACAGGTATGATTTGCACCAGCTTAAGGATGTGTCCTAGATCCCTTTCTCTGCAAGGCGCCCTAGGAGCAGATCGTGGTCGACGGAGTCGAATGCTGTGGCAATGTCTGGGAAGATTAGGGCGTATCCTCGTCTACTGTTGTCCAATCCAATGATTAGTGTGCTGAAGAGAGTGGTCAGGAGCACCTCAGCTCCATGCGATTCCCTGAAACCGTGTTGGCATGGGTCGAGGGGAGCGGTGGTCTCAGTATGGTGTTGGATTTGTTTTTGGATGTGATTATTTTGGCCATTAGTGGGATGTTTGAGATTGGCCTGTAAGAATCCACCTTCTGGGGGTCAGGTTTGCTGTTTTTTAGGAGTGGTCTTATGAAAGTTTGCTTCAAGCTTCGTGGGAATGAACCCGTTGAGAAGGATAGATCCATGAGTTTAGCCAGGAATGGGCTGAATTCCTTGCGCAGTGTTTTTATCCAGAATGCTGGGCAGGGATCATTTGGAGCTGTGGTGGTGTTAATAGCAATGATGGTGTCTTCAATGCCTTTCTCTGATGGCATTGAGAAGGTAGATAGTGGCGTTGAGTGGCGTGATACGTGCACAGGGGTGGGTAGTGTAGTTTTGTCGGTCTGGATTGTTTTCGACTGTAGGTAGTCCGTGAATTCCTGTGGCTGTGGCATGCTTAGTTGGGTGGGGGAAGGTTCCTTTGTGAGGCTCCTCACCAGGTTGAATAAGTCCTGTGGTTTGTTCAGGGAGCGCTGCAGAATTTCTGCGTGGTATTGTTTCATTCTCTCTGTGTTTGCCACACGGTGTGTCTTCAGGTGGGAGGTGTAAGTGCCCAGGTCATCAGTGGAGCGTGAGCGTCGCCATCTTCTTTCAAGCTTCCTTAGGTGGCGGAGTGATGTTCGTAGCTCGGGAGAGTACCATGGAGCAGTCTTACTTCTCTTTGGTGGTGTGTCCACAGTTAGTCGGTGGACGATGGAGCTGAGACTATCATTCCAAGCGGAGAGCATTTCCTCAAGGCTAGGTTCTGTGAGGTCGAGGAGTGGTAGTGTTTTGCTGAGTATCTCTTCCTTGTCGAAGTGCCGGAATCGTGCTTTTGGTGTTGGGCAGACATCGGCTGTGGTACGGTTGCTTTTATGATCCAGATGTGTGGGCATTTGGAATTTTAGTAGGCTGTGGTCAGACCATGGGACTGGCATGATGGATGGGGCAAGTGTATGGTTCTGGCCTGTGGTTGACCGTGGGGCGAAGATCAGGTCCAGTTTGTTTCCTTTTGAGTGAGTGGGCGCGTTGATTACTTGATCGTAGCCCAGCTCGTTGAGTGCATCGAGGAAGGCACTGGAGTGGGCGACTGGGAAGGCATGCAGGTTGAAATCGCCCGTGCTCCAGTTTGGTGTGTGCAGGTTCTTGGTATTGCAGGCAAGGTCCATTATTGTTGAGAGGTCATCAGAGGAGGGAGAGGGGGATCTCTAGATTAGGTTGATGGAGTTGTGCTTGTTGGTTATGGTGATAGAACCTAGGTGTGTGGTGCTGCTGGCAGAGGTCTGCTGAAATTGTAGCTTTGTTTTTGTAAGGGCAAGTACTCCTCCACCTCAACGGTTGGTTCTGTGACAGATGTGGATTGAGAAGTTGGGTGGGATGAGTTGGTTTAGGATGACCGTATCGGAGTCAGCCAGCCATGTCTCAGTGACCAATAGGATGTCTAGGTTGTGGTAGGTTATCAAGTCGGCGATGACCTGCCATTTCTTCCGGACTGAGCAAGCATTTTTGAGGGCACAATTCAGGTTGCTGGGTTGAGGGCACTTCTCTAGCTGAGGTTTTTTGGTGTGTTGAAGTGAGATGTAGAGTAGGTGTGGGTACGTGGTGTAATTGGCTTCTGCTGCTGCTTGGCAGGGGGTACCAGACCATCTCCTCCCAGAACCCCGTAGTACTGGTATGGGGTTGTAGGTGGTAGTGAGGGCACTGTGGAGTAGGCTGGCGAGGAGGTAACAACTGGCTAGGGCTATGGGGGAGGGTGCCATTTTGAGTGCTCTACTTCGTGGTAGGATAGGTCGCGGGGCTATCTAGCGGCTATTCAGTGTGACAGGTGTGTATATAGGCAGCTCTTCACTCTAACGTGAGCACATCCGCTTGTAGGTTTACATGAGTAGCACTTCTAGCAGTAATTCTAAGGCAGATACAGGGGTAACACGTCTAGCTAGTAACTCTACAGGCAGATTCAAGACTAACACTTCTGGTTAGTAAATCTCCAGGCAGATTCAAGACTAACACTTCTAGCTAGTAACTGTACAGGAAGATTCAAGAAGAATAGTCCTAGCGAGTAGTTCTAAGGCAAATTCTGATGGTAGTTTGAAGTTTGATGGCTGATGGTGTCGGTGTCTTGTCTGACTGCTGTTCTAATAGTTACCTTGGTGAGTCGCAAACCTGGAGCTCTACAGGTGCTTCCGCGTCCGGGGGACCAGTTTTACCGTTTTTAGATAGTCTTGTATGAGGTAGTGGCTGCTACTCACTTTGGCCTTGCGGCGATCGGGGTAGTCTGGCTTGCTGACAGGTCCATTGGGCTCGCTGGAGAGAGACGGCCTCGAAGTTCGGGCCTCCACCTAAGGGCCATTCCAAAGGGCCCTCTGGTGAGGCCCTCAGGTGCAGGCCCGCCAGGCACGGGCCAGCACCCGATGGCGCTCTTTTAAACTCCTCGTCTGCAGCCCCGATTGAGCGAGCGGGCGGAAGCGGGCGGCGGCTGGATGCAGCGAACTCTACCCCACTTGGGTAGAGCTCAAGCTGGAGCGGCGGTGGCTGTGGGCTGGCGCCCTATGGCACTCTTTTAAACTCCTCGTCTGCGGCCCCGATTGGGCGAGCGGGCGGAAGCAGCCGGCTGGATGCAGCGAGCTCTACCCTGCTTGTGTAGAGCTCAACCTTTTTTTATTCTCCATTCCATTCTTTATGATACCTAGCATTCTATTTGCTTTCTTGGCTGCGACTGCACACTGAACAGAGGGTTTCAACGTATTATCCATCATGACATCTAAATCTTTTTCCTGGGTGGTGGTTCCTAATTTGGAACCTTGCATCATGTAACCGTAGTTCAGGTTGTTCTTTCCTAAGTGCATAAGTTTGCACTTGTTCACATTAAATTTCATCTGCCATTTGGAAATCCAGTCTTCCAATTTTTCAAGGCCCTCTTGCAATTTTCACACTCCTCTTTTGTTTTAATAACTTTAAATAATTTTATGTCATCTGCAAATTTGATCACCTCTCGTTATTCCCCTTTCCAGGTCATTTATAAATATGTTAAAAGCAGCAGGCCTAGCACAGAACCTTGGGGTAATCCACTATTTACCTTTCTCCATTCAGAAAATTTGCCATTTAGCCCTACTCTCTGCTTTCTGTCTTTTCACCAGTTGCTGATCCACAATAGTACACTGCCTTATATCCCATGACTTTTTAATTTCTCCAAGAGTCCCTCATGAGGGACCTTTCTGACAATCCAGATATACTCTCTCAACTGGCTCACCTTTGTCTACCTGTTCATTCACACCTTCAAAAAAATATAACAGATTAGTAAAGACAAGATCTTCCTTGTCTAAAGCCATGATGGCTTTCTTCCATCAAACCATGACTATCTATGGGCCCGATATTCAGCAGCGGCGGCAGCTAGCACAAGTACAGCACCTAGCCATCACCATTGAAGAGTTAGCCCAGATATTCAATGTCGGGGCCATATCCAACCACCAGCATAAGAACATAAGATATGCCATACTGGGTCAGACCAAGATCCATTAAGCCCAGTATCCTGTTTCCAACAGTGGACAATCTAGATCATACATACCTAGCAATTTCCCGAAAAGACACAGGTTCCACAATGCTTGTACTGGGTCAAGCATTGATATCCTGGGTCCCTTCTTAATAATGGTTTATGGACCTTTCCTCCAGGAACTTGTCCAAACATTTTTTAAACCCAGCTACACTTAACAGCCTTTACTACATCCTCCGGTAACAAATTCCAGAGTTTGATTACACGTTGAGTGAAAAAATATTTTCTTTTATTAGTCTTAAATAGTTTCCCCTTTAGCTTCATTGCATGTCCCCTAGTCTTTCTATATTCTGATAACGTAAACAATCGATCTACGTTTACCCGTTCCACTCCGTTCATTAATTTATAGACTTCTATCATATCTCCCCTCAGCCATCTCTTTTCCAGGTTAAAGAGCCCTAACCTTTTTAGCCTTTCTTCATAGGAGTATCCTTCCATCCCTTTTACCATTTTGGTGGCTCTTCTCTGAACCTTTTCTAATAACGCTATATCCTTTTTAAGATACGGCGACCAGAATTGCACACAATATTCATGGTGCGGTCGCACCATGGAACGATACAGAGGCATTATAATATCCTTTGTTTTATTTTCCATTCCTTTCCTTATGATACCTAGCATTCTATTTGCTCTCTTGGCCACCGCTGCACACTGGGCCGAGGGTTTTAACATGTTATCCACAATAACGCCTAAATCTTTTTTCCTGGGTGGTGGTACCCTCTGCTTTCTATCTTTTAACCAGTTCCTGATCCACAATAGTACACTGCCTCCTATCCCATGACTCTTTAGTTTTGCCAAAAGTCTCTGATGAGGGACCTTGTCAAAGGCTTTCTGAAAGTCCAGATACACTATATCAACCGAATCACCTTTGTCCACCTGTTTATTCACACCTTCAAAAAAACATAACAGATTAATAAGACAAGATCTTCCTTGTCTAAAACCATGTTGGCTGTCTCCCATTAGGCCATGACTATCTACATGCTGAGTAATTTTGTTCTTTATGATGGTTTCTACCATTTTCCCGGTACTGATGTCAGGCTTACTGGTCTGTAGTTTCCCAGATCACCCCTGGAACCCTTTTTAAAAATTGGCGTTACATTGGTGATCCTCCAATCTTCAGGTATTACAGATGATTTTAATGAAAATTCACAGATTACTAATAGCAGGTCTGCAATCTCATATTTCAGTTCTTTCAACACCCTTGGATGTATACCATCTGGCCCAGGTGATTTGCTACTCTTCAGTTTATCTAATAGTTGTAATACATCTTTCCGATGTATCGATATTTTCCTTCAATTCTTCCGCACCTTTAAATACCACTTCAGTCATGAGTAACATCCCTGCATCTTCCTCAGTAAAGACTGAAGCAAAGAATTCATTCAGTCTCTCTGCTATCGCCTTGTCGCCTCTTAGTGCCTTTTTAACCCCTCTATCATCTAATGGACCAACTGACTCTCTCACAGGTTTTTTGCTACGAATGTACTTGAAAAAGTCTTTATTTCGTGTTTTTGCTTGCGCAGCAGGCTTCTTCTCAAATTCTCCATTTGCCTGCCTTATCAATGCCTTGCATTTGACGTGCCAGTGCTTGTGCTGTTTCCAGTTTTCATCGTTGGGCTCTTTTTTCCATTTCCTGAAAGATGCTTTTTTGGCAGCAACAGCCTCTCTGACCTCACCTTTAAACCATGCTGGCAGTTTTTTGGACTTCCTTCCACTTTTCTTAAAGTGTGGAATACAGCTGGTCTGGGCTTCCAAGATAGTATTTTTCAACAACACCCAAGCTTGATGTAAGTCTTTAACCTTTGCAACTGCTGCTTTTAGTTTTTTCTTAACTATTTTCCTCATTTTATCATAGTCTCCCTTTCGAAAGTTAAAAGGTAGTACTGTGGATTTCCTTACTATCCCTCCTCCACTAATTAAATCAAACGCGATCATGTTATGATCACTATTGCCAAGTGGCCCCAAACACCCTTATCTCTTGCACCAGATCTGGTGTTCCACTAAGGACTAGGTCTAATATGGCTTTCCCTCTGGTCGGTTCATGAACCAGCTGCTCCAAGAAGCAGTCATTTATTTCATCTAGGAACTTTATCTCCCTAGCATGTCCTGCCGTGACACTGACCCAGTCGATACCGGAGTAATTGAAATCATCCATTATTATTACTGCGCTGTAACTTTTGTTAGCTTCCTTGATTTCTTTGAGCATTTCATCATCCATTTGTTCATTCTGGCCAGGCAGTCGATAGTACACCCCCACTGCCATCGCCTTCCCCTTTTTACATGGAATTTCAATCCATAGAGGTTCTACAGCAAATTTTGTTTCCTGCAAAACTTTAATCCTTTCTGACTCAATGCCCTCTTTAACATAGAGTGCAACCCCTCACCAATTTGACCAGCTCTATCATTACGATATAGTTTGTACCCAGGTATCACAGTGTCCCACTGGTTGTCCTCCTTCCACCATGTCTCTGATATTCCAATCATATCTAACCTCTCATTTAGTGCTATATATTCTAACTCTCCCATCATATTTTTTAGACTTCTATCATTTGCATACAAGCATTTTAGATACTGTATTTTATTCATATTAATCTGGCTATTGGTAGACACGGGTAATTTGGGATCTTTAAGCTCTGTCTGCTCCATACTCGAGGGCATTTGGGCTATTTTACTCTGTTTGGAACCTCTCTGCTTTTGGTAGTATCCTTCAAGGATACATTCTTCCGAACCATGCGCTCTTGGGCGACTGTCGACTTTCCCCTATTATCTAGTTTAAAAGCTGCTCTATCTCCATTTTAAAGGTTAATGCCAGCAGCCTGGTTCCATCCCGGTTAAGGTGAAGCCCATCCCTTCGGAAGAGCCCCTCCTTTCCCTAGAATGTTCCCCAGTTCCTAACAAATCCAAAACCCTCATCTCTGCACCACTGTCTCATCCACGTATTGAGACTCCGGAGCTCTGCCTGCCTTTCAGGTCCTGCACGTGGAACGGGAAGCATTTCGGAGAACGCTACCTTGGAAGTTCTGGATTTCAACTTCCTACCTAAAAGCCCAAATTTAGCCTCCAGAACCTTCCTACCACATTTTCCTATGTCATTGGTACCGACATGTACCAAGACAGCAGACTCCTCCCCAGCACTATCTAAAACCTTATTTAGGTGGCGCGTGAGGTCCACTACCTTCGCACCAGGCAGGCATGTTACCAGGCGATCCTCACGTCCACCAGCCACCCAGCTATCTACATGCCTAATGATCGAATCACCAACTATAATGGCTGTCCTAACCCTTCCGTCATGGGCACATGGCCCTGGAGAAACTTCCTCAGTGCGAGAGGTTTTACATCACCTGGAGGACAGGTCCTAGTTACAGGATCACTTCCTGCCACACCAGGGTGATGCTCTCCTGTCAAGTGACCTCTCTCCTCCATGGCAACAGGGATGCTGCCAGACTGGAGGTGGGACTTCAGGACTGTATCCCTGTAGGTCTCATCTATGTACCTCTCTTTCTTATGTTTTCCAAGTCTGCTACTCTAGCCTCTAGAGAACGGACTCATTCCCTGAGAGCAAAGAGCTCCTTGCACCTAGTGCACACGTAAGACCTCTCACCAACTGGGAGAAAATCATACATGTGACACTCAATGCAAAAGACTGGAAAGCCCCCATCTCGCTGCTGGACTGCTGTCTGCATCTTAGTTTTAAGCTTGTGTTTAGATATTTAAGTTCTTTACTTGCTAAGGGTTGCTATGGATATTTATACTAATAAAACTGTACCTAATACGTTTAATATACCTTGTTCACCTGAAGCTTAATTAATCTCAGGTCCTTAGTGTATGACTGATTTGGGTAACGAGCTTCACCTGAGAGCACCTCCTTTCCTTTAAGATGTGTAAGTATCTATAAAGCTATGATTATCCCAGGGGTGGGTGGGTGTTGGGGAGGGAGGGAAGGAAATAACACTTATTAAAAGAGGGCTGCTACACAGTACCCTGTGTAGCATGAATATCTAAGTTTGCCACACAGCCGCGCACGTCATAGAAGCTAACCGGGCAATGGCGATATTTGGCCACTGTCCAGTTAACTTTGGCAGCAAAAGCTAGGACAGCTTTTGTGTGCTTAACTTTCGCTGCTGAGGGTTAACTGGGCAGTGGCTGAATATCACCGCTGCCCAGTTATCCCCAGGTATTGCCCCCAGAACGTCCCCCCCCAACATGCCCTGATGTTAAGCGGTTAGCACTGGGGCGTATAGCAGCTTTTCTCAGGGATATTCAGCTGAATATCCTGCTTAGGGGCATTTAAATGGTTTACAACTCTGTAAATCGTGTAAATGCCTTGCAATATCGGACCCTACATCTTTAGTAATTTTAACTCTTTTTAAAAACTGGCATTACATTGGCCATTCTCCACTCTTTAGATGTCACAGATGATTTTAATGATAGTTCACAGATTACTAATAGTAGGTCTGCAATCTCATATTTCAGTTCTTTCAGAAAACCTTTGACAAGGTCCCTCATGAGAGACTCTTGAGGAAATTAAAAAGTCATGGGATAGGAAGCAGTGTCCTACTTTAGAGTGAAAACTGGTTAAAAGATAGAAAACAGAGAATAAGGCTAAATTATTAATTTTCTCCATCACTGGTTACCTATCTCTTTCCGCATTCGGTATAAACTTCTCATCCTCACATTCAAAGTTATCCACACCGGCACTCCCCTCTACCTGGCGAATCAGATCCAATTCCGTACCTCTCACCGTCTCCTCCGTTCCATACACATAAACCGCATGGTCCTCCCCTCCCCCGCACATGCTCGTCTAGAACAAACCCGCTCCTCTGCATTCTATTTCTTGGCTCCAAGTCTCTGGAACTCACTCCCCCCCTCCCTCCGTGCAGAAGACTCATACCCCTCATTTAAAACCCAACTCAAAACCCACCTTTTCTGCCTTGCGTTTGATCCCACTGCCCAGCCTTTCCTTCCCCCCCTCCTTTCCTCCATGTCTCTCATGAATGTCTGCTCCCCCTTCCCTCCCCGCCTTGATAGTATGCGTGTAATGCTCTTTCCTATTTTAAACTTCTACTCTGCTCCCAGCTTTCTTTTCTTTCTCTCCTCACTTTTCTCACATTTAATGGCGTTCTTTTCCTTTTCTTTTCTGCAGCCAAGTGCTTGATTTAATTAACTTGCTTGATTTTATCTATTGTAAACCGCTCAGACGCCTATGGTATTGAGCGGTATAACAAGTTTTAATAAACATAAACATAGTGGATCTGTATTGGGTCCACTGCTTTTTAACATATCTAATAAATGATCTGGAAATGGGAATGAGTGAGGTGATCAAATCTGCAGATGACACAACATTATTCAAGGCTCTTAATCACAAGAGGATTGTGAAAAATTGCAAGAGGACCTTGAAAGCTTGGGAGACTGAGCGTCCAAATAGCATATTAAATTTAATCTGGGCAAGTTCAAAGTTATGCACGTGGAGCCCAATTCTATAACGTGCACATCCAGCCCGTGGACACATCTAAAACAAAAATGGTCCCCCTATGAACCTAATTCCACATCCGCGGGTCTGGACTTGGGGAGATAAATGTGTTCGGCGGGCACATGCAAGCGCTATTCAGCCAGCCCCTAGCCTCGGACGTGAGGAAATATTTTGGACGTCCTCGAGCTCACCGTATTCTGAAACGTTACACATTTTGCATCCTGCCTGTCCCCACAGATGCCACGCCCCTTCAAGAAAAATATGTATCTCCTAAGCAGCTTATCACAGACGGTAGTTTGCTGTACCAGTCCCCCTCATGCCCTGAAAAGTGCTAGGTAAGCCCAGTGCAACCCAATATGGTAGACCAGAATGTAAATGGGAGCATGTATGTCAGGACATTTCTTGCATCAAATGGTACATGGCAATAGGAACCAGCCCCAGTGATTCCTGCCCTGGCCATCTCTACAAACACGCCTTAAGCTACTAGGGATGGACCCTCACCAAGTCCACAAAACCCCAAACTAACCTTGCAGGTCCCCAAAGGATGCATAATATTGCTAAACAACAAATGTATGCTCTTTCCATGCCTCTGGTCTATAAGTGCACTCATTCTGCTGCTCTGCACTACTGTTCCTCTCTTATCTCTCCCTACACTGGGTCTGTTGCTTTTTGACATATTCATAAATGACCTGGAAAAGGGAATAACGAGAGAGGTTATAAAATTTGCAGATGAGATAAAACTATTTAAAGTTGTTAAAACCCAAGAGGATTGTGGAAAATTGCAAGAGGATCTTGATAAATTGGAAGACTGGGCATCGAAATGGCAGATGAAATTTAATGTGGACAAGTGCAAAGTTATGCACCTAGGGAAGAACAACCCAAACTATGGTTACACGATGCAAAGTTCCACATTAGGAACCACCACCCAGGAAAAAGATTTAGGTGTCATGGATAACATGTTAAAACCCTCCGCCCAGTGTGCAGCAGCAGCCAAGAAAGCAAATAGAATGTTAGGAATCATAAGGAAAGGAATGGAAAATAAAACGAAGGATATTATAATGCCTCTCTATCGTTCCATGGTGCAACTGCACCTTGAATATTGTGTGCAATTTTGGTCGCCGTATCTTAAAAAGGATATAGCGTTATTAGAAAAGGTTCAGAGAAGAGCCACCAAAATGGTAAAGGGGATGGAAGGATACTCCTATGAAAAAAGGCTAAAAAGGTTAGGGCTCTTTAACCCGGAAAAGAGACGGCTGAAGGGAGACATGATAGAAGTTTATAAATTAATGAACGGAGTGGAACGGGTAAACGTAGATCAATTGTTTACGTTATCAGAATATAGAAAGACTAGGGGACATGCAATGAAGCTACAGGGTAAACTATTTAAGACTAATAAAAGAAAATATTTTTTCACTCAACATGTAATCAAACTCTGGAATTTGTTACCGGAGGATGTAGTAAAGGCTGTTAGTGTAGCTGGGTTTAAAAAAGGTTTGGACAATTTCCTGGAGGAAAGGTCCATAAACCATTATTAAAAAGGGACCCAGGATATCGATGCTTGACCCAATACAAGCATTGTGGAACCTGTGTCTTTTGGGGAAACTGCTAGGTTTGTATGACCTAGATTGGCCACTGTTGGAAACAGAATACTGGGCTTGATGGACCTTGGTCTGACCCAGTATGGCATAAATTAAAAAATACACCGCTCTTCTGTCAGATTGCTTCTATCCGTGCCCTTCCCTTCTACTGCCAAATCCAGACGTCGCTCCCTTCACCTTGCTGCTCCGTATGCCTGAAATAAACTACCTGAGTCTGTAAGTTATGCTTCGTCCCTGGCCCCTCTCAAATCCAGACTGAGAGCTCACCCATCGGTGCCGTGCTGCTGTTGGATCAGATCTGCTAAGCTCCCTTGTGTTTCCTGACCGTTTTCCCTGGATGTATCCTGTTCACAGCTGCTGTGTTGTCTGTCCTGACTAGATTGTATCTGAGCAGGGACCATCTGTTACGTGTGTCTGCGCAGTGCTGCGTACGCCTTGTAGCACTAGACAAATGATCGGTGATAGTTGTAGTTGTAGTAGGGCCTCCTGGCAATGGTTTCTGAGGCCCACCTAGCTGGGTACTGGCATTTCATAGAGCAGCTACACCTGTCCCGTCTGGCGTATGTCAGTCTGTAGACAACTGCTACCTGTGGGGCAACCCTGTCTGCCTTCCCACAGCCAGCTTTGTGCCACTGCTCC
Organism: Ichthyophis bannanicus; assembly: GCA_033557465.1. NCBI lineage: Eukaryota > Metazoa > Chordata > Amphibia > Gymnophiona > Ichthyophiidae > Ichthyophis > Ichthyophis bannanicus. Next base: position 33,003,904 of record CM066039.1, read on the forward strand.
CCTGGGCATGGGAGGGGAGATCCCTGCGCCATCACACCAAGTAGCCAGACTCCTGATGTATCACCATTCTCGCAGCTCTCATTGATCTTGGCCTGCGTAGGGATGTGGGCCACATGGGACAATCTGGGGAATGTTGGCACTACATCAGTTGTGTCTCCCAGTGCCAGGAACAGCGGATGTATGGCTGCCCCATCACACTGCCAACAATATCTGATCTATTTAGAGTATCCTATGTAAAATAATCCAGAAGGAGCCGGCATAGATTCCCTATGGTTAAATGTCAAAACATATCCCTGTCAATATTAGAGACCCTCAGAATAAGGGCATTCAGCAGTGCAAACAGCACTATTATATGCTCAACATCAAAATGTGTATCATGGGCATGCATTAGTGCTGTTTGCATTGTTGTGTGCCCTTATTCTGAGGGTCCCTTATTATTCACAGGGATATGTTTTGACATTTGGCTATAGTGAACCCTCTCTGAGTTTGACTGTCCAATCACATGGGCACCTTGTGACACTGCAGTCATTCATAAGGTCCAGGTTCTGGCCAGGCTTTCATATCCCCCCTGAATTGCAGATGAGCACACCAGATCCCCCCCCCCCCCCATGTACCGCTCAAACCACACACACACACACACACTTTGTCACAAAAACATGATTCTGCCAAAAGGATGCCCTGAACCTATACATGGCAGCTATGACATAACATAATCACATGGGGTACCAGAACTACAAATATAATCTCCGTTTCTCACTCTAAAAGGAATCCTTTCCCTGCTCACCCCCATACTATCCTTGCATCAGCAGTCCCATTTTTCTGCACATGGGAATTGTTGGGATCCCATAGACTCGCTCCTTTAGCACACATAGATGCATAGCCTGAATAAATACTATTGCTCTACTTAATATTTCTATAAGAGTGTTTAGAAATGTTTCTATACCTTACGACAGTCCCTCACTTCTACTTCCTGTACCTTAAGACTACATCTTGTATTTTTTCAGACTGCAGCCATAACCATCCACCCATCCCACCCATCCCACCCTTCTCACATGTGGTGTCCCCCAGGGTTCTGTGTTGACACCCCTTCTCTTTAATATGATTAAATGATTAGGGCTCTTCAGCTTGGAAAAGAGATGATTGAGGGGAGATATGATAGAGGTCTAATAAGTAATAAGGAGTAGAACGAGTAAACATGAAACGATTGTTTACTCTTTCAATAAGTACAAAAACTAGGGCCACACAATGAAGCTATAAATTAGTACAATTAAGACTAATCTGTAAAAAATACTATTTTACTCAATGAATAATTAACCTCTGGAATTTGTTGCCATAGGATGTAGTAAAAGCTGTTAGCATAGCTGGGTTTAAAAAAGGTTTGGACAAGTTCCTGGAGGAAAAGTCCATAAAGCATTATTAAAGTGGACTGTAGAAAATCCACTGTCTCTCTCTGGGATAAGCTGCATGGAATTTGTCTATATTTTGGGATCTTTCCAGGTACTTGTGACCTGGATAGACCACTGTTGGAAACAGGATACTGGCAGGGGCGTCCCAAAGGCTCTTGCTGCCCTAGGCAGGCCCGATGTGCCCCCCCCCCCTACCTCACCGCCCCTGACATCCAGCCTCTCACTGAGGGTTGATGGGCAGCACAACGATCACCTCTTTGAAGCCGCTGTAGGCCTTAAAGTGCATGTGCACCCTCATGGCCTAAAGCTCCAGCACCCTCCAATATCCTGTCAGAGGGAGCAGGCATGGCAGGATGCAAGTGCACATATGCGTGCGCTTTAAAAACTGCTGCAGCTTCAAAGAGGTGAGCGCCGTGCCCACATCAACCCCCGGTGAGAGGCTGGATGCCAGGAGCGGCGCAGCGATTGCACGGGGTGGCACAGTGGGACTGTCTAGGGCCAAGCCATCCACCGGGGTCTGCCACCCTAGGCAACCGCCTAGTTTGCCTAGTGGACAGGATGGCCCTGGATACTGAGCTTGATGGACTTTGTTCTGCCGCAATACGGCAAATTTTATGTTTTTATGTTCCTCACATGGTCTGTTTCCCTTTTCTAGTGCTCTCTGTTTGAAGCGTAATTGCAAAACTCCCTTTCATTTTTATTCCAATATTTTTTCCCACAAATATTCACATTTTGAGTGATAGCGCCTTTTTTAAAAATTTCTTTCTCTTCAGTGGTCTATACTGTATTCACAGTTTACGTATCTCAGTTAAATGCCTGCACAAGGCTTTGATAAAGACCACTCTGAAGTTGTCCATGCTGTATTCATGCTTTATGTCTATCACTGACACATTCACATGGAGTTAAAATGGAGATCTATACATGGGTGTAGTTTGGGGCATGTTAGGGGGGCATAACCTCCCCAACAGGTTGCCCCGACAGTAACTGTGACGCTTGTCTGCCTGTGGAGATCCAATCTCCCACGAGCAGATAGAAGGGGACTTTGCAGCCATCGTGACCATCCCTTTCTCTTCTGCATGTAGGAGATCAGATATCTGTGGGCAGACAAGCTTCACAGCCATTGTCAAGGCAACTCGTTTTTTTTTGGGGGGGGGGGGCGCAATGCCTGCGAAGAGAACAGGATCACAGCAAAGTCATCTTCTATCTGCCCATGGAAGATGGGATCCCCGCAGGCAGAAAGGAGGGGATCGCGGCATCCTTTTCTCTTCTGCTGGTGGGAGATGGGATCCCCTGCAGGCAGAAAAGAAGAGGGAGGCCCGGTGGTCTGCAGCGCAATAGGTTGTGTGTGGGGGGAGTAGTTCAAGCGAAGTAGAGAAGGAAGGAATAAGGGGCAAAGGGCTAATTTAAAAAAAGGAGGATGGGGGGATTTTATGGCAGGGTTAAGGAGTGCTAGATGGGGTTGGTGAAGGGGGAAGAGTCTGGAAGGGTAACAGAGGAGGGGAGCCAGCAGGAGAGAGGTTGGAGGGGGGAGGAAAGAGTGCAAGGTGTTGTCAAAAGGTACATTCCCCTCCCCTAGAATACATGCAAGCACCCTGCACATCCCTGTCCCCACTCCCACACCACACACACAGGCATCCACCTCTGCACAACAAACATGCACACACACATACACCTCACCTCTGCACCACAACACACATACACACATACACGCACCCACTCCACCTCCATCTGACAGACACGCACATACACAGATACCCTCTCTCCACATGACAGACACATGCACACACACATACGCACGTGCGGGCACCTCACCTCTGCACCATACACACACAGGCACCTCACCTTCATACCACACACACAGATGCCACCACCCCACCTACACAAAGGCACCTACCACATCTCCTCCCACTTACAGACAGGCACACCACAGTTGCACCACACATACACATGTACAGACACTTAATATCTGAAGCTATAACTGTTGTTATCTGTATTTCTGTCTAAAGATACCACGTGGTATAGGAGCTCTGGTGCTGGTCTCATGCGACTTCAGAACATGAGACCAGCTTGAGAGACAATGGAGGGGGGGGGGGGCATGAGAAGTTCACAAGCATTGGCTCTTAAGATTTTGGCCTGGCTCCTAAATCCACACAAAATTTGTTGAATCCTGCAATAGAGGCACAGCACGTTTGGAATTTTGGTGCCAGCTATAGACTGCACAGCTGCACAAATAAAGTCCCGTCACCATGTGCACCTCTCTGCTAACTGCTGCTTTTCCATTTGCTGAGCAGTAACAAGAGGCATAGGTGTCTCTGATCCCACATGCAGACAACACTGCCTCTCCCCTTGATCCCTGTGATTCTTGTTCAGAGATGGGCTAGAGGGAGAGCCAGCACTGTACCTATTCAGCAACCCAGCCACCTTTTGAGCAAGTGACGCTGAGATCAACAGAGGGGGAAGACTATGCGGAGAGGCTGCACCACCTGCATGTGGGATCAGAGAGGCCTGTGCGTCTCATGCTACTGCTTAGCAAAGTTCAGGTAAAATGTCGCCTGCCTCCTCTATTTCTTGTGTTAAACTGCATGCAGAGCCTGGCTTGTTGGGATTTCAATTAAATTTTATCTACATATTTCTACTTTGAGTTTATTATATTGTATTCTATACTTGTTGAGGGTTTATCTGTGTTTTGCCTGTGTGACCGAGATCAAGTGTTCTGTTAGCCTGGAGTTTCTATATAGGATCTGTAGTAATCTGGCTTGTTCAGTTTTCCAAATAGATGAAAGAATGTTCTATGGCCCACTGCAATATTTATAGTGGTGCTTTTTTCTAGATAGGCTCCTTAGAAGCTGGTTTCATTATGGTATGGCAGATTTGCATTATAAGTCTTCCATGACTTTTGTAGGATTTTGTATTAGTTCACAATCTGTCTGGTACCGGAGAGGCTCTTAATGAGATGACACCGGAATCAGATTTTTTTCCCTTGTATGTTGGGTTCTATGGTGAAATGTCCTAGTTCTGCTCTGCACCTACTTTTGGAAGATGGGTTTCGTTGGATGCAAAATAGAAATTCAAAAAGCAAGAGAGAGAACCATAGCACAGTTCCTAACACCAAAATAAAATTAATTATAATTTATTTTGATGTTAGAAACTGCGATGTGGTTCTCTTTTTCTTCTTGTCCCTTGGTGTGGAAGCACCTTATATCTCCTTTGCTTTTTGCAGAATATATATTCACAGGTATCAGTAATCTTAGAGCCAAAATTCGTTGAATTCAAAATAGGGGAAAAGCAGCCAGAGCAATCCTTGGTTGACCCTTAGCATCAACGGTCAGAAAAACCTCTCAAATGTTCAAAATATTCAGCAGGCTGGTAAAATTAGACACCATCATTACTAAGCGCTAACAGCAACAACAGCAGCTAGAAGGCAACAGCACTTAGCTTTCAAAAAACGTCTCGACCTGATACCCGGTGTTTCGCTGCTCTGGCTTCCTCAGGGAGTTAGACAATCTTCCCAGCCAGGAATCTCGAAGGCAGTGTGAGCTGTTGCTATGAGTATTTTTCTGTGGAAGACACTCGTAGCAAATTTGATTCAATGAATTTTGATTTAGGACCATCTGAGATCTTTTCCTCTCAATATTTAATCACAACTGGACTATTATGTTATAGTAAATCATCGGCCTAATTTAAATAGTATAGCAAAGAGTGAGGAGTTACATTTAATAAGCTTTTTGTTAATATAGACTCCTTGTGAGGAGACGCGCTATTTGTAGTAATCTTAGAGTGCCAGGCTAAATAACTAAACAGCTACAATTTTTGCTGCATTTTAATATGTTGTTTTCCCTTTTTTTGGCAAAGCACAACCTCTTTGAGTGTCTAGGGGGCGCCAGCTCATCGCTCTCATGTTTGTTATACCGGCTTCCTATCCATCTAGTAAGGTAACCATAATGAATATGAAAATATGCAAATTATATGTAAATATGTTACCCACCCTTCCCCCCCCCCCAAATGAAGCTGTCAAACTACGCCCATGGATCTCTATTTCAGTTGTCCATACTGTATTTATATTTTTCATGTACCAGTGTGAGGCTTTGGTGAAGTCCTGTTTTTCAGCTTTTTTTTTTTTTTTTTATTATTTAAGATTTTTATTGTCCGCACATCCTAAACAACCAGTAATACACATAACAATATCCCTCACATACTACTATACACATAGACCTGCACAATCCTAAAATGTGTGATAAGATCCCCAATCATACCCACTATCGGCTATTAACCCCTTTGCCAACCACAAAAAAAACCCCACACCCTATACATAGCAAACAAAAACTGGTCACATATATCTCTCTTCTTTAGTCCTTTATGTTTTAATCCCCCTCCCCTCCAGCCACCCTTCCTTCCCCTCCCCCTTCCTCTTTTACCCAACCCCCTCCCCCCTTCTACCCTCCCTTACCCCCACCTCCCCCCTGTCCCTATCCTTCCCCTAAAACCTTACACAACCCTCCCCACACCACTTCAAACTTAGTTCCCCTCTGCCGCCTAGCAGCTGTTAGTTTCTCCATAAGGGTAATATACCGGTCTCGTCTCATACTGCCCTATCGTTGGCAGCTCCTTTTGCTTCCAGGCTGCAGCCACCTCACATCTAGCTACACTAAGACACGCCAGCACCATCCTCCCCCCACCAGGATAGTAAAAAAATATTCGGAGTCAACTCCACCCCCACCCCTATTTTCAATTGAATCCACTCCTGAATCTGTCTCCAAAAATCTTGAATCTTTTCGCACCCCCACCAAATATGCCAGAAAGTCCCTACCTCCCCACGCTCCCGCCAGCATAATGATGAAACCTCGGGGTAAAACCGGTGTAATCTTTCGGGCGTATTGTACCAGCGCATCAGTACTTTATAGCAGTTTTCTTTGATACTACTCGAACATGGCGCTTTCTTAATCTGATCCCACACCCTCCTCTAGTCTTGGGGTACTAGCATCTGTCCTAATTCCTCCTCCCATTCTAACATATACCTAAATTTCCCTTCTTGGACCCCCCTCACCCCCTGATTTAGTGCCGAGATCATTCCTCTCGAGCCCCTCTTTCCATACCACAGAGCCTCCAATCTCGAAACCTCTCTTCCCAGCCCCTCTCTCCCCAACACCCCTTTAAGGAAGGAACACACTTGCAAATATGCAAATCTATCCTGCTCTTCCAGTCCAAACTCCTCTCTAACCCCCTCAAATTCTTTTAGTTCACCCTCCTCTAGAAGCTGGAAGCCACACTCCAGCCCTTTCTCTCTCCAAATATCAAAACGCCCTCCCTCCCATCCTGACTGAAAGCCTCTCCACCCTCTCCATGGAGTCATCACTGAGAAGCTAGTCCCTCTACTATCAATATCCGGTGTTCTCACCTTATCCCATATCTTCACCAAATGCCTCATCACCGGTGTCCCTGCCCCCAACTCTTTCCTCTCACCCTTCGGAGCCCACAACCAAGTCTCTAAACGGCCACCTTTCACCTTCGTTTTTTCCAATCCCATCCAAGGTTTCTCCTCCGCATCTTCTCTCCAATCCATGACATGTTTTATCTGTGCCGCTCTATAATAATCAAGCAGATTAGGTACCCCTAACCCCCCCACTCTTCTTTGACCGCATACATAACCTTCTGCGAAATCCTAGGGGGCTTCTTTTTCCATATATAAAGGAACACTCGTCTTTGCAATGCCCTCATCGCTCCTTCCGGTATCTCCACCGGCAGGGCCTGGAAAAAATATAACAAACGGGGCAAGATATTCATTTTTATTTCAACTATCCTGCCTAGCCAGGATATCTCCACCCTCAGCCACCCCTCCAAGTCTTTTTAGTAATTTCCCCCAAAAGTCTCCCATAATTAGCCTTATAAAGATCCTCATATCTTGTAGTAATTCTAACCCCCAAATACCCTAGGGATTTATTAACCCAACGCAAGGGATATAACCTCTTCAGTTGCTCTTCCACTGCACCACTCATCTGCACCTTCAACACTTCAGTCTTATCTACATTCATTTCAAACCTCAACACCGCCCCGTACCTCTCCACTTCCTTCAGCACCCCTGGTAATGACTGTTGAGGCTTGCTAATATATAACAGAATATCATCAGCATACAGTGAAATCTTGTGACTTCTCCCCCCACGTTCAATCCCCTTAATCCGCTCATTAACTCGTATCCTCTTCGCTAACGGCTCCACCACCAGTGCAAACAATAATGGTGACATTGGACAACCTTGCCTGGTCCCACACCCCAAAGCAAAGTCCCGGGAATACCTCCCATTAACTTTTATCCTCGCCCTAGGCCCCCCATACAATCCCTTCACCCACTTCAGATAATTTGGACCACAGCCCACTTTCTCCAACACCTTCATCAAAAACTCCCAATGGACCCTATCGAAAGTCTTCTCAGCGTCTATGGACATCAGCAGAAAATCCCCTTGTTCCTGCCCTGCCTCCCATATCACCCCTATCGCTCTTTTTATGTTGTCGGCTGCCTGACGTCCCATTATGAACCTTGCTTGATCTTCCTTTACTAACCCAGGTAACAACAATGCCAGCCTTCCCGCCAAAATCTTTGCCAGAATTTTTACATCAACATTCAGAAGGGATATAGGCCTGTATGAACTACAATGTAATGGGTGCTTCCCCGGCTTCCGCAGGACAGAAATCCCAGCCGTTAACATTCCTGAAGACAGTTCTCCCCCCCCCCCCCCCCCCGATTCAATATCCCATTAAATACCCTCCCTAAAATTTCCACCACCTCCCCCAGAAAAACCTTATAAAAGCAGCCCGGCAACCCATCTAACCCGGGAGCCTTCCCTCCCACCATCCCTTGTACTGCCTTCCCTATTTCCTCCTCTGAAATAGAGGCCTCCAACTCTACTTGGGCCTCCTCCAATAGCACTGCAAGCTGTATATCCTCTAAATACCCAGCAATCTCGCTTTCCCCAATCCCATCCACCTTTGTATATAGATCCTGATAGTATTCCTTAAATTTCTCTCTAATATCCTCTTCCCCCCTACAGATCACCCCATCCTCCCTCCTAATCTAGTATATCGTTGAGGCCCCAGTCTGCTGCCTTAGGTACCTTGCTAGCAATATGCCCGGTTTATCCCCAAATTCATAGTATACCTGCTTTACCTTCCGCAGTGCCCAGGCCACTTGGTCCACCTGCAATGCATACAACTCTTCTTTCATTCTCTCCATCTGCCCCCTATCCCTCTTTGCCCCTGACCTCCGATATCTCTCCTCTACCTCCTTAAGCTCCTTCTGCAGCTCACGCTCCTTCTCCTGCCTAGCCTTTTTCTTCCATGCTCCCCACATTATAAACCACCCCCTGATAAACGCTTTCAACCCTTCCCACACCGGCACATCCGCCACCTCCCCTGTATCATTGAAGATCAAATATTCTTTTATAGCCCTTCTAACATCCTCTACCACCTCCTCACTCCTCATTTAATCTCCAAAATACCACTCCTCCCAACTTCTGGCCCCTAACGCCCACTTCCACCGCAGCATGATCCGTCCAGCCTATCAGTATTATACCCCCCTCCCGCACCCCCAGCATCCATTCCTTATCCAATACGAGCATATCAATCCTACTCCAGCTATGATGTGGTGCCGAATAGAAAGTGTATTCTCTCCTCTTGGGATTGAGCTCCCTCCAAGAGTCTACTAAGTTATATTGACTCATCAACTTTTTTAAACCTTGCCTATTTCTACGCCCCCCCATCTACCCCTCCCGACTCCCTATCCATCCCGGGGGCTAACACCATATTAAAGTCCCCCCCCCCCACAAGTAATTTCCCTTGCCCTACCCCTTCTAATAATTTCCCAACCGTTTTCTAAAACACCCCTTGATTTCCATTAGGACCATACACCGACACTATTAAGATATCTTCAGTCCCCCATTTCCCCTTTATCCCCACAACCTCCTGTCCGAATCCTTAAAACTACTCAGCACCTGAATCCCACTCCCTGTCCTCACCAGCAACCCCACCCCTCCCTTCTTTACCCCCTCCTTATTACAGGAATAATACTGCTCTTGGTACCATCTATTCCGCATCCTCCCCACATCCCCTCTTCGCATATGTGTTTCCTGTGTTAACATCACATCCCAGTAGTGTTTCTGTGCCTCCCTATACAACAGGCTGCGCTTAGCCATGGAGTTCAATCCCTTAACATTTATTGTGCCAATCCGAAGCATTCCCCTTCACCCTTCCCCTCCTTTCTCCCTTGTGGTGTGTCTGCTAACCTCCCCTCCCTTTCCCCCTCTTTCCCTCCCCCCCCCCTTTACCTCCCCTCCCCCCACCCTCTCTCCCCTTCCCAACCTCTTTCCCCCACCACCCTCTCCACCTTCCATGTATGATATGTCCTATCCCATTACCGTTCCCTTCTTCCCCTTTGCCCCACCACTCCTGGCGAGCCTCCCTCTCCTCCAATTCCCCCCCCTATTGCCTTGTGCTCCCTTACGCCATCAAGACCCCCCACCCTCGCTCCCCTTCCACCATCAATACACTCCCCTTTCTTCCCCTCCCACCTCCCTCCATTTCACCTCTCCCCATGAAAGCCCTACTAGTCCAGTGTCCATCATCTTGTGAGTAATAGAGCTCTACCGCCCCATACTCACTGACTCCTGCACACTCCACCATCTGTCCACCTGCTCAGGTATCCTCCACCGATGGTGCTGTCTTCTGATCTTGAGACATCCTTTTCAGCCTCTTTAACCTCTTCTCCCACTCTCTGCCATTGGGATCCCATATGCTGTTTGCCGTTTCCGGTTGTAGTTTGCAGCCGCTGTTCTTTCTCCGCCGCTTTGGGTAAATTCTCACACCCCAATTCTCTCAGTACCAACCATGCTTCTTCCGCCGTTTTTACCCTCCGAGACACCCCGTTCACCGTCGTCAATAACCCAAATGGAAACATCCAGCGATATCTCCGTCCTTCCCCCCCCCCGCAGATAGGCAGTCACCTCCTTCAAGTTTCTTCTCCGCTCCAGCGTTCCCCTGGACAAATCATTAAATAACTCCATCTTCCCACCTTCCCAGGCAATTCTTCCATACTTGTGCGCCACATTTAGTACTTGCTCTTTAAGCGGAAAACTGCTCAAACAGGCAATAATATCTCTCGACTGCTTCTCACGCCTCAGCCCCAAGCTCCGGTGCGCTCTTTCAACTCCCATTGTTGTAGTCCCCGTGCCTTCTTCCTCCCCCAATCGCAGGATATGGATGCATAAGCGTTGCACTATCGGGATACAATCTTTAGGGCCTCGCCCTCAGGCACCCTTCGTATGCGAAGATTGTTCCTCCGAGCTCTATCCTCTCTCTCCTCTATTTTCTCCTGTAACTCCTCCTGCTGCGCTTTAATTTTACCATGCTCCGCCATCAACTCTCTCAACTCCTCTTCATAGTGCTCCACGTGGTTCTCTACCTCCTCACACACGCTGCCCCAAGCAACCCACCTCCTTCTGAATCATTATCAGAGTCTCTTTCAAGTCTTTCCGCATCCCTTTCATTTCCACTTGCATTTCAATTTTGAAAGCTTTCAACCATGCTTTTAACGGCAACTCCCCAGGCCCTTCCGCAGTCGCCATTTCCTCCTCCGAACTCTCCACCTCGGCCCCATCTTCTGAGCCTGCCGATTCATCCTCCGCCACTCGCTCCCGACGTGCATACGCGGGCTGGAAACCCGCCAGTTTTTTCCTTGCAGCCATCGCCACGGCGGGTGCACGCCTCCCTTCCACTTTTAAGTAGGGGTTCGCTGTAAAAGCCACTTAGATTTCGGGAATCGGACGGAGCTAGGCTACGCTGCAGCCATTAGCTTTGTGACGACACCGGAAGTCACATTTTTCAGCTTTTAATGTAGTATTCATGCTTTATTTAATAAGCTTACCGTTTCCATGGGGTTGTAAGGATATTAACGCCAGCTCTCCAACATGTTCTGTACTTACATGTATTTGTGTGACACCTGCTGTACATGGGGCTCTGATGAAAATCCCTCTTCAGCTCTCCATACAGTATTCGTATCTTGCATGCATTGGTGAGATGAGGGCGTGGCGTTCTGATGAGAGACCCTTCTTCAGTTGTCTTACTGGATTCCAACTTTACATGTACCAATGTTACACCTTTACGGGGCTCAGTGCGGATCAGCTCAGTGCTGCCTAAATTTACTGAGTCTTATGATAGTGGGAACAGATAAGCAGGGGGATCTTGAAAGATTATTATTTCAGATCAGGATGGAAAAGGAACAGATGCTGCTGTTTTCATTTTGAGTCAAACTCCTGCGACCAATACAGGGGAAGATGGGTTCTCAACCCAGTCCTCAGGGACACACCTCGCCAGTCAGGTTTTCAGGATAACTGCAATAAATATGTGTGAGAGAAATTTTCTTTCAATGGAGGCAGCACATGCACATTTTTCTCGTGCATAATCATTGAGGTTCTCCTGGAAACCTGACTGGCTAGGTGTGTCCCGAGGACTCGGTTGAGAACCAGTGCTTTAAGAGAACGACATTCCTCCTTTGAGATACTTCTGGAGCTAAATAAGGCCATCAGAGAGACCTGTATCTCTGTGGTGCATCCCATTGTTAACTAACAAACATACATGACAGTCATGAACCTCACTTCTAAACCAGGATATGTGGAGTACGATCTCAGTCTTTCAAATTTACTGCTAACACTCAGCTGGGTACTTGCAACATGCCAAAGAGAGCTTCCTTCTGGAGTTTGTAAAATATAAGATGTGTGCTTGGAAATTCTTATTAATCAAGCCTGTGACACCCAACGCAATGGGAAGCAACTCGATAGCTTTCTGCCACATTTTCTTGGTCTCTGACCGCATTTCTTGGTACTTGAAGATCTTCTCCCTTCTCCAACTGAGTTAGTTTTGCACATACCATGACAGTCATGAACCTGTGGAGAGTGCGGCATAGCATCGAAACAAACAGTTAATTCCCATCTCCGTCTCTCACTATGTGCTCTTCAACCTACATATAAGTGTTACTGACCTGCCACAGTCCGCCCAGATCCCCATATATGTAAATATGTCTCTTTGTATGCCAGAGAAAAAGGTGTATGTCTAAATACAGTGCAAGAAAGTAAATGATAAATCTGTCTTGGTGACCCAACAGTCAATTGCGTTTGAGGATATCCAGAATGCATGAGATAAGACTGTGTACACTGGAGGCTCCGTAATGCAAATTGATCTCATGCATATTCATTGTGAATATCCTGAAAGTTTGACTAGCAATGAGAAGTCTTAGTTCAAAGCCTTAAAACTTTCCCATCAGCACTGTCACAAGAACTGAATGTGATTATCTTCATGGTTGCATTCTGGTGTTAACAAATGGCATCCAAATTACTTCTCCAGAACAGCCATTTATAAAACGCCGATCATTCATGCTTAGAAACAAATTGATTACAAATGTATTAATTTATTTATTAAACAGGTTTTGTTTTCAGATTATATTAACGCTGTAGAAAGTGGGTTAAATCTTTGGAACAGAGAATTTGCCATCACCTTCAGAGTCCTACTAGTTACTATGCTCACAAGGCTTTTGGCCTACACACAGAGAGTGAGGTCTGAAGACGTAGCCTGAGTGGGCTGGAAAACCTCAGATAATCACCACGTTTAATAACCCTCACTGTTTTAATGCTATTCCTGGACACATGCAGGGCTGCATAATGGTGATAAATATTCAAGGCACATACCAAAGAGTTTGATTACATATTTATTAATTTATTTATACAAATTTCTTCCCCACTTTTACAAGTAAAATGCCCAAAGCGGATTACAAAATCGATGAAGAAATAATATATTCCACAACTGTAACAAGAAGAAAACGACACAAAGCACAATTTACTGTAATCAGCTTTTATATTCTGCATGTTGCAGACCCAAACATCTGCTCAGAGTGGGTTACATAGACAGAGCAAGAAAAAAAAAATCAGCATAAAATGCAGTCGATCCAAATAACTTATCGCAAGAAACACCAGGCAAATGGAACATAAAACAAGCATTGATTTTTTATTTTATTTTAGGTTTATTAGATTTTAAATCTTACAAGAAGCATCCACTTGACCAGAAAAGTCAATTTAGTAATACAGGGATACAAAAAGATTCCACAATATAAGGCAATAAACCAAAACAAGATGTCATACCACTTAGCCCGCTATAGAGAGCCAGCAGCAACTGGGAGACAGCAAAAAAGAAAAGAAAAATATCGTAAAAAGGAATCAACACAAATAAAAACAAAAAAGCATCAGAGAGAGAGAGAGAGAGAGATGCAACCTACCCCATTAACAGTGGATGCCATCATCCCACAATCTAACCTGCACCACCCTGTAAGGATCCAGATAAGGAAAGACTGCAGCTGAAGACACTCTAGTAAATCTGATTTCCCGCCAGCTCTCAGAATCCTACAAACTCAAAAGGAGCTTAGCACCAAGAGACAAAACCTTCTAACACATACTTGCTTTTTTCCTCCTGGCCTTTGTATGCTTACATGCAACAAGAAAACCGATTGGGGTTTTTGTGGGAGGTTCTGGTAAACTCTTTTATGTATTTAACAAAGACCCTGGGTACAGAAGGTAAGTAGATAGTCCAAACCTAATATCTTACAGTCAAACAGATAATATTCCAAGGGAGAGAGATGTGAGAATCAGAGGGAGCAGTTGGAATAGATCATGAACAGAAGTGGAACAAAGGCACTCCAGTGACTATAGAACCCGCCTGAAAATGCACCTTAATAAAAAAAATCCATCTCATTGCACGGTGAATATGCTAAATCTTTCAACCTCCTCTGTACTTTGGAGCATGCATGCAACGTAGGTCTAGACGTCCAAAAATGCAAGACAGTGAGCCGTGCCACAAGCCATGGGCTAATCATGGCAAGCTAAGCTGCCCCCTCCCTCATCCACAGCGTCCTGGGACTCGCAGGATATACCCAGTTTCCTTGCCCACTTTTCCCAGAAGATAGATGCAAAAGGCACACATTGCAATTTGTCTATTTTAATTTATTATGGGGGTCCATTTCCTGATAGTTAGTAAACCACCCCCATGTAATTTGTTTAGCATTATATATTTTTGTTGTACGTCGCTTTGGCCATTTTTTTTTATCGGGAAAGCCGTTTATAAATGCTTGAAAAAAACAATAAATTTATGTCAGCTCACAAATACATGAAAAATTCATTTAATCATAACACATAAACATATGGTAAAAAAAACAAATCTCAATAATAAACTCTCTGAAGTCGCTTCTCCGTGCAGGGGACCAGAAGTTGTTCAAAAAGCCTAGAAGTTAGAGCAGGGTCCAAACCCGACTAGTACCCATTGTGGCCTTGGGCAAGTCACTTAGGGGCGTGTTTGCTAAGCTCTATTTTGGAAACTGTGTTTGTGGGCCACATTACCAGCACGGGGCTTGGTGCTAACGGCAGGGAGACGTGTACATATGCCCCCTGCAGTTACTGTGCTTTCGTACAGTGAACCTGCCATAGGCGCAACCAATGCCGCCTACTACCTTCACTGAGCTCAGTTAGTGTGGCTACAAATGACCTCACTAGCTGTGCCATGCCAGGAACTCCCCAGTCGCGCTGCCAAGGTAGTGGGGATTTTAGTGCCAAGCCCTGTGCTACTTTTAGCGTGGCCCTCAAACCGTGCACCAAACCTCACGCCTCCAGGCAGGGCGGTTTAGTAAACATGCTCCTTAATCCTCTATTGCTCAAGTTTAGATTGTAAGGCCTCTGAGGGCAGGGAAATGCCTACTATACCTGACTGAAACTTGCCTGAACTGTTACTGGAAAGGTGTGAGCGAAATAAAATACCTATAGCAAAGGGTAGCTATAAGCAGGGCCAGATTTAAGATTTTGGTGCCCATAGGCAAGACCAGGCTGCAGATCAGGGAGGGAGGAGCGTCGGGAATTTTGAAAGATTGGAGAGTTAGAAGAGCAGTGGCCGGTCATAGTGCTACAGTTGTGCCTCTTTGAAGCACATTCATATTGCCCCACTATAAGCCAAAACAAGCTCCTTTTTCACCTATTTAGTATTTTCAAAAATTGGCCCCCTAGGCGTTCGTCTATGTTGTCTATGCCTACATTCAGGTTTGCGTAAGTAATTGTTTACATTTGTCCTAGAACTTAATTAAATTATTTGCTTGATTCCCTTCTATATTCCACAAAAAAATAAGCAGGGCTGAAGTGATCAGTTATTATAACAAAGTTTTGAGATGCTTTTGACTGTGAGATATTTGGAGAAGGGAGGGCAGCTCTCTTCTTTAATTGATAAGAACATAAGATATGCCATACTAGGTCAGACCAAGGTCCATTGAGCCCAGTATCCTGTTTCCAACAGTGGCCAATCTAGGTCATACATACCTAGCAGTTTCCCCAAAAGAGACAGGTTCCACAATGCTTGTATTGGGTCAAGCATTGATATCCTGGGTCCCTTTTTAATAATGGTTTATGGACCTTTCCTCCAGGAACTTGTCCAAACATTTTTTTAAACCCAGCTACACTAACAGCTTTTACTACATCCTCCGGTAACAAATTCCAGAGTTTGATTACACGTTCAGTGAAACAATATTACTAGGAATTGCCTAGTGGTTGGGGCAAGTTACCTCAGGCTGGAAGGTGAGGGGTTCAAATCCCACTAGAGGACAGCAACCTTGGGCTGGAAGGACTGGGGTTTCTAGTCCCACAGGTGCTCCTCATGGCCTTGGGCAAGCCACTTAACCCTCCATTGCCCATGTTCCCTGTAAGTATTAGCATATGTGTCTCATATCCCCTCATTTAAATGTATCCCCCAATTGTGTTGTGACCACTTTGATTGAAGGATAAGGTGGTATACAAAACTGTCTAAATAAATAGTTTAGCCTGTAGCTTCATTGCATGTCCCCTAGTCTTATATATTCTGATAACGTAAACAATCGATCTACATTTACCTGTTCCACTCCATTCATTAATCTATAGACTTCTATCATATCCCCCCTCAGCCGTCTCTTTTCCAGGTTAAAGAGCCCTAACCTTTTTAGCCTTTCTTCATAGAAGTATCCTTCCATCCCCTTTATCATTGTGGTGGCTCTTCTCTGAACCTTTTCTAATAACGCTATATCCTTTTTAAGATACGGCGACTAGAATTGCACACAATATTCAAGGTGCGGTCACACCATGGAATGATACAGAGGCTTTATAATATCCTTTGTTTTATTTTACATTCCTTTCCTTATGATACCTAGCATTCTATTTGCTCTCTTGGCTGCCACTACACACTGGGCGGAGGGTTTTAACATGTTATCCACAATGACGCCCAAAGCTTTTTCCTGGGTGGTGGTTCATAATGTGGAACCTTGCATCGTGTAACCATAGTTTGGGTTGTTCTTCCCTAGGTGCATAACTTTGCACTTGTCCACATTAAATTTCATCTGCCTTTTTGATGCCCAGTCTTTCAATTTATCAAGATCCTCTTGCAAATTTCCACAATCCTCATGGGTTTTAACAACTTTAAATAGTTTTGTGTCATCTGCAAATTTGATAACCTCACTCGTTATTCCCTTTTCCAGGTCATTTATGAATATGTCAAAAAGCAGCAGACCCAGCACAGATCTTCTCCATTTAGCCCTACCCTCTGCTTTCTATCTTTTAACCAGTTCCTGATCCACAATAGTACACTGCCTCCTATCCCATGACTCTTTAGTTTTGCCAAAAGCCTCTGATGAGGGACTTTGTCAAAGGCTTTCTGAAAGTCCAAATACATTATATCAACCAACTCACCTTTGTCTGTCTGTTTATTCACACCTTCAAAAAAACATAACAGATTAGTAAGACAAGATCTTCCTTGTCTAAAGCCATGTTGGCTGTTTCCCTTTAGGCCATGACTATCTACATGCTGAGTAATTTTGTTCTTTATGATGGTTTCTTCCAGAACTATATAAACCTCAGTAAAATCTCCCCTTCCAGTCCTCGAGGGCCACAGCAGGCCAGGTTTTCAGGATATCCCTTATGAATATGCATGAGAGACATTGGCATACCCACTACCTCCTTCTTATACAAATCTCTCTCACATATTCATTAATCACCAAACAAGCTACCAAACTCACTGGTCTGGAGAAAAACATAAATCCTACTCCCCACACTCACAGACCAAAAACCCTTCACCCAACATATAATTCAAAAAAAGATATTTAATATATATAAATCACTTACCATGAACTTAATCCCAACTACAGATAATCAGCAGAGACTCAGTAGTGAGTAGACAAACAGACTAAACAATGAGTAGAAGAAAAAGCCTCGGATAACTTCCCTCTATGTGGCTACTCAAAGCTATAGGGGAACAAACAGCTCCACATCATAGGTTGAAAAAACCTTCTGGATCCATTGCAATCTGGCTTTCATCCTTTACATTCTACTAAACTGGCTCTTGCCAAAGTCTCCGGAGACCTGTTCCAGGCAAAATGCAAGGGCCTTTACTCAATCCTAATCCTTCTTGGCCTTTCTGCTCTTTTGACACTGTTGACCACCATCTTCTCCTTGATATCTTGTCCTCGCTTGGTTTTAAGGGCTCTGTACTATCCTGATTCTCTTCTTATCTCTCCCACCGCTCTTTCAGTTTGTGTTCTGGTGGCTCCTCCTCTGCTGCTATCCCGCTCGCAGTTGGTGTACCCCAAGGGTCTGTCTTGGGGTCACTCCTTTTCTCCCTCTATACCCAGTCCCTTGGTGCACTCATCTCTTCCCATGGCCTTCAGTACCACTTTTACTCTGATGACTCTCAAATCTATCTCTACACCTAATATCTCTCTAGCAATCCAGGCCTGGATCTCTGCCTGCCTTTCTGATATCACTTCTTGGCTATCTCACCATCATTTGAAATTGAACATGGCCAAAACCAAGCTTCTTATTTTTCCCCCTAACCCCCCCCCCCTTCCTCCTTTCTCAGTCTCTGTGGATAACACTCTTCTATGCCTGTTTCATCAGCCCACAACCTTGGGGTTGTCTTTGACTCCTCCCTCTCCTCCACACACATTCAACTGACAGCTAAAACTTGTCGTTTCTTTCTCTATAACATCAGCAAAATTCACCCCTTCCTTTCTGAACTCACTGCTAAGATATTCATCCATTCTTTAGTCACCCCTCCCCCCCCCCCCCCGTCTTGACTATTGCAACCTCCTTTTTTCCGGTTTCCCCCTGAATCATCTCTCTCCCCTTCAATCTGCTCAAAGCTCAGCTACAATGCTGATCTTCCACCAGCCCTGATGTGGAGTGGAGGAGTGGTCTAGTGGTTCGAGCACTGGCTTGGGAACCAAGAGACCAGGGTTGTTTCCCACTAGCACTCCCTGTGGCCTTGGGCAAGTCACTTAACCCTCCATTGCCTCAGAAAAATCCAAGTTATCAATGTCTCTGTTTAATGTACATGGCCAAGTTTAAGTTACAATGTAAACCATTTTGACTGAAATGACAGAGATATTAAAAAAACCCTGTTGGATAAATAAATAAATAAATAGATATGCTCGTATAACCCCTCTTCTCAAGTCACTTCATTGGTTCCCCTTTGATTTCTGTATCCAGTTCAAACTTCTCCTTCTGACCTATAAGTGCACTCATTCTGCTGCTCCTCACCGCCTTTCCTCTCTCATCACTCCCTACACCCCTCCTTGGGAACTCCGTTCTTCTGGTGGATCGCTTCCTGCTGTCCCCTTTTCTTCCACTGTCAACTCCGATCCTTTCACCTTGCTGCTCCCTATGCCCGGAACAAACTACCTAAGTCTGTACGTCAGGCTTCATCTTTGCCCCTTTTCAAATCCATGCTAAAGGCTGACCTCTTTGAAGCTGCTTTTGGATCCTGATCCGCTTAGTCTCCTACGTGTCTCCTCACCTTTCCCTAGTTGTATCCTTGTCCTCAGCTGTTGTATTGTCTGTCTTAAACTAGTTTGTAAGCTCTGATGAGCAGGGACCGTCTTTTATATGTGTCTACAGTGCTGTGTACACCTTGTAGAGCTATATAACGTTTAATAGTAGTCTCGGTAGTAGTGGTAAGACCAGCCTGGGGAGCAGTAGTAACTGCACGGGGTTAAATTCCCCTCCTTACTGCTCACTGCCTATAAGCTCACCAGGGAAGGGACACTGCAGCCATGCCTTGTGTATTGCATGCACCAGTACTGCTAAATGAATGAGCATTGCTGTGCTTTATTTATTTATTTACATTCTCTTATATACCACGCTATTCTGCATCAGTGCGGTTTACATTGAACAAACTGAAATTACATTGAACAGGGCGTTATAACTTGGAGATAACTATTTTACAGGGAACATGGGCTATGGAGGGTTAAGTGGCTTGCCCAAGACCACAAGGAGCACCGGTCTTCATACTGCTGGATTCCAGAGAGGCAAGATTTTCTACAGGGTTTTGTTGTTACTTTAGAAAGAACGTCCTATCTAAGATTTTTAATGGAAAGTAGGAGGGCGCTGTCACGACGGTCTATGGAGGCTTCCCCCTCAGAGTAAGTATCTCTTTTTCGGTGTGGATTTAGCACACGGTAGGGTGAGAGGGACACAAGTCTTGGGTGCCAGCCCAGTAGCTCAGGCCACCCCTGAATTAACCTGCAGACAGAATAAGTGTGGGGCTGAGCTTGGTTCTGCTGCAAACATTTGAATTCACTTCTGGACGTATCGGGTTCCCTCCCTGCAGGTCAGATGTTTAGCACTGTTTTTCTTAGTATTTTCCCTGCTGAGATTCCGACTAGGATGCAATTTAGTGAAATGCTCGATTTTACGGGCTTATGTTCCTCTTTCTTATTGTACTATTATATTTTCCCAGGGAGATTTAATTAAAGGTTTGCTCGTTGCCTAGACTGTAGTGGAATGAGGGAGGAGATGATTGGAAGGCTTAATGGGAGCCAGAAGGCTGCTAAGTACCTTTGGGTCCTCTAGTCATAGATAAGAGAAGGGTGCAGATGAGACGGTCTGTCCTCAGAGGAGGGCCTATACAGTGCCTGATTAAGAGTAAAGAAGAAAGGTAATGGGGTGGGGCAGTGTGGCCAGTGCAAGGCACCATGTATTTCCTTGTCCTGGGGAAATTTATAATCTAAGTTTATACCTGAAGCAATAAACTACCACTAATACTACTTATCATTTCTATAGCGCCACTGGGTATACAAAGCGCTGTCCACATGCACATAAGAGACAGTCCCTGCTCAACAGAGCTTACAATCTCTTAAAACAGACAAACAGAACAAACAGGGGACTAAGGAATTCTTAAAGGACATGATTAAAATACACATGGGTGTAGACAGGATCCAAAAGCAGCCTTGAAGAGATGAGTTTTTAGCCTGGATTTGAATAGGACCACAGATGGCGCCTGATGTACTGAGTCAGGTCATGTATTTCAGACATACAGAGCAGCAAAGTGGAAAGAATGAATCTGGAGTTTGCAATAGAAGAGAACAGTATATATAAAAGGGATTCGCTTGATGAGCGGAGTTGCCGAGGAGGGGTATAGGGAGAGATAAGAGAAGAATGAATGCATTTATAGGTCAGTAGGAGACTTTGAACTGTATGTGGAAACGGATAGGGAGCTAATCAAGTAACCTGAGAAGAGGGGGGTGACATGAGCGGGGTGACTCTGGCAAATAGCCATTCAGTTGAGTTTTGAACAAATTGAAGAGAAGATAGATGGTTCAATGGGAGACTAGCGAGGAACAAGTTGCAATAGTCTAGACAGGAGGTGATGAGAAAGTGGATAAGGGTCTTGGTAGGGTGTTATGAGAGGAAGGGACCAATTTTGCTGATGTTATAGAGAAAGAAATGACAGGTTATAGCTATGTGTTGGATATGTGCAGAGAAAGAGAGAAGAGTCAAAGATGACCCCAAGTTTGCGAGCCGAGGAGACAGGAAGGATGACACTGTTATCCACAGAAATAGAAAGGAGAGGAAGGGGGAGGTGATTTTGGGGTAGAGATAAGAATCTCCGTCTTGATCATGTTCAGTTTCAGATGGTTGTGGGACATCCAGATAGCAACATCAGACAAGCAGGCAGAAACTTGGGCTTGGATTCCTGGAAAGATTTCTGGGTAGAGAGGTAAATATGAGAGTCGTCATGCATAGATGGGAGGAGATCAGTGCACCAAGGGAATGAGGGAGACAGAGAACAAAAGAGGTCCCAACATAGAGCCCTGAGGTACACTGACTGAAAGTAGGATAGCAGTGGAGGAGGATCCACCAGAGTATATCTTGAAACTGTGATGGGAGAGATGAAAAGAAAATCAAGACTGAACAAAGTCCCAAAATTCAAGCAAGAACAGTGTTCCAAGAAGAAGGCAGTCATCAACAGTGTCAAAAGCAGCAGACAGGTCAAGAATGATGAGAATTGAGTAAAGACCCTTGGATTTGGCCAGGATCAGGTCACTAGAGACTTTGGGAAGGGCCATTTCAGTTGAACATAGTGGACAAAAGCCAGATTGCAGTGAATCCAGAATAGCTTGAGAGGAAAGAAAGATACAACAGCCGTGGTGAACCGTATGTTCAAATAGTTTGGATGCAAAATGGCGGAGGAAGCTGGGCCAATAATTGGAAGGGCAAGTCGGATACAATGTAGGTTTCTTGAGGAATGGTAAAACCACAACTTGTTTGAGGGCAGCAGGAACGTTGCAATGGAAAGTGAGAGGTTGAAGATATGACAAATGGAAGGGATGACGGCAGGGCAAGCAGAGCTTAGTAAACAGGTAGCAATGGGATCGCAGGAGCAGGTAGTGAGTTTGGAGGAGGAGAGGAGATGTGCGGTTTTCTCCTCGGTCATTTTAGTAAAGGAAGAAGGAAGGATCTGAAAGTGATGAGGGACGGGAGATTAATCTTGTGAACCTTGTCATGGAAGAAGTCAGCTAATCTGGGAAGAATGCAAAGGAGGGATTGGGATGGAGGCACTTTGAGGGGAGCTGAGTGCTGCTAAGAGACAGAAAGGATTAGAGACAAGAGAGTTTCTCAGTTGAACATATTATTCTTGCTTGGCGTGTGCTATGGCAGTTGGTAAGGAAGTTAGCATGGAAACGTAGGAAGTCAGCCTGGACATGGGATTTAAGCCAGAGGTGCTCAGCGGAGTTAAATGGCTTACCCAAACTCACAAGAGCAAACTCACAAGAAGCATCAGTGGAATTTAAACTGGCAGGTCAGAAAAAAAAAGGATTTTCTTAAAGATTCAGTTTAAAAATGTGCATTTTTCAGTGCTTTCGTGCTGTAGGCGTACCGCTCCTGTTTGTATCATGGGATAGGAGCTCCTGTAGGCTAAAGAGCAAGGAAAAAGAGAAGAGATCTGGGGATATGAGAGGGCTACTAAAACTGGTCAGGAACAAAACTTTCGAAAATGTAAAAAAAAAAAATGATCAGAGTATTTAGGACGGGGATGCACAAGTTCAGTCCTGGGGGGGGGGGCACAAACAGGCCAGGTTTTGGGTTCTCCCTCATGAATATGCATGAGAGAGATCTACATTCAGCGGAGGTGGTATGAATGCAGATTATCTCATTCATATTCATTAGGGATATCCTGAAAACCTGGTCTGTTTGCAGCCCTCAAAGACTGAACTTGTGCACCCCTGATTTAGAGGAAAGAAATGCAGAATAGGTGTTCTAGGAGTGAAAGAAAGACGCCTCCAGGGTCACTGATGCTTTGATAGAGACCAGGAAAAGAAATATTCACGAGCTCTCACCGATTGAATTTGGTCTAAGAACCAAGTGCATTTGCATCGTTCAGGTACCCTAAAAATTGGACCCACTTGAGCATATCAAGGGCTGAGTTTGGGAATGAATGGATTCTTTCCAGGCTGTTGTACAATCTCGGATGCTTCTCAGTTTGAACAGGGTCTGCCTGGGTCTTTCATTTTCACATGGAAGTGCTATATTGAAATTTACTCAAATCAAATATAGAAAAAAACCCCGTATACCACAAGTATGTGGAATGTGTCCCTAAAAATGCCACCGCTAGTTTGTTGAAGTGAAGTTTGGACCACTGGATGCAGGTTTGGCTGCATAAGTGCAATGGAGAAGTTAGCTACTGATTGTCTCTGATGCAGAACCTGATAGTTTGCTAAGTGCTGTATGGTTCGAAATGGCGCTATGTCAGATTTTTGATGATATGGCTTGTTGAAGCGTTAAATTTTTGCTTCTTAGTTTTTGTAAACATAAATATTTAATAAAATGGTCCCGATATTGGATGCTGGCTCATATTACTGATGACAGTTTTAGAGGGTCCAACAAAAGGTGGGGGAGGGGTTTTTTTATATTTGATTTGAGTTTACTACTGACCCCTTGGATCCTGTGGGCATTAGCTGAGTCTATATTGAAATTTACAGCACAAGAAGTAAGACGTATAGGGAGCCCACAATTATAATTTATTGCACCGTGCTGTGCAAGATCTGATTGGTTGCCCTTCCAAGCACTTTACCAATGAACCTTCAGAAAACAGTGTTCGCTTTATGCGTCCTAGTTTGAGCTTTGGGCTTTGTGGGCTGATTGCTTCCAGGAGAAGGGGATACGGTTTATCTCCAGTGCGTAGCATCCTCTTCTCATACCTCTGACATTTAGCCAGGTGACCGACTGTTCTGAACCAAGTTGCAAGCCCATTTAGAACAATCTACAGTCTTCCATCTTTCGCTCCCTTTCTGCCTCTCCTGCTATCATTAGGCACCTGCAAAGACCAGAGGAAAAAGAAAGAGGGCTTATGTAGAATTCAGAGAGGACTGGCTAAGGCAATGGGTTTTATTAATTGGTTATTTCAGTGTAATTACTCTGGCTGTGGTCTGAGCACTGGGTCTTAATGACATTCATTAGAGCGATGGGGGAACAGCTCATCTGCCGAAGCTAATGTCGTGAGAGTTTTCAGCCCTCATAGCCGCTCCTGGGCTGTTTGGGATTAGAGCGTCTTGCAAACTGCCCGATTCTCATCACCGAGATGAGACAGAGGTTCGCTGCAGCTGCGGCACCAGGAAACCTTCGCCATTGCCCTGCTCCCTGTGGAAACTAGCTCAGGTGGCAGCAATGCTGGAAAGCGACTTCTGGGCCTGGAGGCACTACACTGATGGTACTGGCCAGCAGGGAGTAATTTAGGATCCCCATTGTGTAGTCATTTTGAGATGCGACAGCCTTTGCTATGAGTTTAATTAGCCACATCTGAACAGACAGAAAAGTAAGAGCTGCCTGTTCACTGGAAACCAGTCAGTCCCCCGTGTTCCTAACTAAACGCCCCCCAAGCAAAAGCTGAAACTGCTCAAGTTGGTCAAGAATCGTATAGATGCGCAGTGACAGATTGCCTCACTGGTGCTGCAAGGGGAGGAAGGTAAGAGCTATATCCTCTAGAAATACCTACCAGTTTCCCTGCCAAGTACAGCCATTGGCACAGCCTAAGCCCTATGTGATGAAGGGAATGAGTGAAAAGGCACCAGCCTTCTGGAAAAACCCTGGTTCGGGATTTCCCAAACGTGCTCTGTTTTTTTAAATTTTCATTTCAGAGCAATCATTTTAATTAAGAGGTGACTGCAGCTGCTGCCTAAACAAAAGTGCATGGCTGAAAGGTTACTAGAGGTTTCCAGGCACAGGGGCTAATTGCAGCTTTTACGTTCTTAGAAATGGTTTCATAGAATTTCTGAACTGGGTCACTAATTGGCAAACAGGATCTGGAGTAGCTTTGTTAAAAGTCTCGGACAGTATAATAGTAACTGGGAATTTCACACGAGGATTCAGGATTATGGGCCCGAATTTGAGCTGGGCGGTGCTATGTGCCATGTTGGCGCATAGCCCACCCACTTTCCCACCTATCCCGGATTTTCCATGCTGGGGTCATATGCGGCCTCAGCATTGAAAATCCGGGTGTCGTTGCACAGACAGGAAGCCACAGGAGCTACCCGTGTAGCACCAATTTTCAATGCTACACGGTTAGCCCCGGTGCCTTAAAGATAGACGAGGTTTTTCCACTCCTACCTTTAAGGTGCAGAGCACTAACCATGTAGCATAGAAAATCATCGCTACATGGGTAGCACCAAGGTCCATCTCCGCTCTGCCCCTGAACACCCCCAACATGCCCCGATCCTATGCGGATAGTTTCTGAGCACGTAAGGGACATATCCAAGATTTTTGAAGGGCACTACCCATGTAGGTGCCATTCAAAAGTCCCGGATAAGGCCTTTACACGGGTAACAAGGCTAGAAGCAGAGCACAAGGAAAGTGTTGGGAGTAAACCTCTAGAACATGAGTCAATAGATTCACAAGGCAAAAAATCCAGGAAAGGTTTTCCACAGAGCTCAAAACCTGACAGGAACATTTTTGACTAATCAGGAAACAGGGACCAAGATTACCAGAAATACAAGACATATATAAGAATAAGCTGGCTAAAGTCATGTCCCCAGGGGTGAAAATAGCTCCACTTCAAAAACAGATGCTCTTCAGCCCACGGCCAGCCACTGACAACTGCAAAGTCGAGTTGTTGTTTTTTTTTAATTTCCCATATCATTTTACTGCACATCCCAACTAAATGCAACTTTCGCTTTCTTAGACACAGAACTGCGGAACTGGATCACTAACTGGACAATCAAGATCCGGAGTAACCTTCGTAAAAGTCTTTGATAATATAATAATAACTGGGAATTTCACACAATGATTTAGGATTGTTAAGAAGGGTTCCGGGATAATTGTTTACGTCATCAGAATATAGAAAGACTAGGGGACATGCAATGAAGCTACAAGGTAAACTATTTAAGACTAATAAAAGAAAATACTTTTTCACTCAACGTGTAATCAAACTCTGGAATTTGTTACCGGAGGATGTAGTAAAGGCTGTTAGTGTAGCTGGGTTTAAAAAAGGTTTGGACAAGTTCCTGGAGGAAAGGTCCATAAACCATTATTAAGAAGGGACCCAGGATATCAATGCTTGACCCAGTACAAGCATTGCGGAACCTGAGTCTTTTGGGGAAACTGCTAAGTACGTATGACCTAGAACAGGATACTGGGCTTGATGGACCTTGGTCTGACCCAGTAAGGCATATCTTATGTTCTAACTTTCCCAGAACTTACAGGTCTAGGAGCATGGCACATGAAAAATCTGTGGAGTAAGTCTCTAGAGCAGGAATCAATAGATTTACAAGGCAAAAAAAATCCATGGAGCTCAAGACCAGACATGGAAACTATGAGACCGTCACAAAACAGGAACCAAGATTACCAGAAATTCAAGACACAGCTAAGAATAGGTTGGCTAGACGTAGGACCTCAGGAGTCAGAAGGGCTCCACCTGGAAGACCAGTGCCCTCCCACTTAAAAATTACCAGTTCAAGTCCAGCCCATAACAGCTATTAACAACACTGGAAAAACACAATAGCACTTTGTTATTTATCCTGTCATTTCAGGCGAAAAACGATATGAAACTATATACGTCCCTTGTCATTTCAAACAAATTCACATCCCTAGTTCATGCAGGGCTCATCTCTCTGCCACAGAGCCCTGGCTCAGCACGTTAGTCCACAGCAAAAAAATGCTTATATATATATAATTTGCAAACAATAGGAAAATATTCGTTGCATAACAGCAATAATCAGCTTTCACGGTTCATTTCATTCCTCAGCTGTGGCAAGCAGTTTCAGTCTCCTACACTGCGGACATTAGCACTTTATTTTCAAGATATCCCGCTTTGCTTTTGGGTACAGCTAGCACTGCAGAAAGCTGTCCCATTGCCCAATTTGCATAAGTAACTGACAGCTGGCTAATATCTGGATAAGAAGACTGCAAACCAGGTGATGAAAGCAACCCCATAACTTTAGAGAGAGCCAAGCCTTCCGTCAACGAGGTCCAGTAAAAATGGATTCTCTCCAGTTGGCTAAACCTCTAACATCCCCAGCCTTGGGATCCAACCTTGGTTCTTCCCATGGCAATACATGGTACTGTGCTGAGTCACCAGGCAGAGCTAATTAACTACACAATATTATGAGGCAAAACATAGCAAGGTCGGCAAAGTTTAGCGGTCAACGCTATGTCACACTTCACCTTGGATGATTCTTTTGCTCTCTGAGCTGGCATAAAGATTCTGCGTGACAGTAACAGTACAAAACTGCACTAAGTTTCAGTTCGGTTTTTTACATCGGGAGCAATTTCATAATGGGACATTTCTATGCAGTTTGCATGCCCGTATCCATAGATACTCAGCGACACTATCTGGGTAGTGCAACTGAAAATCCATCTAACCACCGCAAAACTATACAGATAGAGCTGGTATGGAGTAAGGGCAGAAAGTCCAACTATAAAGGGAGCAGTAATATTCAATTGCTTTCTGTACAGCTATGCGGTTTAATTTAGGCCAGAAAAAAGCTGTCTCAAATTAAATCACTTAACTATACGTATAGGAACTGAATATCACTGCTGTATTGCTATGAGGGGACATGGGATGAGGGTGAAGGGAGATAGATTCAGGAGTGATATGCGGAAATATTTCTTTATGGAAAGAGTAGTGGATCCGTGGAATACTCTCCCAGTGGAGGTGGTAGAGATGAGGACAGTAACTGAATTCAAAAAAGCATGGGACCAACACAGAGGATCTCTAAAGGTAAAAAGTGGACTGTTGTAGTTGTTATGGAAGGACAGACTAGATAGGCCATGTGGTCTTTTTCTGTCATCATGT
The DNA here is from genome assembly GCA_033557465.1 of Ichthyophis bannanicus. NCBI lineage: Eukaryota > Metazoa > Chordata > Amphibia > Gymnophiona > Ichthyophiidae > Ichthyophis > Ichthyophis bannanicus. The sequence continues at coordinate 33,031,962 of CM066039.1, forward strand.
TTCTATGTTTCTATATTTTGCTGGTAGTGGCGACTGTTGTTTGCGTCTGTATGGCGCACCAAATATATTATTTTTTACATATATTGGCATTTAGAAAAATGCAATCACTGCCCAATTGAATATTGACCCGATTTAAGTTTTTTTCAAGGTTTTTTTCAATTAACACGTCCATTCGTGTAATGGGTATGGTTGCTCCATGAATTCCTGCTGTTATCGTATACAGCAACTGGACTGAATCTCAGGATGTGTTCCTAAAATGGTGTCATGGAGCAGGAAAATGGTTATTGTTTAACAATGCAAATCTGCAAAAATATTACGATACCTTTTGGGATTCAAAATATCAAAGAAAGAAATAAGGCAAAAAACATCCCTATTGTTCTTTTTCAAAGGTTCCGGTAAGCAAAATCACTCATACAAGGAGAAAAAGAGCTCAGTGTTATCACCTATCCCTCAGTTGTAAATCTGTCTTCTAAGAACTGTTCGCCAATCCAACTTTCATTATTGTCCAGTGGTCTATCTTTTCTATCTGGCTCTTTCTAGACCCTTTCCAAAGTTCAGTGGCAGTGGAGAAGTTGACGAGAACTTTACAGTAACGTCTTTTTTTTTTTTTGATGGAAGGGAATTGTACGCAGATCCTTCAGTGGTAAAGAAGAAATCTTGGATCCCACCTGGCCCTCCAGTTCCCACATTGTTGACTTTTAAAAATTTGGTTTTGAATGATATAGAAGAAATGGAAGAGGATAAAAACTAAGTCCACACATTTATTAAGGGATGAACGGATGACTCTGACAGAGTTGCAGAATGATAACTCCCTAGTTAGTAAAAAGAGCTGACAAAGGTTGACTGGCAGATCGAAGTGATGCATTCGAGCAAGCACGCTTTTTTTTTTTTTTCTATCTGTCAATATGACACAGAAGTACGACGTCAGCTGTCAAATGATCATAATTGTGTTAAACTGGACTGTGACCCTATGCCTATCTTACAAAAAGAATATGAGTCTATTACCACTGTTGCTTCTGATCTGGGGTACGTGACCAGTGAAGAGAGGGAAATTTTGAATCCAAATGTTCCTGTATTGTATATGCCACCCAAGCTCCACAAGTAATTGTGCAATCCGCCTGGCACACCTATCATAGTAACATAGTAAATGGCGGCAGCTAAAGACCAGTATGGTCCATCTAGTCTGCCCAGCAAGGCGGCAAGAGTAGGAGCATCTGTCGCTCCGTGCAGGTCACCTTTCCTCATGCCTTTGTTTAGGGGTGTACCCACCGCTCCGTGTAGGTCGCCCCTATTTCTTCAGATAAAAGAGATAATTATGTTTGGTTTTGATTTTATCCTGTTGCTGTAAAGGGATCCACTGTGTCTGTCCCATGCCATTTTGAATTCCGTCACTGCATTTCCAGTCTTTTTATATCCTTTGCGAGATATGGTCTCCAAAACTGAACACAATATTCCAAGTGAGGCCTCACCAGTGACTTGTACAGTGGCATTAGTACCTCTTCCTTTCTGCTGGTAATTCTACTCTGTATGCAATCCAGCATCCTTCTGGCTTTTGCCACCACCTTGTCACATTGTTTCACCACCTTGAGATCCTTAGAAACAATCACTCCAAGGTCTTTCTCCTGGTTCGTGCACACCAACCTCTCATCCCCTATTGTATATAATTCCCTTGGATTTCTGCTTCCCATGTGCATGACGCTGCATTTCTTCACATTAAATCTTAACTGCCAAGCATTAGACCATTCTTCCAGCTTTTGTAGATCTTTCCTCATGTTATCCACTCCCTCAGGGGAGTCTACTCTGTTGCAAATTTTTGTGTCATCTACAAAAAGACAAACTTTTCCATTCAGTCCTTCAGCAGTATCACTCACAAATACATCGAAAAGTACCGGTCCAAGGAACGAACCCTGGGGCACACCACTAATCACCTTCCTTTCATCCAAGTGAGTTCCTTCTGTCATCTATAAGTCCACCAATTTCTGATCCAGTTCACCATCTTGGGACCTATCCCCAAGCTGTTGAGTTTATTGATAAGCCTCCTATGAGGAACAGCATCAAAGGCTTTGCTGAAATCTAGGTAGATCACATCCATCGCATGCCTTTGATCTAGTTTTCTGGTCACCCAGTCAAAGAACTCAATCAGATTTGTTTGGCAAGATCGTCTTTTGATAAAATCGTGTTGCCTAAGATCATGCAACCTGTTGGTTTTGAGAGAGCCCACTATTCGCTCTTTCAGGAGCGCCTCCATTACTTTTCCCACCATCAAGGTAAGGTTTACCAGTCTATGGTTTGTCACTTCTTCCCTATTACTACTTTTGTGAAGAGGTACCACATCAGCCATTCTCCAGTCGTCTGGAACTTCTCTTGTCTCCAAGGATCTATTAAAAACATCCTCTAACGGCCCTGCAAGAACCTCTCTGAATTCTTTCAGTATCCTGGGGACTATCCCATCCGGTCCCATAGACTTGTCCACTTTCAGTTTTGCAAGCTGTTCTAACACCTCATCTTCTGTGAATGGTGTGGTATCTACTCCATTCCTCTTTGCATATTTGTCAATCACAGGTGGTCCTTCTCCAGGATTTTCTTTAGTAAAAACAGAACAGAAGTATTTGTTTAGCATTTTCACTTTTTTCAATGTCACTTTCCACAAATCCATTCCTGGCACTTTTGTGTCCTGCAATTCCACCTCTGATTTTCCTCCTCTTTCGAATATACCTGAAGAAAGTTTTGTCGCCACACTTCACATCTTTAGCCATCTTTTCCTCTGTCTTTGATTATTTTTCTATCCTTATTTCTCTTTTTGTCTCTTTTAGTTTGATCTTGTATTCTTTTCTGTGTTCCTCTGTTTGCGAACTTCTGAATTTTGTGAAAGCCGTGTTTTTTGCCTTTATTTGTGCAGCCACTTCTTTGGAGAACCAAATAGGTTTCCTTTTCCTCTTGCTTTTATTTACTTTCCTTACATACAGATATCTGTTGCCCCTTTTATTGTCTCCTTTAGTTTAGACCACTGCAAGTCCACTTCCCTTATCCCCTCCCACCCTGCCAGCTCCTCCTTCTGGCATTTGGCTATTTTACTGTAGTCAGTGTTTTTGAAGTCTAGGACTTTGCGCTAGCAGTGATTGGACTCCATCTTGGCTTTTATCTCATACCACACAGTGTGATGATTAAAGTCACCCAATATGATTAGTTCCCCCTTCATGGCTATCATTGCAAACATCAATAATCAATTCACTATCCATTTCTTCGGTTTGAGTTGGAGGCTTGTACACTACACCAGTACGGATGATAGTGCCATCTCCTCTTTCCAACACAATCCACAGGGCTTCTTCTTTTCCCACGTCCCCTGCATTACAGCAGCTTTAATATTGCTTTTGATACTACTCCCCCTCCTTTTCTACCCTCTCTATCTCTTCTAAATAGATTATAGCCAGCTATGGCTATATCCCTTTCATGGGACCATGTTTCTGTAATGGCCAAAATGTCCAAGTCCATTTCCACCATTAGGGCTTCCAGGTCAGGAACTTTGTTGGCTAGGCTTCGAGCATTTGTGCTCATTGTTTTCCAGTATTTGTTGACTGGCTTGCCTGTATTTTGCATTGATTTTGTTTTTCACGCCTCTTCCCACTTGGCATGGATGTGCAGGTTGATACTATGGCTGTTTCCAATGTTATTATGTTTTTTGCTGGGAGTGATGTCCTGAACTTGTTGTTTTCTATCCATCTTATCTGGAAACGATTCATTCTTAGAATCAGTAGGGAAATATCTTGATGAATCCCTTAGATATGAGGTTCCTTGCATTTCCTCGTATGTGAAAGATACTACCAATCTTTTGCAAATTTTAAGTACAGTTTCTGACCTCGACAGGCTGAGTTGGCTAGTTACTATGGATTATAAATATCTATTGGATCTTTACAGGAAAAATATTCCACAAGTGACATTGAAAATCCTGTAATTTAAATCGCTCAATCTACTCATTCATACAGCTGTTTTCTAGCAGCTTTTTGAAGAAATTAGTCCGACAGAATATAATGCGTGAATGAGTAGATTGAGTGATTTGAATTACAGGATTTTCAGTGTCACTTGTAGTTACTATGGATGTCAACTCATTGTATACTGTCCCTCAAGATGAAGCTTTGTGTGTCCTAGATAAGAGTATGGGAGTGACCACAAGTTTTTTTTCACACAGCAGGAATTGCACTTAAGAAGAATTATAAAATTTACAAATTTCCATTACAGCAATGGGGGCTACATTTGCTTTCTTGCTAGCCAATTTGTAGATGCAGTCCTTTGAGGACTGTGGGTTTATCACTCTCAGTTCTCCGCGTTTATCTTAGAACGGAGAAGGTATATTAATAACATCTTTTTGTTATGGATAGGCACAGAAGATCAATTGCAGCATTTCGTGGACTTTTTAAAAGGCTGCAATCTAGCCATCAAGTTTGATATGAAATATGATCAGTTTGTTCTTACCTTTTTGGATGTTCAGATAAGGAAAGAGGGTGATAGATTGGAGACAACGGTATTTTCTAAGCCTACTGATCGAAACACACTGTTGACGTACAGTAGCTTCTGTCCCATACACTTGAGGGACAGTCTCTCCTACTCTCAGTTTTTAAGATACAGGTGTATTTGCTTTACAACTACTGAGTACTGAGTGCAAGCAAGTAATTTGAAGAGAACGTTTCAAGAGATAGGTTATAATGAACGGCTGCTGAGATGGCCTTTAATGCATCAGGGATGTTGGGTAATAACGATGAGGCGCTGGAACTTCCAGCAGGTGCAGCCCTGCTTGCGGCACAAAAGAGTACTTAGATCACATATGGCAGGGGTAAAAACCAGAGGGACTACCTGTGTCCAGCAGTACCACCATCACGATGTGATGTCAGCTCTATTGGTCTTTACAAGTGTTGCAGATTTATGAAATTACAGAAGATATGGTGAATTACTTTTAGCCTCACCAAAGAGAGTTATCAAGTTATGGCAGGCACAGGGATGGCCCAAAGGTTTCTGCCACCCTAGGCAGAAGCCCTGTCGTGCCGCCCGCAACACGCGCCACCCTCCCCCCTTCCCCATGCTGAGCCATGCTGCTGCTGATTCTGGCAGCGGGATCGAGGGGGTGCTTTGGCACACATGGCCTGCTGGCTTCTGACCCCTCTGGCACAACTTCGGGCGGTGGGGGGTGTCAGAAGCGGCAGGCCATGTGTGCCGAAGCCTCTAGCCTGCTGCTGTCACCGAGCCAACCCTGCTGCTGGAATCAGTGGTAGCAGGGGTGGCGGCATGGCACAGCTCAGCTCAGCACGAGGAGGAGGCAGACAATGCATGCCATCCAACCCACAGAGGTCTTACACCCTAGGCCACTGCCTAGGTTTGCTTAGTGGATGGACCGGCCCTAGGTAGGCAACATCCTCCTATGTGGTATATGTGATTAAGTGCCCATGCTCTAGATTGTATGTCGGGAGGACTACGTGGTAGTTAAGTACTAGATTAACTGAGCAAACGTGAAGAGGAAGTGCCTTTGGTGCATTATCGTGGGTCGTTTCAGCGTTCCTTTTCTGATCTTCATTGCCTAGTAGTAGAGCACATACAAGAGGAGATCATAGGAGAGTTCCGATACAGTGGGAGCAGCGCTAGATATTCTCATTGCAAACTCTTGAACCGAATGGGGAGTGTTTCTCTAGTGTTTTGATCGTGTTGGGGAAGACTGTAATTGGTGGATTAGGACTTTGTGGAGGTTTAAATGAAGCGCGTGTGACATCAGACGCTAACGCTAGAAGTTCAAAATACCGGAAGCCCCTGATGGAACTAAAGGCGAAACAAGGATCTTTGTCGGGCTTGTGCTTGTGTGTGGAATAAATTGACGGCTACCGGCAAGAAGCTGGAAAAGTACTTTTAATATTATTAGTATTGAGTGAGAAGGAAAAAGATAAAAATAATATTTTTGTATTGTGGAATGAAGATTACCTCTGTAAGGAGTTTTTTCTGACCAGTGATGTTGGTATGAACATTTAACCCTCTGTAGCTCGGGCACTTTCCCAGGCTTGGTAGAGAGACAGGTGATAGCACCAAGGTCTTTTTCTCCTTCTATAAGTGATTTTGCTTACAGGAGCCTTTGAAAAAGAATAATAGGGATTTTTTTGCCTTACTTATTTCTTTGTTATTGTTTAACGATGCCAGTTAATTGCCTGATGATTCGAGAGTGAGAGAGGCACATCTGGAGCTAGGCGTTCTGCTCCCTTTCTGCAGAAGGGAATGGAGAAATAGGAATCTGACTTGGTAAACGGAGTAGACGGCAGCAGAATATCCTAGGGCAACCCCCATACTAGCAGCTGGCACCCTGGGAAGTTTATTATAATTAAACTGTTTATTCTTTAATTAATTTTTCATTTAATGTAACCACATTTTTGCATAACTAATGCTTTGGCTCAAAACATTGACTTAATTGGCCAGTTTGGTTCCATTATATTACCTGTAAATTGCATTTCTTTAGTGATAAATGGAAGTCATTACCAAAAGACCTTTGGGTGTCCCACCTGCATCTACTCCACAACTCCAGCCCTCATACATCTGTCCAGTTCAATATAGTTTGTGGTTGCTGTTGTTTAATATACTGCACAGAGACAATGACTGTCAAAGCTCAGGTGGTGGTCTTTTCTAGATGATAATGGCAGACAATTAGCCAAGATCAGCTTGTCAGCACAATTCTCCTGGTGTTTTCTCAGAAGACGAAAAAGCACCTTCAGTAAACAGGTTCTGAGGATCAGCGAGCAGAGACCCATCTGACACAGCCCCTCCCAAACCAAAGACCAATGACGCAGGTTCATGTTCACTGTGGGTATCCTTAAAACCCGACTGGCTGTGGGGTCACCAGGGCAGGTTTGGGGAACCCTGGGCTATAGATGTGACTAGCTTCCATGTTTTGGTTATCCTGAATGCCACGCTTATGTGCTGCCCTTGAGAACTCGGGTTTTAGTGGGTAAGTTTTTTTTTGAAACTTTTTGTGAGACTTGCAAGCCATGAATACTGGAACTGGCAGGCCTGCAGCACATTTTCACAGGAGAACTTCCTTTGTAAGTTCTAGGGCGGCCGATGCAGTTGGCACTTTGTTTTGCTAGCCTTGCCCCTCTACAGTGCTGGTACTTTTATTTCATAGTTACCCGGATAAAATCTTTCCTTTCATCCACGTCCATGTTTATAGAATTAGCTACTAGCAAGAAAGATGCAAACAAATATAATTTGTTTAAAAGGCACTAACAAAGTCATGTTTCATAGGCTAATGAATGTTTTAAGATGCAAGCTTTCGGGACAATGAAGGTGCCTTCCACAGCAAGCCAGTTGTTAAAAGGTGCAATAAGATGTCTCTTATGGTATAAGAGGTACTTTTCTCTTGCTGGTTGGAGCAGATGGAATCACTTGCTTTGACTTTGCTGGTATACATGGAAGAATTGGTAACTGAAACAGGGAGTCCTATGGGGTCAGCCAAGGGGAATACCAGCATTTTGGGCATCAACTATTCTCTTTTGGCAGCTTCATCTCCCTATCAGTATCCTGCGATATTACCTGTCACATCAGCTTTCATGGGTCCCTGGTTGTGTAAAGCCAAGGGACTCCAAAATTAGATAGCCACGGCTGCTTTCAAAAATGGAGCCCTCTGGATGCGACGGCTGCTTCTTAGCAACACACTAGAGACAGTTGCCATTAATCACAAAGCAAGTCATTTTTATACCGCTTTGATTGTATGATAAGGCGGTATAAAAATCCAATTAAATAAATAAAATAAATAAATAAGTCATGTCTCGAGACAGTTCGGCTACACACACATGCCTGTAGATATATACACACAAACAAGAAAGCATAGAGGCTTTCCTCAAAGCAACTGATATATTAAGAACTTCATTATTGGCAGTTTTAACATGTGTTATTCAGCTATCATGAGCTTCAATGTAAAATCTATGCAAAATAAGTCATGAACTTCCCCATTATGCAAATGAGCTCATTACCTATGAACACACAGTAAAACAACGTTCAGGTGTTTGTTGTGCCTTAATACCGACCCATTACAACAGAAACTTACGTCCACCTCAGGGGGCTGTAGTTAAGGTATGATTTTTTTCATGAACTTCACTGTTAATGCGCTGATTTTAATTAGAGAGATCTACCTCCAGACTGATTTGCATATTATTCGTATAGGCCATTAATGATTGGTGCTATTGCACTTTGGTGCATTGGGCTGAAAGTATGTCTGTAAGAAATTTGGCAAGTTTGAAAGCATCGCCAGTCAGCTTCCGCTTTCACTTTTGACCCCAACTGTAAGTGATCTCCCTCCAAAGTTGCATTTCAGGAATCTAATTACAGCCGCAGCTACTAAAGGTTTTTTCCCATATCTCATGCCAATGCAGAAACCTTAGGTTAGAGACAGGCACTATAGCTCAGTGCACAGTTTCCTAACACAAGGAAGACACAAAAATGCTCCTCCCCAAATGCAGTAGCCGAATATATGTAAAATAGTTTTGCTCGAAGAATGTATGAGAGCACGGAAAATGCATGGACACATGGGTCTGTGCTTGCCGTGTCCAATTCTTATGTCACAAAAAATGGCTAATCCCGTCTGCGCATGTGCCCTCGCATTCCTGATCCTCCCCACCTCCTGACTCCCCGGAATCCTACTCCTCAATCTCACCCAAAAATCTCAGAGGTGGCCTGTGGGGTCCTCCTGTACCTCCTGCTATCCCCATCTTCCTCCCTAAACCTCCAGTGTTGGGAGACAGGAGTGACCCCCCCACATCCTCCTGCCTCTGTGCTGCTCTCTTGAAAAATGGCGGCAACTGACCCCACGTGGTGCGTTTCGGAATGCAGTGTGTGAGGACTCAATCTGCCAAATAAGACAATAATTGTCTTACTGTATTTGCCAGACTGACCCTGCGTAGTGCATCCTGAAATGCAATGGGAAGGGTCGGAGGGAGGGGGGAATCAGCAATCTGGGTTCATTTGAGTCTCCTGGGGTGAAGTGTCACAGTTCACCCCAGATGATCCTTTTGTGCCCTGAGCTGGCGTAAAGATTCCACGTGACAGCAAGAGTAAAAAACTCCACCAAGTTGCAGTTCAGTTTTTTAGATCGAGAGCAAGTTCATATTTGAATATTTCTGTGCAGTTTGCATGCCCATTGCCCTATGCTTCGGTACGGTAGTTTTGTTTAAAAATTTCCCACGCTAGAAGGCTTTCTGCATCGGGAGCAAACTAGTGCATGAAAATCTCAAGTAGAAAACATATTTTACTGCATAGGGGCTGTTTTTGTATGTACAGTATTAGGAACAATTGTGAGTACATCAGGCCCTAAATTTGGTAATGCTACAGCTTTGCAAACCTTATCTATTTATTTTAACATCTTTTTAATTGATTTCCTGGAAATAGGAAGAGCTTTGAAGATGAAACATGAAAATATTCGTTTCAAATTGTCTTTTTTAAAATGTATTATTAGCTCTGCCTCTGCTTGTCTTTTAATTAAAAGCAAGAATTCAGCAGATTAAGGGCTCTTCTGTGTTAGAATAGGATTTTTAATTCTTTTTTTCAGATCAAATGTTTATTATTGTATTCATCTCTATGAACCATCTAAGTCTCTGTACCGCTGGATTTTTATATAGCCTCAAAGGAAAACAAAACAAAACCATGTTTAATTCTGCAGAATCTCTTGCTCCACCTACCCTGATTCTTTCCAGTCACATCCGACTTGCAAACCTAGTGATCGGTGTCCCCCTGCCGCAAAATTGGAGATCTCAGTATTATTCTCAGCTAGCAAGTTTCTTCTTAACTATAAATGCAACACCATTTCTTCTTTATCTTTCATTTCCCGCATAGTAAACCATATGATCATCAGATGCAAAGTGCCCAAAGTCAGTCCATTTCAGTTCATTGACACTCAACAGATTGAGTTGTACACGTTCTATTTCATTCTTGACCACCTCCAACTTCCCTTGGTTCATGCTTTGTACATTCCATGTCCCAATATCTAAGATATCTTTGCAACTTCTGACTCTCTTTTCATGTGCAGCTACATCAGCAGATCCAACCACATCATTTGAGTGCCTTCTAACCTGGGGGTCTCATCTTCCAGCACTATAGCGCAATTTGTTTTGTGACTATCCATTGGGATTTCATGGCAAGATACAGAAGTAGATTTGCCAGTCCTTTCTTCCGTGCAGTTAATTCCAGTGTTATTGCATTTGTCACAGAAATGTGATCCACCGCTTACAACACCGTCCCATTCTGCTGCTGCCCAGATGAGTGGTTTGTCTTGTAGCAGCAAAGCGCAGACAAACCAATGATACCAGGAGTCTGTTCAGAAGGTCCAAATCATTTATTTGTGCACAAGTCTCAAGCAAGTCAATTTCAAAATGGCTGAGCAAAGTTTTCCAGCATTACAACAACTTTTATAGACTTCTGTTCCATTCTAGGTATAGAAAAACATTTCATTGGTCCCGGTACTCTCCCGTACCTCCCGTACCCCTTCCATTGGTGCCGGTACTGATAAGATTATCCAATTATGTTCCTTCAGTGGGCATGGCACCTGCATACCCCCCTTCTAGTCCCAATTACAATGGTCAGTTCATCAACTTGTTACTTTCATACTCTCAAGGCCATAGAGCCAATTTGTGCATGCAGGGGAGCAGGGCTCTGCAACTCATCTGTCAGCACTCCCAATTATATTCCTTGCAGATGTACTTTTCTTATCAGTAACTTTTAAACATATTTTTCTGTATTTTTCCATCTCTCAGTTTTGCTTACCTAAGTTAGTTTAGTTCTCTTACAGAGTTCTATCCTACAATAGCAGCATATTGGGGGATGTGCAATTCCTATGTGCCTCTCCACAGGCTTCATTTACAGGTCAAGCTAGTTAGGCCTGCCTGCTTATGTCAGACACCGTGGATCACAGGCCTGCACCTGCCACAGTCTTAGTCTGGCATCTCAGCTGAGACCTGTCTATCTTGGAAGACCCTGCCAGTAGCTAAGCTACTGATAGCTTAACTCTCAGCATCACTGAGGCACACAAGTTCTCACAGCGCAACAAGCTGCAAACCAAGTGAGGGAAGAGCTAGTTAAGAGTTCCAGTTCAGAGGCACTTTTGGTGAAGGATAATATCCTTTTGGGTGACAAGGTGGAGATGCTGGACAGTGTTGCTCAGCAAGCTAATATAAGGATAATTAACTTCCCTAAGGTGCCTCTAATGTCCCCTCATGATATGTTCAAGAGGTACATGGTTGAAATCTTGAAAGTGTCCCCAGAGGCTTTTCTTCCTATTTCCAAAATGTACTAGATACCCATGGCAAAAATCCCGCAGGAGCAGTCCCAGGTTCATGTATCTAACATAGTAACATAGTAAATGACGGCAGATAAAGACCAGTATGGTCCATCTAGTCTGCCCAGTAAGAAGGCTGGAGTAAGATGGCAGGAGTAGGTGCCACTCTGTGCAGGCCGCCCCTCAGGCCACCCCTCCCCATGTCTTTGTTTAGGGGTGAACCCACCGCTCCATGCAGAACACCCCTATTTGTTGAAAAGATAGATGGTTCAGTTTATTTTGATTTTATTCTGTTGCTATAAATGGATCCATTGTGTCTGTCCCATGCCATTTTGAATTCTGTCACAGTATTTGCCCCCACCACCTCCATCGGGAGGGCACTCCAAGCATCCACCACCCTCTCAGTGAAAAAGTATTTCCTGATATTGCCTTTCAATTTACCCCCTTGCAGCTTCATGTTATGTCCTCTAGTTTTACAGCTTCCCCGTCTTTGGAAGAGGTTTGTTCATTATTTCTCCTTAAGTATTTAAAGGTCTGAATCATATCTCCCCTGTCCCTCCTCTCCTCCAGAGTGTACATATTTAGGTCTTCAAGTCTCTTCTCATAAGGCTTCTGACGCAGGCTCCAAATCATTTTGGACGCCTTCCTCTGAACAGATTCCATTCTTTTTACATCCTTTGCAAGATATCTATGGATATTTTGGATATTTCCGCTGTTTTAGTCTTCGGACTCTGCCAATGCCACACCTGTGACCCTGCTAGTGACTTTTACTCTTCTGTTAAACTGGGACTGGCTCGTGTAACTTTTTTTTCGTCACAAAGATGATTTATTTCTCACTAATAAAATAAGGATGCTTCCAGATGTCTCACAGGAGAGGTGGAGGAGGGAATTTCTGCTGTTGAGGCCTGGTGTGTTGCAGCGTGGGGCTCTGTTCTTTCTGAAATACCCATACAAATGTATTGTTAAGTATAAGTCTGCTAGATATGTTTTTACTGACCTTGTTCAATTAACTTCCTTTGTTTCAGCCCAGCGGGCCGCAGCTAGCTCCATTTAATGTTTTTCAACCTTTGACCCTTACTGCTAGTTTAGTTTGCCGCCTCATTCTCTTTTTATTCTGATAGATTTGTAGAAATTTTCCTTGTTTTTTTCTGATATGGATCACTCCCTCTTGTAGTGGACTTGTGTCTTTCCTTGGGGTATGTGATTTTCTTTGTGTTTGTATTACTATCTTTATCATATTGGCCATGGTGGATTTTTCTGTATAAGGATTGTTACTTGAGATTGTTGTCCCAGTTTAAAAAACAACGTATGTTTTTTAATGTTGATATATATATATATATATATCAACATTAAAAAACATACGTTGTTTTTTTATTTTTTTAAATTTAATCTTATTGCTAGCTAAGCTCTATTATTGCTAGCAACATTAAAAAACATATGTTGTTGTTTTTTATTTTTATATATATATGAGTCCCTTTATTCCCTCGTTTGAAATTAGCAGACAATTTCCCTCTTTCCTTTAGCTTATTAACAATGTCGGTTTTATTTGCATTATGTGCAACCTTTGCTTTCAGTTGTCATAAAGAACATTAGTCAATTTATACAGTGTTTTTTATAAGCATAGAGTATTTTGATTGCACTGCACAGTATAGCACTGTTTGCCAACAGTTATCTTAAATTGAAGTCCTCTTTTCATTTTAAGTGCTTTTTATTTATTTATTTATTTACATTCTCTTATATACCGCGCTATTCTGCATCAGTGCGGTTTACATTGAACAAACTGAAATTACATTGAACAGGGCATTATTTATTTATTTATTTATTACAAGTTCTTATATACCGCACTATTCGGCATCAGCGCGGTTTACATTATAACATAAAGACCATAACAACAAGCTGTTTGGTTTACATCGAACAGGAGTATAAACTTGGAGAACCGGGGTAAACTATATACATGAGATAATTACAGGGAACATGGGCTATGGAGGGTTAAGTGGCTTGCCCAAGACCACAAGGAGCACCTGTGGGACTAGAAACCCCAGTCCTTCCGGCCCAAGGTTGCTGTCCTCTAGTGGGATTTGAACCCCCGACCTTCCGGCCTGAAGTACCTCGTCCCAACCACTAGGCCACTCCTCCACTCCACTTACTTTGTTGTTTAAGTCTGTAAGTTTATCATCCCCTCTTTTTTCAAAGTTTGTTTTTAATGCCTCACATTCTCAAAGGCCCCATTTTATCATTTCACTTTTACCTTTTTTACTTGTTTTATTTTTTTTATTTTTGAAAGTAGTTCTTGAGTCACCAGTGCTTTTAGACTTGTTTGTTTTTTTCTAAAGACTTTTGTATGTTTATTGAATGTACGTAGCAGCAATATATCTGCTGAGCCTTTACAGATGACTCTCTCAATAGGCATGTAGTAATATGAGCAGCTTTGTTTAATTAATGCTCTATATTTGAGGACTTTTTATCCTTACATTTTCAAGTTTCTTCCATGAGCAGCCATCTGACTGCATTTATTGAGTGATTTCCGTTTGGTAATGTGACCTTTATGTGTTTTGCCTTCTGTTTCTTATCTCTTGTAATACACGTGACCAATTAAATTTTCCACCAACATTTATTTTCTTAGTATGTTGCTTTTGACTTATCTTTTTAGCATGATTTTTATGTATTATTTTATTTGTGTTATCATGTTTGTGTTTGTTTTTATATATTATGCATTTCTATGTTTTTAGACCCCTGATGCAGGCAAATTTGCTGAAACTCAACTGAGTTAGGTTTCCCCACACACTCTGGAATAACTACGTTGCATTGGACTCCCTTGCGCTTTGTGTCAACTTTCATTTCTTGCTCTTTTGATTCATATCATCTCTTTTGGAGGTTCCTTCCCCTTGCTTCATTGGACTATGGGGGGTGTTTACTAAATGGCGGTAGCGGACTCCGTATGATATCGGAGCCGCAGCCTCATTGATTTCAATGAGGCCGTGGCTCCGATATCTCACGGAGTCTGCTACCGCCGTTTAGTAAACACCCCCCCCATGTCTCTCCATCCAACAACTCTTTGATGGTTCTCGGGCAGAATCTCATCTCCGTTTCTCCTTTCAGGATTTATGAATGATGTTCAGCTCACGTCATTTGTGGCTTCTCTGAACTCAGGGGGACGTCTCTGTGGTACTTACCATCATCCTAGAACACAGCTGTTCCAAAGCATACAAACTGACTGTATACATTCTTCCTGGCTGTAACACTTTACTTACAGAGCTTCTCTTGCTGGTAACAGGATGGGTGGCATGGGGATTCCAGCTTTACCATTGGGATATCGCTCTCTCTTAAATATGGCACCTCTCTTCTCCCCTGCTGCTCTACTGGGTTGGCATGAGGGTTCTCTCTCAACAGATCTTGAGGCTTTGGCTTCTTAATCCTAGCCTAAGGTTTTGAAGGTAGGGAGAAGAAGTACCTTAGCCCAACCTCTCTTTGCTTTTGCCCTGGGCTTTAGCCAGTACTGGAGACGCCACTGACTAGAGAACTGAGCTCTTCTCCAGACAGTTTAGGTGACTGAAGGTGAGAGAGACAAGATTCCCTACAAAATACTCCTACTTTTAGATTCTATTATGTCAGATCTCCACCCCTGGCTCTCCTTGTTCAGAATCAGCTAGAGAAATCATCAAAGGTTATGCTCCATGCTTGGGCTGGAGCTAGGGCAAGAGATAAACCTCACCTCACATTTCGGAAAGCATCACTGGAGCACTAAAGCCTGTAGTGACTCTAGGGTCACAAGATGATGAGGTCATGACATGACCTCTCGAGACCACATCTGGAGAAACGATCTGTGTGTGTGTGATCTCAAAAGCTCATACCCTGACCTCATCTTTGCATAATTCTTATGTGGGCCCAGTGAAAGGTCTCACAGCCTGCAGAGAACCCAGGTTTGAGCATGGCCACTCTGAACACCAGAGGTTGCATGTGGGCAGGGCTAGATTAACCATCAGGCAAGACTAGCTGGCTACCTAGAGTGACAGTTTCTGGGGGAGACCAGGAGATAAGCAAAACAAATACCAAATGAATACCAAAAATCCAAACAATCTACATCCAGAAGAGTGCTTTCACTACATGTCCCAGTGCTATGGAACTCTACTGGAAGACATGCGAGCTATGCCAGAACTCAAAGACTTCCATAAGAAACTGAAAACATTCTTATATACAAACCATTCAGGATACGTCACTTAGCTTCCCATCCAAGGAAAGGCTCTGATCCCCCCGACAACTCCAGGCCATGAACAAATGATGACTACCCAACGCCACAGACCTAATTGTACATAGGTTATGCCTTATAAGTTGCACTGTACATAAGTTAATTTGTTATCCTGTCGCACATGTCCATTCGCCTCCCCCCATCTGTACAATGTACACAGTGAAGTTACAATGTAACCGCTTTGATTGAAGGATAAGGTGGTATAAAAAATTGGTTAAATAAATAAAATAAAATAAAAGGTCCTGATAGCCACACAAACTCAAAGAGCCATTAGCCTTGCAAGAAGGGTGGGCAGTTTTCAAATTACCCCTTTACCTGGGTAAAAGACTTTTGGAAATTGCCCTTGTTAGGTCCGATTATGTATTTATATGGACTTGTTGTGTGATGATCATGATTTTGAGTAATTCCCAAACTCCTGTGGGGAAGGGGACCTAGGGTGACCATGAAGGTTTGTCTAGAGTGTAGAATACGCTTGCACCAGCCATATTTAAATTCGAGCTCTGTTGTCACACAAATTGAGGGAGAAGAATGACAGATGCTAACTTTGGGGTATGGAAGATTTGGTCAGAAAAGCTTACAAACGTGCTCAGTTTAACCATCCAGAATGGTGGCAATTTAATAAGGGCAAAACCCCCATTGAGACAGAAAAGCCCATAGTAGGGGTTTTACCTTATATACAAATGACTGATCATGTCAGTGGTTTATTGCGAAAACACTGGCATATTTTGGTGATTCATCCATGTTTTTGGTGTCCTCTGATATTAGCATATAAACGTGGTCGCAATATAGCCAATTATGTCATACATAGAGATATCTCTCAGGACAAGCAGGGTATAACATATGATGGCCCAAGAGGTCATTTCCCATGCGGTGGTTGTGATTTTTGTTCAAGCACCTTACACGGACCACATTGGATTGATTCATTTTGCAATGTTCAATATACAGCTTTCTACCACACCAATTGTAGATCTTCATATGTGGTCTACTTATTAATCTGCCCGTGCTCTCTTAAATATGTTGGTCAAACTACACGATCTGTTAAGGTGCGTCTGCAAGAACATCACTCTAGACATCATACACAGATGCTGACGGCACCGATCATGTCCCATAGTATTTTAAAAGGACATGCTTTTCATGAGTATTGTTGGTGAGTGATAGACCATGTTCCTCTATCATTTTGAGGTGGTGATAGAATGCAATGATTGCAACATTTAGAACAGAAGTGGATTTTCCGGTTGAATATGGTAATCCCACAGGACTTAAATTTGGAATTTGATTGGTGGAGCCTGTTGTGAGAGCGTTTGGATGTTTGATTGGTCCTTACTCATTCTGACGTCATTAGAAGATTTCCCCATATGAATGGACTATGTTTCAGGTGAGTTATTCAACCTGAGATTAAGCCTGATGAAAGGTCGGGAGGAAGTAGAGACCTGAAACATGGCGCTGTGTAGCTGTTTACACCACATGAACTGAAGTTATTGATTACCGTTAAATACGGTGGCGATTTGTTCATCTGATGAAATTGACGGGGAATGAAGTAAACTGCTTGACGGAGATTGTGAAAAGATAGCAGCAGTTCTTCCGGGACGGAACATGGAAGTTTTTCGCTGATGCGCCTTGAAAGTTAAGTTGGTGTGTTTTCTGATTTTATAAGGGAGCTCACTGGTTGTCAGTTCCCTGACTATTCACTGGCTTGGTGAATTTGAGTGTTGCTAACTCATTAAAATGAATAAAAAGGAGTATTTGCTACGAGAGGGAGAAACTCCTCATGGCAGGACACATACAGTACTTATGTAGATGGGAGAAGGGGATAGGGAATTGGTAGTTTGTATAAATGATTTAAACTTCCCTGGGTGCTGTATATGTAATCACCTCCAGGGAGACAAGACTCTTCCCTGGCAATGCAAGAAGGGTCCCCTTCTGCTCAACACCTACTGTAATATGGGATCTACTAGCAAGGAGAGGGTTTCCCCCGCTTTCGTCCTATTGTCTAATTCACTTTGTCCTGTTCCAGCTCAAATTTCCCCTCCAGACTTGGCAATGACTCCAGGTAAACCTATTCCTAAGGATTCAGGGCCCAGTATTCAGCCTCTGATGGCAGCGCTTGTAAAGCACCTGGTCGCCAAGGGCAAACGTGAAATCAGATATTCAGCACTGGTCGCCAGATATCTACCGGTACTGAATATCCAGTTTCGCTGTCGATCTCTTTCACTATCCCATCAGCAGCGATATTCAGCCACTAACCAGACAGCAAAAATATATAAAGTAAGGCAGCCGTGGACCTATCCTATGGTTCGCTATGTGCTGCTGACCAAATGGATGCTGGGACCTCCCCAGCCGTGCCCGTGGGCTGCTCCGACACGCTGCATATTCAGCCAATGCGGTCTGGGGGATATTCAGCAGCACCGACTGGTTAAAGTATTGAGCTCAGTGGTGTCCTGCTGACCTCATAAACCCTACTGAATATCGGACCCTGAGTTTCTTTAGTGGGCGTAGGAAAAATCAAATCAAGGGCAGAGTTTATGTTAAAGAATTCTGCTACTCAACTGTGTCAGGTTTCCTCAAACCTCTCTAAAGCTCGACGAGGTTGGTACTGCAGTTAAAGTGATTATAGAGAATGTTATATCTTTAGATCAACATGTTCCAACACTGAAAACAGCAGGGATTTTGGCTATCTAACATGATAAGGTGGAGGCATTAGAAAATAGTATGTGATCTAAAAATTTGCGGCGTCCTAATTTTCGATTACACATTTATTAACACTCAAAATATTATTTAGGAAATAGAGTGGAGGAGTAGCCTCGTGGTTAGAGCAGCAGCCTGGGACCAGAAAGACCCTTTTTGTGGCCTTGAGCAAGTCACTTAACCCTCTTTTGCCTCAGGTACAAACTTAGATTGTAAGCTCTCCGGGGACAGGGAACTACCTACTGTACCTGATTGTAACTTGCTTTGAACTACTAAGGAAAGGCGTGGGTTAAATACAGTACTACTAATAATAAATACTTGAAAGAACTACTGTTAATGGGAAATGCTGAGGATATTAAGATTTTAAATTGATATTATATATCTAGGGACGTTGTTAAGGAGAACCAGGTGGAAGGCACTGTGGATAATTTATAGTCCCCTTCTGTTGATTTAAAAGCTTTTCTTGAAGACTCACAGATCACACTGTCAGTAGCGTTGTCTTTAGATCTGGACCTGTTAATTGGCGATCCCGAAATTCAGCAGTGTTATCTGGATAGTGCCACAGACGGCGAAAAAGATGCCTAGTTAATCCCGTGGAAGTCTGTGGGTGGAATAGCGGCAGTCCTTGCAGTATCCTGGTTAGGGCAATATTCAGCAACTAACTGGATAATTAAACCGCATAAGTTAGGATGGTCTGCGGTTTATTAAAAGACTTCATAAGCCGCCTTTGATTACATCAATGCAGGGTACAATAAAAACAATCCAGAATTAAAAGAAGTAGAAGGGAACACCATAGCACAGACAGGACACGACAGTGAGGCAAAAATAGAGGGTTTGGGCCAAGAGTGGAGGGAAGGAGCAAAATCCTGGAGGCTTAAGAATAGAGCTAAATATACATCAGCTAGAATCTTGAAGCGTGGTAGGGAGCAGATCAAAAGCTCGATGGAATAAGTAAGTCTTAAGGGATGCCTTAAACCTGGGGAAAGAAGGTTCAAGACGGAGTTCTGTAGGGAGGGAGGCGGCCAAAGGAAGGGACTGAGGAAGAAAAATGCTAACTGCCGGGTACTTTTGAGACAGGCTTGTGTAGGGGAAGGCAGATAGAGGCGATTTGCATGAATGGATCAATAGTTGTCCTATCTTTATCTGGAATATCGCCGCTAACCGGATCGTCGGTGCTCTTTCCTGATATAGCAATGTATCGGCTTAGAAGGAAGCGTTTTCTTCTGTTGAAATCTGGTGGTTTGTCATTGGGTGGAATTTTGTATTTGAAATCTTCTTGTAAATGTTTAGTTTCTTTTCAAAGTAACAATTATATTTTCTTTGACTACGCAGCTGGAACAGTTTTTATATGAGAGAGGAAAGATCAATGTCAAGGTCATTATGGATTGTTTTTTTCCCTCCTTGAATCAGCTGGTTAGTGAAATGTGATTATGGTATTATTTCTGGCTTATTGGCCATATGTCTTGATTTATTTCCTTATATTATGTTTCTCATTCTCTTTATGATGTGGGCTAGTACCATTTTCTTTTTCTTATGTATATTGATTTTCTTTGCTATCAGTCGGTAATAAGTAATACAGTTTTAGAAAAAATACAGTATGCCCAATATTCGGCCACAGCAGTCAGCGTTTGTTAAAAAAACCTGGCCACCATTGGCAAAATTGAAACTAGATATTCAGCACTGGATGCCAGATATCCTCCGGCCCTGACCAGCCTCAATCGCTATCTGGTTAACTTAGTAACATAGTATATGACGACAGATAAAGACCAGTATGGTCCATCTAGTCTACCCAGCAAGGTAGCAACAGTAGGTGCACCTGCCGCTCCGTGCAGGTCACCTCTCCCCATGTCTTTGTTTAGGGGTGAACCCACAGCTCCATGTAGGTCACCTCTCCCCATGTCTTTGTTTAGGGGTGAACCCACAGCTCCGTGCAGGTCACCTCTCCCCATGTCTTTGTTTAGGGGTGAACCCACAGCTCCATGTAGGTCACCTCTCCCCATGTCTTTGTTTAGGGGTAAACCCACAGCTCCGTGCAGGTCACCTCTCCCCATGTCTTTGTTTAGGGGTGAACCCACTGCTCCATGTAGGTTACCCCTATTTGTTCAGATAAAAGAGATAGTTATCTTTATTTTGATTTTATCATGTTGCTATAAAGAGATCCACTGTGTCTGTCCCATGCCATTTTGAATTCTGTCACTGCATTTGCCCCCACCACTTCCATCGGGAGGGCATTCCAAGCATCCACCACCCTTTCAGTGAAAAAGTATTTCCTGATGTTGCCTTTCATTTTACCCCCTTGCAGCTTCAAGTTATGCCCTCTTGTTTTACAGCTTTTCCATCTTTGAAAAAAGTTTGTTTGTTCATTATTTCTCTTTAAGTATTTAAAGGTCTGTATCGTATCTTATCGTATCAATGGGGCCGCGGCTGCGATATCACACAGAGTCCGCTACCGCGGTTTAGTAACATATCCCCATATCACACAAAGGATATTAAATAGGGGCAACCTGCATGGAGCGGTGGGTACACTCCTAAACAAAGGCATGGGGAGAGGTGACCTGCACGGAGCGGCAGGTGCACCTACTCTTGCTACCTTGCTGGGTAGACTAGATGAACCATACTGGTCTTTATCTGTCGTCATATACTATGTTACTATGTTAACCAGATAGCGATCTCTTTGAAAGTGGATCTCTTTGAAATCAATGGGGCCGCGGCTCTGATATCACATGGAGTCCGCTACCGCAGTTTCCTGAGCGGTCCTCCAGTTTAGTCCTCCACATCCGGGTAGTGCACCTCCTCCCGCAGCCAGGAGACTGGACCAATCAAAATCCTGCCTTGTATGATGTATGCTGTCGGAGCTCCCATCAGCCCCCAGTGTGTCCAGTCTCCTTGCAGCTGGAGGACGTGTGTGCCTGGTTTAGGCTTATTTAGGATCCTTTGGAGGAGCAACACTAGAGTTTTTGGTAGAGGTTTTTGTTTTCTGTTATCTCTTTTCTTTTTTAGGTAGATGTCCCTTTAATTTACTTCAAAAAAAAAAAAAAAAAAAAAAGGGCCATACGGGGGCAGGCCGGTGTTGAAGAGCCAGGACAGCCTTAGCCTTCTGCCTTCCCTCCGGAGATTTTCTTTTTTCTAGCTGTCAGTCAGGCTGCATCTCTCCCCTTGACTGCACGGGGAAGAGAGCTGCCTGGGCCAGACTTCCCCTGTCTTCTTGGGCCTCTCTGGGCTCCTGCGGTCCCACTGCTACACTTTACCTGTCAGCTGGTAAGTCTGGGGCGGTATAGACTCCCGCTCACAACTAGAGCAGTGAGCCGGCGTTCAGCAGAGCTCCGTCTCTTTCGGCGGGTACCCGTTCAGCGCGGATCGCGTGTTTTCGTTGTTTTCCCTTGGTTAACCTTTCTTTGCTTTGTTTTATTTTGTTTTAACTTTGTTTTCCCAGCTTTTGTTTGAATTTCTTGTCTCCGGGGTTTTTCGCGCCGTTTTTCCTTTGCCGGTACTGAAAGCCGGCGGCCATTTTGAGGTTTCTTTTGCTTTTCCCGCTGGTGGTTTCCACTGTGCACCGGTCCCCCTTGCATTTTTTCCTCGTTTTGAAGTGGCGATTTTGGCTGCCTGCCTCTCTGCCTTCTGATTGCATGTTTTAAAAAAAAAAAATATATATATATATATTCCCATTTACATAGTCAAAAACGGGAGCGTTTCTTTTTTTGGCTTTCTTTGGGGTGCAATAGCTATGCATTTATCTTTCTGCAGCAGCTACTAAGCTTGCATGTCCGCTAGACCGCAGTGCGTGATCTGCGGATCGCGCAGGGGAGCGGTGGCTGACTCTGGCATCTGTCGGGGCTGTGCCTCCGTTTCTTCAGAGGTGGAACATCAGATGGAGTTGAAAGAGCTTCCTGACGCGGCCAGTCCCCCTGTCTTAACGGAAGGGGAGCCCACGCCGGGTCCACTGCCCTCTTGTTCGTCGGCCCTCCCTAGAGGGCTGGCTAGTACTTCTTCACTGGAGACTGCGGAATCCCCTTCAGAGGGATTCTCCCCGGATTTTGTCCTTCTTATGCACCAGGCCTTTCGCTTAAGCCGGTCTGGTAAGTTTCCGGAGTCCTGGCCGGCGCCCCTTCCCTCCGGCTCGGGCGGGGAGCCCCGGTGCTCTTCTCAGCCTGCTCCCAAGCGCCTTCGGACCATGGACCAGGAGCCAGAACCGAAAGATCTGAGTTGGCAAGAGGTGGATCCGGAGCTGGAGCCAGATGCTGATCCTGAGGAGTTGGAAGACGGTGAAATTCCGGAGCCGGAAGATCAGGCCCGCATTATTCGGGTATTTCGTAGAGAAGAGCTGGTACCCTTGATCACGGAGTCTCTTCAGACCCTTAATCTATGGAGGAGGACGGCTTGGAAGATCCGCTCATACAGGCCGTGCGGGACTCCCAGGTGGTGTTTCCCGTGCACTGAGTGGTGGAGCAAATGATTCAAACTGAGTGGGATCAGCCTGACTCCGGTCTGAAGGGGATAAGGACTATGAACCGTCTCTATCCCTTAGCCGACAAAGACAAGGAGAAGTTTAAGTCTCCGCGCGTCGATGCGGCAGTATCGGCGGTGACTAAAAAGACCACCATTCCAGTTGAGGGCAGTGCGGCCCTAAAGAATGCGCAGGACAAGAAGGTGGATAACTTGTTGAAGCAAGCCTTTGATACCAATGCTTTATCCTTGCAGGCCTCTATCTGCGGCGCTTGGGTGGCTAGAGCCTGCTTGCGCTGGGCGCAGCGCCTGTGGTCCATTTCCGGCTTAGACCCGCAGGGATTGCTAGAGCTGACACGTCTGGAGTCTGGGTCAGCGTACCTCGCAGATGTGCATTATGATTTGATCAGGACTTTGGCTAATAGCATGGCTTCTTTAGTGGCGGCTCGGAGGTCTATTTGGTTGAGAAACTGGGCGGCTGACGGCTCTTCTAAATCCCGCCTCAGTAAGCTTCCTTTTAAGGGCAAATTATTGTTTGGAGAGGCCCTGGATAAGTTGGTTAAGGACCTCGGGGAGTCTAAGGGCGGTAGACTGACAGAGGATAAGCCCAAGCTCAATAGGAACGCACCGCCAACGCGGGGACATTTTCGGGACTTTCGTAGATTTCGTTCTTCCCGCCTGTGGTCTTCCCAACGCAGCCGTTTTGGATCCAGAACCCAAGGATTTCGGGGTTTTCGAGGTGCGGGCCGAGGCTTTTCAGGGGCCTCCGCCTCCTCCGCCTCTTCCTTTGGTCGCAAGCCACAATAAAGCGAGGCGGGCCTCAGAGGGAAGTTTGGTCATCGGGGGTCGCTTGCGCGATTTCCTTCCCTCTTGGGCCCAAATTACCTCCGATCAGTGGGTGCTGGAGATCGTGAGAGAAGGCTATGCGTTGGAGTTTGCGCGCCCGCTTCTCGATTCCTTTGTTCTCTCACCCTGCAAGGGCGAGCCGAAAATACAGGCGATTCGCTTGACTTTACGCAAGCTTTTATCCTTAGGAGCCGTCATTCCCGTCCCGCCTGCTGAGCGCGGCGCCGGTCGCTACTCCATTTATTTTGTGGTGCCCAAGAAAGACGGGTCGCTACGCCCCATTCTGGACCTCAAGGGGGTGAATCGAGTTCTCCGGGTTCCTCATTTTCGAATGGAAACCTTGCGGTCGGTCATTGTGGCGGTGCGTCGCGGAGAGTTTCTCACGTCCCTCGACCTCTCAGAAGCCTACTTGCATATTCCTATTCGACCATCTCATCAAAAGTTCCTTCAGTTTGCTTTCCCGTGGGGCCACTTTCAGTTTCGAGCCCTGCCATTTGGACTGGCTACCGCTCCTCGTACCTTCACGAAGGTTATGGTGGTGGTCGCTGCGGCTTTGTGTCGGGAAGGCATCCTGGTTCACCCTTACCTCGACGATTGGTTGATTCGCGCGAAGTCCAAAGGCGAGAGTATACAGGTCACAGACAGGGTGGTTACTCTTCTGCGATCGCTCGGCTGGGTAGTCAACGAACAGAAAAGTCACTTGATGCCGACTCAATCCCTCGAATATCTCGGAGTTCTCTTCGACACGGCACGAGGGTTGGTGTGCTTGCCGGAGCGCCGTGTCTTGGCCTTACGGGGCCTCATGCGTACTTTTCTAGCAATGCCCGCTCCGTCCGCCTGGTTGTACCTTCGGCTTCTCGGCACTATGGTGGCGACCCTGGAGGTGGTTCCGTGGGCGCAGTTTCATATGCGACCACTCCAGAGCGCCCTGCTGCGGCGCTGGTCGAATCAGTTCGATTCGTTGAACATGCGCTTGCCCTGCCCGAAGCCAGTGCATCAGTCACTCCGGTGGTGGCTGTGCCCACAGAACCTGAGCAGAGGGCTTCCCTTGGAGACACCCCTTTGGATTCCGTTCATCACGGATGCAAGCCTTTCCGGTTGGGGAGCCCATTGCCAGGGTCGCTTTGCTCAGGGGAGGTGGTCTCTCCGGGAGGCATCTTGGTCGATCAACCGTCTCGAGCTGCGAGCAGTCAGGCTCGCGCTGCTAGCCCTCGAAGAGTTGGTAGCGGGGAAGCCCGTGCGGGCTCTCTCGGACAACTCGACGACGGTGGCCTACATCAACCGCCAGGGGGGCACCGGGAGTGTGGCCCTGGAGACCGAGGCGGCGGCGTTGTTCAATTGGGTTCAATCCCGGCTGTCGGCAATCTCAGCGACGCATATTGCGGGCCGGGACAATGTGACAGCGGATTTTCTGAGCAGGGTGCGCGTGGATCCCGGGGAATGGGAGCTGAACCCGTAAATTTACTCTCAAATAGTTCATCGATGGGGTCCGCCCGTCATGGATCTCATGGCGACATTTCAGTCAGCGAAGACAGGTCGCTTCTTCAGCAGGCGCAGGGAGCGAATGTCCGAAGGGATCGATGCCCTTCTTCAGCCGTGGCCAGAGTGCGGTCTTCTTTATGTCTTCCCTCCTTGGGCGCTCATCGGTCGGGTCGTTCAGCGCATCGAGGCTCACCGGGGGCAGGTGTTGCTGGTAGCTCCGGATTGGCCCCGAAGACCGTGGTACGCGGACCTGGTGCGGTTGCGCAACGGGGTTCCCTGGCATCTACCGTCGCTGCTGGATCTTCTACTACAGGGTCCCCTTCGGATGCCCCAGGTGGATCGCTTCTCGCTTACGGTTTGGCCATTGAAAGGGCTCGGCTGAGGAAGAGGGGTTATTCTCCTGCAGTGGTTTCCACCCTTCTTCAAGCGCGGAAGGCTTCCACCTCTCTCGCTTATATTCGCGTGTGGAGAATTTTTGAGGATTGGTGTTCCCGGCATGGTATCCGAGCGGCGACTACCTCCGTGCCCGTAATTCTCAGCTTTTTACAGGACGGATTTGATAAGGGTCTTGCGGGCCAGTTCTCTCAAAGGAGCTCTACAAGGAGCATCCAGGAGCGATCATGTGACACCAATCCTCAAACATCTTCACTGGCTCCCGATACAAGGCAGACTCATATTCAAAACCCTAATTCTCACATATAAGGCCATCCATGGTTTGTCTGCAAACTCTCTAACTGATCTCACACAAGCATTACCTCCAACTAGATCCAGAAGACAAATTGCGATAAACACCCTAATAATGCCGAAGGCCATAACAACTTGTAGCCGAGCAACAGCGAACAGAGCCTTCATGTTTTGTGCCCCAAAACACTGGAATTCCCTACCACCTGAAATTCGTGCCATAGCTGGCATAGTCCAATTCAGAAAGGCCCTCAAACATAACCTATTCATTAAATACTACCCTACATAAAGTGCATAATATTCACTACAAACGTAACCACATTCCCTCCTTTTCCAAACATTATTGATAATTTTACGCAAATACCTCTCTCATGTGATCGAATTAACAGATCAATATTCTATGTATATAGTTTTACCCCATATTATCCATGTTTATCTTATCCAAGTTTATTTTCCTGTTTTATGTAATACCGAGCAGCCTGTTGTTCTGGTCTTTGGTTCTCTGTAAACCGCGCTGATTGTAAATAGCGCGGTATATAAAAAATTGAAATAAAATAAATAAAATAAATAAAGTTCAGCTGGCAGCGATCGCTTGTTACAGAGGCAAAGTGTTGGGTATTAGCCTAGGGTCTCACCCGGACGTCATCCATTTTCTCAAGGCTGTTTTCCGCTTGCGGCCTTCGCGTCGGGTACCCATTCCTTCCTGGGATTTGAACTTGGTGTTGCGGGCGCTGGTTCGCGAACCCTTTGAGCCTCTGCGGCAGGCGTCTCTTAAGGATCTGACGCTAAAGACGGTTTTTCTCGTGGCCATCTGCTCGGCGAGGCGTATTTCCGAGTTGCAGGCGCTCTCGTGCAGGGAGCCCTTCTTATCCATTTCTAGGGATCGTGTAGTACTTCGCCCGGTTCCATCCTTTTTGCCCAAAGTGGTGTCGCCTTTTCATTTGAACCAGCCGGTGTTTCTTCCGGTCCTGCGGGCCGGTCCGGAAAGTCCGGCTAGTGGTGGTCTTCGCTTTCTGGATGTCCGGCGCGTTCTTCGCCGTTACTTGAAGGTTTCTGAGTCTTTCCGGAAAACAGACCGCCTGTTCGTGCTATTTGGCGGGGCACGGCGGGGGGCGGCAGCGTCTAAGGCGTCTATTGCTCGCTGGATTAAAGAGGCGATTGCTTCCGCATATCTCTTGCAGCGTCAGCCGGTTCCGGCGGGTCTGCGCGCCCACTCGACCAGGGCTCAAGCAACCTCTTGGGCGGAACATAGCCTGGTCCCCCCTGCGGAGATCTGTAAAGCAATAACCTAAAATTCTACTTTCGCTCCAAAAGGTACTAACCCCTAATCTCAAAAACCTTTTCTAAACCAAACTGCACCAAATTGAATAGGCCAGGTCTCAGACTTCCCGACGCATACTTGGCCAACTGTCAGCAGGCTAACAGGACCGCGCCAACTAGCATCAACGACCTGCCTTTTTCATGGCCAGTTATTCAATTTTTTAAGAATTTTTAATATAATAAATAGTACTCCTATTTTTAATATAACAAATATATACTTCTCTAAGATGTCTAAAATACTTCTTAATCACCTAGAGATCCTAACTTACTTTTCTATCCATACATTTATAATGTCATCATATCCATGTCTATACATAAGACTCCTTAACATATAATATTCAAAAAATACATTGTCATCACTCCAAATCTTCCCAATCGAACAAATCTTCCCAGTCTTTAAATTAATCTGTCAAATATCTCCCAACGCTGTCTCAGTCGCGCTCCCACGCGTTTCTCCCTTATGGGATTCTTCAGGGGAAAATGTAGACAAGGTACTTTTTAGGGAATGTTCTTAATATTTTCACCAATGTTCTTGTTATTTTCACCAAAGGAAAATGGAACTCAACAATGTCTGTATGCAATATTTTAAGCAAAACAACTACCGGAAAAACCATTAGGCTAAATACTATCTAACTGTTAAAAAGATTTTTAAAGGATACTAAATTCACTTTAATGCAGAAATCTTGACCGTTTGCTGCCAAAACCGCTGAGAAAAGGTCCGACTGCCCGTGGTCTGCTGAGAACAAAACATAAATCAACCATTCTACCCAACCGAGACCACCTTTATATTCAGGTCCATTCCTCAACCCGGCTTATAATTATAACTTACTATGAAATAATTTTACCGACCAAAACGTAAACCAGGATAAGTGCTGCCCGCGCCTTATAGGATTCTCTTCACCTTTCAAAAATCCTATAAGGCGCGGGCAGCACTTATCCTGGTTTACGTTTTGGTCGGTAAAATTATTTCATAGTAAGTTACAATTATAAGCCGGGTTGAGGAATGGACCTGAATATAAAGGTGGTCTCGGTTGGGTAGAATGGTTGATTTATGTTTTGTTCTCAGCAGACCACGGGCAGTCGGACCTTTTCTCAGCGGTTTCGGCAGCAAACGGTCAAGATTTCTGCATTAAAGTGAATTTAGTATCCTTTAAAAATCTTTTTAACAGTTAGATAGTATTTAGCCTAATGGTTTTTCCGGTAGTTGTTTTGCTTAAAATATTGCATACAGACATTGTTGAGTTCCATTTTCCTTTGGTGAAAATAACAAGAACATTGGTGAAAATATTAAGAACATTCCCTAAAAAGTACCTTGTCTACATTTTCCCCTGAAGAATCCCATAAGGGAGAAACGCGTGGGAGCGCGACTGAGACAGCGTTGGGAGATATTTGACAGATTAATTTAAAGACTGGGAAGATTTGTTCGATTGGGAAGATTTGGAGTGATGACAATGTATTTTTTGAATATTATATGTTAAGGAGTCTTATGTATAGACATGGATATGATGACATTATAAATGTATGGATAGAAAGTAAGTTAGGATCTCTAGGTGATTAAGAAGTATTTTAGACATCTTAGAGAAGTATATATTTGTTATATTAAAAATAGGAGTACTATTTATTATATTAAAAATTCTTAAAAAATTGAATAACTGGCCATGAAAAAGGCAGGTCGTTGATGCTAGTTGGCGCGGTCCTGTTAGCCTGCTGACAGTTGGCCAAGTATGCGTCGGGAAGTCTGAGACCTGGCCTATTCAATTTGGTGCAGTTTGGTTTAGAAAAGGTTTTTGAGATTAGGGGTTAGTACCTTTTGGAGCGAAAGTAGAATTTTAGGTTATTGGTATACGCTCTGTTAATACGCCTAATTATTACGTCTTGTGGAGATCTGTAAAGCGGCTACGTGGTCCACGCTGCATGCCTTCAGTAAGCATTACCGCTTGGATGTGCTTGCTGCTCAGGAATCTCGTTTTGGTTCGTCAGTGCTGCGCGCCGGTTGGCTAGGTCCCGCCCGGTGTTGACTGCTCTGTTACATCCCGGATGTGGAGGACTAAACTGGAGGACCGCTCAGGAAATGGAAATTACACATACCTGGTAATTGTAGTTCCTGGAGGGTCCAGTTTAGTCCTCCTTCCCGCCCATGTCTCCGGTTCCCTGTTTCGGCGCGCTTTTTGTCTACAGACAATACGCTCTTCTGGTGGGCGTTATTCTTTTCATGGTCTTCTTCTGCCCGATCTCAACTGTCTCTTTCTTCTGGGGGGCAGGTAGAAGCGCTGGGTAGCGTTCTGGCTTCTTCGTTTGGGGAGGGAGTCGGCATATTATTGGTTTCTTTTTACTATGTATTTCTGATAGTCTCATGTGTTGCTTCTTTAAGTCTGCTTTGTTACTAGTTTACTGGGGGCTGATGGGAGCTCCGACAGCATACATCATACAAGGCAGGATTTTGATTGGTCTAGTCTCCTGGCTGCGGGAGGAGGTGCACTACCCGGATGTGGAGGACTAAACTGGACCCTCCAGGAACTACAATTACCAGGTATGTGTAATTTCCATTTAGTAAACATACCCTTTGGTCTCCAAAACTGAACACAATATTCCAAGTGAGGCCTCACCAGTGACTTGTACAGTGGCAATAGTACCACTTCCTTTCTGCTGGTAATTCTTCTCTGTATGCAACCCAGCATCCTTCTGGCTTTGGCCACCACTTTGTCACACTGTTTTGCTACCTTGAGATCCTCAGAAACAATCACTCCGAGGTCTTTCTCCTGGTCTGTGCATACTAACCAATTACTCCCTATCTCATACAATTCCCTTGGATTTCTGCATCCTAAGTGCATGACACTGCACTTCTTCACATTAAATCTTAACTGTCAAGCATTAGACCATGTTTCCATCTTTTGTAGATCTTTCATCATGTTCTCCACTCCCTCAGGGGAGTCCACTTTGTTGCAAATTATCGTGCCAACTACAAAAAGACAGACTTTTCCATTCAATCCTTCAGCAATATTATTTACTAGTACATTGAACAGTACTGGTCCCAGAACCGAACCCTGGAGCACGCCACTACTCACCTTCCTTTCATCCGAATGAGTTCCGTTTACCATCACCTTCTGTCATCTGTCAGTCAACCAATTTCTGATCCAGTTCAGCACCTTGGGACCCATCCCCAGGCTGTTCAGTTTATTGATTAGCCTCCAAGAGGAACCGTCCAAAGGCTTTGCTGAAATCTAGGTAGATCACTTCCATTGCATGCCCTTGATCTAGTTCTCTGGTCACCCATTCAAAGAACTCAATCAGATTTGTTTGGCAAGATCGTCCTTTGATAAACCATGTTGCCTTGGATCATGCAACCTGTTGGTTTCGAGAAAGTTCACTATTCACTCTTTTAGGAGCACCTCCATTACTTTTGCTGCCACCGAGGTAAGGCTTACTGGCCTATAGTTTGTCACTTCTTCCCGATTACCACTTTTGTGAAGAGGTACCACATCAGCCCTTCTCCAGTCCTGAGGAACGTCTCCTCTCTCCAAGGATCTATCAAAAACATCCTTTAACAGTCTGCAAGAACCTCTCTGAGCTCTTTCAATATCCTGGATGGTATACCATCTGGTCCCCTGGCCTTGTCCACTTTCAGTTTTGCAAGCTGTTCAAACACTTCATCTTTTGTGAATGGTGTAGTATCTACTCCATTCTCATTTGTATATTTGTCAATCACAGGTGGTCCTGCTCCAGGATTTTCTTTAGTAAAAACAGAACAGAAGTGTTTGTTTAGCATTTTCGCTTTTTCAATGTCACTTTCCACAAATCCGTCCTCAACACTTTTGAGTCCTGCAATTCCACCTCTGATCTTCTTCTTCTCCCAAATATACCTGAAAAAGTTTTGTCTCCATGCTTTACATCTTTAGCCATCTTTTCTTCTGCCTTTGCTTTTGCTATCCTTATTTCTCTCTTTGTCTCTTTTAGTTTTATCCTGTATTCTTTTCTGTGTTCCTTTGTTTGCGAACTTCTGATTTTTGTGAAAGCTTTATTTTTGCCTTTATTTGTGCAGCCACTTCTTTGGAGAACCATAGAGGTTTCCTTTTACTCTTGTTTTTATTTATTTTCCTTACATATTATCTGTTGCCCCTTTTATTGTCTCCTTTAGTTTAACCCACTGTAGTTCCACTTCTCTTATCCCCTCCCATCCTGCCAACTCCTCCTTCAGGTACTGGGCTATTTTACTGAAGTCATTGTTTTTGAAGCTTAGGACTTTGAGCTTGCTGTGTTGGGACTCTGCCTTGGCTTTTATCTCAAACCACACCATGTGATGATCGCTGCTGCTCACATGGGCACCCACCCCGACATTTGACACACTTTCTCCATCGGTGAGTACTAAATCCAGCATCAAACTTTCCCTGGTCGGTTCCATCACCATTTGTCTAAGCAAGGCTTCTTGGAAATTATCCACAATCTTTTTACTTCATTACAGATTTTCAGAAGGAATATTACAGTCCACATCGGGTAGCTTAAAGTCACCCAATATGATCACTTCCCCCTTCATAGCTACCTTTGCAATATCAATATTCAAGTCTCTATCCATTTCTTCGATTTGAGTTGGAGGCCTGTAGACTACACCAGTATGGATTACAATGCCATCTCCTCTTTCCAACACAATCCACAGGGCTTCTTCTTTTCCCCACGTTCCCTGCATTTCAGCAGCTTTAATATGGCTTTTGATATATAGGATACTCCTCCTCCTTTTCTACCCTCTCTATCTCTTCTAAATAGATTATAGCCAGCTATGGCTATATCCCATTCATGTGACTTGCTAAACCATGTTTCTGTAATGGCCACAATGTCCAAGTCCATTTCCACCATTAGGGCTTCCAGGTCAGGAACTTTGTTGGCTAGGCTTCGAGCATTTGTGCTCGTTAATTTCCAACATTTGTTGACTGGCTTGCCTGTGTTTTGGACTGATATTGATCATTTATCCAGGATGGTAGAAGACCGATAAGAAAGAAAACAAGAGCCAACTCAGATGAGCAGTGATGTTCTGGAAATGGTCAACCTTCTGCGGTTGAGAGCTGGAATTCACTGTTAGCAGTATAGACCAGACTGGATGGGGCAATTGTTTTTTATGTCTTTGCTATTAGCAAAAGTAAATACTCAACTTATCAACCTTTCTATTTGTGGGCTCCACTGTGTCTCCCTTTGGTCTTATTCCCAGGTCTCCTTTTTTTTGTCTCATATTATTTTGCTTGTTTCTTTGGAATAAAAATGGTGCATCTGTTTTTATAATTACTATGATTGCCCTCTCCTCTCCTCAGGCGTCCACGTTCTATTGATATTTTTCTGCATATTGCTGCCACTGCCTGATAAGGACCAACACAACACTGCCCCGATTTGGTTAGACCCCTGAGATTGGCAGTGATAATATGCGAAGAGCTTTCAAAACATTAGAAAGATTAATATCACTTCTTGAGTGGCTCATTAAGCTGAAAGGAAAAGTCATCACAGATGTAACTGCTATACACAGTGGGAGTTTTAAAATATCCCCTGGTTATAAGCCAGGAAGCTTTCTAAGGGCTTCTTCTTAGAATTTTATTGTGCATTATCTCGTAGAAATAAAGACATATATTCATGGCAATTTTCAAGCTGTCCACATAGATGCAAAGTCCACAACTATTTTTTACCCATGGATTTTGCTCCACTCATCAAGAGAGAGTCTGCAGAGTTTTGCTTTCAAAATCACTTGGGGAAAACACTAGCAACTGCTTTCCAACTAAACAATGCATGGAGTCAGGGCTGGCGTTAGAGGGTGGCAAACAGGCAATTGCCCTGGGCCTCCATGCCACAGAGAGCTTCAAGTCTGCCTCAAACTGAAGGAGGCATGGCCTGGAAGCAGACTTTGGGGTCCCCTCACCAATTTCTGACCTGGGTCCCTACATGTCTAACTCCCACCCCTTCATGTAGTATTGAAAATTCAAAAGCGTATATGTCTATTCAGTGCCCTCCCCCCCCCCCCCCTCAGAAACGCCTCCACTGAATATAGGGAACATCCACATGTCTTGTGGAACTAGGTACCCATACAAGATGAGCAATTTTCCAAAAGTCCATTTCCACAGCTAAAGCGCTGTTTTACTTTCAGGACTGGCTTTGAAAATTGCCCTCATCACAGACTTTACCAGTTAGACTGAGGAGAACAAACCATGTCTGTTTCACCTTCAGCCTTTTCATAAAGGACCTCATCCTTATCAGATCAAGGCAATTCTTGGATAGCCAAGACTACACGCGACCTTCCTTCCCTCAAATTTCACCCTGATCGGTTCACTGTCCAGTGAATACCTCGTCACTATGTTAGCATTTTAGGAAACTACAATTGAAAAGAGCTACAGTGAATTGGTTCCAACATTCCCGCCAAACTGCACGGGAGTCCTGCCTGTCTGCTCCTTGCTATGGAAAGCACAAAATCACAGCACCTCCTAGGAGCAACAACGCAACCGGAGGACCCCCGTGCAGCTTGGCAGGAACATTGGTCAGGTTAATAGTCTGGCCATATAGCACCAAGCACTGCACAGTTAAAATCAATAAATTATACACCAACAGGAAACGGTGCTATGCAGTTCCAGGAATGAGATTCAAAGCCAGTTCTGGACTCCTGACAATCTGAATCTGATGCGTTATGGAATCTGTAGCACTGATTTCAATGGGTAAAATCGGGGACTACAAATACCATACTGCATTGTAAGGCAAATTTAAAACCAGAAATGGCAAAAAATCTCACTCCTGGAACTGGGTAACTTGGCAACTCTGCCTGTGCTAAAGCTTCCAGCACATCGGTAGCAGGTAGGGCAGGATCATGTAGACATCTGGTTTATCTGAGCTGCCGTCCTACGGGATAACTTTCTACACTTGTTTGTTCTGTAAGATTTTCTTTACAGTGTGTTGCTTTGAACCGTTACACTGGAAAGTCGGGCTATAAACAAAATCTCTGAATGGTCACAAACAGGTGTGTTAATAGACACTGGCACACTGAGTCCATACCCCAGTCCTATTGTCTCAAATGCTTCTGTCCTCATCATACCATCCTAAAATCCACATGGGGGGAGGGGAAGAATGAGGGAGAACCACCACATTACAGCGGCGTGCATCGTGTCAGACAGAGAGCTGATGGACAATAGTGCTTATATGCAGATGTGCCTCCCTCCCGTTATTACATTTTTGGAGGGCTCCCTGTCCCCTGCTCCCCAAGTCTTAAATTGACCCTGTATTCATCAACATCTCTGGAAAAAATAGAGGTTTTCATAGTTTACTGTACTGGCAGGGAGAAGAGCAGCGTCACCAGACCTCCTGAATTAATTATCTAATTTCACATATGGAGTTAAGTAACAATCACAATAATACTCCCCTAGGGACTGTGATTACAATCAACAGTCAGCCCAGGCACTGGTCCTGCACTTCTGAAGGGCTCCAGGGTAGAGATGATAGAATAAAAAACACAGAAAATAATGGCAGATAAGGCCTATCTAATCTGCCCAATTTCGTTTCTGGTGGAATGCTGTAGACTTAGGGTTGCTACTTTTGCCCCTGCCACCCCCCTCTCCAAATAGCCACGTTTCCCCCCTCCTCCCTGAAGTCCACCATCCCTTCACCTCCTTGCCCCGCAGAGCTTTTATTTTAACAGCATGGGATAGTCCAAGATCTTCACCAGGCACAGACCACCCCAGCCCTGCCCGCAGACCGCCCTGGCACTATCTGGATTATGCCAAGGCAGTCTGTGGCACTGAATATGGGGCTCAGTATGGTTTGTGTGGACGGCAGGTCCTGCAAACCGCATAAACCCTTTTGAATTTTGGGTCCAATATTGCTCTCATCTGCCTGTAGAAATCCATCATTCAAAGTGGCTTACAAAGTTAAGACATGTTTTAGCCGATGGCTAGGTCGGTTCCAGAATGTTAAAAAACTCCAAATGTTAGACTCTGTGCTCATTCGCTATGAAGAATCAAGGCCTCTCACAATCCTAATGTGGAACGGAGGCATTGATTGCCAGTTATTTTCACTTTAGCAGCCAGGATTAAAATGTTTCACAATTACATGGAAATCTGAATTCTGCAAAGACAAACCCGCACCCTGATCTCTTCGCAATGCATACAGCTTTGCAGCATCCCGCAGAGCATCTATATCTATACATAGGTGTACAAGTCTGCCATTTAAATTCCCCCCTGGATGCCTTGAGTCCCTGTCACGACAGGTATTGGACTTTGTTGTTCCCCTCTGGCAGAGGGTTTGATACTAGAAGCCCTTCCCGATGCTCCCCGCCAGGATGATCAGGCAGGAGGCCACTGTTCCCTCTAAGCTGTGCGCGTGTGAGCGCACACACAACTTACAAAGGAGCGCACAAAAATTACGGAGTTCTTGGGTTTTCAAACCTTGAGTTTTTTAAGGCTGCGGCTGCACCACCAATCTACTGCCATTCTGTAATTTCCAGGTAATTCCGAGACTCGTGATGTCACTTCCGAATCTCTCCTCTCTGCTTTGAGTCCTCCCTCCTCTCAC
Source organism: Ichthyophis bannanicus (assembly GCA_033557465.1). NCBI lineage: Eukaryota > Metazoa > Chordata > Amphibia > Gymnophiona > Ichthyophiidae > Ichthyophis > Ichthyophis bannanicus. The sequence goes on from CM066039.1 coordinate 33,067,481, forward strand.
ATGTGACCGACAATTGACAGGCTAAAGAGGGAAATAAAAGGGAGAGGCAGCCAGCTAGCCAGCCTCTCTCTGCTCTTGTGCCTGCCTGCCAGCCTCGCGCCTCCTTTGATCCCTCCCTCAGCCAGCCTCAAGTGCCACGTGCCGCCTTGAATGCGGAGAAGGGAGAGCAACACACCGCACCGGCGAAGAAGAGGAGACCGGTGCTCCGGGACTGCTGCCTGAAGATTGTGCGGGGCTACGCCGGGGACAGGCTGTTGGCAGCAGAGCAGGTGAGTGCTGAGAACTTTTCCTGGAAACGGGGATGGTGGCGGCGCCGCCGCGCGCGGTCCCAGCCCCCATCTGGAGAGTCGGGAAGGCCAGCATTGGAGGAGGAGAAGGGAGGGAGGGATAGAAACCCCGTGAAAGAGGTGCGGAGACAAAGGGCGGCCTCTCACTCGACCCTCCCCTCCTCCGTCCTCACCGACGGACCGAAGCGCCGCTGCCGCTGCTTCTCACCAGAAGGGGAGGAAAAAAGGCAAAGCGCCGAGTGTGCCGCTCTGAGAGCCGCAAGAGGAGAGGGCGGTCCGTTCGCCTCATTTTCTTTAAAAAAAAAAAATGCGCTTTCTCTCCCATCATCAGGTTTCCCAAGGTTGCCTGCATGCCAGTGGCAGTTATAACCACAGTACTGCGAGATTGGTAGGCAAGTTACAGCCAATCCATACCAAAGATCAGCCTTTAAATTTCAAATGTTTTGCAAATCTTGTGCAGAAACTAGGGAAAGTCCTTGCTTATAAGCTAGTGGAGTGGTGTGCATAATCCAATGTATACTGACAATCAATAATAATAATAACTTGAAAAAAGCTGGATTTTCTTACTGGACCAAAATAAGACTTAACCAGTGATGGTCTTGTGCAGTAGCTTTAGGGATTGCATGAATCTCTTTTGAAGAAAACTCGTGCCAGAACCTCTTCAGAGTTGTGTTGGCTCCAGAAAAGGAACCACATCCTGCAAAGAATATTGTTACATTACATTTCCTTGGTCAAAGACTGATGTAACTGGTGTAGTTTGTTGCTTATAAATCCAAATCATTCCCCTTCCCCATGTGGACTCAGCTCATGAGAGATTGTAAAGTAAATAAATGACTCTGAAATCCTATCAGAAGGTAAAATACAGATAAATGTTTAATCAGTGAGTTATGGATGTGTGTATGTCTGTGTGAACAGATATTCCAAGGGTGTGTGGTCATAGCATCTTTCCTCCTAGGAATGTGCCCTTCAGTGGGGCATTTAAGATGTCTCCTTCCTTCTCCCATTGAGTGTGCTGCTCTGAGAGCCGGCGAGAGGAGAGGGCGGTCCGTTCACCTCATTTTCTTTAAAAAATGTGCTTTCTCTCTCTCTCAAGACAATACACTCAGTCTTGGATCAGAACTGGGTCTTAGCACTGCTAGGCAATCACAGTCAGGTGGCTCGCTGCTATTACTGCGCCCTGCAGTGCCTGGACTAGATTTAGATTTCTGGATTTGTGTTAAACTGCTAATCCATGTAAGTAATACTGTGCCTTCTTTTTGCTATGTATACTTATGGTTCTTTTTCTCTTTGTTACTGTTACGGGGTTGTCCCTGTTCACAGCCTCCAGGCCTTGAGAATCCCTTAGTATGGTATAAAAAACAAACAGTTACCACCATTTCTTTTGAATAATAAAGCACCTGCTGGGCCTGTGACCACCACACCACTTTTAAAATGTTGAAACCAATAGCAATGAGAGGTGCAAAACGTAAGTGAACGGCCAAAGCTTTTAAGCCTGAATGGCTTGAAGAAATTGTTGAAACGGAGACACCGAAATCTCGGGATAAAAAATGCGTTCAACTGCGTGAAATATTCACTTACGAAGAGGATGACGGAGTAATCTGTTTATACTGCCGAGATGCAAAAACCATCGGAGAGATTTCGAATGGCAAATTTTGGGATGATGTGTGGAAACTGGACTTTTTGAAACGACATCTGTCTAGTAAGACTCATACTGAAAGTGTTAAGAAACTTAGAGCTAAAAATCCAAATTTAAGAGGAGGATTATTTAACTTGTTGCTTGAGAGCACCGCTGAAAAAGCGAAAAGGCAAATTAGTAATGAACGGAAGCGTTCTACCCAGAAGAAATTAAAATTCTAATTGATAGTGTTTTGCTGGCTGTTCGGATGAATATTTCCATGCTCTCTGTTCAAGATATTAATGAACACATGTCCAAGTACATAACCATACCTGAAAGCTGGAGAAGCAAAAACTATTCGTTTGAATTTCTTGAAATTATAAACATCAATGTCCAAGATAAGCTCATGGCAGATGTTGCATCAGCAGCGTATCATACATTAACTATTGATGAAAGCACAGACATTTCTGTCAACAAATACTTAATACTGTACTTCAAATATCGGCCAGTAAATTCATGTCTGTATAAAACTTCATTTGGTGGGATGCTACAGTTGGAAGCATGTGATGCTGCATCAATAGTCAGTGCACTCCAGGAATTCTATGGGAAATACAAGCTTGACCTTAACAAAATGGTCATGTTTACTTCGGATGGTGCCTCTGTCATGTCAGGCAGAATAAATGGTGTTGCTGTGCAGCTAAAACAAAACGTTTCGCATTTAGTGCAGCAGCATTGTGTTGCCCATCGTGAAGATTTGGGGATCTCTGAATCATGGAAGGAAGTAAAGTTGATGAAAGAAGTTGAAACTTTCATGAGAACTGTTTACATAGCTTTTTGTTGATCTTCTACTAAAAGGTCACAATTTAAAGAATTAGCAGATGCTTCTGAATGCGAGTCAATTGCTTTTAGACCTCTGAAAAGGTGCGGTGGTTATTTAGACATTTTGCTCTTCAAGCAATTATTCGAAATTATGATCCATTATTAAAATACTTTGAAGAAGAGAAGGATAATGATCCCATTGCAAAGTACTGTTATAAAAAGCTAAACAGCCATCAATTCATATAACACTGCAAATTTTGAATGATGTTTTATCTGAACTAGCTTCATTAACAATGGCATTTCAAAAACGTGGGCTAACACCACTGGAAGCATATCATCTTGCACAGGGTAAGCTGAACAAAATCCGAATGCAATACTTGGGTGACACAGTAAAATGGACTGATAATGTTAAAAATCTTCTCGACAAGATACCTGGAGACGTTTCAGTGGATACTGGTTCCACACTTACTTTCATTAATATGCTGTGTCTGCATTTAGCGGAAAGATTTCCTGAAAATGAAATTGAGGAATGGTCTGCTTTTGACTTGACAGCAATAGCACAGTGTGATTATGAATTTGGAATTGAAAACGTCCAATCACTCTGCTTAAAGTACAAACAATTTCTTATGGAGGAACATATTGTTGTTCAGCAGTACAATGACTTCAAGTTTTTAGTCGCAGAAAAAATCAAAAGCAAACTGATAAACAGATTTCCGGATATGGTGACTTTGGTGTTTCAGAATGCTCACTTTGCAGATTTAGCGAAATTGATGGATATTGGTGGAACATTTTTGGCTTCTAGTGCAGATTGTGAGCGTGGTTTCAGCTTGATGAACAGTTTAAAAACCAAAATAAGGAATCGCTTACATTTAGAACATTTGGAAATGCTGATGTGTGTTAAGAGTCATCTTCAAGATGGCGGATCAGTAGACCTTGATAAAATTTATTCAGACTGGGTACATTTGAAAGATCGAAGAGAAACATTTTCAGAATGAACTCTTCTTCCATACATAAATTATTTACATGGAATAACAATGGCTTTCAATAAAAATTAACTGAAATAATACCACATTTGTGATTGTAATTACTATAAATTTTCCGCTTCATTTAGTAATCGTCTATTTTCATTTAATTTGATTAAAATCAATGTGGTGTACATACTGTATTCTGATGTGTAGTCAAATTTTAAAGTATATAACTCCAAGTATCGTTATGTGGTGCACAAAAAATTTAACCTTCCTTCAAAAGCTGCACAGCTGATATTTTATGCGCACACAGCCTACAGAAAATTAGAGGGAACGTTGCAGGGGGCGTATTCAAAATGATTAACACAGTTAGCAGACCTGCAGCGTAAACCCTGCAAACAGGATATTCAGAAGCATGAACTATGTGTGTCACTGAATATGCTTCCACGTAGCACGGTACCATGTACCACTGAATATGCTAACCACGTAGTATCGGGGCGTTCTGGGGGCAGTGCTCGAGATAACCTGTCAGCGGCGATATTCAGCCATTGGCTGGTTATCTTAAATCAGCTAAATTAGAAACTTTAAAGACTGGTCTAACTTTAGCTGGTTTAGCTAGCCATGTAGCAGCTGAATATTGCTCTGACATCCGGGCAGCGTGAATCAGGGCCGTACCGAGACTGAAATGCGCCCTGTGCGACTTGCACTTCGGGCGCGCCCCCCCCCTCCCGCACCTCCATTTAGACACTTTAGGGGGTGCGCACGCCCGATCTGCAAGTTGCCGGCACGCTAAGCAGGTCTGGTCCCTCCCGGAGAGACCGTGCCGGCGCGAAGACTTAAGGGGCGCATTTCGTCTCTCTGCTGCTGCCTGCCGCCGAAAACGTGGCAACGGCAGAGAGCCGAAATGCGCCCTTTAAGTCTTTGCGCCCTGTGTGACCGCACCGCTTGCACAGAGCTCGGTACGGTCCTGGCGTGAATATTCAATGCCAGTGACTGGATATGACCACGGCATTGAATATCCAGGTCTCTGTTGAAACGGCAACAACCAGCAGCTTTAAATGCACTGGCCGCGGCCGCTGAATATCTCGAGTAATAAATGCGTTACTGAAGAACCAAGATTTAAGATTCAAACAGCATAATGTCCTTCTAAATGCAATTCAGTTGGCACTGCCTTTCAAAGACTTGGGCCAAGTACAGAAAAAGTTCACAAATGGTTAGAGCAGGGGCTCTCAGCCCAGTCCTCGGAACACAGCTAGCCAGTCAGCTTTTCAGGATAGCCACAATGAATATGCATGAGAGACTTGTATGCACTGCCTCCATTGTATGCAGATGTGTCTCATGTATATTCAATGTGGTTATCCTGAAAACCTGACTGGCTCGGTGAGTCCCATGGACTGGGTTGAGAACCTCTGGGATAGACTGAAGTCTCACATTTTCTAGCACTTGCTATAAAAATTGCTGCAATAATTGTAGCCTCCATGGTGACTGAAACAATTAATTAATTCCTATAAATCACTTGGAGGAAGTGCTGTTACGTCTGCAGCACAGCAGGGGGTGCTCTAGAATAGAAATTTCAGAGTCTGTGTTAAACACTTTCTTATTCATTATACCTGTCGTTCTTATGTCTCTGCATGTGCAGCTCTCAGTCTTGTCGCTGGTCTGTATAATAAAACTTTTTAAGACTTTACTGGCTCCAGGAATCATCTGGGAAGCCCTATTTATTATGAGTCAGATATGAGCTGTCATGGAGGGGAGGAGTATCCTAGTGGTTGGAGCAGCAACGTGATGAACAAAAGACCAGCGTTCAGTTCCCACTGACAAGTCTTGGGCAACTTGCTTATTTCTGCCCACACCTTACCAAAAAAACCCAGGGGCTGCTGGGTCACCAGGAGTCAGCATTGACCCAATGGTTTGTATTGCAATGAGCTGTGATGGCGCTGACCATGGGAGATGTGCAGTTGTGGCCGATTCCTGTCTATTATTATAAAGCAGAGGTACTCAAATCCAGTCCTGGAGGGCCGCAAACCAGTCAGGTTTTTGGGATATCCCTAATGAATATGCATGAGATAAATTCAAATACAATGGAGGCAGTGCATGCAAATATATCTCATGCATATTCATTAGGGATATCCCGAAAACCTGACTGGTTTGTGGTCCTCCAGGACTGGATTTGAGTACCTCTGTTATAAAGAGACAGGATGAATGTCTGTAATAACATGAAGAGTGTTGACAGCATTAGGGGTTAACAATTATAAGAAATACATTTCCGAAGCCCTGTATTCATTTTTATTCAACAGCATTTATCTGAGAGGACTCAGGCGGATGATAATACAGGATTAGATAATTTTGTTTACTATGCCTGGACTGTGTAATTACAAAAATCTATTGTGTTTTTATAATCAATGTATACGTACATTTAATGTACACTTAATTTGAGTTGTATTCTTTAATTAAGAGCGGACTATCAAATATAAATACATAAACATGAAAAATAAATGTTGATTTGTTAGCCATTTTTGAATAGGATATTGACCTCGAAAGCTAGGATCCATAGATAACAACTTCTGGAAATATAGAGCATTTGACTATTTAACATCACTGTTTCAAAAAGGGTAATTTTATAGCAGGGTGCGCAGTTCAGAAATGCCAGCAGGAACCTATTTTAAGCCTCTCTTGGAAAATATTAGCATAAGTGGCAGAGGTCACGCCTTAAATTCCCACATCAACATTTACAGCTCCTCTATAGCAGGTGTAAATTAAAGTGTATTACGTACACATAGCCATGAAGATATTGTATAATCGAGGCAGGTACTTGTAAACTCCATCTGTGCTCTATCCAGACCACTCCTTTGTTACATCTACTGACAAAGTACACAGGTTCATGTCAATGCAATCCTTTTACACCGGTCGGCATTTTATAGCAGCCATTGACATTCCAATCCAATCCAATGTGTGCCTTCGAGTCAGTCCTGACTCCTAACACATGTAATTTGCCGTGTGACCATGTTAATGACTTTATTAAAAGCCCTCCTAAATCTGGTCATATTCTTCACTCATCAACATGTCCACCGTGGCTCTTATGGTTATAGTTTAGGCACTGATGTTACTTGCCCCTATGTGGGAATTGAACCCCTGGCCCGCCAGCCTGAGGTAAACTTTCCCAACCACTGAGCCACTCTTTCCTCTCACTACACCAACTCTCAGGCTTCCATCCATTCTTCTCTTCTCCTCCTCTCAACCTTCTATCCTTCCTTTCCCCTCTTCAGCCCTCCACTCATCTCTTTCTCCTCTTCCCTTTCACATATTCATCCCTCCCACTTGCTTTTCTGTCCCGCATAATCTTACTGCTCTCTCTCATTCTTCCTTTAACCTCCTTCACCTGTATCTATCTGTCCCACCCATTTCTCCATATGTCATTTCTCTCTTCCCTCTATTTCATACTCCACCCATCCTCATGTCTCACACTTCTGTCCACCTCTTTCCATCTTCCTCTTACACTCCTCCAGCCCTCCTACTCCCTCAGATTCCTCCGTTCATCCCTCCCTCCGTGCACACTCACCCTGTAAACTGTGAGTTTCTTGAAATGCAGAAAAGCAATTGAGTTAGAATAAGATTATCATGCTTTAAGAATAACCATTTGAAGGCAAAAGCAATATGTCACTCCATGATTGTAGATAACAAAGCTCAAAGTCGAGCCCTTCAATCTGCAGGATTTATATTTGTTAAGTTCAGAACATTTAATTATAGACCTTCTTAGACTAAACATAATTGAGACCTAATGGAAGGTATGACTATGAAAAATGTTTTGGAATTCTTTTTGAGAACGAATTTTGAAGCTACTGTGATTTGCCTCAGCCAGTAAATGACTCTGCAGCTCTTAGACCTTCTCTCTGAACCTTTTCCTTACTTCTGTTTTTGTGGAGAGGTGCCACATTCCACCTTCTCCATTCCTCTAAGAGCACGCCCAACTCTAAAAAAAAAACAAAAACATTGAAAAGGCCAGACATGTGTGCTGCCTCCAGAATTTCCTGAAGTTTCTTCAGTACCTCAGATGTATCCTATCTGGCTCCATCGCCTTGTCTACTTTTAGTTTAGCTAGCTTCTCATAGTCTTCTGAAAATTGTTTGAGATCTTCTTCACTTCCATTCCTATTTGTGCTTATTTTCTGAGGTCCTACTCCCAGCCTTTTATCTGTGACCACAAAACAGAAATGTTTGTTAAGCAATTCCTCTTTATTGTCATCTGTTTCTGTATATTCCTCCCTTTCATCCTTGACTCTGACAATTCTGCTTTTACACTTCCTCCTATCACTAATAGAAATATTTTGAACCACCATTGTATTGTATTGGCTGTTGTTTCTTCAGTTTGCATCTTTGCTTTCCTGACTGCTTTCCCAGCTTCCCTAAGCTTTTCTAGATATTGTTGCTTGTTTTCCACTTTCTGTGATCTTTTGTAATTTATGCAGGGCCAGCACTTCTATTATGCAAACTAGATGGTCACCTAGAGTGCTAAAATCTCAGGGAGGGGGCATAATAACATGCAGCCCAGACAGGTATTAAATTCCTCCTCCCAATCAGCAGCAGAAGGACTAGCCGGAATGATCAGAGAGACTGGCAGCTGAACAAAAAGGAAGCGCAAGGCCTCAGCATGGGCACTAAGAACATAACAAATGCCATACTGCATCAGATCAAGGTCCATCAAGCCCAGTATCCTGATTCCAACAGTGGCCAATCGAGGTCAAAGGTATCTAGCAGTTTCTCCAGAAGACACAAGTTCCACAGTGCTTGTATTGGGATAAGCAGTGGATTTCCTGGATCCCCTTTAATAATTGTTTACGGACCTTTCTTCCAAGAATTTGTCCAAACCTTCTATAAACCCAGCTATACTAACAGTTTTTACTACATCTTCTAGTAACGAATTCCATAGTTTGATTATGCGCTGAGTGAAAAAATATTTTCTCTTATTAATCTTATATGAGTTACACTGTAGCTTCATTGCATGTCCCCTAGTCTTTCTACATTGTGATGGCATAAACATTGAAGGCCTGTTATGTTCCCACCCACTTTGACTCAGACGTCTGTTATGGAGTAGGCAGAGACATTGCAGCCTTCAGTATATGCATGTGCTGAAGCCCCAAGCTTCTTCGTTGTTCAGCTGCCGGCCTAACTGCTGAACTCTTCCAGTTCCACACATTGTGGCACTGAACCAGAGGCAAGGAACCTCTATAAGCAGAAGGGAGAGATGCTAGGCTATGGGGGAAAGAGAAGGAGCAATAGAATGCTGGACTGTGGAATAGGGATGTGCAAGATTAAAGGTTTGCTTAGGGTGCCTAATATCCTTGCTGCTGCTCTATGAATGCTAAGCTCTTTTTCCTTATCTTTTCAGCTACTTCTTTTGAGAACCATTCTGTAGTACTCACCTTTTCCTCTTACTTTTATTTACTTTCCTAGCAAAAAGATTTGTTGCCCTTAAAATATCTCCTTTCAGTGTTACCCACTTCTTTTCTACTTCTCTCAGATGTTCCCATCCAGATGACCTCTTGAGGCATCCCCCCCGCCCCCACCTCCATGACTCCGTCTTGAGAATTTGAAACAAAGCTTGCCATGGAAGCAAAAACGCACAATAAAAACTTTTTCAAGTACATACGTAGCAAAAAAAATGGTGAGAGAGCCAGTTGGACCATTAGATGGTAGAAAATTAAAATGGGCAGTAAGGGAGGACCTAGCCATAGCAGAGAGACTGAATGAATTCTTTGCTTCAGTCTTTACTAAAGAAGATGTAGGGAAGCTATCCATACCTGAAATGGTATTTAAAGATGATGTATCAGAAGAATAGAAAGAAATATTGATAAACCAGGAAGATGTATTATAGCTATTTGATAAACTAAAGAGTAGAAAATCACCTGGTCTGGACAGTATACATCCTAGGGTGATGAAAGAACTAAAATATGAGATTATTAATCTGTGAACTATTATTAAAATCATCTGTGTTGAGGCGCTCGTGAGCCCGCTGAGAGATGGCCGCGTTGTGAGAGAGCTCCGTCCCCACTACCCCAAATCACCAGCTAAAATGCGCTAAAAACTGCAAAAACTACTTCTCCTACCTGCCCTGGGTCTACTGAGGTGAGCGGTGCTCTCCAGAGCTGAGTTAGACGACCCCCCAAGACGCTGAGACGCCGCAGAGCCCTTCTGCGAAGTGCGGCCTGCTGCCACGTGTCTCTCTCTGCTATCTGCCTTGGGCCCGGCTGATTCTCACCCTGCCTTAGCCGGCCCGGACAACACCTGGAGGGGCTCTTCTCGGGTCGCGCTGTCGGGCCCCTGCAACTGGACCGGAGGCTGAGCAGCAACGTGCTGACGGGCGGAGTATAGCCCTCGAGCCTGGAACACCGGCACAGGCAGCTGCCATTCAACATTTGCGATCGGGGAGAGGGCCTGGAATCCCCGTGGCTTTTGCTGGCATCCGCTCTCCCCTCTCCACATTGTGATTCCTCCGGAGAAGGGGTAAGCATTGAATCTCACTCCCTTTCCTCTGTCGGCTGAATGGGGTTGGAGGCTGTAGCACCCCTTAACACACCGGTGCCCTGTGGAAGCCTTGCCCCTGCGGTGCGGATTGAGGGCGCCCTGTCTGAGCACTCCAGCGATCTACCTGGCCTCAAGTTCCCTTCTAGAGCCTAACTCCTGGAGGTTGTGGATCCTGTGTGCCTTTCCCCTCCACAATCACTGCAGAACGCCCTGAGCATTGCCTTTCACAGCTCGCTCTTTCAAGAAGGTCAGAGGCAGCTTTTTTCTTGGGGCCCTGCTCTCTCACCGGTCTTTTGGACCTTGCTGACATTGAATTTATCTCCTAACACTGTGTGGAGGTGTTTGCCTTATGGGACTGTGAAGCCTCGCGCACCGCTCTCTCCCTGACCTTGCTGTCTTTGCTGACATTGACTGCTCTCTTCTCCTGACACTGTGCACCATAAGTGGCTCCGGGGGATGGCGGCTACTGCTAAGAGTTCTGAAACTCGGGAGGGGGTGCGTTCCTCCCAGCGACTGCAGCGTAAGACTGGGGCCCCGAGTAGCCCCCGTGGTCATTCTCCTCCCTCAGGCTCTGAGGATGATACTGTAAGTGAAGAGGAACTAGAATCTCATAAACAACTCTCCGCTGCACAAATCAAGCGAGAACTCCGTAAAGGATTTGCGGAGTTAGCCAGCCAGTTTTGTTCGCTACGTGAGGAATTGTTGAGAGATATCGCAGACTTACGAACTGACATAAAAGAGCTGGGAGCTCGAGTAGAGGAGGTGGAGACCAAATTGGTTGATCAAGATGGGAACCTGATGGATTTACAGTGTGCCTTGGATCGGCAGCAAGCGCAAGCAATGGAACTGACCTACAAAATTGATGACATTGAAAATCGCTCCCGCCGCAATAATGTGCGTTTTCGTGGAATACCAGAAGCGGGAGGGGGCGGAGAAGATTTGCCAACTGTGCTTAAACTGTTGATAGCGGAGCTGCTCTCGGTGGAGGAGCTGGCTACGCGAGGCCCCGAGATGGAAATAGAAAGAGTCCATCGGGCTTTGGGAAAACCTCCTAATAACCAGCCTCATGATGTCATTGCGAGATTCCTGCAATATTCCGATGCTGAGCTGCTCATACGGAGAGGCCGGGAGAAAAAAGCAGTCCGCTTCCAGGATGCGTCAGTGTCCATATACCAAGATCTTTCGACGTTCACTTTGGCGCGCCGGAGAGAGATGAAACCAGTGACAACGGTTTTGAACAGCAAGGGGATTCGTTATTCCTGGTCCTTTCCCTTTCGGATGAACTTCCTTTTGGGCAACAAAAAGATCTCAGCAAAGGACCACACTGAAGCCTGGCGAGCCCTACGCCAAGCGGGACTAGTTGATGACAATGCTCAGCCCCATCCGCCCCCCCCCCAAGTCCCAGCACCCCAGGTGGACTCGGGTGGGCAAGTCTGCTTGATCTCTGGCCTCTGTGTACACTTGGGGAGCTACCTTTACTCTTTAGGGAGCCCTTCTGGGTGGGTCTCTCCAATTTTGGATAACTGAAGGAAGAAATACTTCTCATTGGGTTATGGGCCACCGAAAAGGTCTGAATTAGACCCGCACTATCCTATATGCGGGGGGCGGCGGATGTTTTGCAAATGTTATGATGATGATATTGTTCTGGTGGGGAGGCATGAGGAGAATGCTGACCTGGGGTGGGTGGGGGAGTAGTGTAGGGAATGTTTTCTATGTGTTTAAGTTGATTCATGGGGTTTTGGGGGAAACGGGGTCTGTGGTCAATTTACCGTGTCCTGTATTGACCTTGACAGGCAGGTGGTATTGACGGGATGGGGGGGGGACTTGGGCTGGGGGGGATTTGGGCAAGGGGGAGGGAGATGGGTGGGGGGGGCTTTTTATTAACATGGCATGGAGGGTTGTGTTTGGGCTTGAAAGGGGGGACTATGGCTCTTGTTCTTGGAAAGTGGAGTGGATGGGTTTGGTTAATTAATTCCCCGGGTTGGAGGGGGGGGGAGCTACCATTGGGACCTTTTGGATAGTGGACGACCGCGAGGGAGTGGAATGTAATTGCTAATGGTGCGCTTTGTCTCTTTGAATGTTAAGGGCCTTAACTCCCCGAGGAAGAGATCCCTGTTGTTCTCCGAATTGCGCACTTTGCAGGGGGACATTGTTTACCTACAGGAGACCCATCTTCAAAACTGTAAGCAGGGCTGGCTAAGGAGATCCCCATATACTGAGGTGCGGGTGGCCTCGGATGCACAGGGATGGAAGAAACGGGGAGTGGCCGTACTGTTTCACCAGAGCCTCTCTCTACAGATAGAGGAGACAAAACAAGATACTTTGGGGAGGTGGCTCTTCTTGAATATCCGTCTAGAGGGGCACCTGCCTCACCTTGGCTAATATTTACGCTCCCAATACAGGTCAAGGGGCCTTCTTTGCCCGATTGAAGGCCTCATTGGCGGATTTTGCAAGGGGTCCTATTGTTCTAGGGGGGGACTGTAACACGCACCTGGTGTCCCACCTGGATTCCACAAGTCGCGCTGAGGGGCGAGTGGGGGGACCAGCCAGAGCCCTGCAAAGCCTTATGCTTGATTTAGGTCTGCGGGACGTCTGGAGGGATACCCATGAGGGGGAAAGAAGCTATACGTACTACTCACCGGTCCATCAGGTTCACACTCGCATTGATTATCTTCTATTGGATCAGCGCCTGATGGACAGGAGGGTGAAGGCTGGCCACGGAGCGCTGACTTGGTCAGATCATGCCCCATGCTGGCTTGCTCTTCCGCCTGGATTGTACAGTGAGCATCAGAGGCTTTGGCGCCTAGATGTGAGGTTCCTACGGCGGCAGGGCACAGTACAGGATCATGTCCGTTTTATTACGGAATTTTTCGAGCTTAACAATTCTGGGGATGTTTCTCTCCCCACGGTGTGGGATGCTTATAAGGCGACGGCTCGTGGTCAACTCATGGCGGAGGCGGCCGGCACGCGTAAAAAGTGGGCACGTGAACGCGACCAACTGTTGGCGGAGGCTACCCGCTTAGGTGCGGAGCACGCCCGAACTGGTTCGCGACAGGTCCTGCGCCAGTGGCGGGCGGCGCGAGCCACCTTGGATGCGTGTATGCAGAAAGAATTAGATAATAAGCGTCGGAAGTTACGACAAACTTTTTATGAGCATGGGAATAAAACTGGCCGCTTCCTAGCCTTGCGTCTTCGCCAACAGCAATCTGCGCGAGTGGTACGTGAACTGCGTGACGCTGGGGGACGGAAGAGGGTTATCTCTCGGGAGATACGCGATCTTTTTGCTGACTTTCTGGAGCAGCTTTATAAGGCGGAGCCTTTTGAGCGGGATAGCGTACAGGACTATTTGCGAGGGATAGGTCTGCCGCTTCTCTCCGATCCTGACCGGGCTCAGCTAGATTCTGAATTAACGGTAGATGAAGTGGAAACCGCAATCCGACGATTGAAAACTGGGAGTGCGCCAGGTAGTGATGGCTTCCCAGCAGAATATTATAAGAAGTTTCGGGTACAATTGGCGCCAACCTTGACCATCTTGTTCAATGAGATCTTGGGGGGGGGCCCCTTTATCGCCATCCCAGCGTGAGGCATTGATTGTGATGATCCCCAAGCCTGGTAAACCATTGCACGACGCGGCGTCATACCGCCCCATCTCTCTGTTAAATGTCGACGTTAAAATATTTGCCTCCGTCTTGGCGGTGCGCCTGAATCGGGTCCTTCCGGGCTTGGTTCACCCGGATCAGGTGGGATTCGTGCCGGGGCGCCAGGCGGCAGACAACATTAGGCGTATGTTGCAGGTCATACACGTAGCCCAACAGGACCCACAACCAGCCTTGCTGGTGGGGATTGACGCAGAAAAAGCTTTCGATCGGGTTGATTGGGAATACTTATGGTGTGTTCTGGAGAAAATGGGCTTCGGCCCTAATTATATCTGTTGGGTTCGTAGTCTCTATCAGATGCCCCAGGCGTGCGTCCGGATCAATGGGGGACACTCGAGACGCTTCCTGCTGGAACGGGGCACGCGACAGGGTTGCCCTCTTTCGCCCCTACTCTTTGCTCTGGCGATGGAACACTTGGCCCAAAGCTTTCGAGAACATTTAGGCTTGAGGGGGGTTCATGTCAGCCCTGAGGATTATAGGATTGCGCTCTTTGCGGATGACATCATTCTGTCCCTGGTGGATCCGGCCACCTCCCTTCCAGTTGCGATGCAGCTGTTTAATAACTACGCGCGAGTATCCGGTTTCAAAATCAATCACACTAAATCGGAGATTTTGAATGTTGGAGTCCCTGGGGCGGTTTGTGCGGAGCTCCAGGCGGCTTATCCTCTTCGCTGGGTGTCCGGAGCTTTGCGTTATCTAGGAGTGCAGTTGACCGTGGAGCGGGCGGACCTTTTTAGGGCCAACTATGACCCCCTGCTTCGTCAGGTTCGGCGGGACTTAGAAGTATGGCAGGGCCTGCTCCTTTCCTGGTTTGGGCGTATAGCCGTAGTCAAGATGGTGGTTGTTCCCTGCTTCCTTTACTTTTTTCAGGTTCTGCCGCTTCCCATCGCGCAGGCCACCTTGGCGACCTGGCAACAGTTGCTCATGAAATTCATTTGGCATTATCGTCGTCCACGCTTGGCGCGACAGGTTCTTTATACCCGTACGCGCTCTGGAGGTATGGGCATGCCCAATTTACATTGGTACTATGCGGCGGCGCAATGCCGGGCAGGGGTGGAGTGGATGATTGCTGATAGTACTAAGCGATGGGTGCAACTGGAAATGCACTTGGCGGGGGGAGCTGGCCTGGGAGATTGGCTGTGGTTAGGCCCGAAACTACGCCGTGGTAAGCGTACTAACAATCCCTATATTCTTCACACCCTCCGTTGTTGGGATCGGCACTTTCGATCTCGCGACACGGACTTAACCCCTTTAGCTCCTGTAGTGGATAACGCCTCTTTCCCGCCAGGGCTAAGTGATACAGTTTTCCGGCAGTGGGGACATCACGGCCTTAGTAGGGTTGGACAGCTTTTTGATGATGGTCAATTACAACCCTTTCGTGCGTTACAAGATGAATTTGGCATTCCGGCTAGGCAACATTATCAGTATATGCAAGTGGTACACTGGGTTTGATCCAAGCCTGTCTGGCCCCAAGTTGCGCGGGCCCTGTCGGATTTGGAACGTTACTGTGAGGGGTGCACTACCACTAAGGGACTCGTGGCGACCCTGTATGCTCACTTGCAGGGCTCTCAATCGCGTTCTAATAGGCACAGGGAACTTTGGAACTCCGACTTGAACCTTTCCTATACTGAGCAGCAGTGGGAAAGGGCGGAAACTCACCTGTGGAAAAGTGCGGTAGCGATTAATGCCCGTGAAACCAATTATAAAATATTGTACCGATGGTACATGACTCCGGCACGGATCGCGCACATCTATCCTGGGGCGGTGGACCTCTGCTGGCGTAATTGTGGGCATCGGGGTACCCTAGGGCACATTTGGTGGGACTGCCCCCGCATTCGCACCTACTGGAGGGGTATACAATATCGGTTACAGCTGCTCCTAGGAGTAGCTGTCCCTTGGGATCCGGGGATTTTCCTGTTTGGGGCCGCGGTGCCGGGAGCACGGGCCCTACAGCTTGCTTTACTTCGCCATGGCCTGAATGCAACTAGGTTATCCCTTGCAGCAGCCTGGAAGCGGACCTTGGCCCCCTCCTTTCAGACTTGGCTGGAACGGATGTGGGATATGTATACCATGGAAAGAGGGGTAGCAGTCAGTAGGATGCGCCTGGCGCGCTTTGAGTTGGTGTGGGCACCTTTTGTCTCTCGCTACGGTGCGTGATTGTGCTGGACAAGAGGGGGGGGCCTTGCACACTTTAGAGGGAGCTCGCCCCATGAGCGTCTCTGCTGCTCATCTCCCTCCCCGTACTTGAACGTTAGCAAGCCATAGAGGGGGGGACTGGGAGGGTGGGTGGGAGGGGAGTTATGGGCCAGGGAGGTGTCGGGGGGGGAGGACGGGAGGTTGGGGGGTTACTGCTCTCCGTTTCTTTACTTTAAAAATGCAAAAATGAAGGCATATTGTTGAATGTCATCGTGATCTGGCGTTTTATTATTACCTTTGCTACTTCTTTGTAGATCTTTGTGGTTTATGCTGTTATGTACTCTTTGGAAGCCTTTCAATAAAAAAAAAAAAAAAAAAAATCATCTGTGTTACCTGAAGATTGGAGAATGGCCAATTTTTAAAAAGGGTTCTGGGGTGATCTGGGAAACTACAGACTGGTGAACCTGATGTCGGTGCCAAACAAAATGGTAGAAACCATTATAAAGAATAAAATTACTGAACATGTAGATAGTCATGGTTTAATGGCAGAAAGCTAATGTGGATTTAGACTAGGAAGGTCTTGTCTTACTAATCTGCTATATTTTTTTGAAGGTGTGAATAAACAGCTAGATAAAGGTGAGCCAGTTGATGTGGAGCCCTATTCTTGTAGGGGCACGCCTCGGTTGTCTGGATGGCTCCAGGCAAAACGGGCCCATTTGGACCCGATTCTGGTCCTGTGGCAGCCAGAATCAGGCGTGAGGACAGCCCGGCATGCCCCTGCCGCCTGTGGGGATGTCCTCCCCACAGGTGCCCTCGACATCCATAGCTCTGGCCCCTCTTATCCCCGCTGCCCGACCCACGGCTGGCCTGCCATGGCCTGGGTTGGTGAAGGGAACCCTCCAGCACCCAGTCCTGGCCCTGGGGAGGGGGGTTCCCAGGCCACGATTGATGGGTTTTCGTTGCTTATACCACCTCTGAGGTGGTAGAAGCAGCACACCCCTATAGGCCCGGCAGTACATACAGGGCCATGACCTGAATTGGCTCTGTACTTGCTGCCAGGCTGGCCCGCCCCCTGCTCTGCCCAGATCCCACTCCCTCCCACCCTCCGCTGGCTCTCCCCGTCTTACAGCACAAAACGTGTAGGGAGGGCAGGAGGGGAAATAGGGTCCAGGCGGCTTGTGGGGCTGCACATCCCACAGGGTTGTGCAGCCCCACAACTCGCGTTCCTGAATGGGGCCCATAGTGTATCTTGATTTTCAGAAATCCTTTGACAAGGGAGAGACTGTTGGCAAAATTAAAAAATCATGACATTTGGAAGCAGTGTACTATTGTGGATCAGGAACTGGTTAAAAGATAGAAAGCAGAAAGTAGGACTAAATGGCCAATTTTCTCAATGGAGAAAGATGAATGGTGGTGTACCCCAGGGATCTTTGCTGGGCCTGCTGCTTTTTAACAAATTCATAAATGACCTGGAAATGGGAATAACGAGTGAGGAGATCAAATCTGCAGATGACACAAAATTATTCAAAGTCATTAAACCCAAGAGGATTGTGAAAAATTGCAAGAGGGCTTTGATAAATTGGAAGTCTGGACATCCAAATGACAGATGAAATTTAATATAGACAAATGCAAAGTTATGCATTCAGGGAAGAACAATCCAAACCATAGCTACACAATGCAGGGTTCCACATTAGGAACCACCACCCACGAAAAGGATCTAGGCATCATCGTGGACAAAATGTTGAAACCCTCTGCCCAGTGTGCAGCGATGACCAAGAAAGCAAATAGAATGCTAGGAATCATAAGGAAAGGAATGTAGAATAAAACCAAGGATATTATAATGCCTCTGTATCGTTCCATGGTGAGAGCACACTTTGAATACTGTGTGCAATTCCGGTCGCCATTTCTTAAAAAGGTTATAGCAGAATTAGAAAAGGTTCAGAGAAGAGCCACCAAAATGGTAAAGGGGATGGAAGGATACTCCTATGAAGAAAGGCTAAAAAGGTTAGGGCTCTTTAACCTGAAAAAAGAGACGGCTGAGGGGAGATATGATAGTCTATAAATTAATGAACGGAGTGGAACGGGTAAACGTAGATTGATTGTTTACGTTATCAAAATATAGAAAGACTAGGGGACATGCAATGAAGCTACAGGGTAAACTATTTAAGACTAATAAAAGAAAATATCTTTTCACTCAACGTGTAATCAAACTCTGGAATTACTTACTGGAGGATGTAGTAAAAGCTGTTAGTGTAGCTGGGTTTATAGAAGGTTTGGACAAGTTCCTGGAGGAAAAGTCCATAAGCTATTATTAAGGAGGACCAGAGAAATCCACTGCTTACTCCAGGATAAGCATTGTGGAATCTGTGTACCTTTTTGGGAACCTGCCAGGTACTTGTGACCTGGATTGTTCCCTGTTGGAAACAGGATACTGGGCTTGATGGACTTTGGTTTTACCCAATATGGCATATCTTATGTTCTTTGTTTTCCTAAAGTCTAGGACTCTCATTTTTGAATGAACCAACCCCACTCATGTCCTAATACTGACCCCACACAATCCGGTGATCCCTACTCCTAGTAGGGATATCTCAGTGAACATCTGGCATATTGAAATCACCTATCAGTAGCACTTCTGTCACAAATATTGTGAATGTCTTCTATTAAATCTCTGTCCACTTCTTCTGCCTGTAAAGGAAGTTTGTATATCATACCAATAAAAATAGATTGGGTAAGACCTATGTTAGCACAAATGATACTGCTAGGTATCCCTCTGAATGTATCAAAAATGACTTAATAGCTCTGGGAGAGATGGTGAAGTCTCTCTCAGGCACACACATGTTGTTCTCAATCTTCCCTATCAAGGGCAGAGGCCAAGGCAGAGAAGCTTGCATCCTGGAGATGAATGTATGGCTATCAGATTATGTTCAGGAGGCAAATATCAAAGACAAGTCTGGGCAGCAGACCTTGAGAAGAAAGTTTGTATATAGGTTTACCTTTTCTCTATTGAAGGAAGACAAATCACAGTAGTTCACTCTATGGTCCATAGTTTGAGTTGCATGATTAGACTGTAACTTGCCCTTTAATTTTCTGTTGATGAAGGAGTTGTGGGCAATAGCCTTTCGGTGTACTTAAGTTGTTGAAGGTACTCTAGTGTCTTCAAGGAACATCGAACTCATGAGATGAGATGTTTGCTTCTTGAACAAGGTGTTTGATGGATCCCTTATATATAATATAATGTCAATTAGTTATATAGTAGAACAGCATCTAATTTTGGCTGTCAGTGGTAATGTCACCCCAGTGTCCTAGGAGAGGAGAGGTTGGACCTTCCCACACTGGTTCCCTATTGACACAGAAAAGTAGCTTCTCCAGGACCAAGCAGGAAGTCAGTCCTCACATATGGGTGTCATCGGCGCCGATGAAGCCCCAGCGGAGCATTTCCCCAGCTTTCTATGAAAGCCTTTGGGAATGCTGGCACGCATGCGCAGTTCCCTTCCCGCCTAAAGGTGCCATCTTACCTCAGTCTCTTTTTTTCTGAGAAGCCCACCGGACGTGTGTCCTGTTCTCCCGGATAAAAGTGATTTTTTTCTTCGGCGATTTTTCGCTATTTTTGTCTCCGGTTCGACACCGGTTCCCCTCCCGCCGGGTTCGGTACACCGGTATCGAGCCCGCTTATTTCTTTTTCGGTTTTTGCCCTTCGTGGCTGGCGTTCGCGCCCTTTTTTCATTTTTTCCCTGGAAGGCCGGTCTTTTGACCTCGCAGGGGCTCTTTTTTCCCCGATGGCTTCCAGTGGTTTCAAAAAGTGTGATCGGTGTAAGAAACTTATGTCTCTCACCAACACACACGACTGCTGCCTTCGGTGCCTCGGTCCTGACCATGACCCCAAGTCGTGTGTGCCATGTGGGAAGATGTCTTCCAAGGCACTCAAAAGTCGACAGCATCAGAAGGAAAGGTTTTTCTCGGACTCGGCCTCCGGCCAGGCCCGGACCTCATCTGAGGCCTCAACATCTCGGGATTCTGATCCCGAGCGCCATCGAAGCTCCTCGGACAGGGGGTCCCCCAACCGGGAACGCAAGAGGAAGAAGCGGCTCGTGAGGGCGGCGTCGGAGGAGGTCCCTGGTCCCTCGAGGGCCAGGTCTAAGACCCCCGACCGCCGTCCCGGGCCCGTGGACCAGGAGAAGCCTGCCAAAGTTCCTTGCGTGGAGCCGGAGTCTGCTGGACACGTAAGCCCCGTAATCCTCGTGGACTCTCCTCCCAGAGAGCCGACGTCGGGCCCGGCACCGCCGGGGCCCGAGTCAGTGGCTGCTGCGTCTCCCGAGCTGAGTCTCAGGATGACAGCCTTGGAGTGCAGATTGTCTGCCTTCATGGAGCAGCAGCGGGCGCTGATGGCCAGCCTGTCTGGTGCATCTGCCTTGACCACCGGGACGTCGACTTTGAAGTCAACCCCGGAGACCGAGCCGATACTCGAGACCCTCGTGGCTCGAAGTCGTCCTCGGTCGAGGTCTCCCTTGACCTCCCGTTCGGGACCGAGGGTCTCGATGCCGGTGCCCCCGGCGTTGGGGCGGGTGCCTCGGGGCCCCGCGGGGTCGGACCCTGACTCCTCCTCGGATGAGTCCTCCTGGGAAACGGAGGACGAGGAGTCTCCCGATACTTTTAAGACTCGGTGCGTCCCGTCGGACTCACCGCAGTCTAAGCCCCGAAGTAGATCCCCTCCGGAGGACACTAGGTTCTCGGAGTTCTTCCGGGATATGGCCACTGCCTTGGCTATCCCTGCCGATCCCGAGGAAGAGCCTCGAGCCGAGGATCTCGATGCTCTACAGTACGACTCTCCTCCGAAGGAGGCCTTTACTGTCCCGGTTCCTCCGATGCTGGAACGGCTCCTCTTCCGGATGTGGGAGGCACTGGCCTCGGCGCCGGTTCTGAGCAAGCGAGTCGATTCCATCTATCGACTCCGCAAAAGCCCTGGTTTCCAGAAAGCACAGCTACCACACCATTCCATGGTTGTGGAATCGGCCATGCAACCTCGATGGCGTCGGTAGAAAGTGCTTCCAGGGGTCTATGCTTGCTTGCCGTGTCCAGTCTTACCAGCTGTACATGGGCATGTAGTTGCGAGACCTGGCCAAGGAATTGGCCGGATTCTCTGCTGGTCTCTCCGGGAAACCCTTGCAGAGATTTAAGACCTTGTCCTCGGGGATTCGGGAATGCTCAAAGTTCATTTCTCGCGCCGCCTACGATGGCTTCGAGGCTTCGGCCCGAGTTGCGGCTGCCGGCATCGCGGCTCGACGCCAGGTGTGGCTGCAGTCATCGGACCTCGAGCCATGGGTTCAGGACAAGTTGGTCGATGTCCCCTGCTGAGGTGAGAACCTTTTTGGCAAACCCGTGACCGAGAAGGCCGCTCAGCTCGAGACCGAGCACCTTACCCGGACAAGGCTGTCGAGGAAGACCTCTGCCCCTTCACATAAAAAGAAGGGCTCGGGTAAAAAGTCCTTTTACCCGAGGAAGGGCACTGCCTACAAACAGTACCCTCAGTATCAGGCTGCACAAGCTGCCCCCCAGGGTCAGCAAGCCAAGGGCCAGGGTAATGGGCCCCGTAGGCAGAGGACCCCCAAGCCTTCTGCCCCTGCTTCCACTCAGCAGGGTGGGGGTTTTTGACTCCTTGAGCATAGCCACTCCGTCCCTGCTTTCCCAGCCCTGCACAGGCGGTTGCCTTGTACTCTTTGCCCACCAGTGGCCTCTCATTACCACTGACAGTTGGGTGCTGGACATAGTCCAAAAGGGCTATGCCCTGCATTTTCATCAACTGCCTCCTCCTTACTTCCCAGGGGAGCCCTTGAGGCCTCCCCTGCACACAAACCTTCTCCATCGAGAGCTCCAAGGTCTGTTGGTGGACAGGGCGGTGGAGCCTGTGCCTCCCTACTTGCAAGGTCACGGATTCTACTCCAGGTATTTCCTGGTACCCAAAAGGACCGGTGGCCTTCGACCCATTCTGGACCTCAGGAACCTCAACAAGTTCCTAGAGAAATAAAAGTTCAAGATGCTTACTCTTGGAACACTTCTGCCCTACCTCCAGCAGGGAGATTGGCTATGCTCCTTAGATCTAAAGGATGCGTACACCCACATCCTTATTCATCCAGACCACAGAGAGTACCTCAGGTTCATTGTGGGAGGAAACCATTATCAGTACAGAGTACTACCTTTTGGCCTGACCTCCGCTCCCAGGGTCTTTACCAAGTGCCTGGCAGTTGTTGCGGCCTACCTGAGAAATCAAAGCATCTTTGTCTTTCCCTATCTGGACGACTGGCTCATCAGGAGTCAGACGTCCCTGGAGGCCAGACAAGCCACCCTCAGAACCATTGCTCTGCTTCAAAACATGGGCTTTGTCATATACTTCGCAAAGTCCACTTTGCTCCCCTCCCAGAACTTGGAGTTCATAGGGGCACGGTTAGATTCTCAACTGGCAAAGGCATTCTTGCCAGAAGACAGGGCTCAAAGACTGATGGACGTGGCCATACAGTTTCTAAACAAGTCCCTGGTCTCCGCCAGACTCTGCCTCAGACTTCTGGGCCACATGGCTTCGACAGTGCATGTGACTCCCAATGTCAGGCTCCATATGAGGCCTGCACAGTGGTGCCTTCGGACTCAGTGGTCTCAGGCCACAGGCTGCCTAAGAGACACGATAAGGGTGTCCAGACTCCTTTTGGCCTCCCTCAGCTGGTGGCTACATCCACCCAATCTGCTGAAGGGGATGCCCTTCCAAATGCCAGAATACTCGGTGGTCCTCACCACCGACGCCTCTCTGCGGGGCTGGGGTGCTCATTGTCTGGACAACTGCACTCAAGGCCTCTGGTCTCCCTGGGAGGCAGCCCAACAGATCAATCTCCTAGAACTTCGAGCTATCCGCTTAGCTCTCAAGGCTTTTTCTCCGGCCCTAGCTCACCGCTCAGTCTTGATTCAAACAGACAACCAGGTAGCCATGTTTTATGTGATATTAGGGGAAAGCCGACAGTCGCCCAAGAGCGGATGGTTCGGAAGAATGTATCTTTGAAGGATACTACCAAAAGCAGAGAGGTTCCACAAAAGAGTAAAGTAGCCCAAATGCCCTCAAGTATGGAGCAGACTGAGCTTAAAGATCCCAAATTACCCATGTCTAACAATAGCCAAATTAATATGAATAAAATACATTCTCTAAAATGCTTGTATGCAAATACTAGAAGTCTAAAAAATAAGATGGGAGAGTTAGAATATATAGCAATAAATGAAAGGTTAGATATGATTGGAATATCAGAGACATGGTGGAAGGAGGACAACCAATGGGACACTGTGATACCTGGGTACAAACTATATCGTAATGATAGAGCTGATCAAATTGGTGGAGGGGTTGCTCTCTATGTTAGAGAGGGCATTGAGTCAGAAAGGATTAAAGTTTTGCAGGAAACAAAATCTGCTGTAGAATCTATATGGATTGAAATTCCATGTAAAAGGGGGAAGGCAATGGCAGTGGGGGTGTACTAGCGAGCGCCTGGCCAGAATGACCAAATGGATGATGAAATGCTCAAAGAAATCAAGGAAGCTAACAAAAGTTACAGCGCAGTAATAATGGGTGATTTCAACTACCCCGGTATCGACTGGGTCAGTGTCACGTCAGGACATGCTAGGGAGATAAAGTTCCTAGATGAAATAAATGACTGCTTCTTGGAGCAGCTGGTTCATGAACCGACCAGAGGGGAAGCCATATTAGACCTAGTCCTTAGTGGAACACCAGATCTAGTGCAAGAGATAAGGTTTTTGGGGCCACTTGGCAATAGTGATCATAGCATGATCGCCTTTGATTTAATTAGTGGAGGAGGGATAGTAAGGAAAACCACAGTACTACCTTTTAACTTTCGAAAGGGAGACTATGATAAAATGAGGAAAACAGTTAAGAAAAAACTAAAAGGAGCAGTTGCAAAGGTTAAAGACGTACATCAGGCTTGGCTGTTGTTGAAAAATACTATCTTGGAAGCCCAGACCAGCTGTATTCCACGCTTTAAGAAAAGTGGAAGGAAGTCCAAAAAACTGCCAGCATGGTTTAAAGGTGAGGTCAGAGAGGCTGTTGCCAAAAAAGCATCTTTCAGGAAATGGAAAAAAGAGCCAAGCGACGAAACCTGGAAACAGTACAAGCACTGGCAAGTCAAATGCAAGGCATTGATAAGGCAGGCAAAGGGAGAACTTGAGAAGAAGCTTGCTGCGGAAGCAAAAACGCGAAGTAAAGACCTTTTCAAGTACATTCGTAGCAAAAAACCTGTGAGAGAGTCAGTTGGTCCATTAGATGATAAAGGGGTTAAAGGAGCACTAAGAGGCGACAAGGCGATAGCGGAGAGACTGAATGAATTCTTTGCTTCGGTCTTTACTGAGGAAGATGTAGGGATGTTACCCATGACTGAAGTGGTATTTAAAGGTGCGGAAGAATTGAAGGAAATATCGATACATCGGGAAGATGTATTCCAACTATTAGATAAACTGAAGAGTAGCAAATCACCTGGGCCGGATGGTATACATCCAAGAGTGTTGAAAGAACTGAAATATGAGATTGCAGACCTGCTATTAGTAATCTGTGAACTATCATTAAAATCATCTGTAATACCTGAAGATTGGAGGATCGCCAATGTAACACCAATTTTTAAAAAGGGTTCCAGGGGTGATCCGGGAAACTACAGACCGGTGAGCCTGACATCAGTACCAGGAGAAATGGTAGAAACCATCATAAAGAATAAAATTACTCAGCATGTAGATAGTCATGACCTAATGGGAGACAGCCAATATGGCTTTAGACAAGGAAGATCTTGTCTTACTAATCTGTTAAGTTTTTTTGAAGGAGTGAATAATCAGGTGGACAAAGGTGAGTCGGTTGATATTGTGTATCTGGACTTTCAGAAAGCCTTTGACAAGATCCCTCATGAGAGACTTTTGGCAAAACTAAAGAGTCATGGGATAGGAGGCAGTGTACTATTGTGGATCAGGAACTGGTTAAAAGATAGAAAGCAGAGGGTAGGGCTAAATGGCCAATTTTCCCAATGGAGAAAGGTGAATAGTGGTGTACCCCAGGGATCTGTGCTGGGTCCGCTGCTTTTTGACATATTCATAAATGACCTGGAAAGTGGAATAACGAGTGAGGTTATCAAATTTGCAGATGACGCAAAACTATTTAAAGTTGTTAAAACCCAAGAGGATTGTGGAAAATTGCAAGAGGATCTTGATAAATTGGAAGACTGGGCATCAAAATGGCAGATGAAATTTAATGTGGACAAGTGCAAGGTTATGCACCTAGGGAAGAACAACCCAAACTATGGTTACACGATGCAAGGTTCCACATTAGGAACTACCACCCAGGAAAAAGATTTAGGCGTCATTGTTAAAACCCTCGGCCCAGTGTGCAGCAGCAGCCAAGAGAGCAAATAGAATGCTAGGTATCATAAGGAAAGGAATGGAAAATAAAACAAAAGATATTATAATGCCTCTATATCGTTCCATGGTGAGACCGCACCTTGAATATTGTGTGCAATTCTGGTCGCCGTATCTTAAAAAGGATATAGCGATTTTAGAAAAGGTTCAGAGAAGAGCCACCAAAATGGTAAAGGGGATGGAAGGATACTCCTATGAAGAAAGGCTAAAAAGGTTAGGGCTCTTTAACCTGGAAAAGAGACGGCTGAGGGGAGATATGATAGAAGTCTATAAATTAATGAACGGAGTGGAACGGGTAAACGTAGATCGATTGTTTACCTTATCAGAATATAGAAAGACTAGGGGACATGCAATGAAGCTACAGGGTAAACTATTTAAGACTAATAAAAGAAAATATTTTTTCACTCAACGTGTAATCAAACTCTGGAATTTGTTACCGGAGGATGTAGTAAAGGCTGTTAGTGTAGCTGGGTTTAAAAAAGGTTTGGACAAGTTCCTGGAGGAAAGGTCCATAAACCATTATTAAGAAGGGACCCTGGATATCAATGCTTGAACCAATACAAGCATTGTGGAACCTGTGTCCCTTGGGGAAACTGCTAGGTACATATGACCTAGATTGGCCACTGTTGGAAACAGAATACTGGGCTTGATGGACCTTGGTCTGACCCAGTATGGCATATCTTATGTTCTTATATGTTCTTATGGGACTGGGTCAAAGATCCTTTGTCGGGAGACTCAAGACCTTTGTTCCTTTGCCCTAAAGCACAACATGCTTCTCAAGGCGGTGTACCTTCCAGGCCAGGAGAACTGCCTGGCCGACCGGTTGAGCAGAATTCTGCAGCCCCACGAGTGGCAGCTGCATCCCTTGGTCGTTCAGAAGATCTTCCTGAAGTGGGGTCTCCCTTGGATAGATCTCTTTGCCAGTCCGCTGAACAAGCAACTGCCCAAGTTCTGCTCCAGGCAACCGCATCCTTTGAGGATAGCACCAGATGCTTTTCTGATGTCCTAGTCTCAGGGCCTCCTGTATGCGTTTCCTCCCACGCCCTTGGTGGCCCGAACTCTTTTCAAGACTCTTCAGGACAAGTCCTCGGTCCTGCTGGTAGCTCCCAGGTGGCCGAGGCAGCCTTGGTTTCCACTTCTGCTTCAGCTGGCAGTGGATTCCCCACTACCTCTGGGATGGCAACCCAACCTTCTCTCACAGGAGCAGGGTTCCCTTCTGCACCCCAATCTCAAAGCTCTCAATTTGATGGCCTGGAGGCTGCAAGGGTAGTTTTGGCTCCCTGGGGCCTACCTCAGGAAGTTGAGGGGGTTGTCCTAGCCTCTAGGAAACAGTCCACTAGGAAAACCTATGCCCTCAAATGGAAGAGGTTTACTGTGTGGTGTCAGCTACGTACAGAGGATCCTTTCTCCTGTACTGTGCCAGTAGTGCTTCAGTACTTACTGCACTTATCAAATCAGGGACTTAAGTCCAATTCTGTTTGGGTCCACCTCTCAGCTCTAGCAGCTCACCACTCACTGGTGGAGGGACATTTTCTGTCAGGTCACCCCTTGGTGTCCCGCTTTCTCAGGGGCTTGCTTTTGCTCAAGCCTCCCATCCGTCCTCCTGCTCCTGAGTGGGAGCTGAATGTGGTCGTGCAGCAACTGACTCGCCCACCCTTTGAGCCGATGGCTACTTGCCCTCTACGCTTCCTTTCCTGGAAGACTCTCTTCCTGATAGCCCTCACCTCGGCTAGGCGAGTGAGTGAGCTTCAGGCCCTGGTCTGATACTTACACCAGGATTTATAGGAACAGGGTAGTCCTTAGGACTCATCCAAAGTTCCTCCCCAGGGTTGTCTCCTCTTTCCACCTCAACCAGGAGGTGGTTCTTCCAACATTCTTCCCTAGGCCTCATGCTAGCCAGGCTGAAGCAGTCCTGCATACCCTGGACTGTAGGAGGGCCTTATCCTTCTACCTTGACCATACGCAGGGACATAGAAGGGCTACTCAGCTCTTTGTCTCCTTTGACCCCAATAAGTTGGGGTTGGCTGTGTCCAAGCGTACCTTGTCCATCTGGGTGGCTGACTGTATCACCTGAGCTTACAAGGTGGCTGACCTTCCTTTGCAGGGTAGGGTCATGGCCCATCGTGTCAGGGCAATGGCTGCCTCAGTGGCTCATCTCCGCTCTGTGCCCTTGGTAGACATCTGCAGGGCTGCAACTTGGTCTTCAAGCCAGACTTTTGCGGCCCATTACTGTCTGGAGAGGGAGTCCCGTAGGGACAGTGCTTTTGGCCAAGCAGTACTCCGGAATCTCTTTGAGGTTTAGGCAGCTCCTGCCCTCTGTTGGGCTACCGGTGGAGGTTGTGTCCTTGGAAAGCCTTTTCTTTGCTGCTGTGACTAGAGGGAGTTCTCTTGTTCAGCCTGGGTTCCTGGTAGCCCAGAGTTAGGGAGTCACCCATATGTGAGGATTGACTTCCTGCTTGGTCCTGGAGAAAGAGTAGTTACTCACCTGTAACAGGTGTTCTCCAGGAGCAGCAGGAATCAGTCCTCACAACCCTCCCTCCTCCCCTTGGAGTTGCAGTTGTACATAGTTAATTTTTTCATTTTTGTGTGCTGTTCTTAGCTATGTCATTTGACTGAGATAAGATGGCACCTTTAGGCGGGAAGGGAACCGCGCATGCGTGCCAGCATTCCCAAAGGCTTTCATGGAAAGCTGGGGAAATGCTCCGCTGGGGCTTCATTGGCGCCGATGACACCCATATGTGAGGACTGATTCCTGCTGCTCCTGGAGAACACCTGTTACAGGTGAGTAACTACTCTTTCTATGAAGGTGTTGTGGCAACGATTGCCTACTGTAGCTTCTGTAAACCAGTGTGACATCCAGCTTGTTCGGGAGGCTCTTTGAGAGTGTCATCTATGAGGAAGGGGGAAAGTTTAACAAGCGGGGCTGGTTCAAACAGTTGGAGGTGGAGAACAAGAGAAATATTATTCTCTAAATCCTAAATACTGGTCTCTAGCTCCTAAATCAGTCTAGGATTTAGGGTGATGAAGACTTTGGCTTTCATGGGGAGAGGAGGAGAGGTGGCTCCATCAACCCACATTCAGGTCTTAGAAATTTAGAACTAAAATTAATTCTCAGACTTGAATGAATAAGATTATATTAAAATATTCTAAGCTAGCGTATGTAGTACATCCCTTTGTTTCTTCCATTTGTTTATGCAAAATGCATGAATTCTATTTTTTATGTGTGTGTTCACACCAGAATCTAAAATCAAAGCAGTGCAGTCTCGTTGCGCTTTCGGGTTTTCTGTTCCTCTCATGTCTTTTCTCTTCTCCTTCCCCTGCCTGCCACCTTTGTTTCTCAGTTTTTCATTCCTCCCTCTTTCCATCCCCTTTTCTTTTCTGTTTTCTGAGCTCGTTCCCTTTTTTGCTATCTCACTCTTCTACCATCATCTCTTCTGTCCTTTCAAAAGCATCACCTTGGTATCTGAGACACAACAGCGTGTCCCTCTCATCATGCAGTCCCACAGAGATGCAAGACCTTGATTTCCAAGATATTCTAGGATCCAGTGTAGGAGTCTCTCGGCGGTGACCCGACAGAATCGCCAGATACTCGTCCATTTACATAACAAAGGAATTTTCCAGAACTGAGGCCTCCATGTTTTTAGCTTTATCGTTCTGTCAGTGACAAAGCGCTGAGCATGAGGGGTTACTCTCTACATTAATACCTAATCAGGAAGAACACAGCTTGGATGTTTATAAGCTATTGTCACCCTACAGTAGCCAAGAGAATGATAGAAAACCACTTTGAAGCTATTTCTAATAAGCCCACAGAGTGGAAATGTGAACTAAATGTCACAGAACAGGCGCATATCCTCAGCTTTGAGGCTCTGTGTTTTTCAAGGTTTGTTTTATCACCGGAGGGCACAAAATGAAAGTTACTGGTAGGACCAGCACAGAAAATAATTCCAATGTTCTTCGGCTTCTAATTGCAGCCAGCACACTGGGGAATATAATAGGGGAAAACGTGTTTTGATTTCTGTCCCCATGAGCCAGCCTTTCAGGATCACGAGTTCCCTGCCTGCGCTGCTCGGTCTCCAGCATAACTTTAACAATCACTGAAAGATCACATAATACCACAATGCAATCTTCTCTCAGCGTTAATGCTTCAGAGGAATTTAAGTTCACTTCTCTTTGGCTTCCATCATTCTGCATTTATGTTGATTATGATAACGTTCCGATTGTTATCCATCACGGGAGCTGACGTATTCATTCTCCTCCATCACCCACATTTGCTAATGTGGATCTTTTGATTTCATGCAGTCATTTGAGGAGGGGGAGACAAAGGCAGGGGGACTCGGTTTCTGCTATTTCCAGGAACAGTCTAGGTGCATTTGTTCAGGGGAATGGAGGTAAACGTGCTCTACAGCAAAAGGTAATCATAACTATCGCTGGACCCAGAGTGTAAAGCAACACTATGCCTGTCTGTGATCTTCCATGCAAGGTTTTGCATCAGATGGCTGAGTAGTTTAGTACAGTTTAATTTAATTTTGACATTTATAGGCCTACTTTCCAAACCAATGTTCAAAGCAGAAATGCAACGATTTAGAAAACATTATTATTTTCTGAACCATAGTCGGGACTTGGATTCCAGCATCAAGAATCTTCATTTGAAACCACCTAGGATTTTTTTCCCTATTTTTAATATATCTACTCTCCAACTTTTCCGAGCAGCAACAGTCCTGAGGCTGGGAATAATGTCTCAGAGTTCCTTCCAGGAAACTGTAACACGGGTGCTAAAAACAGCAAACAGTTGGCTTCACATTGTTTTATTTTCCATTCCTTTCCTTATGATTCCTAGCATTCTATTTGCTTTCTTGGCTGCCGCTGCGCACTTCAGTCCCCCAGGCAGATTTGCCAAGTTACCCAGTTCCAGGACTGAGATTTTTTTTACCAGTGCTAAGTTTATATGTTCAACATTGTTCCATGTAAATCAAGTCTCAAGCAGAACCAAGTTCAAAATGGCTGAGCGATGTTCTCTGGTAATACAACAACTTTTATAGACTTTTGCTCCATTCTAGGTATAGAAAAACATTTCATTGGTCCCGGTAACCTCCCGTACCTCCCGTACCTCCTCTATTGGTCCCGGTACTGATATGATTATCCAATTATGTACTTGGAGTGGGCTCAGCACCTGCTCCCCTTTGATTAATCTCACCCTATTACTTAATAAGGTGTGAGAATTAAATCACTTAAAATGGTTATATCATGGTCAGAGGATTCCGACTATATGCAGGAGGTTTTGGTTGGTATAAGGCCATAATCTTAGTTGCGGTCTTCCGCTCTACTGTACTTTCAATAGCACTATGAATAGAACGCATACAACATGGGATTATACATGGTAACAGTAAAATGACAGCAATGATTACACAGGTACACAAAAAAAAATTTTTTTTAAACTGCCTCTAATGTTTCGATTGATTTTTACGTTTTTTGGTGCGCTGAATCCAAATCTGGTAACCAATTTGCTCCATCACGTACAGATTTTTTGCTACATTGGGTTAGCAGTTTGAGATGAACGTTTCAGATTGAGTGCGATCGAGATAAAAGTTTCTTGGATGAATTCTTTATACTAATTGTTTAGTAGTTATTCAAATAAGAATAAAGAAAATTGTAACAAGGCAGCACATAAGAATAGAGTAATGTCAACAAAACACACTGTGATGGTAGCAAAATTGTCTGCACTTAAAACAGCCACATACATGTGCACAAACATTGAGCATATAAGAGCGAGGTTAGACACAAAGCAAAGCAAAGAAATGTGCAAAAAATGTTGTACAGGTATGTATGTAAGAATAGAAAACGCAAACCGCACCATTGCAATACATGAAGACAAACACCCGATGGTGTGAAAATAAAATTCTAATAAATGAGATCCGACACTGTGGTAATAACTAGCAAATTTTTATTTCAAAGTTTAGTAAAAACACGATATTTGTCAACACAGTTTAGATTTTAAAGTCATTCTTGGGTCAATCAATCTCCTGGTGGGCCCGTTTCTTCTTCCCCCGAATGCTTCTCTTGGTGCGCTGCTTGGCGTATTTTTCATCTGGGGTTTCCCGCAGCAGCAACCAGCAGAAATCAGCCATCATAGTGGTGTTCCATCTTCCTTGGTACCTTCTCTCTGCGTCCTTGATGTCCTGGTGAAACCTTTCACCTTGTTCTTCACTGTACGCCCCCAAGTTTTCGGGAAAGTAGTTCACATGGGAGTGCAAGAAATGGACTTTCAGGCTCATGTTACAGCCTTGTTTTTTGAAGGCATTGAGCATCCTGGCAACAATATCCTTATAATTCTCATCCCGCCTGTTCCCCAAGAATTTGAGAACAACATCCTTGAAGGAATCCCAGGCTTCTTTTTCCTTCTCAGACATCGTTTCAGCGAATGCTCCATCTGAAATGAGTTTCCTTATATCAGGGCCAACAAACACTCCTTCCTTTAGCTTTGCTTCAGAAAGTCGGGGGAACTTTGAGCAAAGGTACCGAAAGCACTCACCATCTTTTGGAAGGGACTTGATGAATTGCTTAATGAGACCCAACTTAATGTGGAGAGGTGGTAATAGAATTTTATCACGAGGTAACAAGCTCTCATGAAGAACATTTTTCTCACCGGGTCTCAAATACTCCCGAATTGGCCAGTCTTTTTTCCCCCAGTGTAGGTCGCGGGCCCGGCTATCCCACAAGCAAAGGAAGCAGGGATATTTGGTGAAACCGGATTGCTGCTCTAATAGCATGGATAGAATTTTAAAGTCTCCACAAATCATCCACTTATGCTCATCATAACGAATCTTCTGAAGAATCAGGGCCAAATTCTCGTATTTTTCTTGGAGAATAACAGAGTGAGCAATAGGAACTGAAGCGAATGTGTTGCCATTATGAAGAAGAACACCTTTTATGCTGTCTTTTGATGAATCAATGAACAGCCGCCATTCAGCAGGATCATACTTGAGTTTAAACTTTTCCATCACTCCGTATATATCGTTGCAAAATACCAAATCTTCCTCTTTGCTGAAATACTTCAAAAATTGTGTCTCACTGTTGCGGTACCAATAAAAAGTTGTTCCTGGTGACAATAGATTTTTCTGTTTAAGCCGAGAACCTAGCAGTTGGGCAGCATCTTTTGGGAGTCCTAAATCCCGGACTAAATCATTCAATTCAGCTTGAGAGAAAAGTTCAGGTTTCGGATCTGGTTCAGTTTCAAACTCGGAAGTACTGGACTCATCGGGAAAAGCCATCTGATGAGTCTCATCATGATCAGAACCGTCCACACAAATATGATCCAAAGATTTTGGTGGTTCAGGCACAGGTACTTCGTTGCTATGAGGCATAGGCCTAATTGCTGAGGGAAGGTTGGGGTAACTTATTACGTTCTTATTTTTTAAGTTGTATCCCTTCACAATGCAAGAGCAAAAATAGCAGTCACTGCTGTGGTCTCTTTGTTCACGCCACATCATAGGTATTCCGAAATGAAATGCTTGTTTTTTACCTTTCATCCATAAGCGTAGATCTTCCTCACATGTCTTGCACACTTTGTGAGGAGCCCACGGTTTGTCTTGATCGCCTAACTTCAAACCGAAATAGGCGAAATATACTTTTTTAATAAATGCAGAAATGTTCCTCTGCCGCTTTTTCAAGGTATATTCCCCACAAATAAAACAAAAACTGTCCGGAGAGTTGACGCAACCTCTGGCTCTGTGAGCCATCACAAATACACAGCACTGCAAACTACAACTGTAGTGAACCACTTCGGAATAAAGCTGGATTACGACTGAGCAAACAAAAGGTAATAATGAACTTGCAAGAAACTGAAATTTGACAGGAACGTTCATGTCGCAACCACCGTGTTTGAGCGAGCGAACGAGGCGAGGCAAACAGGAAAGAACATGCGCCAGCGCGAGTACTGGATTTAGCCCCCCGCCTCCCAATTGTCCTGTTAATGTAGAAAATGAATACAAAACACTCTAAAATATCATGAGGGAGTGTTTCTAGTTAGTTAACCATTACAACCTCTATTTTGGGCCAAGAAAATAAACTGCAGTCGGCTAAAAAGAAATTATGTGAACATTCCTTATATGGGTAAGAAATCTAATTTTGCAAGAAAACGTGACGTGATGGAACATTTTGGCTATTTTTCCTGGATTCAGCACCCCAAAATCTATAGGAATCAGCATTATTCCTGCAGGCTTGGCTTGAGAATTCTCGGTCATTTGCATTTCTCCTTTTTCAGTAAAGGATATTTGGGCCTGTAGCTTGGCTAACATATCTCGTCCCAGTAGTGGCACTGGACATTCAGGCATGTACAGGAATTGATGAGTTATTTGTTGTCCTCCTAGACTGCATATGCGATTCTGAAGAAAAGGTTTTGTAGCTTTGGCACCAGTTGCTCCTACAATGGTGACTGCTTTTGTAGAAAATGGGGCTATCTTTTTGTCTACTACTGAATGTTCTGCTCCAGTATCAACCATAAAGTTCATAACTTGGTCTCCTATTTGTATTCCGACCATAGGCTCCTGGAGACCTAAAGCAAATTCGGAGCCCGGTCTGTCCTAATCCACGTCATCTTCATCATGGGCTGTTGCAGCCAATGCTTGTACGGCTTTTCCTCTTTCTCGCTGGTATTGCTCCCGATTGGCTCCTCCGCGATTTCGGGGACGGCCTCGTCTTCCTTCTCTCCATTGATGATTGTTTTCGTCATCTTGGTGGGCGTCTTCAAGTTGCGGGCATGCATCTCTCCAATGTCCTTCCTCCCTGCAGTAGGCACATTGGTTTATGCCTAGCTGGGGCTGGCTTCCGCCTCGGCCCCGCCCCCTTCCTCTGCTCCGTCGACTAGGGATACCTCCCCTTTTCTGTTCAACTATGGCCGCAGCCAAAAAATCAGCTTTCTTCTTCATCTTTCGATCACATTCTCTCTGCCTTTCATTATCACGATTCACATACACTTTATGAGCGACTTCCAATAACTGAGTTGCATTCATGCCCACAAACCCTTCTAATTTCTGTAATTTACGTCTAATGTCTGGTTGAGACTGATTTACAAAAGCAGAATTCACCATGCATAAACTTCCTGGTGCATCGGGATCATAGGGAGTATACATTCTATATGCTTCAGTTAATCTTTCATAAAACACTGCTGGGCTCTCATCTATGCCTTGGGTAACTTCAGTAACTTTGGAAAGGTTCATAGCTTTCTGGCCCCCCCTTTTCAGGCCTTGTATAAAGCCTTGGCGAAAACGGGCTAGGGCTCTGGATCCTCTTTCTGTATTTGGATCCCATCGGGGGTCTTCATTCGGGAATTCTCTCTGGGCCGCTTCCCGATTATCTATTCTTTCCTCCCCCCTTTCTCCTGGAGCTACAGGGTTATCTGCCAGCCAGTCTATAGCTGCTTTTCTAATTCGTGTCCGCTCCTCTGTAGTAAATAAGGTGGACAGAAGCTGGCGGCAATCTGCCCATGTTGGTTGGTGAGTTTCCATAATAGTATTCACTAATTCTGTAAGCTCTTGGGGTTTATTGGTATAGGAGGCATAATGTGTCCTCCAATTTAACAAATCAGTGGTAGAGAAGGGGACATACACATAGCTTAGGGGGTCCCGCCACCACCTCATTATCTTCATTTCTTACGGGTATTCCCGGGACTTGCCGTAAAGGCATCATCTTGGCAGTAGATGTCTTTTGGGATCTGAGAGATATTTTCATAACTTTCCTGTCAGGGGTTATTTTCTTCTTCTCTACGTGCTTTACTTTAGATTTACTTTTTACTGGCGAGCTAACACTGGCAGCCGCTTTTACACTGTCAGTATCACTCGGGGAATTTTCAGTTTCTTCCTTCTCTGTTTCTGTATCTGATTCTCCTTTTTCTGTCTCGGTAGAATCATCTTCTTCAATTAAAGGGAGCTCATCTACCTGCTCTTCGGGTGATGGCTCAGGGGTTGGGTCCCGTTCCCGCTGTCTCCGGGGCTCTGGGGCAGGGCGCGGGGCTGCTCTCACTGGGCGCAGGGTTTGGGGCTGTCGGGTAATCACTTCTGGGGAATCAGGATCTACCAGGATGGGCTTCTTCCTGGATTTCTCACCTTTCCCTTTCTTTCTAGGCTGTTCTATTTTCTGACTATAATCTGTCTTTGCTAACATTATTCTGCACTGCTCTTCATAACAGCGCTTCGCCCAAGGGGGCGGATCTTCACAAATACTTAACCAGGAATCTATATAGGGGTACTGATCGGGGTGCGCTATTCGCACTCTATGGTGAACTAACTGAATAATTCCTACATTAAAGGTTCCCTCTCGGGGCCAGGTAGGGTCTAGATCGGGCCACTCCCTAGTACACAAAATCTGTAAACGGGCTACAGTCATTTTAATACCATAATCTCCGGAATATCCTTCTTTAAAATGTGCGATCATACATTCTAATGGAGTGTTCCTAGTAGACCCCGCCCCTCCCATTTCGATGTGTGCGCGCAACAACAGACAAAAGGGAAAAGGAGGGCGGACCGTGGGTAAGGGGTCCTCACGGCCCTAGAAACGTATAAGGGAAACGAATAACAAGACAAGACGACAATCGCTTCCCCCTTTTTACGACCTGAATGCGGTCGCCCGGTCAGGAACTGCGTTACTCAGGGGTCCGCCTTTGCTTGGTCCATGCTGCCAGACCTCTCATTCACACTTCATTCACACAATCATGCTAGCAACGTATCCCAGAATGCATTCATTTCTGTCTATTCTGACTAGTCTCATGCAAGTTCCAAATTTATTTTTTATTTATTTATTTACATTCTCTTATATACCGCGCTATTCTGCATCAGTGCGGTTTACATTGAACAAACTGAAATTACATTGAACAGGGCATTATAACTTGGAGATAACTATTTTACAGGGAACATGGGCTATGGAGGGTTAAGTGGCTTGCCCAAGACCACAAGGAGCACCTGTGGGACTAGAAACCCCAGTCCTTCCGGCCCAAGGTTGCTGTCCTCTAGTGGGATTTGAACCCCTGACCTTCCGGCCTGAAGTACCTTGCCCCAACCACTAGGCTACTCCTCCACTCCAAATGCTAGAAGACGGGGGTTTCGCCCTGCTTTACTTACGCAGGGGTAGTCGGCCCGTCTTTGAGAGGTGATCAAGCTCTCTTTCATGCGAGTGCTAAATTCATGCCAAGTTCATGCTAAGTTCATGCTAGATTGGCAGTGCTGCTCTTTCTTATCTGTCTAGACACATGCTAAAATCAAAACTCTACTCACCGGATCCGGTCCTCAAACTTCCCAAGCAAGCGCATGAGTTGGACCTCGGACTCCCCTCACTCGGGTTCGAGGTGTTGGCTCCAGCTGGGCCCGGCACCCGCCGAGGTCCGACTAGCTCCCTCCGATACAAGGGACCGGTGGCACCAGGGAGCGAGCCCCCGTCGGAAGGGCGCGATCCCGGCAGGACCAAACCTGTAGAGGCGGAAAGTCGTGGTATATTGCCCTATATACCCTCTAATACCACACCTTCCCGGCCAACGCACCAAGAATATGTAGCAGCAGAGCGCAGACAAACCAATGATACCAGGAGTCTGTTCAGAAGGTCCAAATCATTTATTTGTGCACAAGTCTCAAGCAGAACCAAGTTCAAAATGGCTGAGCGATGTTCTCTGGTAATACAACAACTTTTATAGACTTTTGCTCCATTCTAGGTATAGGAAAACATTTCATTGGTCCCGGTAACCTCCCGTACCTCCTCTATTGGTCCCGGTACTGATATGATTATCCAATTATGTACTTGGAGTGGGCTCAGCACCTGCTCACCCCCCCCCCTTCTAGTCCCAATTACAATGGCCAGTTCACCAACTTGTTACTTTCCTACTTCCAAGGCCATTGGGCTAGTTAGTACGTGCGGGGAAGCAGGGCTCTGTAACCTTTCTGTCAGCAGTTTTAATTAAATCCCTTACAGCTGTATTCTCTTATCAGGGGCATTCAAACATATTTTTCTGTATTTTTCCCACTTTCAGTTCTGCTTGTCTAAGCTAATTTAATACTTTTACTGAGTTCTAATTCTACAATAGCAGCATGTTGGGGGATGTGCAATTCCTATGGGCCTCTTCACAGGCTTCATTTACAGGTCAAGCTAGTTAGGCCTGTCTGTTTATGTCAGACACTGTGGATCACAGGCCTTCACCTGCCACAATATGTTCAACATTATCATGATGTGATTCTATTGGTCCCGGTACTGATAAGTTTATCCAATTATGTCCCTTCTGTGGGCATGACACCTGCCTGCCCCCCTTCTAGTCCCAATTACAATGGTCAGTTCATCAACTTGTTACTTTCACACTCTCAAGGTTATAGAACCAATTTGTGCATACAGAAGAGCAAGGTTCTGTAACTCATCTGTCAGCACTCCTCATTATTTCTTTGCAGATGTACTTTTCCTTATCAGTAACTTTTAAACATGTCTTTTCTGTATTTTTCCATTTCTCAGTTCTGCAGTTCTGCTTACCTAAGCTAATTCAATACTTCTACTGAGTTCTATCTTACAATAGCAGCATATTGGGGGATGTGCAATCCTATATGCCTCTCCGCAGGCCTCATTTACAGGTCAAGCTAGCCATGCTGGCCTGCCTATGTCAGACACCGTGGGTCATAGGCCTGCACCTGCCACAGTTCCATGTAAATCTAAGTTTATCATTTCTACTCTGTTCCATGTAAAACCGAGTTTATTGTTCAACAGTATGTAAATTGCCTTGATATTCTGAAAGGCGGTATAAAAGAAACGTCAAATAAAATAAATAAATTGGCATTGCAGTGCAATATGGGATTTTACCTATTTGGAATCAGCACTGCAGGTGCCATAATGCATCAGAATGAGATTCTCAGAAATCCAGGACTGTCTTAAAATCTAACTCCTGGAACTGGGTAATTGGCAAATCTGCCCAGAATTATGAACACTACCTCTGAGGCAGCAGCCCCGGCCTCAGTTACCTCAGGGGCCAATGCACTAAAGTGCACTAGGTTTTGCACCTACTGTAGGTTACTTCAGTTTTAGTGCAAACATTTGTGCACCACTGTGGGTGCCCAACGTAAAAATTAGTTTTGCGTACAAGCTAATTGTGCCCAAAGCTTAGGGTACATGTCAGCACATATCGCATCTAAATCCATGGTATTGAAGCAAGTACTATTCAGTAGAAGGCTGAGTGCAACGCTGGCGTTTTAACTTGTCTGAAGAGCCGTAAAGGCTTATCACATTGGTCTTTGGTCAGCACCAGCGAGGAATTTATGGTTGTTTCTTTACCTCAAGCATACAAGAACTTTTTCTGGCTTTGTTGAAGAGGAGGTGTTGAAAGGGCGATCTGCTGAAATAAAGAGATGTGCACTGCTGACAAAAGGTGTATTTGCAAAAATTGTGTATCAGCACATTGGAGTTGCATGTGCTAAAATGCTAATCTGCTTATAAATAATGTGATGAGGTGAGTGCAGCCCAGCTAGGGAAAGCTAAAAAAAAGAAGGATTTTTTTTCATTGCGGGGGATGGGAGCCCAAAATCCTAGGCTCCATACTAGAAGCACTGAAAGAAACCTAGAGGGCAGAGCAAAAGGTAAGCCAATCACAGACCACAGGACAACCCTGCAGAGGAGTAGGAGGTCCAAGTGGGAGGAGCTAGGAAGGGAGTTGCCCAGCTCAACAGTTAACAGGGGAAGAACAAACAAAAGAGAGAGGCACAGTTTGAGTTTGAGGCAGGAGGAAGGAGATGTGAGCAGAAGGTCCAGGAGGAGTGCAGGAGCAAGCACCAGTGGCAGCTGCAGTTCAAGGCCTAGCCCAGGTTCAAGTCCAATTCCCAGGGGGCACAGACAGGAGAGGTCTGGGGCCAAGCTGTGGAAAACCCTTGCAGCCAAGGAGAGCAGCAAATGGAGGAACCATTACAAAGGCAGCCAAGGAAGGTACGCAGGGAATGAGCAGTGCCACCAGAATAGTTCTTGCTCTGACTCAGAGGAGACTTTCAGACACCTGAAGCCTCAGCACAGCAAGAAGTATCTCAGGAGGGAGGTTAAGCAGGAGAGACACACAGGAGACCGGCTTGGAGGAGCCAAGGCCAGGCAGTGTGAGAGACTGTTTAACATTGCAAAGACTCTTAAGGAAAAGTTACCAGAGCACTTCCAGAGAGCACCCAGCTGTAGCTCACTTGAGAGCATGGAGGTAGGCCCTGAAGAAAGTGTTATTGAGTCAGAAGCCTCTGAGATGGAATGTGAGCTGTGCACTAAAATACAATAGTATTGTGAGTTAGAATACAGTGAAATTTTCAAGAGTTGAAAGAGAAGAGTAACCCTGAAAACAAGAGGTTAGGAATCTCTTAGGAAGCTAAAACTGCAAAACTTTAGTGAAGGCCCAAACAGTGAGAACTGTTTGTATGGGCGTGGCAACAGCGGGTTGGAAGCTAAGGACCTTTCACTGTGAAGAGTTTTACAAATGCTTTTGTTTTGTAAGTGTCAAGCAAGTGCAGTGAAGAATAGAAACTGCTGTGAGTTTTGTTTGGACATTTTCATTTGGAGAATTTATCCTGTATTTCTTTTGTCTGGAAAAAGTGCTTAAAGAATTTTTTATGTTCATCACTTGCCAACTTTGGAAACCGAATAAAAATTTCCTGTGCGCTTTAAATAACCACTTGGCTTTTCTTATTGACACAACTACAACCCTCGAAGGGATACAGATGGCCAGCCGTCCCTACTAGGCAACCGCCTGGTAGGGGCGCGAGCGTCACAATAATAATATTACAAAAACTGCATGCACAGAATAGTGTCGCAGCACATGCATCTAACTCCGGATGCTGATACAATTTTCTTGTGCACCAAATATAGCTGCTACTTGTGCATGTGTCTGCTATCCTCTGGCTCTCGTTAGTGCATGTCTTTTGTGCATAGTTCATTTATATTATATTTGCTTATACAATATAGCCTCGGGGACTATGGCGTCTGTGCCGTGAATGCACCTGATTTTAGCTATCACAGAAGCTAAGCAGGGTTGGGCCTAGCTAGTGCACGGATGGGTGTCCACCTTGGAATACCAGGTGTTGTAGACTTACTTTTTGGAAGAAAGGCCCGGCAATCTACTTCTGGTCCCACCTTGCCAAGACAACCCAGGGGCTGCGTTGCCAGGAGTCAGCACTGACTTGGCAAGCACACGCTGCGCTGGGGAGCAATTTTTTTTCTTTTATTGAGCATTAGCAAACCCTGCACTGAGCCCTAATATATGTTTTCTGCCTCCATCCCTAGGGGTGTGAAAGATCCACTCTGTGAACTGAGCCAGGGACCATCTGCCTTGCAACCTGTAGTGCTGCCGCTGTTTCATGTTCCGCGTCAAGTCCTTTATCCTGTAATCCATTCTAAGGTCGCTCTGCTCTAGAATTTAATTAAGAAGCTGCCTGCCTCTCTTCTCCTTCTCCAGAAAAACATCCTGGCAATTAGCAGCAGAGGTATGCAGGAGAAAAGAACAAGGGAAGAGCTGGTTTTGGAAATCCGGACAATGAGACCAAAGTTGAAAACAATCAGTTTTCTAAAACAAGAGATAGGTCAATTAATCCATGGTGTATGACACTAATCTGAACACAGGGACAGCAGCTGCCCAGGTAATGAAAACATTGATGCATCAATGAAAAGACTCCAAGACCGGAGAACTCTTGGGATTCTTGTGCCAGTTCCTTCCGACCTCTGTGTGACCTTGGGCAAATCACTTTTTCTCCTTCGCTGCTGAGCTGTAAGTGGGTAATCATAATAATAGCATTGATCCTTCTCCCCTCTGCATGCTGACATGTGATTACAGCATCAGAAATATACCACCAGACATTTTCATGCTCTATTAATCCATTAAAAACCATACAAAAGTTAAAAGCAGCTTCGGCAGTCGGATCAGGCTTGGCTGGCGAGGGTGCTCACATAGTCCCATATCAGAAGGAACAGGCTGACCCAGCCCTGAATTCGGCCCAGTAGC
Source organism: Ichthyophis bannanicus (assembly GCA_033557465.1). Taxonomy (NCBI): domain Eukaryota; kingdom Metazoa; phylum Chordata; class Amphibia; order Gymnophiona; family Ichthyophiidae; genus Ichthyophis; species Ichthyophis bannanicus. The sequence goes on from CM066039.1 coordinate 33,108,897, forward strand.
ATGCATGGAGGTGTAGCTTTCATTTCCCCAAGAAGAATAGGAAAGACATCATCAGACATGCAGTGATGTCATACCCAGACTGCCTCAGCCCATCCCTTTTGATATGGAGCTATACGGCCACTCCCATTTCTGGTTCACCCCAATTTACAGTTCTCACTTCAGCCGGCTCAACCCAAACTGACTGACTCGTTTCAGTTTTTGCCCTGCTGCATGCACAGTAAAGCTTTTGGGCAAGTCTGAACTACACCTCCATGAATGCTATCGGGCAGAACCAGGACCAGATCAAACTATTTGGGCTGATCTAGGTGAAATAGCAAACCTACCCCAGTGTTTTGTGCTAATACAATTACCTGGACATCCTTCCTTTTAATAATCCCAAATGAATATTCAGTAGTCTTTACACAAACCCATCAGAAACCTGTCCCATCCATAGAAATCATAAATTCAATCCATCCATTTATTAGGAATCTGAGTTTGTCAAAAATGATTAACGACAAGTGAGAGTTTCACAGTTAGCCTATTTAAAAAAAAAAGACAAATTATAGCGACTTAAGAAACAACCAATGGCCGTTATGATAATCAATGTAAACAATTAATCTATAATCACCACTGCAGTTAGTATCTACTTTGTTGTAATTATTTTTACGAATGGCAGCTTAAGCATTAATAAATTATTGTTATTATCTCTGTATTGGCTTATCCGTTTCCTTTTATAAGCTTTGAATGAACTAATACTACCTCATAAAAGAATAACAATAAGCATTTATTTTTCACCACGCCACACTCCAGTAACAGGTCTGAGCTTTGAATAAAAGGAAACCTTTGTATCCCCTAATGGTTTCTAAAGAATTTCTTCAAATTCCGTTCGGTTTCAGCTTCCCCCTGTGATCAGTGAGCCCAGCTGAGGGACAGAAATGACAGATTTCCCTGTGATATAACAGATTGCCTGTTCCAGCGTCTAATGAGTTTGGGTGGAACGTAATGTTTTCTTCCGAGGCTACCAGTGTTAATCTCGCAGCAAACAAGCCACATAGACGGTTTCCAATATCTCCCAGTGATGAAAATTCACAAGAACGTCTCCTCCACCTCTCTAATGCGTGGTAGCATTTTACTTGCTGTTCCCATGTTGTCACTGCAGGCCATAATTCCTACCACTCAGTGACAAATTTACCAATAGGCAGCATAAGCAAATATTTAAAGGCAGACACCACAGTGGATTGAAGTAAGCTCCAGTGCAATGGACATCCTTGCTTCATCACAGATGGAGGTGAGAGGTGGCCTAAGCCTCTATCCTAGCTGATGTGGTGGGAGAGGGAAAAGAGAATGAGGGGGAGGATATTTAAAGGCCACTCACCGGGATATTCAAAGGCACTATCCTGGTAACCGCCGCTGAATGCCACGATGCTAAGCACTTAGTGTCGCTGCCCAAAACCGTGGGTTAACTGAGCAGCAACGGTATTCAGTCGTCATCCGGTTAACCCTAACCGGCCAAAGTTAGGACAGCTGAATGACCGTCCTAACTTTAGTCGGTTTTGCAATCCAGCCAGAAGCTGAACATCGCCATTGACCGGATTGCAAAACTGCAGTCCGGGCAACCTAGATATTCAATGCCTGGGCCCAGATATGATCTTGGCATTGAATATCTGAGCCGATGTTAAAGTGGCAATAGTCAGCCACTTTAAATGTGCCGCTGCCGCTGAAAATTCACCCTCTTTCCCCCCCCCCCCCCATTTGTTTTGTTTTGTTTTAGGAAGGAGGGAGCACTAGTTTGGGCACAGCCCAGCCAGCCAGTATTGCAGCCCTCACCCATAGCTCGTGCTTTCAGTTACTCTAGTACTCAAGGAAATGTTGCAGAGCTCTGCTAACGGACCTCCATCCTGCTCTGCTGTGTTTCTAATTCAACCAGATAATCCATGAATTAAAAGTACAATATAGCAAACACTGTGTACAACCATCCACCTCTTCTCCAGCCAGAACCTAGCAGGGAAAAGTTCTTCAGTCTTGCTAAGTTATAAGGCAAGAAACCAACCACTTTGGAGTGGAGGAGTAGCCAGATGGTTAGAGCAGAAGACCAAAACCCAGCTTATCTGTAGTTCAAATCTCTCTGATGCTTCTTGGATAAGTCACTTCTCCTTTCATTGTCTCAGGTATAAGCTTACAGTGTAGTCCCTCCAAGCGGTAGCACAAGGCTACCTGAATGTAGCTCTCCCTGAGCTGTTCCTGCCAAAGTCCCTTCCCTTCCAAATGTTGCTGAAGATCAAGGCTGGCCTAACCATTAGGCAAATTAGGCAGTCACCTAGGATTAACAGCTTCTGGGAAGTGGCAAAGAGCAGGACATTCAAAGCTAAACATAGATTCTGCCAGCCAGGGAGGGGCAGGGCTTAAGGTTTACCTAGACTGCTAACACCTTGAATCAACTTGGGAGCTGGCCCTGCTGAATACCCAGCTTTTTGGTTAGGTATCTTTCATAGTTTATTCCTATGTATATTGTCCAGTTTTTGGAAAGAATTATTGTCCTAACGTGTGAATGAATTTTTTTATTGAGATTGTTTACCTGGGGATAGATTTGTATTAATTTTGTAGTTGATGATGATGATTGCATTAAATGGATATGATTTTATTCAGTTTTGTTTAAGAATAGTGTCTTTTTCTCTCATGATATTTAATCTACCCTGAGCTCATGAGAGTTGTCACAAAATATAAAAGTGGCAATAAGTCTGTATTAGGGGTCATTTTTCCATATACATAGTGATAATCTCTGCAAGTGCAGTGCGATCTTCAATATCCATTTGTGTTTTGTGAGGCATAAATTGGTCATTTGGTTACTGAAAAGAGTTAAAGCCAAGAGAGAGCCTTGAGATACGCTGGAGAGGGAGAGAAGGAGAAAGCCAAGAGTTGGAGGAGACTTGGAAAGAGAAGTCAGAGAGATAGGAGGAAAACCATTTAAGGACAGTTCTGCAAAGACCAATTGAGTGAAGATGGAGGAGGAGGGATAGTCAACTAGGTCAAAGGCAGAGGACAAGTCAAGGGTAAGAAGGATGATGGAATTGCCATGATCAAGGGAGTTCCAAATGTCATTAAGAAAAGCACATAGTAGAGATTCAGTACTGTGTCTGGGACAAACCCAGCCTAATAGGGTGAAGGATCAATCTTGTCAAGAAATAAAGACAGTTGGGAAAGGACAATATTTCAAGGAGTATGGAGAGGAAAGCTAAATTGGAGATTGGACAGAGGTTAGTGAGACAGGAAGGATCAAGAGAGAGCTTCTTGAGAAGGGGGCAAATAATGGAATGCTTCCAGGAGACCCACTGACCTCCATGATGCACCTTGGGAGAGGGGGGAGTGGTCAGCCTGCCAAATAAGGAATGTTCTTCCTTATTTGGCAAACTGGACTCTCTTTCTGGGCAGTGTATCCCTGGGATGCACTGTGCAGGGTCAGCTGCCACAACTTTGAAAAATGGCGATGGAGGAGGTTGCTCCTACCCCCCATTCTACAAAAGGTACTGTGGGGGGGGGGGGGGGAGGCAGGAGGAGGCCACCAAAGAGTTTAGTAAGATGGAACTTGGGACTCGAGGCTCATGGGCCACCAATACTTTTTCTGGGAAGGGAGGGGAGGGTGATAGGGGCCCATTGGGCCACCAATGATTTTTATGAGGTGGGAGGAGAAGAGGGATCGGGACCCATTGGGTCACCGATGATTTTGGTTCTGCTGGGGGGAGTCGGTATCTGGGGGGGGGGGCACTGACCCTCTGATGCTGTGCCAATGACATTGGTGGCCTCCCTGATACCAGCGTCAACTTCACCTCAGATAATCCTTTTGCTCCCGGCTGGATCTTTACATCTGCCTGAGGTTGGTGTCAAGATCCAGCATTACAAGTCATGTAACAAACTGTGTTAAGTTTCAGCACCGTTTTTTTTTAAATCGGTGCAATCAGTTATGCATTACTTTGCATGTGATTTGCATGCCCACTGCGCTGCAGTTTAGCACAGTGTTTTTTTCTGGCAGGTTTCCCACAGTAGCCTGCTTTCTACATCAGAGAGAAAGCCTACCACAGGAAAAGAGCCAGAAAAATGCGACGTCTTTCTGCATCGGCCCCCCTGTGTGTTGACAACAGACTTCATTAAGTGGCCAGAGCTCTCCATTTAAAACTTCTCGAAACAAGCCCACAAGGTAATACTTGGAGACTGATATTCAGCGGTAGTGGCCAGCACAATTAACGCAGCTGGCTGATGCCGCTTTAACATAGACCCGGATATTCAGTTCGGGACCATATGCAGCCGCCGGCATTGAATAACTGGGTTGCCCGGATTAATCCAGTCAACGGCAATATTCAGCCAGTGGCCAGCTTGCAAAACTGGCTAAAGTTAGGCCAGCCTTTGTTTTTCCCTAAATCTAGCCGGTTTAGGTTAACTGGGCAGCGGCTCAATATCGCTGCTGCACAGTTAAGCTCCACCCCTAGAATGCTCCGGCACTGCTGATTGGCCGTTGGGGTATTCAGTAGCAGAAACCAGATATATTCAATAGCATAAAACAGTCATGTGCTGTCGACTCTCCTGGTCACTGGGATTAATGTGGTTAGCAGATCTGCTAATGTATTTATTTTATTTATTTATTTAACAGGTATTTTAAAGCAGTTTATATTGTAACTTAAACTTGATAATGTACATTAAAGAGGGACATTAATAACTTGGATTTTTCTAAGGCAATGGAGGGTTAAGTGACTTGCCCAAGGCCACAAGGAGTGCTAGTGGGAATCAAACCTCCTGAAAATGCCTCCTTTGGTCTCTAGATTACTGGAATAGAAGTACACTGAGGGCCCGATTCAGTCCTGGACATCCCAGCCCTCTGTGCACCCGGTCAGAACCGGACGCACAGAGTTAGCCGGGATTCTGATCCCATGGGGCACGTCTAGTCCCGTGGGATCAGAATCGTGTCCAGGTCTGTATGTGTACAAGCCTTGCCCAGATAACTCGGTCAGGGCTTTTGAATGGTGCCGAGGTGCCATGGCGTCCGGCTGCCATGGCACCGCAGCTCCATTCAAAAGCCGTGATCCCCTGCCGCCAGACCAAAATGTTCATTCCCCGCAGCCAAACCACTGATCTGGCCTCCCAAGGCCACGGTCCAGCTGCGGGGAATCCTCTCTACCCCCTCCTACCTCCTCCAATGGCTGGGCCTGCAGTCTCCCGCCGACTAGGGGAACTTATTCCACCTCAGAGGTGGAATACGTTCCTTGTACAGGCAGCCGGCCCTGGACATACCGGGCCAACATTGGAATCAGCCCTGTATGTCCAGGGCCGCCGACCGCCCACTGCCCTCCCTAATGCCACTCCCTCTCTGCCCCTTTTCCACCCCCTGTCTAACTTCCCCGTACAACTTTCGCGTCTCAGAATGACTCTGTGAGTGGACAAGTCTGGCTAAATTGTTCTTCTTCTTTTGCTTACTTTTTCAATAGATTCTAGCTGCTTTTATTTTTTTTCTCTTTGGATAAGTTGCTCAAAAATTGCCTTATTTGCTGTCTTTGATTAAACTTGTTCCTTTCAAAATTGCTTAACAATCTGTCTCTGTAGTTTCTGTTGCTCCAAAGACATTATTGGGTCTATATAGAAATTAGCTAACTCTTTTGCCTTTCATAAATCTGTCGCTATAGAAAAACACTTCAAATTTTCAGCCTTTACAATAGCTGTGCTGGAAGGACCTCAATTACTACTCACCTGGTAAAGCCAAAAAAACATCCCGGCAGGTTCGATACTCCACAAAGCAGGTAATTTCTAAGCTGTGCTTGTTCAGACTGCACAGACACGAAGGGGGTTATTCTGTGCTATGAATAGCGGGGATGGAATCCATCCCCGCTATTCATGCTTACCCTGCTGCATCTAACCTCCCCCGGTTTTAGCGGTGGTCTGTGAGGATACTCAGTGGCGCGTTTTTAGCTGGTTAGGAGGTCTGCTAACCAGCTAAAATGTTTTGAATGTACTCCCCTTTAAGTCTGTCCCCATATGCTTTATGATATAGACCACTGACCAGTTTAATAACTATCCTCAGGACCGGCTCCATCCTGTTTATATCCTTTTGAAGGTGCAGTCTCCAGAACGGCATAGTACGGCAAACGAGATCTAACCAGAGGCTTATACAAAGGCACTATCGCCCCCTTTTTCTTGCTGGCCATTCCTCTCCCTCTGTACCCAATAATCCTGGCTTATGCTTCCACTGCCTCCTTTTCTCCTGCTCTTTCCTGCATGCAGGCACGTCACCACTCCCTTGGGTTTCTGCAGTCCAAATGCATGACCTTGTACTTTTTAGCATTTACATTTTAGCTGCCTAGAGACAAGATTTGCTAGATCCCTTCTCATGTTATCCACACCTTCTAGGGTGTCTATTCTGCTGCAGATTTTGGTAGCATCCACAAGGAGGCCTACCTTTCCAAACAGCCCTTCCACAATATCACTTACAAAAATGTTAGAAAGAACAGGACCAAGGACTGATCTCTGTGGCACATCACTGGTAACCTCCCTATCGTCAGAATGAACACCATTTACTACTGCCAGTTTCTTACCTAGTGCAGTGGTTCCTGCTAAGGGCATTTATTTTATTTATGTCAGCATTGAGGAATGGTAGCAAAGGCCTGGCTGAAATCTAAGTATACCACATCCAATGTTCCCGCTAAGCAGCTCTGAGTCTTCCGCTGGCATTCCTGCCAGTGGGGGAAGGTGCAAAGCGATCGCGAAAGCGCTCACGCTTAGGATTGCACGGCATAGGCAGATCCCGAGGGCCTGTCGATGCTGTGCAATCCTAAGCACAATCGCTTTGCACCTCCCTCCACCAGCAGGAATGCTGGCAGAGGACAGCACAGCTTAGCGGGAACACTGACCACAGGTAGCTCTCTCCCCGATCCAATTCTGTGGTCACTCAGTCCAAAAAATCAATCAGGATCGTTTGACAAGACCTACCTCTAGTAAGGCCATGCTGTCTCACATCCTGTAATCCCTTGGATGCCAGAAACCTCTAGCAGCATTTCCATTAATTTACTCACCTGTAGTTTCCTACCCTGTGCTCTTCGTCTTCCAACCACCTCTGCCCATCTCCAGTCCTCCGGGATCACCCCCACTCTAAAGAAGCATTGAAAAGGTCAGACAGTGTAACTACCATGATTTCCCTAAGTTCCTTCAATTAAGTCAGACGAATTCCATCTGGCCCAATCACTTTGTCTATTTTTAGTTTAGCCAGCTCCTCACGAACAGTCTTCTGAAAATAATTTAATTTCTAGCTCACTTCCAGTCCTGTTTGTGTTTGCTTTCTGAGGCCCCATTCCTGACCCTTCAAGACCAAGACAGCTTTGGAAAGTCGATGTTCTCCATTCTGCAACTAAGAATCAGAATACGTTCTCTCTGTCTTTTTAACTTTCTCTTATTCTTATGTTTCATCTTTCTGCACCAACTCGTTTTCCCTTCTCTGTCTTCCCTTTGTTCATGCCTCACCCCCTCCTCTCCCCCAGCGTTCCTGTCTTTTATCTCCTCATTTCTTTCTTTCTCCCTCTCTGTTCTCACCCCCCTGGTCTCTTGTGCTTATGTGAGGTGCACTCGCAGCTGGATTTATCACGAACCAATGCCTTACTTTGTACTGCCCCAGTGATGCACGTCCGTTACCTTTGGCTGTACTCTGACCAAGAACAATGCTACATTTCCTCACTGACCAGTGTTGCACTTTAAACAATGTCTGGGTGAACTTTGAAAAGTTTACTTTTCTTGTGTATTTATATTTGGTGGGGCATAAAAGGAAGTGCGCCAAATCTTATCCTCCCTTTCCGTCAGTTGAAAATCACATAGTCACACGGGGTTTGATCCATAAATCTCCCTTTTCCAGAGGCACAGAAGAGGAGAAGATGAATCAGGACCCACAGTCCCCTTCCGTTATCATATTTATGTTATTTAGTTGGGTTTAGCTCAGACTCAGGCCTTCACATTTCATCCAACTATCTTAAGCTTTCATAGTTTTAGTCAGCCTTCTGCTCTCTGTCCCTCTGTCGTTCTACATTTACTTTCTCTCTCCTTTATTTTGCTTTGTTCTGTCGACTCCCTTTCAGCTAACTCAGTCTCTCCCATAACTCTCCCTCCTCCTTCTCTTTGGCTCTGTCCCCAAATTTCTTTTTCCTCCTTCTCTAACCCTCTTTTTTATTTCCTAGACTTCTCTTTCTGCCACTGAACTCCTCTCTCTCGTCCTTCTTACTCTGTTCCTGCCCCCTTCTCTCCCTTCATCCTCTTCTAACATTTTCTTTTCCACCCTGTCTCCTTTCGCCTTCAGGCCTCTGGTTTGTAAAAGGTACCCATATGCGCATAGAAACCATTATGGAGGCTCCTGGTTTTCAGTCAAACCTACTGAGTGCTTGATCTATCAAGAAGCTGATTTACAAATCATGGCAGAGATTTGCAGTTCAAGTCAAGAAACTCTAGGTATCAGAAGGGAGGTTTGCTCTTTCTTTTTGGAAGCGTATGAGTGAGCTACTTGTGGTTGACATTGGTGGGGACAGGAATACTCACAATTCCAGCATTGTGTGGGAGCCTCACTGTTGCAGCAGCCCAGAGGAAACAAGAAAATAAAACATCTCATTTTTATACCGGAGGGGAAAAGAAATTAATTCCACTGCCAACAAATCCCGGATGGCAATTCAATTGTTGTTTTCTTGCTGGCTTTTCTTTAATGAAATTCAAAGGCCACCTCTGCCTCCTACAGCCTCCAGGTCCTCAGCTTTCATCATTTCTTTCTTTGCAACAGTCTCTGCTGATCTCTATCCCTCTCTCTCTTCCTATTCTTAAGTTTCGTTTTCTAGTATTTTATTTCTTATCCCTTCCTTTTTTTATTCCTTTTCCTTCTTGTGTCTTCCTCTTCTTCTCCGGAGCCCAGATCGTTTGATCCACTCATCCATCACTCTTCCTCTGTGTTCTGGTCATAGTAACATAGTAAATGACGGCAGATAAAGACCAGAGTGGTCCATCTAGTCTGCCCAGCAATATGACAGGTGTAGGTGCACCCCTTCCCATGTCTTTTAGGGAGTAGGTGCACCCCTACCCATGTCTTTGCTTAGTGGTGCACCCACCAGGAGCAGGTGCACCCCTCCCCATATCTTTGTTTCTTTGTTTGTTTAGGGGTGGACACACCGCTCCTCCCCCCATCGCTCCATGTAGGACACCGCTATTTGTTGAGAAATTTGATGGTTCAGTTTATTTTGATTTAATCTTGTTGCTGTAAAGTGATCCACAGTGTCTGTCCCAGGCCACTTTGAATTCCGTCACTGTGTTTGCCCCCATCACTTCCATCGGGAGGGCACTCCAAGCATCCACCACCCTTTCAGTAAAAAAGTATTTCCTGAGATTGCCTTTCAATTTACCTCCTTGCAGCTTCATGTCATGCCCTCTAATTTTACAGCTTCCCCGTCTCTGGAAGAGGTTTGTTTGTTCATTATTTCTCTTTAAGTATTTAAAGGTCTGAATCATATCTCCCCTATCCCTCCTCTCCTCCAAAGTGTACATATTTAGGTCCTCAAGTCTCTCCTCATAAGGCTTCTGACGCAGGCTCCAAATCATTTTGGTCGCCTTCCTCTGAACAGCTTCCAGTCTTTTTACATCCTTTGCAAGATACGGTCTCCAAAACTGAACACAGTAGTCCAAGTGAGGCCTCACCAGCGACCTGTACAGTGGCATAAGTACCTCTTCCTTTCTGCTGGTAATTCCTCTTCGAATGCAGCCCAACATCCTCCTGGCTTTTGCCACTGCCTTGTCGCAGGGTTTTGCCACCTTGAGATCTACAGAAATAATCACACCGAGGTCTTTCTCCTGAACCATGCACACCAACCTCTCGCCCCCTATCGTGTACATTTCCCTTGGATTTCTGCTACCCAAGTGCATGACACTGCACTTCGTTGCATTAAATCTTAATTGCCAAGCATCAGACCATTCTTCCAGCTTTTGCAGATCCCTCCTCATGTTAATCATTCCCTCAGGGGAGTTCACTCTGTTGCAAATTTTTGTGTCATCTACAAAAAGACAGACTTTTTCCATTCAGTCCTTCAGCAATATCACTCACAAATACATTGATCAGTGCCGGGCCTAGGACCGAACCCTGAGGCACCCCGCTAATCACCTTCCTCTCATCCGAGTGAGCTCCATTTATCATCACCTTCTGTCGTCTGTCAGTCAACTCTTCCATTTTCTATTTTTCATTCTCCTTATCTCTTGTCTCTTCCTCGCCCGTTTTCTCTCTCCTCATACTTCCTTTTCTCCCATTCTTTCTTTCTGTCACCTAATTTCTCACTTTCCCCATCACCCTTACTCATTCTCTCTCTCTATCACTCCTGCCCATTCTCTTTTACTCATATTCTCTTGTTCCTCATTCCCCCTTTCTTGAATTTTCTCCCTGTAACTCGTATCCATTCTCTTTTTCTCTCTTTCCCGTTATTCTTCTCCATTCCCTGTCTGTCTTGCATTTTCTCTCTCACCATCTCTCTTGCCCTCTCATATTCACTCACCCATCCATCTTTCCCTCTTGTATCTATCTCTTCCCAATCACCTTTAGTTATTTTCCCCTCTATCTTGTTTTCTCTTCCAGCCATTGACTGTCATTTTTTCAGGACTCCAGTCTGGTCTCTTTCTTTTTGCTTGTAGACTTTTGGTATTATGATACCCTTTTCTGCCCTGTATGTTCAGCCTTCTCCCTGACTCAGGACATAACTGTAATATATAGATTATAGAATAGATCCTGAAGAATTCAGTCTGAAGTACCAGATCTCAATTTCAAGCCAAGGAAGAGCAATAACGGCAGCTTTTTATTTTCCTGTTCAAAGACTTGATTTTCTACATTTTTGGGAAACAAAAACAATCCATGTGAAAAATAAAATCTTTCCAACATATGTTCATACTGAAACCTCTGTGTAACATTTGCCCAATTCTTAAATTTACTACTTGTGGGCAGGACTGTACCAATCTAGACATGGGCTCTGTGCGACTAACAAATCTCATGCCCCACTCTGCCCCAGCCGCGTGCTCACTCTTTTTGAGTTCCCTGGAAGCCCAGTGATGATATCAACATCAACACCCCCTTCTGTGCTTGCGCCCTGTGCGGCCACACCACTCACACAGCCCTTGGTAGGGCCCTGCTTGTGGGCCAGAGTTCCTCAGAATTGCCAAAAAATTAAATCCTTAGGAAAAAGACACATGGTGCCCCATTCCGGGAGGGGGACGTCTGGGTCATCCAGACGTCCCTGCTGAAGACGGGGCTGTTAGGACCCAATTCTGGTCCACGGGAACAAAACGTTCCTGCAGGAGCCAGAATCGGGCCGAAGGAGAGCCCGGCATGCCGCTCCTGCCTGCAGGGATATCCTCCCTGCAGGTGCCCCAGATTGCCGCATTCCCGGTCCCCCAAATCCCTGCCGCCTGACTCACGGCTGACCTCCCGCGGCCTGGATCAGGCTGCGGGGACCCCCCCTGCACCCAGCCCTGGCACCGATGGGGTCTCCCCGGGCCCATTTGGGCAAAAAGTGCTGCTTATACCACCTCTGACCCTTGTGGCAAAAGACCTGCCAGGTGTTTTTATCTTCCCCATATAATTAACTGCAAAGCCATCTAACAGTCAATCATTCGGTCTCAGGCAGGCAGACCATAAAGCGAATATTTTTTTAAGTATTGCTCAAAAGGTTCTGATGACCCTCCTCCTCTGCCTGCATCTTCCCACCTACTATTTACTGTTCATCTTATTCATGGTGCTTCCTTGCTAACCTGCCGCCTGTCTAGTAACAAGACTCAGAGTAAAGTCGTCAGACAGGACTTGGAGCACTACTGCCACCTATGGGTCAGAAAGCAAAGAGTCAGAACGCCTTTGAAGCAGAACCTTTCTCCCTGGACAGCTCTAGAGTTCCCCAGTTTTCTTTGTTCAGAACCCCCTTTTGTATTGCTGGAAACAAAACGAAATCTCACAGCATCACAGAAAATAATAAAATCAAAGGCAGACTAAGATTCTTTACATCTGCAAACATGATGCCACAGGTTTAAAATAATTTGCATGCCCTATTTCGGCATCTGACCTTTGTCCTTTTCATTTCCTTGGCTGTATCTCATAATCTATCTGTAAAGGCTCATAGAACACGCTATTTGGTGTAGACGCACTAAGTGAAAACTATGGGGGGATATTCAGCAACGGCAGCAGCTAGCGCTGATAAAGAACCTAGCTGTTGCCACTCAACTTTGAACACAGATAATCAACGCTGTGTTTGGCTGGCTAGAGCATTAGCAGTGATTTTCTAAATATACCTGATGAAGTCAATCAGTAATACAGTTAGTGGGATGCTGTCCTATCCATGGCCTTATTCACCTCTGCCATGCCTTTAGCCATGGTGGTAGTGGAGTGCTCCCCGCCAAGTATATGGTGACCAGGGCAGAGTGGATATGGGTCCTTGCTCCCCCCTCAAGAAAGTAGTTTAGAAAAAGAGGCAGGCCTCCTTCTTCAAGGGGAGGGGAACTTTCTCTTAGGAATCATTTAGCAGTGTGCAAGCCAATTTTTATTTTTTAGTTTCCCATGTTGTTTGCAGGATTTTGTATTTTTTTTGTTGTTTTGGGGAAAATATCATTAATAGTGCATACTAGTTTGTGCTCTTGAGCAAAATTTCACACTGTTAGAACTCATGCATGAATAATGCATATTATCACTCAATAGCATGTACTATCGCTCAGTAGTATACAGTGTTGCTCAAGAGTGCACGCTATTAACGACAGCAGAAAGTAACAAAATTCCAGAGTTTTTTCTTCTGTTTTGTTTGAAAATGACCTGGAATGTCAACAACATTTCCTATGTTGTTTCAAATGACTGCACATCCCTGGTATCATTCAGCCTGGGCAATATCTAAATATTGTAAATATGTTGTAAATATGTTCTGTTATAATATGACGTTCCCTGTAAAACAAATTTACTTTGTTAATTGTTGTTCACTGTAAACCGCAACTGAACTTTGGAAGATGCGGTATATAAATATATATAAAAATAAATAAATAAATAAATAAAAATATCATTCCATTAGACCGAGGTACCTAAAGAATCAGGGCTATGTTGGTGTTGATTTCACCATGTTACAAATGGCAACGCCCCATTCCTCAGTCTTCAAGGGGGCAAGTTCGAGACCTTTCCGCTCAGGGTAAGCATTACTTAGAAGAAAGCAATGCCACAATGGAGAAAAAGGTGCCACCCCTTCTACCACAGGTGGTGTTATCTGCAGGTGATCCTGTTTGGCAGACTTCATGGCTATTGCCTAGTTTCCCTAATGGTTGGGCCAGGCCTGTTGATGGACCATTGGTCTGATCCAGTATGGAGAATCTTACATTCTTATCTTATGTTCTTAATTCTAATGTGCATGTTTGGCTTGTGATGCAGATTGTTTAGGGATCTGAGCTGTCGAATAGAGTGGGCAAGGGGTAGGGCAGGAGATGGAAGATAGTTGTCCAAATGAGTTTGTTGTGTCGTGAGCATTTTTATGTTTCCGTGTTATTTTAAATTCATAATGTTGTTTTCATTTTGTATAATGTTTTAATGTATCTAATTGTTATACAGTATTATGTTGATCTATTTAATGTGTCTTTTATAAATTGTCTACAGCATTGTTTATTTAGGCATGTAATAAATTTAAATAAATACTATACTGGCTCACACACATCCAAGGGGTCTCTTTACTAAAGTGCGGTAGGCTAAGCCCCGCGGTAGCAGCAAAAATACTGCAGTAATTGCAGGGGGCGTTCCCAGAATTTTCACTACAGATACCACGGAGAAAATGCTGGGATTGCAGGGTGGCAGCTTTTCAGAAGCATGCTACTACCACACACTGAGGTAGCAATAGCTGGATCCGCGATGTCCGTAAAAACATGCCCAGGGTAGCGGCATGGAACCTGAGCACCCACGCGCCGCCCACCGTGGAAGTTGCCACACAAAATGCAGCTGCCACGGTAAAAGGTCCGTGTTAGCTGCCATTGTGGTATGACCAGCCTGCGTTAGCGCTGCAAGAACAGACCAGTGCTTTAGCAAACATCCCCCTAAGGAACCTCAGCGGCAGAGCTTGGATTTGAACTTGTATCCTCCTCTTCCCCTCAATCCTTTCAATGCCACCTGATCAGTTCATTGCTGTTAACTAGTAGACTGCATCTCCTCCTTCTGCCAAATAATGAGAAACATAAATCAAACACCCACATGAAATTAATTCATAAATAACAATAATTGTCAGTAATAAAAAAGGCAAACAGAAATTTGTCTTTCTCTACAGTATTATATCCCTTTGCTGACTGTCACGCAATGGCCAATTCAATATGCAACGATTCATCTATTCCCGTAATTCTTTCACCTCCCCCACCACCAAAGCTCCTCTTCAGATTTCAGGCTTTTTTCAGGCACCTCACCTCTGAAGAGCTAGGAAGAGATTATTAGCTGAAAAGGAAATTGTTCTTATTAACACCAGCAAAATTAGCACATTTTCAAATGTGTTTTTATCTGGTGCTAAAGTAAATTCCAGTTCGGTAATTACTGCAGGGTATGTGATGACAGCTCTTGGGGGGGGAGGAGAGGGATCCATTTTGATTACTTGGTTTTTAGTTTCACCTTCTTATCCTTGCTTGCAAGGCCTCTAGCTTTACTTTTCCTCTGGCTCTCCTCAAGGAACCATCAGGATTGGATTTAAGGTGGTGGTGCCCACAAGCAGAGGAACTCCTGCAGATACTGGTGAGTCGGGGGCTCTCAAACCCTGTTTTTTTGGGCACTTTCAGAATTTGATGCCCTAGGCATGTGCCAATGTTCCTTATGCGTAAATCCAGCCCTGAGAATGATCATGCGCAGTTTCCAATTGAATCCCTTCTACTTCTCACACACTCGTCATTTCCATATTGCCTTTGGTAAGACTGCACTAAGGTTTCCAGATAACTCTATGACATGAGGAAAGCTGAGCCAGGGCTAGTTTTATCCCGTTCCATCTAAGAGCTTCTGGGTCCTGCATGTCTAAAAAAAAAATGTAAAAGTGGAAGCCTCTAGACTGCACTGGAACTAGATGTTCAGACATCTGGGGCAAAGGTATGCAAAAAAAGGGCCTGCCACCCTTCCCCTCCCCAAAGACCAGGGGTGGGGGGGAGGAGGGGAGTAAGCACCTGTGAATATATGGCACCTGGAAGTGCACGTACTGTCTTCCAGAGGGAGCCATGCTCTGTGCTTCTGAGCCAAAACACGTCCACTGCAATGGCTCTATTATACAAGGAGAGGAATGAAAGATGGGGAAGAACCCTCGGTTAGCCGTGAATGACAGCCCACGGCGCTGTAGCAGCTGGCTCAAATCCTGATTGGGCTGGAAGCCTGCAAAATTGGAGAAGGCTGCTAGGCAGGGAGGGGAGGGGAAGAAAAAACTCATTAGACAAATAAAAATCTTATAGAACTACAAAGGACTAGTGACACAGATGCAGGGCCCTGAGGGCATCTCCATCCTTTAATGCAGAGCACGCACCCTGCCAATATCTGCACACTGGCTCTGTCCCAAGCAAAACCATCTCATTATTAATGAAATGTGCTGTGAACTCAATAGATGCTTGCTTGATATGTATCAAAAGTTCAACAAATCAAAAGCATTTGAAAAATTGCTAAAGATGATAACAAAATCAGTGGAAAAGCTAAGTGCTCTCACGCTTTCTTTTAATCAAATTCTAATGTGTCACTTTCAAGGGAGAAAGAGAAATCTAGGTCTGTATTGATTAGATAAAGTAAAGCAATATTTGTGCAAATGGATATTGATCTATCTAACTTTCCAGGGGGCACCTATCAAGGATGGAGAGTCAGAAGGTGGCTAAAACACAGGAATATGTGTGTGTGTCTGCCGCTAGGTGGAGCTATCTTTAAACTGCAGGTTCTTGAACCACTGTAATTGTATTATCCACAGCCGTAACTGGGTGTTTTGGTACTTGGGGGCAGATGTTGGTATTTGCATCCCCTATCTAGGGTCACCAACCAGCTGGTTTTCAGCCAACCTGGCTGGATTTTACATGGCCAGGCCGGCTGCTGGCAGAGATGTAAGACCGGCCCTTGAAAATACTTTTTTTGCTCTGGCCGCGGGACAGGGAGCAGCCAGAGCAGTAAACCGGCTTTTCATCTGGGGTCCTTGTCCTCCCCCCAGCGCAGTCTCACCTTCTCCTCTGCTGTCAGTTCCTTCCTGCCACCTCCTTCCCCTTGCAGCCGTGGCTCTTGCGTCTTACAGAGCAGCAGACGGAACCAGTGTGGAGCCCTCCGGCCCTATGGAACCCCTGCTGAGGTGTCCCACCCCCTGTAGCATCATTTTCTTTTGAGCGCGGGACGCAGCAGCAGGGGTTTCAGAGGGCTCCACACCGGTTTCATTTTGTTTTTAAATTAGCGTTATTGCAGCCGCTGCTCTGTAAGAAGCAAGAGCCACGGCTGGAAGGAGGTGGCAGAAGCGACTGACACAGGGGGGGGGGGGGAGGTGGAGGCAAGAAGGCAGCTTTAAGAAGGGAGGGAAGGAGGTGTCTGGAAGGAAGCCGACATGAGGGAAGGTGAGGGCTGGAAGGCAGCTGAAAGAGGGAGGGAAGGAGGTGTCTGGAAGGAAGCCGACATGAGGGAAGGTGAGGGCTGGAAGGCAGCTGAAAGAGGGGGGAAGGAGGTGGCTGGAAGGGAGCTGACATGAGGGAAGGTGAGGGCTGGAAGGCAGCTGAAAGAGGGGGGGAAGGAGGTGGCTGGAAGGGAGCCGACATGAGGGAAGGTGAGGGCTGGAAGGCAGCTGAAAGAGGGGGGGAAGGAGGTGGCTGGAAGTGAGCCGACATGAGGGAAGATGAGGGCTGGATGGCAGCTGAAAGAGGGGGGAAGAAGGTGGCTGGAAGGGAGCTGAAAGAGGAGGGAAGGAGGTGGCTGGAAGAGAGGTGAAAAAGGAGGGAAGGTTAGGGCTGGAATGCAACTGAGAGGAGGGAAGGAGGTGGCTGGAAGGGAGTTGACATGGGGGGAAGGTGGGGGCTGGATGAGAGCTGACGCAGGGGGGAGGAAGGAGGTGGCAGGAAGGGAGCTGACAGGGGGGGGGGGGGGGGAAGTAGATGACACATGGGGATGGCACTGGAAGGGGATGGACAGAGGGTAGGGTGACTGGAAGGGAGCTGACCCAGGGATGACACTAGGAGTGGAAGTAAGCTGATACCTGGGATGGTATTTGGACTAGAAGGGACTGAACAGTGGGGAAAGGGACTAGAAGGGAATGGACACCACTGGCAGTCGTGGGAACGCAAGGGGGTTGACATTGGAAGGTAATGGGAGGGGAGGACTGGAAAGGGGGCTGATTCTGGAGAGAGTTACTGGGACTGGAAATAGGCTGATGAAAGGATGAAGAAAACAAAAGAAGAGACAAGAAATGGCAGATGGACTATAGACCATAGAAAGAGAGCTAAGACATTGTACAAACCTGTTCATTGTAAACCGCGCTGATTCCGAATAGTGCGGTATAGAAAAACTAATAAATAAAATAAATAAATAAAATAAATGAAAGCAGAAGCTTCAGATCGGATCCAGCATGATCAGAGAATAAAGTGGTCAAATATCAAAGGTAGAAAAAATAATTGTATTTTCAATTTAGCGACTGAACTTTGTGCTATCTTTATATTTTACACAGCATGGGGAACTGCATCTCTTATTTAGCTGATATTGCACAGCATGCAGAGTCTGGCTTCTTGAGGTTTCGGTTTAATTTTTGTCTATTTATTTCTCTTTTTATTTTGTGCTCATTTATTGATGAAGGCCTGTGTGTGTATTGCTGGGTATTCTGTTAGTATGGAATTTCTATTTGTTAAACATTCTTAATCTTGCTTGTTCAGTTTGCACATTGCCCTCTCTGCAATTATTTTTTGGGGACGGGGGGGGGAGCAAGGGTGGGATAGGGGCGGGGCAGGGGAAAGGAGGTGGGGAAAGGGTGGGGTGGGCATGAGCGGAACATGACTAGCCACAGGTGGAGGGTTTTTCTCTTTCAAAAAGTTGTCAACCCTACCTGTATCCCCATCCTAAGCCCTGTTCCTCTCTCCCTTCCCTCTCTCCATTCTGATTGTCAGTCCTTTCTAACGCTCTCTCTTCTCCCCCCACCCCAAGCCCTAATAGTAGTGGGACAGAAGCACCTTCCCTGTCTTTTCATCCACTGCCAGTCCAGACCTGCATTTCAGACATTTCTCCACCTCCACGGGGCTTTGTGCCCTGGAATCTGCCTCTCTTGCCACCCTAGTTATGCACCAGTCTTACCTACGGGCAGTCCATATGAACTCATTGCATTATGCCAAGAATACATATTGGGTCTGATATTCAGCAAAGTCAACTAGCCCCACCTCTGAACTCTAAACCCGCATATTCACTGCCAGGATGGTATTCTGCCCCCGCATTCAATATCCAGGTTGGACGGATTGCGGGGAAGCGAACTGAGCGGCAGCACAGCGGCAATATTCAGCTGCAGCCCAGTTAGCTCACACCATCCTTTGCTGTGCCTGACTTTTGCCATGCGTCAGTAATCGGGCAGCGGCTCAATATTGCTTCTGCCCAGTTAGCAACAGGCCCCGGGCAGTTAACATCGGGGCATTCAGCGGCCGAACCCATGGATATTCAAAGGTGTTAGTGTCGCTGAATATTCTGCGGAGTGGCATTTACGTGGTTTGCAGGTCTGCAAACCATGTAAATGCTTTTGAATACCTACACCCCCCCCCCCCCAGTTCTTTCTATTTCATTGTCAGCTAAAGAAGAAGGTTAGTGCTCAAAACTGCAGCTGTTTTATCGCCTAGTCAAGAGAAAGACCCAAGAAACGGATTCTGCCTGAGGAGGATAGCTTTTGAGGGGGGAGGGGGTCAATATTTAAAAGATCTTATCTGGTTAGTAGCAACTGCTAACCGGTAAGTCCCACTAAGGGGAATTATTCAGCAGCGTTGAATATCTCCACAGACCACCTTGGCAGACGGTGCCGGGGTAGTTGCTAGGGAGGAGACTAGTTATCCAGAAAGTGGTGATTTTCAGCTAGTAAAAACGTTGTCCTAAATGCTAACCAGATAAACCATCCAGATCCCAAGTGAATATCATCACTATCCAAACAGTGCCAGCACCTCATTGCTCTAGAACGATGTTCAACGGCAGCCACTATCCAGATACAGTTCCTGACTATCAAGATTTTTTTAGCTGTGATGGCTGGCATTAAAAAAACACCACTGACCTTCACAAATTAATTCACTCCCTTGCTGAGCTAAGTTATGTAGATAATTAAAGTCTCTGTTCTGGCTCCACACCCAGACCGCTCTATCCGGATAGCAACACTGAGTATTCCCCTCAGCAGGACTCATCCAGTCAGCAGATGCTACTAACGAATGAGTCTTTTTAAATATTGACTCCACGCTATATAACAACAAAGACTAATACAAACATTCCTAAATCTCTCAGGAGCTCTTATCTCACGTACTCTGTTGTGCCAAGAAATATTGGCATGTGGATAAAACAAGGTTACGGCTTTATTGTCAAATGTCAACAAGATAATACCTAACAGTCCAAAGAGAGGGAATGGGGTACCTGGGTCTACCTGAGCCAAATGCCATTACTGCCAGGCGTCACTGGATGGCCTGTGCCTGTCTGAATCAATTTTCCTCATGCCATAGGGGAGACTGCCTTTAGCCGGGTGGCCATTGCATGAGAAAGAGTTTGCCGGAGCATTCCACCTTGCAACTACTCGAGTGCCTGATCTCTCGCTGGTCTGTCGACTGAGTTTGATTTTCTTGGCTTGGGTGAGAAGAGGTGCCCACCGTCAGAACAGTGCGGTAGAGAACTTTAGTTATGGTAACTAAAAAGAGTGGCTAACTACATGAGAGTACACTTTCCAAATGGGAGGGAAGATTGGGCAAAGTTGCATCCGAAGAGGATGCTGAATACACCAGATAAAGAGAGCAACACGAGTCTGCTGACCATGTTACTCCTTTTGAATATCGAGCCCTAAATTATGGTTCCATCAGCCTGCCTTAACCTTCTTCCTAATTTTCAGAAAGTCTTTCTCAAAATACAGCTCAGGTGGCAAAGCATTCCACAACACAGGCACAGCACAAGGAAATACACACTGTGCGACTGTAGGTACAATAGATAGACAAAAGGAATATACAAATATGTAAAAAAGAATAGGATAAAAAGTCAGGTTTATTCCCAGCAGATGGATATTTTTTTTATTATTTAGTAGTATTTAGCTCATGCCTTTCCAATGGTAGTTCAAGGCACGTTACATTCAGATAGTACGTATTTTCCTGTCCCCAGAGGGCTTACAATCTAAGTCTGTACCTGAAGCAATGGAGGGTTAAGTGACTTGTGCAAGGTCACAAGAAGCGCTGGTGGGAATCAAAGCCAGATTGGCTGTTGCTCTAACCAGAATCATTTTCCTATTTCATTATTCGGTTTGCTTAGCATCACATTCTTTCCAAGTAGACAAAAAGAAGCAACATTAAAATTAGTGAATACAAATATTTCGGTGTTGTCAGAACATACAAATGCAGCGTCTTGAAATCAGTGTTTGAAACCTACATTATTATTCAGAGTTTTCACAACATTGTATTTACAATATGCCTTGCTTCAAGACTTATTTTTATTGGTAGTTGTGCCCTGCAATTAAAGTGTGTCTTTTTTTTTTTTTTGCTAATAGAATAATAAAATCAGTTCATGACTTTGGATTTGTATGTATTCTAGAGCAATTCATATATTTTCATATTCTGAGGATGTTTTTTTCATGAGAACCTTGACTGTATCTGTCGGATCCTGATTATATTGAATAATCATGACGTCCATAAAATGCAAATAACGCATAATTAACATGTAATATCACATCCGTACAAGAATGATTTGTTCCTGAATTTAAAACTTATGAGGTTACTTCTAGGTGGGACAAGGTGAGCCTAATCTTCCAGCCTGGAATATTGATTTAAGAAGGGAAATTTCTCAAACTAAGCCTTGATCTTGCCTGAATTTTGTCCTTTTTGTTTGGAAAATGATCTAATTCTGGGATGCACATTTTATTTTATTTTAGTTTTTGAAAGGCACAAGGGGTTTGAAGAAAACCTCTTGAACCCAGGCAAACGAGAACAAATATAAATGATTATAAGTAAAATGATTATAAGAGATGATCAAATCAAAGTATTAAAGAAGTACAGGGTTGAGAAAAAAAGGGGGGGGGGGCATTTCATTTGCCACTTAAGATACATAAAAACAAACAAGAAAAAAAATTGCATAGCAATTCATACCAGAGCTGGTGCAAAACACGAAGCAAGGTAAGCGCTGATGGGAAATGCCTGTTTTCCATCAGTGCCGGCGGGCTTAACAGAGCCGCGAGGGAGAAACTCTCCCTTCACGGCTCTGAAAGCCGGCGCGGAGAGGGACTGATGCAGGGAGGGAGGGCTCTGCCAGGCAGGCAGGGGGCCCCGCGGGACACTAGATTCTGCTGCTGCCACGGTGGCAGCAGCCGCAGCCAGTTTGTTTGTTTTTTATTTTACCTGGGCGATGGGGGGGAAGGGGGGTTAGGACTGGTAATGGGCTATGGGCTGATGGGCTGATGGGGGGGAAGGGGGGTTCGGACTGGTAATGGGCTATGGGCTGATGGGGTGGGTTAGGACTGGTAATGGGCTATGGGGGGGGCTAAGACTGGAAATGGGCTGATGGGGGGTTAGGACTGGAGGTGGGCTGATGAGGGGTTAGGACTGGTAATGGGCTATGGGGGGCTAAGACTGGAAATGGGCTGATGGGGGGCTTAGGACTGGTAATGGGCTATGGGGGGCTAGGACTGGTAATGGGCTGATGGGGGGTTAGGACTAGTAATGGGCTATGGGGGGATAGGACTGGTAATGGGCTGATGGGGGGGCTAGGACTGGAAATGGGCTGATGTGGGGACGCTTGGTGGGGCTGGAACTAGAAGAGAGCTGATGTTGGGGAGGATTAGAATGGGATGGGGCTGGGAGAGTGAAATGGAGAGGGGAAAAATATTGTGTGTGGGAGGGAAGAAAAATCTACAATTGGCCAGGTATTGGGGGAGTAAGTGGGGATTGAGGATGGAGGGGTAAAATTTGAGTGGATGAAATAGGAATGAGGAAAGAGTAAAAGGAGAAAGATTAGTATGTTAAAGCAGATGTAGAGAGAGAATGGAAAAAAACTAGAAGAGAGAAGAAAGGACAAATGGACAGTAGACAGTAGCAGAAGACACAAAGAAACCACAAAAAAGTGGCTGGAGCAATTACAACTGAAAAAGAATGCACAAAAGGGAGAAAAATATATCTTTATTTTGAATTTATTAACTGGAATATGTCAGCTCTGGGAAATGTGCATCATTAACGTCTGCGCTTTGTTTAGTACAAGAGGAAATTAATTTATAGTTTTATTTCTACAGTGTTGTACATTCCAAGTTTGGCTTTTGGGGTTCCAAGTTTAATTATTGTCTTCCTGTTTCTAAACTGTGATTCCTTGTTTGGTGATGGTCTATGTTCTGCATGTGTAACTGAGCTGAGGTATTCTGTTTATGTAATTCCTATTTGACATTGCCACTTGTTCTCTTTCCCCAGTAGGTCATGCATTGTTATTGTCTGAAATATATTTGTTTAATATTTGTAGTGTTGCCCTTTGATAGGTAGGGTTTAGTGCTTTGCGAGTCCTGGTAGTGCTGTTAGGATACGGCGGGTTTGCTATGGGTTTTAAATGGGCAGTATTTGTAGTAGTTCCTAATGTGCCTGGCGGTT
Source organism: Ichthyophis bannanicus (assembly GCA_033557465.1). NCBI lineage: Eukaryota > Metazoa > Chordata > Amphibia > Gymnophiona > Ichthyophiidae > Ichthyophis > Ichthyophis bannanicus. Next base: position 33,131,670 of record CM066039.1, read on the forward strand.
GGCACCGAATTATAGTAATGTAGAAATCTTTTAGTCTTTCTTTATCCATACACTCATTAAGAGGTATGTTTACTAAAAGTTAGTGCATGGTAATATTATGCAAATAAGGCACCACACCAAGTCTCTGCACATGGCCCCGCACCCCCCTTGGTTATGCTATACCTAGTTTGATTTAACATTTTTTTTTGGACTAGTTGGTCTTTAAGGGGTATTACATTTGCTTTCATGATTTGCTCCCACAACACCATAGGAACAAGTGCAATGCAATGTGTGCCTTTGAGTCAGTCCTGACTCCTGGTGACCCAGAAGCTCCTGGGTTTTCTTGGCAGTGTCACCGGAAGTAGATTGCCAGGCCTTTCTTCTGAGGCAATGGCGGGTTAAGTGACTTGCCCAAGGCCACAAGGAGTGCTAGCGGGAATCAAACCCTGCGTGCTTGGTTACCGAGCCAGTGTTTTAACCACTAGACGACTCCTCCACTCCAGGAACAAGTGCAGGCTGGTGTTCCACATATTGTTAGGATTCTGGCCAGAACTTAAGGAGTAGGTCTCAACCAGTGCCTGGTGTCCTGAGCTCTGCTTCCCTGACCTCCCTGAGCTTCTCTCTATTTGCCCCTGCTGTAGACCCAAGCAATTACCCAGCCCAAGACCACTTTAAAGAGACAGACGGGGGCTGTTCACGACCACCCACGTGACGCATCCACAGCCCTAAGCCCCGCCCCCGGTCCATGCACAGATCGCAAGTCCCTAAGCAGCAATCACGCGCAGCTGCCACAAAGGAAAGCCCACCACGTGGCCGCCGCCTTTCCCGCCCGAACCTTCCGTCGGCTGGGTGGGCGCGGCCAGGCGAGCCCTGACGTCATCCGAGCGCGACGGCCCCCTGGCAGTGACGTCTGTGTGGCGCGACGGCAATGCGGCGGCTGGTGGTGGCGGCGGCGGCGTGCGTTCGGCGCCTCGGTGGGCTTTGCAGGGCGCTGGTGTACGAGAGGCATGGCGAGCCGGAGCAGGTCCTGCAGTAAGAGCGGGGGCACTGGGACTGCAGCTTGTCTGCTTTACTCCTCCAGTAGGGCGTGTGCAAGAGCTTGTATGTTCTTAGCTCATTCACTAGTGCGGGGAGGTTTTCAGGATTGCCGCCGTAGCCAAAGCGACCTCATGCATATTCATTGTGGCAATCCTGAAGGCCTGACTGGCTAGGTGTGCTTCCAGAAAAAGGCGGAGAAGCGCTGCCATAACATAGCTCATCCCCGTCTTTCTTGCACAGAACGTGCATGGGGTCTTTAAAACAAAAAAACCCTGCAACGATAGTGATGTTAACTCCAGTCGCGATTTTCTGCCCTAGTTACTATTTACGTGTAGTATTTGTAACATCATGATCCCTGTTTGGGTTGATAAAAGTTAGCAGAACCCATGGCCCGATTTACCAAGGCTCCTAATATAGGGGAGAACTCCTAAAACCTTAAGGTAATGTCTCTGCTGAAATAAATTATCCGGAAGGAATTGCTATTCAGTCTATTTCACGTTTATTTGATATATTGCATAGCAATAAGGTACCTGTATGGTTTACAGTTAAGATGGGTATAGTAGTGATTACCAAGTCCCTCCTTTTTTTTTCTCTCTCTTCCCCTCCCCCCAGTATTGTTGCTTTGTTAAGACCTTTTCAACTGGTCAAGAACATTGATGTGCATATGAAAGGAAATGTAGCCACCATTTACTGAAATTGCAAGTGTTCTCTATGGCCTATGGAGTGCAGTAAACACAATCATGTAACCATAGTGACTGCAGACTGGGTTGCTCCATATTTTTAAATAGCAAGAGCATCGTATGTGCTGTTTTATTCCAATATATATGATCATTTGGTAGAGCTAGATGGAGAAATAAAGTGTGTGTTTGTGTGTGTGTGCATTTCCAGTTGATTTCTAAAACTAATAATCACCTCTATCAATTCTCATAATAAAATGCCTCAACTGAAATTTAATTACAATAAGCAAAACATAGTTTTGTTAAAAAGCAGTAGTCAGAATTTCATTGTCATTGTTTGTACCTGTATTTCTTGATTTGGGGCATTGTATCAGCGTTTAAATTGAAGCCCTCTCCCTCCCCTGATCCACATCTAAATGACTAATTTTAGACTCCAAGAGGATTGTATGCTACCTTCCAGTTTACCTTGATGAAACATGAATTTAAAGCTATCCAGAAGCAATTATGTCAGAAAGCCTTTCCTGTTGTAGAGAAATATGCATGTGCCGCTGTTGATGTAGGGTGAATGTTCTAGTAGTAGTAAAGAACCACCTTAAAAATGAAGTAGCTCATAGTAGGCTAAAGTCTGAACCATATTCTTAAGCTGTGGAAAAAATGAACTTTCCTCAGCTTTGGGTTTTTCTAGAAACTGTTGGCTGTTTTGCTTGCTTTATGTAAATCATTTAGATTGCCCAGTGCAAGACTTAAGGAGAGCTTACTATGTAATGACTGCCTCTGTGCCATAGTAACAAAGCCCTCTAGCATAGTGCACTTTAAATTTTTGTCCCCTATCACCCTATTTTAACTACTGAAAGGTCATGTGACCTGAGATGATGATGAAATAAAAATATCAGGTCTCCTGCCTCCTTTCCCTCCCACCATTCATCTAAAGCAGGAAGGCAGCAGTCAGCATAGAGTCCCTTATGTCATTGTGCAGTGTATGCTTAAATTCCAAGACGACCCAGTGGGTTTCCAGTCTAACAGGAACCTTATAAGGAAGAGGCAAGGGCCTATGAATGCTCACTAGCTCACGAGCCACATGCTGATTGGTGATTTGGCATAGGTCACAGTTAAAGTCCAGAAAGATAGGGAAATGGCCATGTTTCTGTGACCCCATTTGAGGTCCCAACCCCAAGTTTGGGAACCACTGCTCTAGCAGCTTTTGCTAATCCAGAGGGGAACCAAAGTGCTTGTCTGAAGTCATAGGTAAATCCAGGAATGGCCCAACCATTAAGCAAGACTAGGCAGCAGCATTAGCATTCAAAGCAAAACAATAGATTCTATCATCCATACAAACTCGAAGAGCAGGCTCACACATGTACATACAAAGCAAAGTTTAATATTAAAAAGTGTGAAGTCCAGTTATATATTTTTACAGGGTGGTTGTTGGAAGGGGGGTGTTCAGATGATCATTAAGGTTTGCCTAGGGAGCTCACTAACTTACACCAACTCTGGGGCCGACCCTGTGTAAATCTTACCTTGCTTTCAAACTGATAAATGTAGGGTCTACTATATCTTCAAGTGCAAAATCCATCATCCAAATAGCTTTAGTTACTTGAGGGGAAGAAGTCTAGCTTGACGCCATACCATTGTTTCACTTCTGCTTATGAAACTGAGAGGTGTGAACGTTTTTAAGAGGATTTTCCAATAACTACTGTGCATATTTAATTTAAAGCCTGGGGAGACTAAGACCAAGTGCTTTATAAATGCAGGTCATTTTTCTCTTGTATTTTTGGTCATTACTTCCAGGACTTCCAGTTTTATGCTTTTTAATATGAGATTTCCTAAATGCAACCCTCATAGCATTTGTCATGCTATCATCACACTGCCAATAATATTTTGATGAACTGCTATGCCCTTGTGCTAAAGTGATTCTAACCTAAGATGTTAACATCCACAGTGCCAGAGAGGAAGGAATAGCAAAAGGGGGCTGAACGGAAAGAAAGAGGGAAAGACGCTGGGAGGGGGAGTGAATGGAGCAAGGGAAAGGTGGGGGTTGGTCAATAGAAGAGTAAATCAAAAAGTGAAAATTAAAAGCGACCCCCCCCCCCCAAGTCGAACCACACAAAAAATAGGCACAATGAAAGGTAATATATCAAGAAAATAAACAGAGCCAAATGAATGTAAAAGGAAAAATGTTCATTGTTTTTTAAAATCTTTTGATTGACACACAAGTTTTCAAAAATGTTCCTGTCCTGTTGGCCAAGATTCAAACAGCATTGTATCCCCAATGGGATTAAATGGCAGGACATTAACCGTTCTGCGTTTTACAAGTTCTCAGCCTCAACCAAAAGGCCAACAAGGGACCATTCTGTGTAGCTGATTTGGTGGCTTCCAGGAGTGTACCAGCAGATGTGCAAGAGGTCAAGATAGTTTTGAGGCACATTGGCAAAGCTGTGATGAGCACAGGACTGGAACAGTGGTAGAGGTTATACCCAAATGCTGTTGACTGTACTTCTAATAGGTACCCAGGAGTGAGAATTGGGAAGATTGCTGGGTAGAGTTCAAGGTTTATTGCTAATTTGTGTTGTATTGGAGGAAGCGATGGATAAAGTTGGGAATAGGTGGATGTGGTAGTTATCTAGGGCTCAAGTGCAGAGGGGGCCCATGCAAGCTGAAGTTAATGAGAGAAAGAGTGTGAGTGTGTGTGTGTGTATAATGGCTACGGTAACATCTGAGTCTGAAGAAATCTTTAAGCTGTCGCTGGTTGGAGGAGCAGTGTCAAGGATTAGTCTTGATTCCCCTGCATAGCTCTTAATTTTGGTGGTTAACTTGTTTTTTAAATTAGAAAATGACATAGGCAGCTTACCAGATAATCCAAACTAGTTTTCTTAGCAGCAGACACTATGATATGCCATTATTCCGTTACTGGTTAATTTTAAATGTGTTCTTCGGGGGTGGGGGGGTAGACTAAAAAGCCTGGAGCCAGCAGACCTCGGGAATTCTGGAGTACGTGTCAAGATGTTAGCAGCCCCCATCAACCCATCTGACATCAATATGGTGCAAGGTAACCTTGACTTCTCTGCTATATGCAAATTTTTCTTTTAGTTTGAGCTTATAAAACAACCACCTAATTTTCATTCCTCTAAAGGAGAGCTGATACAGAATTTCTCTTGATTAGTAGCTGCACGCCATCTAAATAAGCAATTATGCAAAGCATCTGTCAAACCTTATGATGATGTCCCTGTTGATTTGTTTGTGGGCGTTTTCCTCAACAATTTCAAACCTGGGGGCAAAAAAAATACATTTAGAAGTTTAATGGACATTGGGAAGTTTTGTGAATATTGTGTCTTCACACATGCTCTGCAGGTACTTATGCCATCCTGCCCAACCTACCTGCGGTGGGAGGTAATGAAGGAGTTGGTGAAGTGTTGGAAGTTGGCAGTCACGTGACCTCCTTAAGACCCGGTGATTGGGTAATACCAGTTGATGTGGGATTTGGTAAGTAGAGAGATGCCCAAGATGCCGTTTACAGGTAAATTACAAGTAAATGATTTTTTCTCTCTTTATGTAAGAATAGTGTGCCATTGTCCTCTTATTTAACGGGTTTCATACTGCTTTATCGTTAAGTCAAAGTGATTTACGTTACAACTCAACTCTTGGGTTACATTACAACATGAGTATCAAACTTGGAGAACTTTTAACGAGGGGGTCAAGTTAGGAGTTCAACATAATCTGGGAAAACGGTGATTATGGTCCATGAGATGATCAGCAGACCAGCCCATTAATGGGAGGTTTTTAATTGTAGTCCTGTTTTAAAAGTGTTGTGATTGTATGGATCGGGATACTGTTGTTGGTTTGTTTGGTTTTTTTACCCTCTTGAATTGTCAGACAGATTTAACATAAGATGGAACTTCTTGCTCGCAACAATCAGAAATTGCCAAAATTAAACAAAAAAGACCCCATTCTAGCTCAAGGACTTTTTACCAGCATAAGCGTCCCAGAACATTCCTCGTTTGGAGATGTTTGAATGATAGGCACTATTAAATGGATGCCATCCTAATTAGGATGTTCTAGCTGAATAGTGGAATAGTTAAGAAGAGTTTCCCCCTGGCTTTGCTGACCTTAAGGTAATGACCAGAACCAGTCCTTTCGGCCAGCGTCTGTCGGCTGAAATCTTATAAAATCTGACTTGATAAGGTCATTTTCTTCCTAGAAAGCCATCCCTTATTCTCACAGCAGGAACATGGCGAACAGAAGCAGTGATCGGTGAGGAAACCGTGGTGAAAGTTCCTCGGGACATCCCAATGTTATGTGCCGCCACTCTGAGTGTTAACCCTTGCACAGCGTACCGAATGCTTCGTGACTTTGAGATGCTGAAGCCAGGTACAGCCCTTAACATAAGGGAGAGTCCATGTCCAGTCAGAAGTTCACTGTGGGTATGTTCTGATATTGTCAGTTACTGTTGAAGAAAATATTACTCACCATGATCCCACACATAAAACATACAGTAAAAACGATATTCTATAAACTCAAGACAATACAACACCTGAGACCCCTACTCAACACACATGACTTTAGATCAGTGGTCAACTCCCTCATCACCCCCCACTTTGACTACTGCAATAGCATTCTAAATGGCCTACCACTAAAAAGCATATACCTCCTCCAAAGAGCACAAAACATATGTGCCAAGATGGTCACAAAAGCTAAGCTAACAGACCACGTGACCCCAATACTACTAGATCTTCATTGGCTCCCCATAAGCAGCCGAATAAAATATAAAATCCTCCTTACTACCTTTAAACTCCTCAATAACATCTCTCCCTCCCAACTATCTACCCTATTACAAACCCCATCAGAAACTAGAACACGAAGACAGAACGCAACCCACTCCCTCAACATAAAAACTAATTTCAGAAGGACCAGAGCAACGACAAGTGATAGAGCCTTTTCCTTTGCTGCCCCTACCCTCTGGAACGAAATCCCTTTAACCCTCCGCAAAATAAAAGACCTTCACCAATTCAAAAAAGAACTAAAAACACACCTTTTCACAAAACACTTTGAGATCCCCTACCAACAAAAAACCTCTCCGATACAATCACAGAAACACATTCACAGTTCTCAAGACAGAACAAATGATTAAACATAAGAAAGACACTTACTCTACTCTGCCTTACCCTACAGACAAAGATTTACACAAACAAATGGCTATATCTCTATTGTAAATAATACCGGTAACTCAATTATGTTGTGATGACCTGTACATAGTTTGAATAGTGTTATTCTAGTTAATGTTCAAAACATGTTCAATGTAACTAAACGTGTACATAGTTAACACAAGTTCCATGTAAAATATACAGAAGTATATTGATTTTTGTTCGATGTGAACCGCCCCTGATCTCTGGAAGGGGCGGTATATAAGAAACTGTTAAATAAATAAATAAAATTACTTAAAATGAAATCCTGTAATCAAGACAAGATCACTGATTTTGCAAACAACTGGCTTAAAATTGATATATTTGGCTTCTGAAACTGCTGAGTTTCTACAGAGATAGCAGCAGTCATTTCCATTATGGTGGTAATTGGTACATCATAAAACGATTTTAAAATACATTTATTTCCCAAATCGGAGCCTCAGATTAATGTACATTTACCAAAAAAAAATGTAAATGTATCTTGATCTCTCTTAATCTACTACCAGGCTCTTGTATGCATACTTATAAATTTCCAGGGAATGCATTTTATTAAAATTAGGATTGATGGAACACAAAATAGTGGTCCATAAGGACATGAAAACGATGTGTGGTGGAGTTGTTTTGGGAAAGGGGGGGGGGGGGGTTGCCGAGCAATTTCCTCCTGTTTCTTTGAGCTTCCTTCCCAATCTTACCAGACTTCTTTTGGGCTTATGGTGGCATGAACCTTCATTTACAATCACCTGGCAATTTTTCCTTTATGTTTATATCGGCCTTCCACCTACAGCAATGGTCTTTGGTGATAAGGCAATAAGTGACTACCTGGAATTTGGTTAGTATGGATTATAAGTCTAGCCACTAGGTGTCTCTGTTAAGCAATGGCTGAAACTAAATGCAGGTAAATTTTCTAGGAAACGCTTGCAGGAAATGTTACTTCCTTGAGGCTTGATCCTAATCCTTCATGGCTGTCGTGTGTTCCCAAACTCTGAATCCTCACTAGATGGTGTAAGCAGCTGCTTTAAGCATGCTGTTGCAGAAGGTGTGCCAACTCCTGCGTCCTGATGGCACTTTAAGTGTTCCTCAGGCCGAGCAGCGTCCCGTCAGACCCCTTCTCTTAAACAGAGAAGCAGGCCAAGGACTTTCAGGGCATTGTATAGCCACTGCTGATCTTTCTGTATTCTAAAGATTTTTAACATAATTTTTCAAATTTGATGGTGCGTTTTTTGTTTTTTTTTAGCACAGTGGATTAAATTTGATGGTGCGTTTTATTTTGAGCACAGTGGATTATGTTTTGGACTTAATATTTCACCATAAAACTAAAGCACGTGAGTTGTGCAGTTGTTTGCTAGAAAGAGTTCTGTTAGCAGATCGAACCAGTCTCTTTTTAAAGCACATTGATGTTTGTTGGATTTCCTTTTATAAAACGGGCATACAGTAGGTGCCTTTTTTGGACATTTCACCCTCGCTGCCTTGTAAAAAAATTACCCCAGCCCATAACACCAGACCTCCTTTCTTCCACTGTTGAACCCCTTTAAACTTCGCTGCTCCCAGATAGACACTGCAGACTTCAGTCCTGGCTATCTGGCTGCAGGTTTTATTTTTTTGCTTTTTTTTTCATGTTTACTGCTCCCTTGTGTTGTCTCTTTCTCTGTGTTCCTTTGGCTGGGCTTTGTCTCTTCGGAGCTTGATTTTCATTTACTTTACTCTTGAGGAACACGTCCTTTTTTCCTCCCTCTTTCATTTCTTCTTCATATTGATACATATTGGAGGAAAAAATATGTCCAAGTGATTCTCTGTCGACGGACAGGGGGATGCAGGCACGCTGGATGGTATCCTCCAGGCGGGACTGCCGTGCAGCACATCCTTCCAACTTATGAAGCCCCTCCTTTCCAAGCCTCCGAGCATGCTCAGTCTCCCCTGTATAAGCCATGGCTCCTCCTCCTCCTCTTCAATCCATTTTCTCTGCTGGACCTGCTGCTGCAGCTACTACTACTGATTATTCATATAGCGCTGTACACAGATGTGTAAGAGGCAGTCTCTGCTCCACAGAGCTTACAGTCTAATCAAGACAGACAAACAGCAGACTAGTGTACTTTGAGAGAAATGATGAAGAGAAACGTGGGTGTTAAATGGGAGAACAAGGGGGTCAGAATCCAAAAGCAGCCTCCGAGGTGGACTTACAGCCTGCATTTGAATAGGCTTCATCTCTGGTCCTGACGTACTGGCTCGGTCTACTCCAGGCATATGGTGCAGTAAGGAGGGGCGAACGGAGTCGGGAGATAACAGTAGAAGGGAGGCAGAGATGATGGGTGGAGTTTGCAGGAAGAGATAAGAGGAGAGAGGTACTGAGGAGCTGCAGAGTGCATGCACTTGTAGGTCAGGAGGAGAAGTTTGAATTGTGTTTTGGAAATGGATAGGCTGCCAGTGAAGTGATTTGAGAAGAGGGGTTACATGAGCATAGCGACAATGGCCACAGCTCTCCTCTTTTCCAGAGAAAACCAGACGGCAGAAAAGGAGCACTTGAACAGCAGGGCACCATATTCATCCTAGCAGTAGACCCTTTCCTGGCACCACCCCAAGTACCTGCAGGTGCAAAGACTCCATAACAGAGGACCCTGCCCTCTCCCCCCCCCCCCCACCAAACTGGGAAAAGGCCCAGTAGGAGAGAAATTTAAGAAAAGACTAAAACCATCTAGTCATTATTGTGATTGCACCATACCGATGACAGCTCAGAAGTTTAAAAGTACGACCCGCTGAGTTGGAACTGCTTCTCCATGCCGACACCTCTTTGCTATTTAGCCCTGCTCCCCACCAAGGCAGGGCACAGACAACTCAAAGGCTTTCTAGAGAAAGATAATTAAGGGGCATACCAAGTAGAGCGAGGTCTGTGGCAACACCCATCTCAGCAAGTCCGCAGATCTAAATCAGTAGGATAGACAGCACACAGAGGTAAGAGGCTGGCCAGCCCTCCGGAGAATACTCCATTATTCCAAAAATTGGATAAAGCCCATATTAACTCCCCATTAAAGCCTAGGACCCTAGCCTATACACCAATCAGTACCTCTCACCCTGGCACAAGCAATGGATAAGCCGAATAATGCTCTTATGCCTCCTGTAGAGGTTTCCTAAAGAAAGCACTACTCAGATTTTGTCCATTGGGAGTGAAAGGACCGGCCCCAAGCACCTCAACTCATCAGCCCATGGGGTGGAACCTATGGGATGTGGGGATGAACGCTGAACACCATCTTACCATCTTTCGATTGAACGCAAGTTCTGCTACGAGGGGATATGGGATGAGGGTGAAAGGGGATAGATTCAGGAGTGATATGCAGAAATATTTCTTTACGGAAAGAGTGGTGGTTCTGGGGAATAGTCTCCTAGTGGAGGTGGTAGAGATGAGGATAGTTTCTGAATTCAAAAAAGCATGGGACACAAACAGAGGATCTCTAAAGGAAAAAAAGGGACTGTTGTAGTTGGCCTATCTAGTCTGTCCTTCCATATCAACATGTGGTCTTTTTCTGTCATAATTTTTCTGTGTTTCACCCTTCCCCTTGCCAGAGTATATGGGGTGGTCTGCCCTGGACCTTGCTATTGCTCTTCGAAAATCTGAGAAGAACAATGCAGTTTATAACTATGAGCCTGAAGCTTATGTCGTGCAGGAGTCTCGGGATTCTACTCAGAGTGGGGTGAGGGCTGTACTTGAGGAGCTTGTTCCAGAAAAACAATTGGATGACAATTCATATCACAGCTTTTTGGCAACGATGTCTAGGGCATTGGAACTGGGAATGTCTGAAGCCCCAAAGTCTGAAGGGGACTTCCAGGCAATCCTATAGGCCAGCGATGGCGAACCTATGGCACGCGTGCCAGCTGTGGCACGCGAAGGCCTTGCAGCTGGCACGCGGGAAGGTCGCACATTAAAAAAAAAAAAAAAAGCTGCCCGCTGCCGCCGCGGCGGCATGGAGTGTCCCGCGGGGCTCCCTCTGCCCGGCGGGACTCTCCCGGCGCTGCTCAGCCCCTCTCTGCCGGCTTGCAGAGACGCGAAGGGAGAGTCTCCCTCGCGTCTCGGTTAAGCCCGCAGGAGCTGATGGGAAATTTCCCATCTGCCCCTGCGGGCTTGAGAGAGACGCGGGGGAGACTCTCTCTCCCTTCGCGTCTCTGCAAGCCGGCAGCGAGGGGCTGAGCCGCGCCGGGCGAGTCCCGCCGGGCAGAGGGAGCCCCGCGGGACCCTCCCTGCCGCCGTGGCGGCAGCGGGCAGCTTTTTTTTTTTTTTTATTGCCATGAGCCGAGGGAGGGGGGTTAAGACTGGCAATGGGCTAGGGAGGGAGAGAGGGGGGTTAAGACTGGCAATGGGCTAGGGAGGGAGGGGGGTTAAGACTGGCAATGGGCTAGGGAGGGAGGGAGGTTAAGACTGGCAATGGGCTAGGGAGGGAGGGGGGTTGAGACTGGCAATGGGCTAGGGAGGGAGGGGGTTGAGACTGGCAATGGGCTAGGGAGGGAGGGGGGTTGAGACTGGCAATGGGCTAGGGAGGGAGGGAGGGTGTTGAGACTGGCAATGGGCTAGGGAGGTAGGGAGGGAGGATAAGACTGGCAATGGGCTAGGGAGGGAGAGAGGTTAAGACTGGCAATGGGCTAGGGAGGGGGGTTGAGACTGGCAATGGGCTAGGGAGGGAGGGGGGTTGAGACTGGCAATGGGCTAGGGAGGGAGGGAGGGAGGGGGGTTGAGACTGGCAATGGGCTAGGGAGGGGGGTTAAGACTGGCAGTGGGCTGGGGAGGGGGGTTAAGACGCAGTGGGCTATGGGGGGAGTTAAGACTAGCAATGGGCTGTGGGCTGATGAGGGCTGGCAATGGGCTATGAGCTGATGAGGGCTGTCTGGAAATGGGGTGATGGGGGGGTTAGGACTGGAAATGGGCAATGGGGCGCGGAATTAATACTGGTATTGGGCTGTGGGGGGGGTTAGGACTGGTAAAGGGCTATGGGGGGGTTAAGACTGGTAGTGGGCTGATGGGGGTGTAGGACTGATAATGGGTTATGGGGGGGGCTAGGACAGGAAATGGGCTGATGGGGAGGGGTTAGGACTTGAGGTGGGCTGATGTGGTTAGGACTGGTAATGGGCTGTGGGCTGATGGGGGGGTTTAGGACTGGCAATGGGCTGATGGGGGGTTAGGACTGGTAAAGGGTTATAGGGGGGGGCTTAAACTGAAAATGGGGTGATGGGGGTTAGGACTGGAAGTTGATTGACGGGGGGCTAGGACTGGTAATGGGTTGGGGTGTTGCTAGGACTGGAAATGGGCTGAGTGGAAGGGGAGGCTTGAACTGCAAATAGCTGATGGGGAGGGGGCTTGGAATGGAAATGGGCTGTGAGGGAAGGGAGCTAGGACTGAAAATGGGCTGATGGAAAAGCTAGGATAGGACTGGAAATGGGCTGTTGGGGGGAGCTAAGATTGGAAATGGGCTGTGGTGGGGGCTTGAATTGAAATGGACTCATGGAGGGGCTAGAACTGGAAGTAGGCTCATGGGGGGGCTTGGACTGGAATTGGGCTGAGTGGAGGGGAGCTATGATTTGACATGGGCTGATGGTGGGGCTAGGAAATGAGTAGAAATGGGCTGATGGGGGGGCTAGGATTGAAAATGAGCTGATGAAGGGACTTGGACTGGAAATGGGCTGATGCAGGGACTAGAAGGGAATGGATGCTGGGTGAGACTGGAACTAGAAGGGAGCTGATGTTGGGGGAGGATTAGAATGGGATGGGGCTGGGAGAGTAAAATGGAGAGGGGAAAAATATTTTGTGTAGGAGGGATGAAAAATCTACAATTGGCCAGGTATTGGGAGAGTAATTGGGGATTGAGGATGGAGGGGTAAAATTTGTGTGGATGAAATAGGAATGAGGAAAGAGCAAAAGGAGAAAGATTAGTATGTTAAAGCAGATGTAGAGAGAGAGAGAGAATGGAAAAAAAACTAGAAGAGAGAAGAAAGGACAAATGGACAGCAGACGATGGAGAGTTAGCAGAAAACATGAAGAAACCAGAAGAAGGTGGCTGGACCAATTGCAACTGAAAAAAAAATGCACAAAAGGTAGAAAGATATATCTCTTTATTTTGAATTTATTAACTGGAATATGTCAGCTCTGGGAAATGTGCATCATTAACATCTGCGCTTTGTTTGGTACAAGAGGAAATTCCTATTTGACGTTGCCACTTGTTCTCTTTCCCCAGTATTCTCTGAAATGTATTGGTTTAATATTTGCAGTGTTGCCTTTTGATAGGTAGGGTATGGTGCTTTGTGAGTCCTGGTAATGCTGTCAGGATACGGCGGGTTTGCTATGGGTTCTAAATGGGCAGCGTTTGTAGTAGTTCCTAATGTGCCTGGCGGTTGGCACTGGATTATAGTAATGTAGAAATCTTTTAGTCTTTCTTTATCCATACACTCATTAAGAGACATGTTTACTAAAAGTTAGTGTATGGTAACATTATGCAAATATTTATGCAAATAAGACCACTTATGCAAATGACGTGCTGGCACTTTGAGGAAATTCTTTGGTTTTGTGCGGCAGTTTGGGCACTCGGGCTCAAAAAGGTTAGCCATCACTGCTATAGGCTATGGTGGCACCTAAAGAGGCAGTAGCTCTCACCGTGCATCAGATCTTACAGCACCTCCAGTTAGCATCTGGTTAATATCTCTCTCCACCAAGCAGCCTCCAGATGTCTACACCCTAAGTTTAAAGTCAGCTTGTCACTAGGCCTGGACCATTCCCAGCTTCCTTGCCAGTTAGTGGTCTCTGAAGCGGCTCTCAGAAGAACCAGAAGGCAAAGCCAAACACGGTACTCTCTCAGGCAAATCTAAGATCCTGGATCTAGCAAGCAGGAAGGTCTACTAGAGTGCAAAAGTAGCCATGAGGATTCTGGTTTATCGGTTGCAGATGTTTCATTATTGATCCAGGCAAGTACAGCAAACTACTGACATATTAAAATCATCCTCGTAAGTCACCCAGGAGCAACTAGCACATTTTCACCTAGAGCGCACTATTCATCTTGTCAAGACCATGTATGATGCCTGATACAGGCTCCCACACTATGATAATAGCCATTAGAGCATGAAGGATGGTGTGGCCTACAAGAAGATTTACATGATCGTCTGACAGATGCTCCTTGTTTGGGGGATGGTCTTTCTGGGGAGAAGATCGAACATGCAGTTTCACAAATCAAGGCTAATTGCACCACAATCAACTCTACAACCAGTCTGTGGGCCCACAGTTGTAGTATCGCACAGGACAACAAGCCATCTACAGCAATTTTTCCAACGGTTATACCTCTGAAGACATTACCAGCCATACTACAGATGGCCACCGCAGCATTAGGGTGACCCAGAAGTACTCACAGCAACAAAGACCACAGGAAAGGAAGCAACAATCCACTTCTGAAACAAACACCTTTATAGCTAAACCCCTCTTTTTTGACAATTAGTGGGAGAGACGTCATGGCAAGTGGTTGGCAATGACTGCTGGGTGATTCCAATCATCTGTCAGAGCTACAGATTAAATTTCATAAGAATCCCGGCAACAAGATGGCCAAGAAGAATCCATTCCACCACATGCGTGCTTTGGCCAAGGAACCAGAATCTCTCCTGGAAAACATGCAGTGGCCTACAGGTACATCCCTGGTTCTCAGTGGGAACAAAAGTTTTTAATACAGCCTCTTCTTCTCTTCCTCCCCCCCCCCAAATCAGGAGGTCTTTGACTTATCCTCGGTCTTCAGGCTCTCAGCCTATATGTCAAAGGAAAAGTTCAAGATGAGCACCCTAGTCACCATCCGTCCATTCTTCAACCAAAGCAATTGGCTTACTTCCCTGGACCTCAAGGGAGCTGCACTCACATCCACATTCACTCCAGTCATTGGCATTTCCTGCATTTTAGATTTCTATACTACCATTTTTAGTACCAAGTACTACCATTCCTAACCCAGGCTCTTGACAAAATATCTAGTCATAATGGCAGCCCATCTTTGAAGAAAAGTCTGTTCATCTACTCTTTTGGCAAGGCGAGACAAACCCTAACCGATCTAGTTCTTGCAATCTGTCCAGCCTGTGGATACAGAAAGCAGAGTTGCATACCTGTAACAGGAATTCTCCATAGACAGCCGGGGAATGCAGCCATACTTTCTCTCCTGTTCCCGCAGAATTACTGTAGCAGCAATGGCTATGGGACAGAGCTTATATAGGGGAGACTGAGCATGCTTAGAGGCTTTAAAAGGAGGGGTTTGCTAAGCTGGAGGAATATGCCATGCACCAGTTCCATCTGGAGAACATCACCATCCAATGTAGCTGCATTTCCGTGCTGTCTATGGGGCCTTCCTCCTCGTTGCAGGTATGTAACTCTGCGCACACTAATAATGCTGTTACATAGAAATAGGCCATGTGGTCTTTTTCTGCTGTCATATCTAGCTGCTCTTCTATATCAACTACAATAGTGCCCTTTTTTCTTTAGAGATCCTCTGTTTGTCCCATACTTTTTTTGAATTCAGATTCTGTCCTTGTCTCTACCACCTCCACTGAGAGACTATTGCATGCATCTACCACTTTCTGTGAAGAAATATTTCCACATATCACTCCTGAGTCTATCCCCTTTCGCCCTCATCCTATGTCCCCTCATAGCAGAGCTTGCCTTCAGGGAAGGGACTATTCTCCTGGGCATTTATGCAATGGAGGTATTTAAAGAAAAGAGACGGCTGAGGGGAGATATGATAGAGGTCTATAAATTAATGAATGGAGTGGAACAGATAAACGTGGATCAATTGTTTACGCTATCAGAATATAGAAAGACTAGGGGACATGTAATGAAGCTACAGGGTAAACTATTTAAGACAAATAAGAGAAAATATTTTTTCACTCAACGTGTAATCAAACTCTGGAATCTGTTACCGGAGGATGTGGTAAAGGCTGTTAGTGTAGCTGGGTTTAAAAAAGGTTTGGACAAGTTCCTGGAGGAAAGGTCCATAAACCACTATTAAAAAGGGACCCAGGATATCAATGCTTGACCCAGTACAAGCATTGAGGAACCTGTGTCTTTTGGGGATATTGCTAGGTACGTATGACCTAGATTGGCCACTGTTGGAAACAGGATACTGGGCTCGATGGACCTCGGTCTGACCCAGTATGGCATGTCTTATGTTCTTAAACATCTCTATCATATCTCCTCTATCCTGCCTTTCCTCTAAAGTGTACATATTAAGATCTTTTAAGTCTTTTCTCATATGCTTTATAACGAAGACCACTAACCATTTTAGTAGCCACCCTCTGCACCAACTCCAACCTGTTTATATCCTTCCAAAAGTGCGGTCTCCAGAATTGCACACAATACTCCAAATGAGGTCGGACCAGAGACTTATACAGTTTCTGGTGCGACCTGTTATTTGGAAAAATTCAGTCATATGGACTCGAAGCTCCAGAATCTTCTGTCTAGGGATTTAAGAGATGAAAGAAGTTTTTAACATTTTTAGAAAAAATTGAGAACTTTGCTTTTCCAAGAGACTTATAAAGACTAAGGACTTTGACTTGATACATCACTAATTTTATGTGTGTTGCATTTTTCTTATTTGACTTGATCTTTTAAGCAATGTATTTGTATGGATTAGTTTGCATTGTGATCCTTTCCAGTGCGTAGCAAGGAGTAGAGAGATTGATTCCATAAATTTAGACTTAATTCTCTGGAAAACATTTTTAAGAACCCTAAAACATTCAGAATCTCTTTTATTAACGCACCCAGCAATCTCTTATTCTTTTGGGGCTTCCAGGTACAGAAGATCCTCGGTCTAAAACCTCCTCCCTTCTCCTCTTACTCTTCCTGGTCTGAGGACATGGTGAAGTTGGTCTGATGTTCTCAGAGATCAGTTTGTTTTTGAGGCACCTGCTACTGTTCCATTACCCCCACCTCTTCCCTCCCCTTCCCCTTGGTACTGAGGTCTCCCCGCCCACATACAGCCCTGCCAGTGTACCTGGTGGTCCAGGACTGAGACCCCTCCTCCATCCCTGCCTTTTCTTCTCTGTAAATAGAGTGGTATAGATCACTACATGCGAACTGGAAGGTTTTGCTAATTCCAGTGCTCTCTTCCACTCCATAGGGGATTCCGTTATTCAGAATGCAGCGAACAGTGGAACCGGGCAGGCGGTAATTCAGTTAGCAGCGGCTCTGGGATTCAAAACGATCAATGTGGTCAGAGACAGGTGAGCTAGGTGTCATGTTCCTAAGGAGTGAAATCACTTTATTTTCTTCTTGAAGATTTCAGTCATGTGCTTTGCTGTCCTTCGATTCAGATTTACAGTTGCAGAAAATCTCATATGCGGTATCACGGTGAAAGTGTTTCAGCTCTTCTGGTGTGTAACTACAGAGCTGAAGACACAAGTTCAAATTCTTTTCCTACCTGTTACTTCATTGTAAAGAAGTCACTAAATCATCTGGTCTGTTTCAATCTGTTTATGGCTCCGCCCGTTCTCTGTGGATCAGGAACTCTGGCAAAAGACCATATCCTTTCCTGCCAATGCAGCTGCTTATTCATCAGTTGTGAGCACGTGCTTACCACTGAAACAATAAAGGGTTTTATAGGAAGGTGTCACATCGTCACTCTGAGTTCCTGATCACACGACATTGTGGCTTTGTGTTGCACCTTTGAGGGATGGCATCGTAGGCTAGTTGAGGGCTGAACCGTTCACTCTCTGGCTTTTCCACATCTGGGAACACGTGCTGGTCAGCCAAAAGTGAAACAGTGATTCCTATTCTGACCGGTAGAAGGAAGATGAGCGGCATGCAAGAGTGATAGTATTAATTTCATTCTTGCATGTTAGAACCAATTGGGAGCTGGTTTTGGGACATGGTAAAATGCAGACAAGACTGCTAGGTAGTTTGGAGCAAGATGTCCCTAGCGGAAATAAAAATCAATAAATAACCAAAAAATTTAAAATGTTCCTTAAATGAGTTTAGCTATTTTAAATATGTCAGCATTATGTCCGACTTCTTTACAGCAAATTATACACAAGTACATAAGAACCTCTTCCCAGAGGGTGGGCAGCTGAGGGTAATATTTTATAGAGTAATGTACTCTGCAGTTTGAATATGCGGTTGGGAGGTAATTTCTCCCCAGTTGTGTGTTGCTTTTTGAAGAAAGGGAAATTCATAGATTTAGTTTGAGGTCAATATTAAGAATTGGGGGATGAAAATGGGGGTGGTCAAACTCTTTTGCTGGGTGCTTTCAACACTAGATTTCACAACCCTAGAATTAAAACCTTGTTATCCTGCTAACAGATCTGTTCATAATTTGTCATTTTGTGCTTGTTTTGGTGAGCCGTGGGAGGTCTTTGTACATTGCCTTGAATCAAGTAAAGGCAGTTTAAAGATGCCAGAGTGTGTGTGTGTTTAACAGGACTGCCATGGTACAGCTTACCTGCCTGCATATAAAACCATATGCCCCGTATATCAGTACAGGCCAAAGAGACACACTTTTGTATATTTGTGTGCAGTCTTCTCCCTCCTCCCCCACTCCAAGGAAGCAAGAGAACAGCAACCCTGCACTCTGTTTTTTCTTGTCCCAAGTACTTGCTTTATGCCTTTATAGTGGAGGGGCAGGTACACAAGAGTACAGCGGTAGAGGGAGATGACGGGGATACCCACTCCTTTAATGAGACAGGTCAGATAAAAAGCAGGATCAATGACATGGGAGTTGCCATTTTGTAGGCATTACCTAGGGGTACCAACCCAAGACAGTTCAAGCTTGGAAGAATTCAGCTGCTGCTGTGGGCAAGTGTGTTTTGCTATATACCAGCTGCAGGCAGGAAAGACTACATATATATTTAGCACCTTCTAGTGGATGCTGTTTGCAAAGATGGAGACGTCATCTTGTCCCTCAATCCCCCCACCCAGGCCCAATTTACAGGCGCTTGTGGACAGACTGAAGGCTTTGGGTGCAGACCACGTGCTCACAGAAGAGATGCTCAGAAGGCCAGATATGAAGGATATATTTAAGGTACTCTCAGGTATACTCTTGCTACCGCAACTCTCAAATGCATTTCAGATTACGAATAGTGACATGTTCTCTATGTGAATCCAACAAATCAGAAAAACCTACCAGAATCACTTAAACATCCGTATATCAAAAAGATTCCAACATGCATTTAACCCCTAAAGAAAACTATTTTTGTTGGAGCTAGTCATCAAAGTGAATAGTGGACACTATGCACCACTGCGACTTCTCCTAAGTGTTTTATAAAAAGGAGAAGTCGCAGTGGTGCATAGTGTTCACTTTGATGACCAGCTCCAACAAAAATAGTTTTCTTTAGGGGTTAAATGCATGTTGGAATCTTTTTGATATAAGGATGTTCTGTGTGGTCATATTCTAGGTTTCTCTCTTGCAGTAACAAACACGCTATTAACAAATCAAAATCGCTGTTTTTCCTCTGATGCTTCTTGAAATGTAGGTAGGTCACTTCACCTACTGTTGCCTCAGTACAGACTTAAAGGCTGGATTTGCTAGTATGCATTATTTATTTTATTTATTTATTTACATTCTCTTATATACCGCACTATTCGGCATCAGCGCGGTTTACATGGAACAAAATGCTCAGTACAAATAACATGTATGAGTTTACAGATAACAGGGGTAACTATTTACAAAACTTACTACATGGAAACAAAATCAAAGAGGATGCATAGAAAACACAATCCACGTCATGGGTTTGAGTTTCAACTTGGTGTGTTGTTGGTGTGCTATAAGTTTGTCTGGGAATGTGGATGGTATGGGGGGTGTCTTGGAGCTCTAAGGGATGCAGTTGGGCTCAATAAGGTACTTGTTGAAGAGGTGACCTTTGAGGGCTTTCCTGAACTGTGGTAGATTCTTAATAGCCCGGATATCATGGGGTAATGAATTCCAGTATCTTGGGGCACTGAGACTGAAAGCCCTGTTGGCTGTCGATTTAGTGCAAACAGTAAGAGCCTTCGGTACGGTTAGGGAGTTTATAGCCGTGGATCTTCTTACTCTATGGTGATGTGGCATGGATGAGGGAGGTTAAGGATGTGGATGAGAGATTGTGAACAGCTTTAAAAGTGATTATGAAGATCTTGAAAACTATTCTAGCCTGGATGGGTAGCCAATGCAACTGTATTAGCAGAGGCGTCACGTGGTCGCTCCTGGAGGCTCCATGGAGGATTCTTGCTGCCGTGTTCATGGCTAGCAAATTGCAATTAGCAATTAATTTGCAATTAGCATAGGTTAGTAAACCCTTTCCCAGTGGGTTTATAGTTACAAGTTGATAACAGTTGTTCCTTATCGTTCCTCCAGTTTAGTCCTCCACCTCTGGGTTGTGCACCTCCGCCTGGAGACTGGGCATGTCAAAAACGTGACATCACTGGATGTAATCTGCTGGTCTCTCCCATCAGCCCCAGCATGTCCAGTCTCCATGCAGCAGGAGGACGTAGTGAGCCTAGGTGCTGGGCTCACTTGAGAAACAGATAAGGAGCAGTTAGAGTAGCATTAGTGTAGGTTTATCTTTGATTTGGCTTAATGTTTGCTTGTGCCGGTTCCTGCCTGCCCTTTCATAGTCTTGCTACCTGTTCACTTCATGCCCATCTCAGATCTCTCCTCCTTGCAAATACGGGGGAGAGCTCTGCAGTAAAGTACAGTAGTGTGTAGTCGGTGATCAGGGCAGCCGCGATCCTGCGATGTCTGTGCTGACTGAAGGGAAGCTCGTCCGACGGCCCTTCACTCAGTTTGTGGCTGAGCAGAGCTGCTCGGGCTGGAGCTCCGCGGCAGCAGGAGAACGTGATCAGGCTGCTGGGACTGAAAAGGTACAGTGTTTGGGGTAGAAGAGCAGGCTGGAAAATGGGGAGAGGGCCGGAGGCATGAACGGAGAGTCTCGGCTATTTTGGCACCATTTTCCTCAGTCAGGCAGCAGCGGCCATTTTGGCATCGTGTTTGCCGCGTGGCCTGCAGTGATACCAAGGATCGCAGCGTGTAAGGGATTTGAGCCCCGCTATCGCTCCCAATCATCCCTGCTCTTATTGGGGTTTAAGTTTCTATTGATTTGGGTTATTTTGGGGGGGATTAACTTCTCATAGTTACTGGAAGGTAGCTTAGCTTGGGGTCCTGGATTAGGCCTCAGATTCGCTTTGACTTTGGTTAGTGTTAGTTCAGCCCTAGTTTGCTTGGGGTCTTGCCTGTACTTAAATCCCTTTTTGTTTTTTTAAATTTCTGTGTCATTGACCACTTGAGAGCGTCTCGGGGGGCTGTAGACCATGGCGACCCATCCTCTATGTGTGGTATGCGGTACCCGTAGAGGTGCTATCGATAACTCTGGAATCTGCCGGGGCTGCATGGCAGTTTCTACCAGCGTAGAGCAGCAGATGGAGGATAAGTTAGGACAGGAACTCCACGATGCATCGGCTGGAGCCGAGGGAGAGCTTCCGCTGGCCCCTTAACCAGGAACTAGTCAGGGCGCTCAAGTCGGGCCGTCAGGTGCGATGGCGACTGTGGAAGCGGGGCTGCAACCTGGAGATTTCTGTCTGGATTTCGTCTTAATAATGCATCAAGCATTCTTTTTGAGACAGCAGGGGAAACTGCCGGATCTCCTGCCGCTCTGTACCCCACTTCAGCAATCCGGAGTAGCGGGAGTTAGTAGTGAGGCCCCCCAAAAGATCACAGCCTCGGGAACCTTTGCCTTCAGATTTGGAGTACTCCAAACATTTCCACCGACATAACAAAATCCCACTAATGCATAAATTGAAATTGATATATACTTTTGTTTCTTTTCTTTTGTCGGAGCCAACCGGGGGAGGGCTGGAATTGTATGACCAACCCCCACCAGACGGAAACCTCCTTTTATTATATTTTCACCCCAAATCGAGTGCATATGTTTAAATAATCACTTATCTTCAATAAAAGCTTTTTTAGTCCATGTTCCTTTCTCCAAAAATTGCCATGAATGAAGTTGCACGACGTGCACGTTTCGGGTGGTCCCCTGTGTCAAGTGCTTATGACTTTTCTTCCAGGCAATAAAAACACCGTCATCACGGCTTGGGATCTTCATTTAGAAATGGCAGACAAATACACCAGACTTATAAGCAAGGGATGAACCAATCGAAGGAGGAGCACTCCACTGACAGGAATGTCCACAGCACCATTGGTTAAACACTCAGTACTAACTGGACACGTCAGAGTCCACGTCACAAAAGGGTAACCCACTCAATTTCCTTATTGAGCCCATAGGGATGAACAGAATTAAGAGTAAATATCCATCGCTGTTCCAATCGCTGTAAACGCGACTCACGATCACCCCCCCCCCGTGGATCGAGGGGGACATGATCAAGAACTGTCCATTTCAATGTGTTGAATCCATGTGCCAAAGACACACAATGCTCAACCATTGGAGCTGATAGAACCTTATTGCGAAGTCTCGAAGCGTGCTCTGCCAATCGATTTTTCATAGTGCGAATGGTGCGTCCCACATACAGAAGCCCACATCAAAAAATAGACCACAAAAGTCATAAGGCATGTAGTCTTCCAACGACGAACAAATTCAACAGACTTCTGGCATAGCCATGGGGGCTACTCTGGCACCATCTGTGGCTACTCTATACATGGGTGAAATGGAAGAGTCTAAGATAAAGACATCGGGATTATATCAACATGTATTATTCTGGAAAAGATTTTTAGATGACGTCTTTTTCATATGGACTTCGGATTTAGTCTCCCTTCATGTTTTTCTGGATTGGCTAAATCAATTAAAACCGAATATAAAGTTTACTGAACATATATCTGCTGACCAAATTGAATTTTTGGACACGGAGTTCAGCCATAGTACGGATCTTGCGCTCCCATTGGTCTATGTTAAGCTTGCATACGTGTTTTAACAAACCTTTACGCCTGGCATTTTCACGTGGACCTAATCTCAGTAATAAATTGGTGAAGACATCATTGCCTTTGGATAGACCAATACCATCTGGTTATGATGGAGGTCATTCTCCTTGCAACAATTGCGCGTCTACTGTGAACAGACCCTTTCGGGCCGTGGTTGGCAGCATCCTGACACTCAACGTGAATTTGTTCGTCGTTGGAAGACTACATGCCTTACGACTTTTGTGGTCTATTTTTTGATTTGCCTGTGTGGGCTTCTGTATGTGGGACGCACCATTCGCACTATGAAAAATCGATTGGCAGAGCACGCTTCGAGACTTCGCAATAAGGTTCTATCAGCTCCAATGGTTGAGCATTGTGTGTCTTTGGCACATGGATTCAACACATTGAAATGGACGGTTCTTGATCATGTCCCCCTCGATCCACGGGGGGGTGATCGTGAGTCGCGTTTACAGCGATTGGAACAGCGATGGATATTTACTCTTAATTCTGTTCATCCCTATGGGCTCAATAAGGAAATTGAGTGGGTTACCCTTTTGTGACGTGGACTCTGACGTGTCCAGTTAGTACTGAGTGTTTAACCAATGGTGGTGTGGACATTCCTGTCAGTGGAGTGCTCCTCCTTCGATTGGTTCATCCCTTGCTTATAAGTCTGGTGTATTTGTCTGCCATTTCTAAATGAAGATCCCAAGCCGTGATGACGGTGTTTTTATTGCCTGGAAGAAAAGTCATAAGCACTTGACACAGGGGACCACCTGAAACGTGCACGTCGTGCAACTTCATTCATGGCAATTTTTGGAGAAAGGAACATGGACTAAAAAAGCTTTTATTGAAGATAAGTGATTATTTAAACATATGCACTCGATTTGGGGTGAAAATATAATAAAAGGAGGTTTCCGTCTGGTGGGGGTTGGTCATACAATTCCAGCCCTCCCCCGGTTGGCTCCGACAAAAGAAAAGAAACAAAAGTATATATCAATTTCAATTTATGCATTAGTGGGATTTTGTTATGTCGGTGGAAATGTTTGGAGTAGTTTAAATTATCCACAGCGACTAGGGGGTGTTTTAGGGTTGTTCAGATTTGGAGTGGCAAGAGGCGGATGAGGCGGCAGTTGACCTTGAAGCAGGAATGGAGGATTTGGAAGAGGGAGAGATTCCTGAGCTGGAGGAGCAGGCGAAAATTATTCGGGTATTCCGGAAGGATGAGCTGACGGCGCTGATCACGGAATCCCTTCAGACACTACATCTAGCTACAGAGCAACCTATGGAGGAAAAAAGTGGCGAAGATCCTATCATTCAGGCCGTGCGGCAAACCCAAGTGGTGTTTCCCGTTCATCGAGTGGTAGACCGGATGATACAGGACAAGTGGGATCAACTGGAAACAGGGCTGAGAGGAATTAGGACTATGAATAGGCTGTATCCCTTAGTGGATGAAAGACAAGGAAAAGTTCCAGTCTCCACAAATTGATGCGGCTGTCTCCACGGTAACTAAGAAGACCACTATTCCAGTGGAAAGTAGTGCAGCCCTAAAGGATGCGCAGGACAGAAAAGTGGATGGATTATTGAAACAATCCTTTAAAGCCGATACTATGTCCTTGCAGGCTTCAATTTGTGGAGCATGGGTGGCAAGAGCATGCCTCAGATGGTCCCAACGTTTGCGGCAGTCTTCTCATCTGGAGCAGGAAAGTCTGTGTGAGTTGGATCAGCTAGAGTCGTGGTCGGCTTATTTGGCGGATGTGCATTACGACCTGATCAGAGCACTAGCTAATAGTATGGCCTCTTTGGTGGCTGCCCACAATCATTGTGGTTGAGAAACTGGGCAGCCGATGGCTCCTTTTAAATCACGCCTCAGTAAGCTCCCGTTTAAAGGAAGGTGGTTGTTTGGAGAAGACCTTGACAAGTTGGTTAAGGAGTTAGGAGAATCGAAAGGAGGAAGGCTTCCAGAGGATAAGCCTAGGCTGGGAAAGTCTTTGCCGGCCTTTCGGGGCCAGTATAGAGATTTTCAAAGATTCCAAACCTCTCGATTGGGGGGTTTCCAGAGGAAGATTTGCTCCTAGAGCCCAGGGATTTCGTGGGGCAAGCAGAGGTTTTCCAACAGCTTCCGCAGCAACTTCTTGGAAATCACAATGAAGTGAAGCGGCTCCCGGTGGGAAGCCAACCGATAGGCGGGCGACTTCAGGCGTTTCTTCCTGCCTGGACCCAAATAACGTCCGATTAGTGGGTCTTAGAAATCATTTGCGAAGGTTACGCACTGGAATTTGCAAAAACCGATTCGAGATTCGTTTGTAATGTCTCCTTGCAGAGGTCAACAGAAAACCCTGGCGGTCTGCTGTACACTAAATCGGCTATTGCAACTGGGAGCGGTCGCACCGGTACCGATTGGAGAATATGGCACAGGACAATACTCAATTTATTTCGTGGTACCAAAGAAAGACGGAACTCTACGTCCGATTTTGGACCTCAAAGGGGTGAACCATTGCCTTAGAGTACCGCATTTCAGGATGGAAAAGTTAAGGTCGGTCATTGTAGCAGTGCGCCAAGGGGAGTTCCTGACATCCCTCGATCTTACAGAGGTGTATTTACACATCCCTATCAGAGCAGCTCATCAGAAGTTCCTGCGCTTCGCTCTGCCTTGGGGGCATTATCAGTTCCAAGTGTTGCCCTTCAGTTTAGCGACGGTGCGCTTTACCAAGATCATGGTGGTAGTGGTGACGGCGGCGTTGCAGAAGAAAGGGATTCTCGTCCATCCTTATCTAGACGATTGGTTAATTCGAGCAAAATCCAAGACAGAGAGTGTTCAAGTTACGGCTCAGGTGGTGAAGTTCTTGCAGAGTCTCGGCTGGGTGGTCAATCAGACCAAGAGCCGTTTGGTGTGGTCTCAGGATCTTGAGTATCTGGGGATGCGGTTCGACTCTCAGAAGGACGCGTTGTTTCTACCAGATCGGCAGATTCAAGCCCTTTGGCAATTGCTACGCAAGTTCCGAGTCGCTCAGGCGCCTTCAGCATGGAGTTATCTCCAATTGCTAGGAACAATGGCGACGACCTTGGAAGCAGTGCCATGGGCCAGGTATCATATGCGGCTGCTACAGCGGGTGCTGCTTCGACGTTTGTCCCATCAGTGTGACTCATTAAACACATGACTTCCCTGTCCCCTCAGGGTCCGGCAGTCACTGCGCTAGTGGCTGGTGCCAGGATTGTTGGAAGCCAGGATGCCTTTGGAGCAGCCGGAGTGGCTCCCATTGTTGACAGACACGAGCCTCGTGGGATGGGGAGCACATTGTGGAGAGTTCTTCGCGCAAGGCACTTGGTCCGTTCCAGAGAGCACATGGTCAATCAACCGGCTGGAGCTGAGAGCGTTTTTTCTCGCACTGCAAACATTCGAAGCGATGGTGAAGGGACGAGCGGTGTGAGTGCTGTCGGACAACTCCGCAACGGTGGCCTACATCAATCGACAGGGCGGCACAGGAAGTGCAGCCATGGAGGAAGAGGTGGAGGCGAATACCAGCAATTTCGGCAGTGCACATTGCAGGGAAAGAAAACGTGATGGCGGATTTTCTCAGCAGAGTCCAAGTGGATGCAGGAGAAAGGGAATTGCATCCGGACGTGTTTGCGCACGTAGTTCGCAGGTGGGGTACACTGATCATGGATCTAATGGCGACCTTTCAGTCAGCAAAAGTGTGTTGCTTCTTCAGCAGACGATGAGAGAGGATGTCAGAGGGGATTGATGCGCTGATGCAACGTTGGCCAACAACAGGTCTTCTCTATGTATTTCCTCCATGGGCGCTCATAGGATGGGTGGTACAGTGTATCAAGGCTCATCGGGGAAGAGTGCTGTTGGTAGCGCCAGACTGGCCAAGACGGCCGTGGTATGCAGATCTCATCCGGCTGCTTGACAGGGAGCCTTGGAGGTTGCCGGCGGCAGAGAGTCTATTACTACAAGGTCCACTGCGGATGCCTCAAATGGATCGGTTCTTGCTTACGGTTTGGCCATTGAAAAGGCGAGGCTAAAGAAAGGTTACTTGGGGGCAGTCATCGCAACCTTGCTTCGAGCTAGGAAAAAGTCTACTTTGCTGCCGTATGTTCGCATATGGCTTATTTTGAGGATTGGTGCTCGCGGAGACAAGTGCGCGCAGCTACAGTTTCAGTTTCTTTGATTTTGTTTTCTGCAAGAAGGATTTGATAAGGGTCTAGTGGCCAGTTCCTTAAGAGTACAGTTGGCAGCCCTTTCTTGCTATAGAGGCAAAGTTCAAGGAGTAGCTCTCGGTGCATATACAGATGTATTACATTTTCTTAAAGCGATGTCTAGAATGCAACCCTCTCGTAGGATTGTGGTTCCGCTGTGGGACCTCAATTTGGTTTTAGGAGTGTTGGCCAAGGAACCCTTTGAGCCTTTACACAGGGCGCCGGTTAAAGATTTAACCCTGGAGACCGTCTTTTTGGTGGCCATTTGTTCGGCGAGGCGGATTTCTGAATTGCAGGCGTTCTCTTGTAGAGAACCGTTTTTGTCCTTTTTCTAGGAAAAAAGTGGTGCTGCATCCAGTTCCTTCCTTTTTGCCTAAGGTAGTTTCTCCGTTTCATCTGAATCAGACGGTTTCGCTTCCAGTGCTAGGTTCACTGGAGGGAAATGCTGCGGACAGGGGCTTGTGTCGCTTAGACATAAAGCGTGTGCTGTGACAGTATTTGAAGGTATCAGTCATTTCGCAAATCGGATCGCTTATTCGTCTTGTTTGGAAGTTCCTGTAAAGGGGAAGCGGTGGCAAAGGCATCCATTTCCAGATAGAGAGGCGATTTGCCTCAGCATATCTTCTGTGTGGCCGGGTAGTGCCAACAGGGTTACAAGCGCACTCTACTAGAGCGCAAGCAACTTCGTGGGCGGAGCAGAGTTTGGTTCTGCCTGGGGAAATTTGTAGGGTGGCCACTTGGTCGTCTCTTCATACTTTCAGTAAACACTATCGTCTGTATGTGTTGACAGCAAATGATGCCGTGTTCGGGTCAGCGGTGTTACAAGCCGGCTGGAAAGGTCCCTCCTAATGATTACTGCTTTGTTACATCCCAGAGGTGGAGGACTAAACTGGAGGAACGATAAGGAAATGCAAATTACACTGACCTGGTAATTGTGGTTCCTTTAGGAACTCCAGTTTAGTCCTCATTCCCACCCGGGTTTGGATACTCAGCAGTGAGGTTTCAATTGGGAGAGGTGTTTCATTACCGGTAGGCATACTTATTGGTATAATTTACTATCCTTTCTTGTTCTTCTGGTCTATTAGTCTGTATAACGAGAAAGGAAAGGAAGCAGTACAAGGAAAAAGTACTTTTCTCTAGAAGGAAATTCCATGGTATATGGTTAGTTAATGTAAGTTCAATTTCTTGTTAAAGTTAAAATGAATAAAATAGCTACTTATCTGTTGCTCCTTTGAGTATGCTTTGTCAATAGTTCACTGGGGCTGATGGGAGAGACCAGTGGACTACATCCAGTGATGTCACATTTTTGACATGCCCAGTCACCAGGCTGCAGGAGGAGGTGCACAACCCAGAAGTGGAAGACTAAACTGGAGTTCCTAAAGGAACCACAATTACCAGGTAAGTGTAATTTGCATTTAACTTGCTTCAAGCTGATTTGGGAAGGCAAGCCATTAAATCCCAAGTCTGAATTGCATCAGTTTTAGGTGCTCGAAGTTGAATCTTTCAGATTTACAAAAACAAATCATTAAGCTACTCCACTTTGTTTTTCTTTATTAGATAGGTGCATTGCTTTTGTAATTGGGTATCTATTTTTTCTGTGGGTGGGTTCGGCATTCAGTTCTCAGAGTCCATTTTCTCTCATTGTGTATATCTAAGGGAATGGAGTTTGGTTCTGATCAGTGTAGTAGCACATCCTGCCCTGTGTTCTCACCACCGCTGCCGCCCCCTGCCCCCAAACAAAATAATTTTGATTTCATAATGCTGGATTTTGCATAAACAGTGGCACCCAACAACCTGCATATTGATTTGGTACAAGGTTTTGATAACGGTATGTGAATACTTAAAAAAAAATCTAATTGGATAACTACATTTTCAATTCAGAGAGTGTGCTTTTTGCAGAGAGGACACTGTGTTGCAGGTTCCTTAGGGTGGGGCATCATTCTGTGGAATTTTTCAGATTTAGTTGCTCTTCTATTTTGCTTTTATTTCAATATATAGTCCACCTTTTTAATGTAGATTTTGTAAAAGTAAGGGAATAAAATTGACTTACAACATAAGTCTGTCTTTTTGGAGTAGGATTGCCCTGAGAGAGAGCACTTGTATTCTCATTTCAGAGAGTCCCCAGACCTCGTCTAGCCCTTAACTGTGTCGGAGGAAAGAGCGCTACAGAACTGCTGCGACACCTAGAGTAAGCCGTCAGTTTGTTTTTGCCTGGCTGTCATACATGAAAAGGACTTGCCATTTAAAAAAAAACCCAATACAGGCACATTTCACAGTTAACTTAAATATTTCTGTTTTCAAGAAGGCAATGGACTCTAGTTGCGCATAGTTCAAATACATTCCAGTGTGTTTAAAGTGATCCGTTTTGCATTTTAAATGACTGACTGCTAACAAAGTTGTGGTATTTGTTAGCTTAATAAAGATCACTTTGCAAGATTTTACAACAAACAATACAGCTGTGATTTTGCTTTGAGAATTTGGACTGTCTCGGTAGCCACAAATGCACTAAGCTAGTCAAGCAAGTAAGTTGCAGTTTATGCTTTTAACTAATCTTACCTCTGCATTTGAGAGCTATTCCCTAGGGTCTTAAGTGTGTAGCTGCCAGTTAATAAATATTCAGGAGTGTACTGGCAAAGCAAACCCTGACTTTCACGGATTGTGTTGAGGCCTGGTCCAGTTTAACACTTTGTACGCTGATCATACAATTTCATGCTCTACTGTTCCCACAGATATGGAGGGACGATGGTTACCTATGGAGGAATGGCCAAGCAGCCTGTGACAATTCCCGTGGTAAGAAATTTCAGTGGAATACCAGAGGATAACTCTGCAAGTTGCAATATGTAAAATGTCATAATTTTGGGCATTTTAGCTCGCCTTTTCCAATGATGCTCCAGGCTGCCTACAGCATTATTCAAATTTGAGGGCAATGAAACCACTCCATTAAGAAAACTGAGTCCTGAGGTAATCTAGACTGATCTTGGATGCTCATAAAATTTATAGACCCTAAATATATCTTTGGTCAAGATTGGCTGACAGATCCCAAATATGCTGCATCCAACATGAGCTAGCCTATGGAAGTTACAAAGCAAGGTATTGGCTATAACAAATCTAGAACCCAGCTGAAATATCAAAGAGCTTTATACTTCCTGCCCTGACATGCATTTTGCCATAAATACCAGCATCTGAAAGCTGTGCAGAGCATGAACTAGAGTAACAGAATAGTCTTCCGAGGTAGCAGTTGTACAGTTACGACTACAGATGGGTAAAAAGTGAATTTGCAGAGATTACAAAAAATAGGTTGGAAAATCTTGCTGTGTGCTGTACAGAGGAGCCTTATTGCAGTGTGCTCTGCTATAGAGAATATCTCATTGGCAGTGCCTTTTGGTAATAAAAATCTTTAATCAAGGTGTGAACTTGCTCAATAGTACAGGGATTGTAAGGGAAGCATCACTTTAGAACTTCTATATAGTCTAATTACATGTGCAAAAAAAATTATAGCAAGATGGAATAGGAATGACAAATTTAAGTGTCTAATTTTTAAAAAACCACATTCGATACAGTGATATGTTCTTATAAAGGAAACAGATTCAAAAGAGTAGAGCAGCGTTTTGCAGTGAGCAGCGTTTTGGACACACACTGTTAAATACGTTTATCCTATTTTCTCCTGTTTTATAAAATTCTTAATGCTGTATAGATGCTATGGGAGACCCCCTTGCAAGCTGTGTATCACTCTTTGTAGAGCAGTGCACATCCACGGTGAACACTGATTTCAGTATAATGTCACCCTATATTTAAATTCAGATGGTTGCAAAGTCTGAAGAAAATATATCCACAGTCTGTGCCCATGATGTATATGAAATGTGCATGACATTACTAACTTGTTGCAGATCCACAGTGTCCTTTCTTCTCTCCCCAGAGTTCATTAATTTTTAAGGCTATTAAGGTGCAAGGTTTCTGGATGACCCAGTGGAAACGAGACCGTGCCCAGAGTGAGTGAAATGGCTTCCTTTGTGCTTCAACTATCGTTTCCTGTTCTTAGACTGATTTTTAAATACTTTTGGGCTGTCCGGATGAGGGTGCCGAGCAAGCTATTCAGTAGCAGAACCCAGATAGATCTGGGGCGGTAGGTGGAGATATTCAGCAGTACTATTGGGTTAATGCAGAAGTGGTCTGTAGGCAGTACTAGCGCTATCGCAATGACCTTTATCTGGATATCTTAAGCCTCCTTTTCTGTAGCCTAAGTTGCTACCCAGATAGATGCTGACTGAAAATTGTCCTCTCTTGATAAGTGCTGGTACCACTGTTCCCTCTAAGCTGTGCGCATGTGCGCGCGCGCACACACCTCGCCGAGCGAGCGCACAAAAATTACGGCTCTGATTCTGATATAAAACACCACAGACGTCTTAAAATTTAAAAGTTATGATTGTAATTACTAGAAATTTCCCACTTCATTTAGTAATTGTCTATTTTCATTTAATTTGATTAAAATCAATGTGGTGTACATACTGTATTCTGACGTGTAGTCAAATTTTAAAGTCTATAACTCCAATGTCGTTATGTGGCGCACAAAAATTTAACCTTCCTTCAAAAGCTGCGCACACAGCCTACAGAAAATTAGAGGGAACATTGGCTGGTACATACCTGACTAGCGCCGCTCACCTGGATAGTCAGTGGTAACTCCTGTCTGGGTACTGGCACGGAAAATCCCACCAATATTTAAGTGCTGCATATCGGCCCTTTTATGCCTTTCTTGGGCCCGAAGCATTTGAGCATCTGTATTTTAGACTCTGCTGCATGCAGCACCAGATGATGGTTTGTTTGGTTTTTTTAAATTTATTTAACAGTTTTTCTTTATTGCCTTTTCATTTAATCAAGGCGGTTTACATTAACTTTTACAAAGAACATCCAATTATAAACAATAGCTTTTACAAAGAACTTTCAATTAGATGTTAGATGATACCTAACATCACTCTGGTATAATGCGGCAGACTCCTGCCTCCGCTTAGCGTACCTGCGATGGGCAGAGGCTCCGCATGCCACACTTCTAGAGGTGATCGGAGAAAAAACGCAAGTACAACAGCATTCATTTTATTTGCTTTTTTAAGGAGGAGCACTAGCTGTTGAACAAAAGGTTATACATAGTAAAAGGAGGGACAATAAACAATACTAGGCGACGAGCATAGAAGATGATAAACCTCTGGGTCTTGTGAAGCAGGAAGTAATTTTTCTATCACGTTCAAGCAACTCCCCCATCAGGATCAGTGTTGGTGTTACAGTGACAGGCATGTAGGTTCATTCACAATAATGTTGGTGAACTGGTTAATGTGTGTCAAGAGTAGGGGGGACAAGTACCCTAGTATTTCTCGTGATTGCTTTATTTCATGTCTGAGTTAACAGGACACTTATTGTGTACAACCATGCTGAAGCCCTCGTCCCTCCAGTTTGGAGCACTACAAAAGCTCATTTACCTGCAGCCACGTCCCTTTCTTCTACACTTCATCAGAAAGTGCAGTTGCCAGTAAAGCAAAGTTACTTGCCTGTAACAGGTGTTCTCCGAGAACAGAAAGATAGTTAGCATTCATTCAGTCCATCAAGCTTTATGTTTTGACCTCTAAGAAAGCTGGGCTTGCCCTAGTTCAGGATATAGTCCAGTTGGATAGCAGATTGCATGTCTTTTACTTATGCTTAGGCAGGCTTAACCTTAGGGCATTTTTTTTAAAATAGTAATGGAGATGTAAACCTCGCACAACAGGTAATAAAACAAACGTGTATGTTAAAGCTCATGGAAAGAAGTATTATAATCAGTTGTCTATTTAAAAGGCAGCCAAAGTGTGCCTGTTTTTATAAGGAAAAATGAGCAATTATTTTTCTTTATAAATTCCTAGCAGATAGGGCCTGATGGTTTGCAGTAGCCCCAAGGCCAGTGTAAATGCTCATGCCTACATTTGCAATGAATGCACTCAAATAATGTAATTTTACAACTTATGCATGCACTTGTCACCCCCACTGTACCCAAACTCTGCTCACGTGTATGCCCACAGTAAAAGTACGGGCCATTGGGGTGATGCGTATGCTTATAAAATAATGATTGTGTCATGTGCATAAATCACTAAAATAACATGATTTATTTATGGTCATGACGCACAACTTTAGATGGGCTCCTAATAAAATTACCACCCTAGGGCCAGAGCTAGGGTGGTGTTGATGCCCACGTCCGATCTGCTTCCATGGAAGAAAGCTGCAAAGGTGCGATGTGAACTTCTGAGCTCATGGTCACATGAGATGACTGCTCTGGAGAGGGGTTCCTGATTCAGCAGTAGGTGTGGTCAGTGTGTCCTGTGGAACCTTTTAGGAGTTGGATTCGAAATGTGGCCCTCCTATGAACTACTTTTATTATTTCCAGGTTGCCTTTGCCAACAAAAACACATCTGTTGCCTGCCTGCGCGCATTCTGTTCCCTCCATTTTGTTAAAGCCAACCTTTGGCCTGGGATTTCCATGCATAAGGACTATATCCTGTTTTTCCTTGGAGAAAGCAAAGTTGCTTACCTCTAACAGGTGTTCTCCAATGAGAGTAGAATATTAGTCCCAAAACCTGCTTGCCTTCCCTAGGAGTTGACCACTTTATTTTATTTTTATATCATTGAAAGCTTTCTATGGAATGGAAATGGTCCATTACAATGACACAAGAAGTCCAATAAAAGGCTAAATGTCTATCCAGTGTTTCCAACTATTTGCTATTTCTAGAGCACTGCTGCTAGATCAGTCCAGACCATAGGGTTGTCCTTCCCCACCAGCAGATGTGAGACAGAGAACTCCAGAAGAATGGAATGGCATCATCCCTGACACCATATCCAGCATAGCTAAGGACACACCTCAGTGTTTTCTCTGTCTCAGAGATGCTGGGTGACTTCTAGTACAGTTCTTTGTTGGACGGCTGCTTTGGCCACAAGGGCCTGGTCAGTTGAGTCTCCAGGTCCCACGGGCGTGTATGAGACACTCTCTGATTGGGACTGTGTCTGGTGGTGGGGCAGCCTCTGACCAACTAGCAGAGCTCTGGGAAAGGAAATTAACGATTAGTAAAATTTCCCCTTAAAGCACTATCCCCATTTCTTGCTGTGGAAGTTTGATTGCTTATGAGATATTGCGCCATAGCCAAGTCAGGTTTGTTTCTACCTCCTTATTGGTTCTCTTCCATCCTGAATAGAAGTTACAACTCTGCTTATGAAGATCTTAAAGAACAGACAATAGCTACCTTGTTCTCGTTTCCTATCATGAGGAAAAGGCAGGTGTCCTTTTCAACGTGCTTGCTAATGCCAGAATGTTTTTGTTGTGCTTTACATGCAGACAGGGAAGAAATAAACCAAATGATCCAGGATCTGTGCAGTTTGATGCGGGAAGGAAAACTGTCAGCGCCATCCTGTATGGAGAGTCCTTTGGAGGATTACAAGGTTGCTTTGGCATCTTCCATGAAACCGTATGGCTCTGCAAAACAGATACTACTTATGTGACTGGATCATAAAAAGAAATGAGGGTTCAAGGCTTTGAAACAAGCCTGCTGAGCCAATTTTATGACCAACCCTTTTGTTTCTCTAGAGGCCATTGGAAAGCGTGGGGAGAAACAAATCTTTGTCTTGGGCCCATTAAAATCCCACAAGCTGGTTGCAGTAGAATGTAATTTGTATCTTTTTTGCTTTTCGGTGGGCAAAAGCCCGAACCCACTGAGTGTTGTGTGCACGATTAGGCCTAATTTTGCAATTATAATACTGTATATCCTCCAATAAAAATCCTGTGATGATTCTTGTTTCAAAATCTCTTTGAAAATGTACGTTTCAATCCATGCTGATTTTAACAATTCCATGTATAGAATAAAGACAGCAAATTGCTGATCTGTAATGGAGGTTCTCCTGGACAGCAGGGGACTAGAGTCACACATGTTTTGATGATGCCATCCTATGGCACCTGCTCAGATCATTTTCTATCCAAGAGGAGCCCTATAGGTCCTCATGAGCATTCTTGGGGATTCCATACTACCAACTTACATTCCTTCCTTCTCTTCAATCTGTCACATAGCTTATGTTTCCAAATTGAGGGAAGGAGGATGGGAATGTGGGGCTCGAAGGAGAAACCCCCATTATAGATAAGCAATTTGCTTTCTCCTTGGAAAAGTGGAGATGGAGCTGCATGGGTCTGAGTGATTCCAGAACAGATGGTTGGTAGCCCCACAGGACCTGGTAGGAAATTAACAGATGAGGAACTCTGCAAAAAGATTGTTTAGTACTGCTTGTCCAAACACACACGGGTCAATATTCAGTAAAATGTCTGGGAAATAATTTGAAATATCTAACCTAGATGTTTCAAATTATTCCTGTCTACAGCAGCACCAGCTGAATTATATGTATAAGTATACATATATGTATTTATAGAATTTCTAGATGTCGGGGCTTATACAGCTGTGGTCAACATTATTGGCACCCATGCATTTTAGGTATGTTGTGTACAATATCTTGAGAAATAATTGGAAATATTCCAACCGCTTATCATATTTTAGTAGTATGTTCAAAGATATACAACAGCAAAAAAAAAAGACATCACTGCAACTTAGAGTAATTTCTGAGAAAAAAAATCTGACATGGACAGGATTAATGACACCCTTAACTAATATTTGGTTGCAGAACACGTGGCAGTGATGACGGCCTCAAAATATTTCATGTAGCTTTGTTTAGTAAGTGATATATGGTGCAGGTTGAAACCATCACTCCAGATTGCTCCAGGTCAATCTTAAAGCTCTTTGGATGTTGTACATGGTGTTTTTGCAACAGTTCGCAATAACCTTTGAAGAATTCTTGGATTAATTTTCCTCATCCCACTATGTCCTGGGAGGTTCTTGATAGTCCCATGAGCAGAAAGCTTCTTAATAACATTGCAAACTGTAGCCACAGGAATCCCAAGTTCTTTGGAGATTGCCTTGTACCCCTTTGATGTTCGGTGATGGCTTTTCTGATTGTCTCAGGCAGCTGTCTTGTGTTCACCATTGTGAAAATGGATCAGGGAGTGAATGTGGCCATTTTAAACATTAGAGCCATCATTCTTTGGTTGATCCAAGTCATGTGAGTACAGACAATTGATCACAGGTGCATCTAATTTTACTACAATGGGAATGTGGTTCTTCTGTTCCAACTGATTTGAATTGTTTATAAGAGTGCCAATAATCATGTCCTGTTCCACCACACAACCCTAGTGTTTCCCACTAATATCTCCAACCAAACAAGGGTAACACTATCTACATAATTTTTTTGTCTGACTGTACACAATAAAGGTCACACTTTTATTGCACCTCCTTATAGTGTACTAGTCCTTTTTATTCTTTTTTTCTTTCAACGGGGTCATAACTCCCCAACCACACCGGAGAACAATACCTCCATAGTGTGTCATAACTATATATCCCGGTGAAAAGCAGGATATAAATACAGCTAAATAAATAGTCATATCATGTGCAAATTTTAAATTTGTAAAATGAAAGAAGCACTTAGCTTGAAGAGGAAAGCTAAGTCGACTACGGTCAAATGCGCTGATGGGGGATCCATATGGTTTCTCCTACCACAAAAAAAAACGTGAAACCTCACACAGACAGTTCAAATTCCCCCAATAGGCTCCAATGACCAAGTCACCGTTCATCAAACGCCAAGACGCTTCAATAAATTCCAAAAAAGGCAACTGTCCATATGTTGATATAGACCATTTAACTCAACATTGGGTTTCGAGCCGTTCGATCCTCTCAGCTCTTTGTCAAAAATGTTGCTCAAACTTTCATTCTCCAAAGCAGTATTTAACTAAACGCACATGACTTGTCAAAACCAATGGGAACACTGATGAGAAATGAAACTCAGCTGACAGCTCATAAAATACTCCACCAGTCCACAGAAGAATTTAACCCCTTCGGGGTCACAGAATCTAACATGAAAATCCAATACTGTTCTCTGTTACGTAAAGCTGAATCGCAGTCACCCCCCCAGAGGTTCAATGGTATATGATCCAACACTCTCAATTTTAAATCTCCAAACGCATGACCCTACTGTTGACAATGAGATACCATTAGGGCTGACTCCACTCCAGTAGAAATACGGGAACGATGTTCTAATAAATACCTCTTCAGCGTCCTAGTAGTCTTCCATATATATACTTTCTGACAAGGGCAGATTATGGCATACACCACAAAGGAAGACTGGCAGGTGGTATAAAATTTACTAAAAATCACATGATGTGAAGTTGGGTGTTCCCATTCAGCTCCTTCTAACGTTTGAAGACAAAAATCACACTTAGTGCATTGAAAATGACCCCGAACCGCTACGGGACTAGGGGGATCAAAGTTCCTAACCACCCAATCTCCAATGTTACGACCTCTCTGGAAAGCTATCTGCAGAGGCTTAGCAAAACAAGTATGGAGAGATAACATTGCCCAATGAGTACAAAGAATTTTCAACACCTCCGTGGAATAAGGCATGTAGGGAAGAACTCCTACATATGGTGTCACTTCCTCTTCTAATGTAGAGTTCGTCGCAGACTCCCACCATTCAGGGTGGTTGTATCGAGCACGCCGGTAAGCCCTTCTTATAATTGAATGTGGATAACCTCGTTCCAACAAACGAAGCTGTAAACCAGCGGCTTGAAATTGGAATTCTTCCAGTGTAGAACATATTCTCCGCAATCGTATAAACTGACCGACGGGTAAACCTTTGCGTAAGGGGCTGGGATGAAAGCTGTTATAATGCAGCAAGGTATTCCGTGGAATCTCTCTTTTCGAAATAAAAAAAATTCTGAAATATTTACAACTTTAACTATACAGATATCCAAGAATTCGATGGTATCCAAATGATACTTTGGTTTAAACTTTAAATTCTCCGACAAAGTATTAATCCAGACGAAATATTCTTGAAGATTATCTTCCGTACCAGTCCAGAAGAAAAAAGTCATCCAGAAATCGAACCCATATCTGAATCTGTTTAAACCATTCCGAAGGATATATATATAGAGAGATTCAAATGCCGATATAAAAAAAGCAGCAATAGATGGAGCCACCATAGCCCCCATCGCAATCCCATAGATCTGGTGGTAAATCCTACCCTTATAGTGGAAAAAAATGTTTTGTTAACACCATACGCAGCAGTTCAAGCACAAACTGCTTCGGTAAACGAGAAGGTAAAACAAAAGGAATATCCATGGCCATCTGAATAGCCGCTTCTTGATTAATATTCGTGTAGAGAGATTGTATGTCCATTGTGACCAGGAACCAATCCTGTTTTTCCCCGGTAATTTATGAAGCTGAGACGAAAAAATGGAAAGAATCTTTAATGTATGAAGGAATGGTAGGCAATGAAGGTCTAAAAAAGACATCACACAATTTCGACTGGTTCCAAAAGGGAGCCACGACAAGAAACAATCGGGTGCCCTGGAGGGTTTTCTAAGCTCTTATGAATTTTTGGAACCATATACATCATTGGAAGAATTGAAAATTTATTATACAAAAAGGAAAATTCCTTTTCCGTTATCCAACCCTATTGTTGTGCCCCAAAAAGACTCTCTTTTTATCTCCTGTTGTATAATAGCGATGGGATCCTGATCCAACTCTTTATAATATTTATTATCCAAAAGGTGGGATTGAACTACTATGTCATATTGAAGATGATCCTGAATCACAATGGCACCTCCTTTTATCAGCTCGGTGTATCTTAATTTCAGGGCAATCCTGTAAAACTCGTAATGCTTGAACTTGACCCCTGGTAAGATTTAAAAAATTTTTTTTAGACATTTGTGCTTCCAACAAACCAACATCCCGGAGAACTAATTTTTGAAAAGTATCAATGGCGGCATCCATTTAGAAGGTTGTTTTTTTTACTACAGAAGGATCCTCAATATTCGCCAAACTAGGACATTGATGGAAGAAATGGGAAACATGTAGTTTCCGAAAAAAACGATACAAAAATACCCGGATCTTAAAAGGTACATAAGATGAAGAGGGGACAAAAGACAAACCAAGCTGTAACACCTGTTGTTCCCTAGTCAAATCAATATGTGACAAATTTATTATTGCTCTTTCGCACATGACCGAGTGGTCGGTCCCCTCCGACCTTCCTCGTAGTGTTGTGGCTGGTGAAATTGAGGGCGGCCCCTGGGAAAAGACTGATACTGTGATCGACCTCGTGATCCTCCCGATTCAGTATCAATCAACGACTCCAATGAATCACCACTATCCTCCGTGGATTCATCAAACGTTACTTGATGTCGGTGATTCTTCCCAGACCGTTTGTTTTTCCGCCAGGTAAAAACCTGGTCTCTCATAATCAGTTGTATCACGCCAAAATTTTGAAATCTTGGTCTGTTTGACCGATTCTTTAAATTTTTGTAATTGAAGATCCAATTCCTTCCAATCAACTTGAAACTGGACTTTAGGTCTAGACTCCATCAATATGTCCTTTACTTCTTCCACACGGGCCTTTGTAACCGTTTCTTCCTCGCCAAGTCTTTCTATTAAAAGGGCTATCAAATCCAATCCGCACTTGTTTAAAATACCATTCCATAGAGAGAGAAATTTTTTTATCATCTTGAAACATATGCAGGGGTTTCAATACCCGCAATCCCCGAGGGATCATTCGTTGACGGAGATAGTGAGCCATAGTTGCTATATGTAATTGAATACATATGTGTTTTTTATGAAGATTCGTAAAATCAAGCCAAGAAGTAGAAGGCAAACTAGCTTCATCAGGCAATTAGGATAACTCAAACGATGCTGGGCACCATGCCAATTCGGCTATTTTTTCTTCCATGAAAACAAAGGTGGCAGTATTCTTCATCTTATGTACCTTTTAAGATCCGGATATTTTTGTATCGTTTTTTTCGGAAACTACATGTTTCCCATTTCTTCCATCAACGTCCTGGTTTGGCGAATATTGAGGATCCTTCTGTAGTAAAAAACCCTTCTAAATGGATGCCATGGGGAATATTGGATCCCGCCATTGAAACTTTTCAAAAATTAGTTCTCCGGGATGTTGGTTTGTTGGAAGCACAAATGTCTAAAAACCTTTTTCAAATCTTACCAGGGGTCAAGTTCAAGTGTTACGAGTTTTACGGGATTGCCCTGAAATTAAGATACACCGAGCTGATAAAGGAGGTGCCATTGTGATTCAGGATCATCTTCAATATGACATAGTAGTTCAATCCCACCTTTTGGATAATAAATATTATAAAGAGTTGGATCAGAATCCCACCGCTATTATACAACAGGAGATAAAAGAGTCTTTTTGGGGCACGACAACAGGGTTTGGATAACGGAAAAGGAATTTTCCTTTTTGTATAATAAATTTCCAATGATGTATATGGTTCCAAAAATTCATAAGAGCTTAGAAAACCCTCCAGGGCGCCCGATTGTTTCTTGTCGTGGCTCCCTTTTGGAACCATTGTCAAAATTTTGTGATGTCTTTTTTAGACCTTTATTGCCTACCATTCCTTCATACATTAAGGATTCTTTCCATTTTTTGTCTCAGCTTCATAAATTACCAGGGGAAAAACGGGATTGGTTCCTGGTCACAATGGACATACAATCTCTCTACACAAATATTAATCAAGAAGCGGCTATTCAGATGGCCATGGATATTCCTTTTATTTTACCTTCTCGTTTACCGAAGCAGTTTGTGCTTGAACTGCTGCGTATGGTGTTAACAAAACATTTTTTCTACTATAAGGGTAGGATTTACCACCAGAGCAATGGGATTGCGATGGGGGCTACAGTGGCTCCATCGATTGCTGCTTTCTCTATCTATCTATATATATTGTCATGGCGCAAGGCAGATAGCGCCAGTAAAGGTAGATGAAAACACACAGGGCAGTTTTAAAATCAGCAGTGCAGAGCACATGGCTAGGGGTTGTCAGGAGCAACCAAGCAAAACAAGAGCACAGGCTGTAGATAAATGCCCAGAAATACCTTTACGTCATAGCTCATCAGGGAAGCAGAGACAGCTGCAGAGAGTTGAGCTAACTCGAGTCTCAAAGAATGACGCAGATAAAAAAAGGTCAGTCTTGAGCAAAGCAGATTCACGGGGAGAGTCACAAGCAGACTCCCGATATACAAGGAGACACAGAGACGCGCGTCAGGTTCAGTCTCTGAGGCAGAGAGAGAAAGAGACATTGAGAGGACTCAAGGGAAAGGAAAGTACAGAGCTCAGAAAAGCCAGGAGCCATACCTGGAAGGTTCAGATGTGGAATCAATCTGCATCTCAGAGGGGTTTATCCAGGAGAAGTTCACAAAGGTTAGTGCTGGGAAGTTAGGCTGCACTAAGCCAAGGTCCGTGTGGGGCCAGACAGAGACTCCAAGCTGTAAACCACGAGGAGAAGGGATAACCACGGGAGCCAGAACACTTGTCCAAGAGAGAGTTCCCATATATCTGAAAGACGTCCTGTGAAGGGAAGAGAGGGGAAGAAAAGTTTCCACTTCCCGTTTACACACCAGACAGGCAGAGCTCAGCCTGAAGAAAGGCAAAGTACCTGGAGTAGAGGAGCACTGAATTTTACCCCCAGTGGTCAGGAAGTGTGTAGCCCTCTAAGGGGAGAATCCATAGCGTGTGGTAAAGAGCCTTTCTGCAGTGATAGAGGGGAGTGGTGCTCTGGCCAAAAAGAGAGGAGAGAAACAAACACTAACTCACATTACAGCCCTGCAAATTATAATTACCAAGAAGGACACGAAGATATGGATTGTGACTTTGGTGATGATAGCTCTGATATGTGCAAAATGGACTGTACACTTGTTTTCTCCGATAGCATAACCTCTTTTTGTTAAGGGCCTAAGAAAAGCCTGCCTAAGTGAAATCTGTGGGAGAACACAGATTTCACAGTTCAACGTGTGTGATTGAAAAACCTGTTTTTCCCCTTTTTGTTTAGTTAAAGCTGACAAAAAGCATTTTTGTTCTAATTTGTAGTCCCTCACTTGTGTTGTACCAGCTGTATGGTTTATTTGCTTTTGACCCTTGTTGCAAGAATTCTCCCGGGACGGGAAAATAAAACCTCTTTAAGCATAGCTACTCGACCACAACTACCTCCTTATTTTGATTAGCTATTGGGACTCAAAATCCCAGAGGGCAATACCAAGTCCTTGCTGTTATAAGAGGAGCCGCACCGAAGCCCCAGGCTCCTGCCTCGGGGGCAAGTAGGTGTGTTGACAATCAAAATATATATATATATAATCTCCTTTGGAATGGTTTAAACAGATTTGGATGTGGGTTCGATTTCTGGATGACATTTATTTCTTCTGGACTGGTACGGAAGATAATCTTCAAGAATTTTTCATCTGGATTAATACTTTGTCAGAGGATTTGAAGTTTACACCAAAGTATCATTTGGATACCATTGAATTCTTGGATATCTGTATAGGTAAAAAGAATTCTGAAATATTTATAACTTTATTTCGAAAAGAGATTCAACGGAATACCTTGCTGCATTATAACAGCTTTCATCCCGGCCCCTTACGCAAAGGTTTACCTGTCGGTCAGTTTATACGATTGCAGAGAATATGTTCTACACTGGAAGAATTCCAATTTCAAGCCGCTGGTTTACGGCTTCGTTTGTTGGAACGAGGTTATCCACATTCAATTATAAGAAGGGCTTACCGGCGTGCTCGATACAACCACCCTGAATGGTGGGAGTCTGCGACAAATTCTACATTAGAAGAGGAAGTGACACCATATGTAGGAATTCTTCCCTACATACCTTATTCCACGGAGGTGTTGAAAATTCTTCGTACTCATTGGGCAATGTTATCTCTCCATACTTGTTTTGCTAAGCCTCTGCAGATAGCTTTCCAGAGAGGTTGTAACATTGGAGATTGGGTGGTTAGGAACTTTGATCCCCCCCTAGTCCCGTAGAGGTTCGGGGTCATTTTCAATGCACTAAGTGTGATTTTTGTCTTCAAACGTTAGAAGGAGCTGAATGGGAACACCCAACTTTACATCGTGTGATTTTTAGTAAATTTTATACCACCTGCCAGTCTTCCTTTGTGGTGTATGCCATAATCTGCCCTTGTCAGAAAGTATATATATGGAAGAACCTCTCTCCCTCCTAGCCTTCTCCTTTCCTCTACTGACCCTCCTCTCTTGTCCCTGCTTCTCCACTTTTATTGAATTGTAACTTTTTCTCTTTCCGGCCTTGTGCCTGCTGTAATGAAGAAATATTTTTGTAAACCGCTCTGCTTACCAATGAAGGGCGGTCAATCAAATTATTAAATGTAGGACGCTGAAGAGGCGTTTATTAGAACATCGTTCCCGTATTTCTACTGGAGTGGAGTCAGCCCCAATGGTATCTCATTGTCAACAGCAGGGTCATGCGTTTGGAGATTTAAAATGGAGAGTGTTGGATCATATACCATTGAACCTCCGGGGGGGGGGGGGGGGGTGACCGTGATTCAGCTTTACGTAACAGAGAACAGTATTGGATTTTCACGTTAGATTCTGTGACGCCAAAGGGGTTAAATTCTTCCGTGGACTGGTGGAGTATTTTATGAGCTGTCAGCTGAGTTTCATTTCTCATCAGTGTTCCCATTGGTTTTGACAAGTCATGTGCGTTTAATTAAATACTGCTTTGGAGAATGAAAGTTTGAGCAACATTTTTGACAAAGAGCTGAGATGATCGAACGGCTCGAAACCCAATGTTGAGTTAAATGGTCTATATCAACATATGGACAGTTGCCTTGTTTGGAATTTATTGAAGCGTTTGATGAACGGTGACTTGGTCATTGGAACCTATTGGGGGAATTTGAACTGTCTGCGTGAGGTTTCACATTTTTTTGTGGTAGGAGAAACCATATGGATCCCCCATCAGTGCATTTGACCGTAGTTGACTTAGATTGAAGAGGAAAGCTAAGCGCTTCTTTCATTTTACAAATTTAAAATTTGCACATGATATGACTATGTTATGACACACTATGGAGGTATTATTCTCCGGTGTGGTTAGGGAGTTATGACCCCGTTGAAAGAAAAAAGAATAAAACGGACTAGTACACTATAAGGAGGTGCAATAAAAGTGTGACCTTTATTGTGTACATTCCGACAAAAAAATTATGTAGATATTGTTACCCTTGTTTGGTTGGGAATAATCATGTCCTGGCAATGTCCCAGTTTTTGTACTATTTCCTTTTTTAATTGGCCTTGTTTTACTTGATTGTTTTGTGTGTCAAATACTTATCCATATATAATCCAAAAAATTTCACTGGTCCCTTTTTTAGGAGATATTGGACATTAAGGGTGTTGAACTGCAAGGGTGCCAATATTGTTGACCACAATTGTATGTGTAAGTTATGTGTTTGGCTCAGACAGCCTGTTATACTTTGTTTTGGCATGTCCAAGCCAAAGACATAAGCTATATGTACAGGGGCAAATATTGCTAGCTATACATATAATTTATACAGATTTGTGCTCTTGCCCCCAGAAGTCCCAACCCTGCCCTCCTTGCTTTACATGTAGCAGAACATAGATATTCTGCTCTATGTATAATGCCACCATATTTAAAAACCAAAACACCAGCATTTGGAATGGCAAGGATTGGCTAAATGTTTTTTAAATACTGACCCAACTGTCTGAATGGGAAGGAATGTAGATTCCAAGCTATAGTGGCTTAAGGTATGAAGTGTTGAC
The DNA here is from genome assembly GCA_033557465.1 of Ichthyophis bannanicus. Classification (NCBI taxonomy): domain Eukaryota; kingdom Metazoa; phylum Chordata; class Amphibia; order Gymnophiona; family Ichthyophiidae; genus Ichthyophis; species Ichthyophis bannanicus. The sequence continues at coordinate 33,176,286 of CM066039.1, forward strand.
CATGTTGAAGCAATATAACTGTCTATGATGAATGTACTCCTAAGATTAGAGTGAAATTGGCTACAACTGCCAATTTAGTGAAGTGTCGTTCACCCAGGGGGTTTTATTTATATTTTTATTTAGCTGAATTTATATCCCGCTTTTCACCGGGTCAAAACGGTCAATTGGGGGATACATTTAACACAAGGGGATATGAGACACACACATTAATACATACAGGGAACATGGGTATTGGAGGGTTAAGTGGCTTGCCCAAGACCACAAGGAGTGCCTATAGGACTAGAAATCCCAATCCCTCCGGCCTGAGATTGCTGTCCCCAGGTGGGACTTGAACCCCCGACCTTCCGGCCTGAAGTACCTTGTCCTAACCACTAGACCACACCTCCCTCGTGGTCTAGTGGTTGGCTCTGGCCTTTAGCATAATAATAATCAATACAATCTGCAAGCCACCTGGATAGGGTTGATTTATTTACTGCCTGGGCTCAGTCGTTTGGGTCATAGGATAGATATAACTGAGGTCCTTTCTGACATTCTGGGTTGTATTTCAGTAGTACAGGAGGGGGCTCTGCTGCAGTCACAGTTGTGAAGGGTTGTTTCTGCCATGCTCGAGTGCAGTTTTCAAAAGAAGACTGTGGCCTGGTTGAAGTGGAAGTTCAAGACCACTATCAGTAAATCTTTTAGATGCATTTTAAAGAACCGTTTGGTTGGGAAAAATACAGGACACAAGGGAAGTAGGGTATCTAGCCATGTAGTTAACTTACTCACAGTGCAGAACTTTCCAGAGGAGGTAACAAAAGTAAGATTAGGCCTTGCCTGCTAATTTTCTTTTCTTGAGCCCTTCTAGTCCAGTCATGTGGGTTTATGCCTCCCTTCCAGCAGATGGAGACTGAGAATCATTGGTTTGATGATGTCACAGTATGAAGGCTCTGTGAGAATCATTGGTTTGATGATGTCACAGTATGAAGGCTCTGTACACTAATGCGATGTGCAGAGGTGATTGCAATTAGGAAGATGACCTTCCAGGTCAAAAACTTAAGGGTTGTGGTTGTAGTGGCTAAAGGCTCAAAAGGTGGCTTCATGAGCTGCTCGAGAACTAGATTTAGATCCCATGCCACTGGTGGTGGCCTAATGGGAGGTTTGGTTAATAGAAGACTTCTCATAAATCGGGATATGAGTGGATGAGAGGAAATTGGGTGTCCATTCAGAGGCTTATAAGAAGCTGCAATTGCACTAAGATGGACTCTTACCGACTTGGTCTTTAAACCAGAATTCGATAAGTGAAGGAGGTACTCTAGTATTAATTCTAAAGGTATGACAAGAGGGTTTAATCCCTTCTTGAAGCACCATATTGTAAAACATTTCCACTTGAAGGCATAAGATCTTCTTGTGGAAAGTTTCCTAGAAGCCTGGAGGATATCCGTTACCTGTTGGGACAGATTGAAATCCTGGAGATCTAAGCCTTCAGCGAGCAGGCCGTGAGATGCAGGGACTGAGGATTCGGGTGCCATAGCACCCGGTCCTCTTGGGAAAGGAGATCTGGAGCATGCCCTAACTCCAGAGATGCAGCTTGAGAGAGACGTAGAAGCAGGGGATACCACGCTTGGCATTGCGCTATGAGAATCATGCAACCCCTGTCTCTCTGAAGCTTGAAGAGTGTTTTGGGGATGAGGGGAATGGGTGGGAAGGCATAAAGGAAGTCCTGACCCCAGTGAAGGAGAAAGGCATCCCTTGCCTGACAATTGTAAACCGGAATCCTGGAACAGAACCAGGGATGTTTGGCATTCAGTGGACTTGCAAAGAGGTCTATGTCTGGAGTGCCCCAGAGATGAAATATCTTTGCTACCTGGTCTAGGTGGAGGAACCACTCGTGAGGCAGCTGTACTCGACTGAGTTTGTCTGCCCAAAGGAAGATATACCACTAGAAGGTGAATTTGATACTGTCTGGCGAGGGCCCACAGTCGTAAAGCTTCATTGCATAACGACAGAGAGCCTGTCCTGCCCTGCTTGTTCACATAGAACATGGCTACTTGATTGTCCGTCTGGACAACGACTGTCTTGTAGCTGAGCTGGGCATGGAAAACTTGAAGAGCAAAATAGATTGCTCTTAATTCCAGGAGGTTTATGTGTAGACTAGCCTCCTGTGGAGTCCAGGTTCCCTGGGTAGAGAGATGATTCAAGTGTGCTCCCCAACCCACCTGTGATGCATCTGTCGTTAGGGTGGCCTGAAAAAGGGGTTGATGAAAAGGAGACCCCACTGTCAGATTTTCTAGTGATTGCCACCATTGGAGGGACAAAATTAGACGTTGAGAGTTTAATATTTTGTCTGATAAAAGACCTGTGGCCTGTGTTCACTGTGTGGAGAGGGTCCACGGAGCTGCTCGCATGTGGAGGCGAGTATATGGGACTACATGAACTGTGGAAGCCATATGTCCCAACAACTGTAGTAGTTCTCGGGCAGTTAGGGAGGATTTCCCTGCTGCTTGAGAATCTAGTTGTATTTATGCGAAGACACCAGGCCTGTGGAAGGAAAGCCTTTGCCTGTCTGGTATCTAGACAGGCCCCTTTGAATTCCAAGCATGGGGAAGGAACAAGTTGGAATTTTGGGAAGTTTATTACCAACTCCAAATATTGGAGGATTCACACTGTGCAAGACAGTGCAGTGCTGGCCTCTGCAACTGTAGGGGCTCGAATGAGCCCGTCGTCTAAATAAGGGAAGACAAATATCCCCATGGTTCGCCGAAATGCAGCTACTACTGCCATGCATTTTGTGAATACCCTTGGTGCTGAAGCTAGACCAAAGGGAAGAACCCTGTACTGGAAATGTTTTCCCCTGAAAAGGAATCATAAGAATTTCCTGTGATCTGGATGGATGAGAATGTGAGTGTATGCATCCTTTAAGTCTAGAGAGCAAAGCCAATCCTGGCTTTGAAGGTATGCAGAAGAGTTCCTAGAGAAATCATTTTGAACTTCTCTTGAAACAGGTATTTGTTCATTTCTCTGAGGTCCAAAATGGGTCTGTGTCCTCCTGTTTTCTTTGGAATAAGAAAATAGAGGGAGTAGAACCCTGCACCCCGTTGAAGAATGGGTACCTCCTCTATTGCCCCTTAGGCAAGAAGTGTTGAGACCTCGTGATCTAGCAGATCGTCTGCGGAGGTTGGAGAATTGAATTGTTTTAGAATTGTAGGAGAGGGCATGCTGTGAAAATGGAGCTTGTACCCCTCTCCTACAATGGACAGAGTCTAATCTTCTGCTGTTATCTGATGCCAGCTGTTGGCATAACCTGCCTGGGATATTGGGGGGTTGGGGACCCCTCAGAGGCAGGAAGGCTAAGCTCTCTAGGAAGGAGTCAAAGCCCTTGAAGGGGGCTGAACCTGCAGAGCTGGTTGGGCTCTCGGGCCTTTTGGCTTCTTTTGCTGTCTAATTTGTCCCTTTTGGGCAACCTGACCCTGAGTTTGACTCTGCTGGGTATAGGAAGGATAAAATTTCCTCTTTTTGCTGAAAGGGTTTTTTTTATAAGGCTTCTTTTTGGCTGGAGTGGCTGTAGTTTTCGACAATCTAACTCATTAGCCTGTTCCTGCCAAAGAGATTTTCTCCCGTGCAAGGAATGTTGCCTAACTTGTCCTGTACCCAAGTTTGATGCCTGAAGCTAGGCAATCCGTCATGTGCCAATGGCAATAGCAGAGGTTCTGCTGATGCATTCAAAGCAGTCAAAGGCTGCACGATTTACAAACTTGGAGACATCTTGAGCATGCCTAACTAGAGCAAGAAAGTCTTGTCTCTTATTGTCTGGGAGAAATGGGCTCATAAGCTCCAAGTCTCCAGTAACTTCCTTGAGGAACATTCCCATATATAGTATATATGAACTGATCCTAGCTGAAAGCATGGAAGCCTGCATTCACGACCTGGAGGATTGGATGCATGCCTCTTTGCACTTTTCATCCTACGCATGGCTGACTCCACCACCATTGAATGGTGTGGCAGCTGAGTCTTGAAATCCAGGACACGGCTGAACTCGATACATAGTATCAAGTCTCCTAGAGTGAGGAGATGTAGTCAGAGGTGTCTTCCACATTCTGAGCATCAGGTTATGCAGAATTTCTTGGATGGGCAGAGTGGCTGCCTCCTTTGGAGCTTTAGGATATTGGAGAATTTCCAATTCCTTTGCTCTGGGTTCCTCTTCAGGAGCCACTGTGATTGAAAGGCCCTTGGCCATATCCCGAATAAAATCCTGAAAAGACATGTCCTCTGGAGGTGACATTCTGTGTTGGGGAGAAGAGGGATCTTCTGGGAGAAACCCTCTAGTACCAGCAGAATTGTCAGTCTTCGGAATTGGAGGATTCAAAGTATTCCTGACCATGATGTTCAGGCAAAGCACGGTTCTGGTATTGATCGAAGTCGGTACCGAGTTGATCCGGTACCGATCTGTCATTTCCAGCCAAAGATGGTGTGGGAAGAATTCCCACCTGGGTCGGTACCAGTGTCTGTACTGGCATCGGTGCCCGTTGGACCAACGGTACCGCAGCTGAGAGAAGAGCTGTGATGTTGCGTTCGATAGCGAGGAACCTCTGGTGTATCGATGCTGCCGATGCCTGGGTGTCGGTACCGGTTAAAATGGCCGGGACCCCTGAGCATGGCACAGGTAGTTCTTGCAAGGTCGAGGCCTCGAGAACATCCTGGAGCCCCATTGATGCTTTGGAAGCCGAAGCCTCCTGCCGGGGTTGCTTTGCCGGTGTGGTTCCCTCAAGGGCAATGCCAATGGCCTCTTGATGCTTAGCAGGAGAGCTACCCTTTGAGGACTGGCTTTTATGTTTAGTTACCCGAGATCCATGGGAGGAAGAGGAGGCCCTTGCAGATGTCGATGCAATGGATCTGGCATCCGAAGAAAAGAGGGTACCGAGCTTTGCAGCCCGGTTATGTCTTCCTCTTTTAGTCATCCCCATACAGGAGAGACATTCAGATGGAGAATGTTCAGGCCCTAAACATTTAAGATACCAATGGTACCGCCACACTTAGTACATTTTTTAAAACCACTAGTTAGTTTTTCCATGTTTTAGGGATATGGGGCCTAGTGCCCAAAATGGCGCCTAGCACCGAAGAAGAAAAGTTTCTGAAGAGAAACAGTTCAAAGTATAAGGTTTTTTTGGAAAAGAAAAGAAAGGAACCTGCCGTACCGGTAAGCGTCGTGCGGAGGCAAACGCGACCACAAGAAAAGAATTTTAAAGATGGAATTTTCTGCGGTGACAGGATATGGATCCTGTCGGCTCTGTGGAAAACGAAGAACTGAAGAGGGATAGTTGGAAAGGCAGTGCACATGTGCTGAGGGATGCTCCCAAAAGCATTCCCCCCCAGGCTCCGTTGGTACCCATATGTGAAGACTACATTCCTGCTTGTTCCTGGAGATTGACCTCTTCCTCAACATTGATGAATAAGCTCCCCTTAGGTGACAAATAATGAACAAGCAATGCATCTCATCCCCTTCTGTTTGTTGTACATATTCCTTTATGCTTTCATTTTACTGGTTAATTAAATGAATAAACCTTAAAATTCTCCCTCCTTCCTTTCTCTTGTTCTGTCCCCTTCAGCGTCTTCTTCACTCCTTCCCTCCTCCTCCAGCGTCTTCTTCACTCCTTCCCTCCTCCTCCAGCAGCTTCGTTCTAGTTAATCCTTTCAGTGCGTCTCTGAACAGGGCAGTGGTTGGCCTGCTGGTCCCTCTCCCTTCTGTCACAGTGGCTGCAGCACGTGTCTGGATGCAATTACTGCACGTTTGCTGCATGTATGGTCTAGGCCCAGACCATGTGCATGGCTCATTGTTGTATTTTTTATGAAAGAGATGCTGGCATGAACCATGCACTTTTAGTTTAGACTGATTTTCACCACTGCAACAATAGGTTTAAACTTACAATAAAGGCTCCTGGGTTTTTGTCATTTCCAATACAAAGTCAGACTTAAAGCTGTTCCTGACATCTCTATTTGATAGATATATGCAGTAACCTATTTTACGTCACAAATGAGACTTCATTCTACAAAGGGGATTGTTCTGGAAGAGGAAATGAATTGTGTCTACTGAAACTACTTTCTAAAATCCATTTTATTTTATTTTTTTTAAATAGTTAAGGATATCATGGCATGATCTGCCCAGGCAGGATTGGGGTAGCAACTGAATGTCTCTTTAGGGTGCTAACACTGTGAAAGAGGTTTACTTGCTGTTTTGCCCCTCAGTTCTATACAGAGCACTACAGCGATTTGTCATTTCCAGCCACTTACCTCCATCCGCTGTTTTTAAAAATAAACTAAATAATGGCAAAACTGTCCTAATACTGCTTTTGGATAGCGTTAAGTGGGTTTAACTGCAGCACTTTTCAAAACAAAACACGATTCTAGGTAACAGCAAAGAGAGAAGCTCCACTGTCATCGAAAGGAAGATCTTGCAAAGCAGCTGTTGTTCCTTATGCCCCTGCAAGCTGAGGAGACATCCAGGAAGCTGCCGTCCTTCGCTCAGGATCAGTAGTAGTCGCCGATGGGGTAACTCTCGTCATTCTGGCAAGCAAAGTAGGCCACAAGCTGCCCATTACAGATCATGAGGAAAAGGCCGCTGCCTGAAACATTTATCAAAAACAGCATGCATATTTAAAAAGACAGCATAACGTGGGGCTCGATAAAATGTCTTATGAAAGAGGCAATACTGTGGGGGGTAAAGGAATAAAATCAACTCCATTTAATCAATAGGGCAGGAGGGGGGACCAAACAAAGAGCAGTGGCCTGTAGCATCTCAATGGCTTGTCAGAGGTCAGGCACCTAACAAGACTACCGAGCCTGTGGCAGCCCATTACTCTATTCTCAGGAATCCATATGATTAACTTCGGCTCCATCTCGGTTTAGCTCATGCCTTTTCATTATGTTCAGGTTCTACAATCTCATTTTTTGTAGCTGAGGCAATGGAGGGTTAAATGACTTACCCAAGGAGCAGTAGTGGGAGTTGAACCCTGGCATGCCTAATTGTCAGCCCGCTGCTCTAACCAGTAGGCTACTCCACCACTAATAGTTTCATTTCCCCTTCACCTTTTCATTTGTAACAAAATTATTACTACTTTATCTAAATCACTGCACTAGATTAACTCACGTTTTCAGCAGGTCACATGGAATGGAAAGTAGCTGTGCCGATCATGCCTTGTATGGGCAAAGCTCTAGTAGAAAGCAAGGTGCGTGTATGGATAGCAACTAACTGTATCAATCTAGGGGACAACTGTGACTCTCCCGTTCCTTTTCCAGTCTGCTGCTGCACTGTTGAGGAGCAAGAATCAGAACATGGATTCAGGTAGGGTTGGTGTTAGACATGCTGGAAGCCAATGCAACAATTTGGGAGAGAAGCCCTATTCTCCATAGACAAGTAGGGTTACAGTTATGGTCAACATTATTGGCACCCCTGCAATTCAACCCCTTAATGTCCAATTTTTTTTTTAGTGCCATCAAGTCTGTGCTGACTCCTGGCGACCCTGCTGCCTCTGGGTTTTCTTGGGAATGTAGCAGCAGAAGTAGATTGCCAGGCCTTTTCTTCCAGGCAATGGAGGGTAAAGTGACTTGCCCAAGGTCACAGGGCGTGCCAGTGGGAATCGGACGCGTGATCTTCTCTGTACTAGCCAGTTGCTCTAACCACTAGCCTACTCCTCCACACCTAAATATCTAAGATCTCCTAAAAAAAAAAAAAAAAGTGTCCAATGAAATGGCTTTGGACTATATATACACACATATTTGACACACAAAAGAATCAAATAAAACAAAACCAGTTAAAGGAAATAATATAAAAACTGGGACATTGCCAGGACATGATTATTGGCACCCTTATAAACAATTCAAATCAGATGGAACAGAAGAACCACATTCCACATGCAGTAAAATTAGATGTACCTGTGATCAATTGTCAGCAGTCACGTGACTTGAATCAACCAATGAATGATGGCTCTAATGTTTAAAATAGCCATATTCACTCCCTACTCCATTTTCACAATGGTGAAGACAAAACAGCTGCCTGAGACCATCAGAAAAGTCATTATCACCAAACATCAAAAGGGGTACAAGGCCGTCTCCAAAGACCTTGAGATTCTTCTATCTACAGTTTGCAATGTTATTAAGAAGTTTTCTGCTCGTGGAACTATCAAGAACCTCCCAGAACATGACGGGAAGAGGAAAATTAATGCAAGAAGTCTTCAAAAGTTAGTGCGAACTGTTACAAAAACACCATGTACAACAGAGGTACTCAAATCCAGTCCTGGAGGGCCGCAAACCAGTCAGGTTTTTGGGATATCCCTAATGAATATGCATGAGATATTTGCATGCACTGCCTCCATTGTATTTGAATGTATCTCATGCATATTCATTAGGGATATCCCGAAAACCTGACTGGTTTGTGGCCCTCCAGGACTGGATTTGAGTACCCCTGAAGTACAACATCCAAAGAGCTTAAGGCTGACTTGGAGCAAACTGGAGTGGTGGTTTCAACCCACATCTTACACCGCACACTAAACAAAGGAGGACTTCATGGGCGAAGGCCAAGGAGGATCCCACTGCTCAAAGACACACATTAAATGAAAGCTGTCAAGAAAACAAAGATACAAAAATAAGAGTTAGCCAATGCAATCAAATGGGAGGAAAAAGACATTTTTTCAGATAGGTTAGCGAGAAGAGGAAGTGCAAAAATGGTATTGTCAGACTCAAGGTTGAAGGGGAGGAATATGTAAAAGCGAATGATGCTAAAGTGGAATTGCATAGCAAATATTTGTGTTCAGTGTTCACAGATAGATAAAGGGCCAGGAGCAGGACCTCAGAAAAGGCACACCTGATCTTTGTCCGAAACCATAATACGTCTGGGAAAATGTTCTGTGGCCAGATGAAACCAAACTTGAGCTCTTTGGCAATGCAGACCAGCGATACATTTATAGGCAAAGAAATTAAGCTTATAAGGAAAAAAACAGAATGCAGATTTGCCACAGAAGTAGCCATGGCCCTGACATGGTTGGCTGTGACCCTCTGGTTCAGTGAGATCCCTGCTTACTTGTAGAAAAGGGTAATGCAGTCCGCCACCCAAGTGGACAAAGTTCGCTTAGTCACTGGGAGCCCCAGACAGCTGGGATCATAGGATGCAAAGCATCACAGCTTTTTGTAGTGGCCCTCAGTCAGTTGCAGGTAAAAGGGCTTTCTTATAATCCAGATTGTGTGGAAAATGGTCTCCGCCCTACTGGTGCGAGGCCTCGGAAAGAAGGTGAGGAGTACCACCTCCTGGTTGAGGTGGAAAGGGGACACCACCTTTGGCAGAAACTTGAGGGTTGTGTGGAGCACCACCCTGTTCTTGTAGAACTTGTTGTAGGGCGGTTCCACCATCAGAGCCTGGAACTCGCCGACTCTGCGTGCTGATGTGAGTGCTACCAGGAAGGTGACCTTCCAGGAGAGGTACCAGAGGTGTCAGGTAGCCAGAAGCTCAAACTGAGATTAGTGAGCTGCGAGAGCATGACATTGAGATCCCACTCTGCCACTGGAGGGCAGACAGGGGGGTTGGATAACATGAGACCCTGCATAAATCTGGACATAAGGGGCTGAGCAGAGAGGGGTTTCCCTCAATGGCATGGTGATGTGCTGCAATGGTGCGCAGGTATACTCTGACCGAAGTGGACTTCAGTCTCACCTGTGATAGGTGAAGCAAATATTGGAGTACCATTTGTACTGAGAAGGAACATTTATTTATTTAGACAGTTTTGTATACCACCTTATCCTTCAATCAAAGTGGTCACAACACAATTGGGGGATACATTTAACACGAGGGGATATGAGACACGTACACTAATACTTACAGGGAACATGGGCAATGGAGGGTTAAGTGGCTTGCCCAAGACCACAAGGAGCACCTGTGGGATTAGAAACCCCGGTCCAAGGTTGCTGTCCTCTAGTGGGATTTGAACCCCTGACCTTCCAGCCTGAAGTAACTTGCCCCAACCACTAGGCCACTCCTCCCCTCGCCCACCTTTCTGCATAACACACTGAGAATTGGTACCACTTGAAGGCGTATGCCCTTCTTGTGAAGGCCTTACGAGAGGCTAGAAGAATCTCTTCCACGTCCTGTGGAAGGTTGAAGGGAGCTAGTGCTACCCTTTCAGCAGCCAAGTCTTGAGTAAGAGGGACCCCAGGTTGGGGTGTAGGAGACAGCCCTGCTCCTGTGAGAGCAGCCCTGGAGCTCAGCCCAGGGGAAAATCAGCGACACCGCTGATAGGGAGAAGAGCAGTGGGAACCAGGGCTACCTGGGTCACCAAGGGGATACTGGAATTAGCGATGCTCTGTCACGCTAGACCTTGAATAGTTTCCTGGCTACCAGCAGTGTCAATGGGAAGGCATACACAAGGCCTTCCATCCATGGGATGAGGAATACATCCGCTACCACCTGGGATGGGTGCGGCTTGTGAGAGCAGAATCAGAGCAACTGTGCGTTGTCTGGACTGGTGAACAGGTCCATCGAGGTGACACCCCAGAGATGAAACAGCTGTGAGGCTACCACTGGATCCAGGTGCCACTCATGCGGCTGGAGGACCCTGCTCAGATTGTCCGCCAGGGTACTGTCCTGGCCCGGGAGGTACACCGTCCTTAGGAGCATCCTCTGCATGCCGCATAGGAGCAGAGGGCTACCGCCTCCTGGCAGAGGGGGTACAACCCTGTTCCCCTTGTTAGTTCACATAGAACATTGCGACCCAATTGTTGGTCTGGATCAGCACCGAGTGCTGTTGGAGCTGGTGACGGAAGGCTCAGAGGGCTAGGTATATTGCCTGGAGCTCTAGCAGGTTGATTTGCATTTGGGATTCCCTCTGTGACCAGCAGGCTTGTGTCTGGAGGTCTCGCAATGCGCTCCCAAGCACATTAGGGAGGCATCCATGGTGAGGACCTTCTGGGGGTTGGGTGCCTGGAAGGGCATGCCAGCATGGAAGTGACGTGGAATCTGCCACCATCAGAGGGAGTCAGCCAGCTGATGGGTCACTTTCACTCTGTCCCTGAGCCTGCCTGTGGCTTGTGTTCACTGAGAGCGGAGGCACCACTGGGCTTCCCTCATGTGCAGATGAGCATACGAGGTCACGTGGACTGTGGAGGCCATGTGTCTCAACAGGTGGAGTAGGAGTAGACAGGAAGCATCCAGCATCTCATTGGCCAACTCCGTGAGGCTTTCTGACCTCCCGAGGGAGGAAGGCTTTTGCCTGGAGCGTATCTAGTTGCGCTCCTATGAACTCTAGGTGCTGGGCCAGAGTGAGGTGGGACGGGATAGTTTATGACGAACCTCAGGTACTGCAGGACGTTGATGGTGCACCTGGTAGTGCATTGTGCTTCTGCAGCTGTATCCCCCTTAATGAGCCAGTCATCCAGATAAGGGAAGATGAAGGCCTCTTTGAGCCAGAGGTGGGCTGCAACCACCGTGAGGCACTTTGTTAAGACCCTTGGTGATGAGGCCAGACCAAAGGGCAGCACCCTATATTGGTAGTGCTGTCCCCCCACCACGAACAGGACGTATTTTCTCTGGCTGGGATGAATTAGGATGTGAGAGTAGGCATCCTTTGGCTATGATCCTTAGACCTAATCTCCCTGCTGGAGGAATGGCAGTAGTGTCCCAAGGGAGAGCATCTTGAACATCTCCCTGACCAGAAACCTGTTGAGCTCTCGCAGGTCCAGGATGGGCCTGAGGCCCCCTGTCCTCTTGGGGACGAGAAAATACCTGGAGTAGAAGCTTGTGCCGCAGAGATGTTTCAGCACTGGCTCCACTGCTTTGTCATTGATCAGGCCTGCTAGCTCAGTGAGGAGCAGGGTCTGGTGAAGGAGAGGCCTGGTGGGTTCTCCTGGGAAATATGAGGGTGGCGCAAGCTCTGGGCTAAGCTCTGGAGTCACCAGAGAACGTGAATGCATTAACCCTGTCTGTCTGTCTGTCTATGGAGAAAACAAAGTTGCATATCTAATAATACTCTCCTCTCCCAACACCGACCCTGTATCCCCACCCATACTGTATATAAGTTCATCACGAGATGTAATGATTTAATTTAAATTGTATCTGATGCAGCCTAAGTTCCTTGTTATATGTAAATGGAACGTTCAATTTGATGCAAACAGCTTTGGATTTACTGACTAAGTGGTATAGAAAAACAGCTAAATAAAATAAATAAAACAGGGGGTCCTCCATCGACAGCAGGATAACGCATCCATGCTCGCCCTCCTGACTTCCCTTCAAAACGGGAGACAAGGACTGATTTGGTTCGATACTGCTCCTATCCTATGAATGGGCTGAGGGGACGAGTGGGAGCAGAGGCAGAGCAAGCTTTTAAGACTTCCTTTCAAATGAACGAGGGCTCTGCATGCAATGGATCCATCGGAGAACATCACCTGAGAGTGTGGCTGCATTATCCTGATGTCTATGGGAAACCCCTATTCTAGGTAAGCACCTTCACTTAACAGGTTGATGGGGTGGGAGCACCCCGATCAATTACCCCTAACATAAGCCTTGGAATTCCCCTCAAATCAATCACAGTAGACCCAAGAAGGAGAAATTGAAACTCAACAGATGCAATCCCACAATATGCTAGAGGCGAAAATCAAGTTATTTTACTCACCCCCTCTCTGTATAATCACAGAGCTGACTTCAGCAGACAAAGGGTTAAATGCTGCTTGGAAGTTATAGTAGAGAGATTCCTTTATCCAATGTGCAATCTCCTAGAGCTTACTAGTAAAATTGCCCAGATGCAATAGGGGAAGGTAGGAAAGGAAAAGAAGAACTAAGCCATGTCAGTGTGTGAATTACAAGCTAGTGAGGGTCATGGCACTTGCAGGGAGGAAAATATGACAGCTTATAAAAAGTAGACTAAAATCTAGCCCTATACTGCTGCTGAAATATAAGCCCTGAGAATGATAACCTACAACAGTACTGGAGGAGACTCGTGCATCTATGAGGGGATGGTTACAAAGAAGTATGTCAACCTGAAATATTGCCAGGGAAAGATAGGAGAGCAGGTAGAGCAGTAAACGCAGTGCTACCCAGCGGTTCCTTTTGTAAGCATTTAAGTCCATGCACTTGGGTACTATTTCAGCTAACTGAACTTTAAGGAAACAACCCCTTAACAATGTTAAAGACATTTCAGTTTAAGAAAATCAAAGTTCACGTATTATAAAAGGACAATTAACAAATCTAAGATGGCCAGTTGTTATTGCTTACTATCCTTCAGCTTTCTAAACTGTAAATGTAATCTACCAGCAAAGCTTTGACCACTTATAATCCCTGATTTTTTTTTCAGCTTTGTTACACGGAGTACGACATGCCACCCTCTAAATGGGGCAGCAGCTGGTATGAAAATAAACATTAAGCAAGGGAAATGACCCAGTTCCCCAAAACTAACTTCATGGGGCCCCCATTCTCAAAATGCAAGACACTATTACAAGGACCTGCATGAGGACATGCAACAGAAAAGGTTGATAAACCATGTGAAAATGAAGGCATGCAGCAAATTCAGTATTTACCAAGTGCGAGCCACCACTGCCAGAGGAGAGGAAACTCGGCCATAACTGCAAGATAAAAGAGGAGATTTACAGGCTCCACTGGGTAGAAATACAAGTAATTACAGTGTGGCAAGCCACTTCCAACCACTACCTCTTATACAGGGTTTGAACTGGACCCAGCTGGAACAGCATAACTGAGGGGAAGCGATGGTGCAATTTACCCAGAGTGTGTAGGTGCTTCTTTCTAAGTAGCCAGACATCAGTTTTGCAGACCCGGTTCTTGGATTCCTTGTCTTTGCTTACTCATTTTTCATTGTCACAGCTGCTCTCTCATTTCATTTCTAACCATTTCTTTATCAGTTGGTAAGGAAGCACCAAAATACACACGTATAAATAGATAATTCACATGCCGACTAAAGGAGCAAAATACTTTGTAGGGCAAATTCCTTTATGCCACCTCCTTTCTGACCTCTAAATCGTCACACACACACCCCCCTTTAAGGACTATTTTATAATTTATTTATGGAAAATAATTCATCATCTGCCACAATGAACAATTTCAATTACAGCAGCAACCGTCATGGGTGCTCCTGAAAAAAAGAGGCAGGAAAGATTTCACAGGTACACTAAAAAAAGTTTTTTTTAAACTGCCTCTAATGTTTCGATTGATTTTTACGTTTTTTGGTGCGCTGAATCCAAATCTGGTAACCAATTTGCTCCATCACGTACAGATCTTTTGCTACATTGGGTTAGCAGTTTGAGGTGAACGTTTCAGATTGAGTACGATCGAGATAAAAGTTTCTTGGATGAATTCTTTATACTAATTGTTTAGTAGTTATTCAAATAAGAATAAAGAAAATTGTAACAAGGCAGCACATAAGAATAGAGTAATGTCAACAAAACACACTGTGATGGTAGCAAAATTGTCTGCACTTAAAACAGCCACATACATGTGCACAAACACTGAGCATATAAGAGCGAGGTTAGACACAAAGCAAAGCAAAGAAATGTGCAAAAAATGTTGTACAGGTATGTATGTAAGAATAGAAAACGCAAACCGCACCATTGCAATACATGAAGACAAACACCCGATGGTGTGAAAATAAAATTCTAATAAATGAGATCCGACACTGTGGTAATAACTAGCAAATTTTTATTTCAAAGTTTAGTAAAAACACGATATTTGTCAACACAGTTTAGATTTTAAAGTCATTCTTGGGTCAATCAATCTCCTGGTGGGCCCGTTTCTTCTTCCCCCGAATGCTTCTCTTGGTGTGCTGCTTGGCGTATTTTTCATCTGGGGTTTCCCGCAGCAGAAATCAGCCATCATAGTGGTGTTCCATCTTCCTTGGTACCTTCTCTCTGCGTCCTTGATGTCCTGGTGAAACCTTTCACCTTGTTCTTCACTGTACGCCCCCAAGTTTTCGGGAAAGTAGTTCACATGGGAGTGCAAGAAATGGACTTTCAGGCTCATGTTACAGCCTTGTTCTTTGAAGGCATTGAGCATCCTGGCAACAATATCCTTATAGTTCTCATCCCGCCTGTTCCCCAAGAATTTGAGAACAACATCCTTGAAGGAATCCCAGGCTTCTTTTTCCTTCTCAGACATCGTTTCAGCGAATGCTCCATCTGAAATGAGTTTCCTTATATCAGGGCCAACAAACACTCCTTCCTTTAGCTTTGCTTCAGAAAGTCGGGGGAACTTTGAGCAAAGGTACCGAAAGCACTCACCATCTTTTGGAAGGGACTTGATGAATTGCTTAATGAGACCCAACTTAATGTGGAGAGGTGGTAATAGAATTTTATCACGAGGTACCAAGCTCTCATGAAGAACATTTTTCTCACCGGGTCTCAAATACTCCCGAATTGGCCAGTCTTTTTTCCCCCAGTGTAGGTCGCGGGCCCGGCTATCCCACAAGCAAAGGAAGCAGGGATATTTGGTGAAACCGGATTGCTGCCCTAATAGCATGGATAGAATTTTAAAGTCTCCACAAATCATCCACTTATGCTCATCATAACGAATCTTCTGAAGAATCGGGGCCAAATTCTCGTATTTTTCTTGGAGAATAACAGAGTGAACAATAGGAACTGAAGCGAATGTGTTGCCATTATGAAGAAGAACACCTTTTATGCTGTCTTTTGACGAATCAATGAACAGCCGCCATTCAGCAGGATCATACTTGAGTTTAAACTTTTCCATCACTCCGTATATATCGTTGCAAAATACCAAATCTTCCTCTTTGCTGAAATACTTCAAAAATTGTGTCTCGCGGTTGCGGTACCAATAAAAAGTTGTTCCTGGTGACAATAGATTTTTCTGTTTATTTATTTATTTATTTAGCTGTATTTATATCCCGCTTTTCACCGGGTCAAAGCGGTCAATTGGGAGATACATTTAACACGAGGGGATATGACACACATACAGGGAACATGGGCAATGGAGGGTTAAGTGGCTTGCCCAAGACCACAAGGAGTACCTATAGGACTAGAAATCCCAGTCCCTCCGGCCTGAGATTGCTGTCCCCAGGTGGGACTTGAACCCCCGGCCCTTCGGCCTGAAGTACCTTGTCCTAACCACTAGGCCACTCCTTCCTCTCTGTTTAAGCCGAGAACCTAGCAGTTGGGCAGCATCTTTTGGGAGTCCTAAATCCCGGACTAAATCATTCAATTCAGCTTGAGAGAAAAGTTCAGGTTTCGGATCTGGTTCAGTTTCAAACTCGGAAGTACTGGACTCATCGGGAAAAGCCATCTGATGAGTCTCATCATGATCAGAACCGTCCACACAAATATGATCCAAAGATTTTGGTGGTTCAGGCACAGGTACTTCGTTGCTATGAGGCATAGGCCTAATTGCTGAGGGAAGGTTGGGGTAACTTATTACGTTCTTATTTTTTAAGCTGTATCCCTTCACAATGCAAGAGCAAAAATAGCAGTCACTGCTGTGGTCTCTTTGTTCACGCCACATCATAGGTATTCCGAAACGAAATGCTTGTTTTTTACCTTTCATCCATAAGCGTAGATCTTCCTCACATGTCTTGCACACTTTGTGAGGAGCCCACGGTTTGTCTTGATCGCCTAACTTCAAACCGAAATAGGCGAAATATACTTTTTTAATAAATGCAGAAATGTTCCTCTGCCGCTTTTTCACGGTATATTCCCCACAAATAAAACAAAAACTGTCCGGAGAGTTGACGCAACCTCTGGCTCTGTGAGCCATCACAAATACACAGCACTGCAAACTACAACTGTAGTGAACCACTTCGGAATAAAGCTGGATTACGACTGAGCAAACAAAAGGTAATAATGAATTTGCAAGAAACTGAAATTTGACAGGAACGTTCATGTCGCAACCACCGTGTTTGAGCGAGCGAACGAGGCGAGGCGAACAGGAAAGAACATGCGCCAGCGCGAGTACTGGATTTAGCCCCCTGCCTCCCAATTGTCATGTTAATGTATAAAATGAATACAAAACACTCTAAAATATCATGAGGGAGTGTTTCTAGTTAGTTAACCATTACAACCTCTATTTTGGGCCAAGAAAATAAACTGCAGTCAGCTAAAAAGAAATTATGTGAACATTCCTTATATGGGTAAGAAATCTAATTTTGCAAGAAAACGTGACGTGATGGAACATTTTGGCTATTTTTCCTGGATTCAGCACCCCAAAATCTATAGGAATCAGTTACAAAACTGGAGGCAGTTTTTTGGTAGTGTACCTGTGTTTTTTTTCTTAAGTGACCCTCTCCCAGCAATATGTAGATGACTTGCAGGGAATCTTCCAACATGGCTTCCTCGCTTTTCACAGAATTTTCTGGTTGTGTCACAGTGAAGGAGAAGTTCTCTGCCAAGAACGAGATTCATTTTTTGTATCGGAAAGGCTAAACCCATTTCCATCAATCCATGGAGGGGTCATGGGTCAAATGAGGCACAATTTAAGATGAGTGGTAGAACAATTATCCTAGCTCTCCTCCAATCTTATAACTATGGACTTGGGTCCCTTCCCTTAAGCACTTATAATCTAAGGGGGGAATATTCAATTTAATTAATGCGGTTAGCAGACCTGCTAACTACGTTAATTATAGTCACTGGGATATTCGGCGGCACTCACGTGGTTAGTGCCACTAATATCCGCAGGCGCTGCTGCTGAACACCCCGATGCTAGCCAGCTAGCAATGAGGCGTTCCTGGGTGAAGAGAAGGTGGCATCTGGTGCTTACTGGGCAGCGGTGATACTGAGCCACTGCCCGATTATCACTACGTGGCAAAAGTTAGGTACCTGAATATCGCTGCCGCCCAGTTAGCTTTTCGGCTATCTGGCCAATCTAGATATTCAATGCCAGCAAACAGAGACTGAGAACCACTGGCTTGATGGCATCATCCTATAAAAGGTCCTGTGCAGCCTCAGACCAGCCAGCAGACTGATCTCTACTGGTACCCCACAAAATATCCTTGGAGCCACTTGGAGGGATGCACTTTAGGACCACATGACCAATCGGGCGCACATAGGCAAAAACATGATGTGTGCAGAAAATGGCAGGAAACCCCACACACAGCATCAACAGTTGCTAGCGGACCATCTCAAACTGCGAGATGGAACCAAAAGCCCCCAACAAGAACAGTGACAAGGTCAAGCCTCGGTACTCGTCCCCTGAGAGCCCCAGGTGTAGGATCTGTACCAGGCTCAGCTCTACTCGCCTGAAACTGCTTCAATGGCTGGTTTTGTTTTTACAGCACTGTGTGTAAGGTGGCTGGCAGGCAGATCCCTCTGAGAGCCTTCTGCAATCTTCGGGAGAGAGCAGGGAGTACAGAGGAAGAGGGAAGGAGCACCGAGGTTGTGTAAGGCTGCTGCAGACTTCCAGATCCTTCCAATTTGTGACTGCTCAACAGGCCTTTATGAAAAGGGCGTGGGGCTGAACCAATTTTTCCTTCTCCTATGGCTACCGAAAAGACAGCAGTCTAGTGGAGCCTCTCGCGTCGCGCTCAAGTGAGAGTTACCCTCTAAGTGGTCTTTATGAGCATTTAATGAATATTTTCCTATCAATCCTCAGATTTTCTTCAGAGAGGAGATAATCCATCCACCGCTGGAAACACCTCTGGTGGCTGAGGCGAATAGAGGCATGAGTGATGTCATTGAAACCTGGGCTTTTCATTGGTTCTTTGCCTCCACTAATCTGCTGGTAAGGGAACACATCACACTTGTCTGGACTGGTCTAGCAGGACGATATGGAAATCCTTTTTTTTTTTTTTTTTTTCTCTCTTTTTCTTTTTTTTTTTTTTTAATCAGCAAGAGGGCCTGGGGACAGCCATTGGAACCACAGACCTCAGCACATCATAGAACAAAGAAAGCACTCTGAATGAGAGAAGACGACAAATGGAGCCCCTCCTCCCCTTGAGGGATTGTAAGAGCTTCGGTAGATACCATAAGACAGGATGGGCTCCCAGCTGAACATTCTCAGGGTGGGTCCTGGATGGGGCTGGAGAGACTTGAAGGGGGAAAAAAAAAAAAAAAACCACAGGTAAGGCCTAATTTCACCTTGCTTATCCTCCCTTCAACAAGGTGCGGCTCAAGAGTTCTTGCCACCCCCACTGCACCGCCTCACCACCCCGATATCCAGCCTCTCACTGGGGGTTGATGGGTGGCATGGCGATCACCTTTTTGAAGCTGTGGCAGGCCTTAAAATGCATGACTTCCTGTCGGAGGGGGCAGGAGCGGCAGGACGCACGTGCACACATGCATGTGCTTTAAAAACTGCTGTGGTTCAAAGAGGCGATCGCTGTGCCACCCGTCAACCCCCAGTGAGAGGATATATGGTGGGGGCGGCACATTGGGAAGGTCTAGGGTTGAGCTAGCTACCAGGGTCAACCGTGTCGCAAACAGAGCAAGCACACTCACAGAGCAGAACAGTCAGACACGAAATGCAAGGTGTGATTAAAGTGGTCACAGGTGCTTAATTAAGACAAACCTCTATATGTTTTTTGACACAATTAGCCACACTAGCAATGACGGAACTTTTTTTTGTTTTAGAGGAATTTTTTATAAACAGACAAAGGGAGTTGCCAAGGGCTTTTCAATGGCACCAGATGTCGCCAATCTCAATGTGTCCAATTTTGAGAAAAAATGTCTTAAACGACATCCTTTTGAAACTCAGATTAAGTTGTGGAAGCGGACATCGACGATGTTTTTATGATCTGGGATGGCACAGAGCTTGATTTATTATGTTTTTTCACTTGGCTAAATACTCTTGATCAATATCTCCAATTTGATCATATATTCAGCTACAGTCATATTGCATATTTAGACATTTTGATCAAAAAAGAACCAAGTGGCTTTCTGACAGACATCTACCAGAAACCAACAGATAAGAATACGTTTTTAAAAACTTTGACAGCTTTCATAATAGTTCCTTAAAATACAACCTGCCCACAAGCCAATTCCTTAGAATCCGTAGACTATGCGCATCAGACTGAGATTTTGAGGACCATGCGCACGACACGGGGAAGAGGTTTTCTCAGCGCCCTTACCTCTCAGGACTGCATTATAAAAGCATATAACAGGGCCAAAGGCACTAATCACACCACACTCATCGTCAGATGCAGAACAGGATGATATGCGCTCTTACATTTTTAAATCTCTCCAAAGATATTGCATAGATAATAAGACAGGAGCGGTACCTTCTCTCCATGATTCCTTTGTCCTCCTCAAGACAACTAACCATTGCATTTACTCCAATTGTGAGACACAGAATGTCGTGTATCTTATTGTGTGTCCTTCCAACTTACTCTGTGTAGGAAAAGCGAAGTGTTCCATTAAAACACACATCATAGAACATAAGAGTTGCCGTAGAAGAAGAGTACCTGGTTTCACATTGGGAAGAAAAAAAATCATACACTGTCAGACCTTAAGTTCTTGGTCCTAGAAGTGGCAGAGCCTCACTGGAGAGGTGGCAATATAGATACTATACTGCTCAGTTTGGAACAGACATATTTATGAACTGAAGACCCTTTACACCACAGGGGTTGAATCAAGAAATGGACCTCTCTGTTTTTCTTTGATCCTTTTTATTCTAGAGGTGCCCTGATTCAGTATGTCTTCATCAGGTTATTTTAGTTTTTTACAACTATCTATTTTAGTTGGTTTTCATGTTTATTAAGACTTTTTTAAAATTGTGTATTCGTTCACTTTTTAATTTTTTATGTGGCTGGTTGATCTATTTAATTATTCATTTGATTGGGTTTTAAATATTTATTTCTGTTTTAGTCTTCCCCCCTCCTTTTTCTTCCTTCCCCCCTTTTTTATATATTTTTAATACCTGCTTTTGACCATTTTTTATTTAGTTGTTGTGCCAGTCCCACTTTTCTATACTTTCCACTGATTTTAGCTTCCTCAAACCCATGGCAATTGAACTCTGTTATGCAGCTTTTTATGTTTTTAACTCCTGGTTTATCATCATTTCTAGTAGCATTTTAAGTCTTAATTTATTTATGCATCCTGTTTTTGTGTGTGTCTTATTATTATGCGTTGCGTGTATTTTTACAGCTTCTGGGTTTTTAATACGTTACTTACCATTTTTCTATACCGGAGTGCTTGAACGATGTTTAAGCCAGAGTGCATTCTTTTTATGTTTATAACTGTTTTTACATTTTTCACTATTACTCCAACTCTATAATCTTTTGGACACATTTTCACCCATTATTTTTATGAACATATTTTACAATTAAGATCTGCGATTCCCATATTAGCAACCAGATCTCTCACAGAGGTTTGTACTGGAGTATCCTTGTTTGGACACACTAGGGCTATCTTTCTTCCCCTCTAGCGCTGTACTCCTTTGGGACAGTCATTTAATTGCTGTATAAGATGTAATTATTATTTTTGAAGCACAATTGTAAAAATTAACATATCACCGATTGTTGCAAGTTCCTTTATTCGCTATCTGGAGTGCTTAAAAATATTATTCACATCTATAATACTATTAAGGTAGAAGGTTGTGTTCTCCTGTATATCATCATCTTATTTAAATATGTTTCTCAAATACTTGTATTATTTTTGATACTCAACTTTAACCTTTCTTTGGCACGAAACAAGTTCCTTTTTAAAAAAAAAAAAAGCGGAACCACCTCGTCAGTCGATTGAGTTGAAGCCTTTTTGCTGCGCTACTATGTGCTGTTCAGCAAACAAGGCGCGCTTATAAAACAGTTCTTTTGAATATTATGCAGTTTGTGTGTACTTCGTTTGGAGATGATATATATTTTACCTGCACAAGGCATAGTTAGTTTCATTCATTCTTTGTTGTTTTTCTTCTTCATACTGTCGGCTTTATTTCTCTATGGCATTTATCACAGATCTCCCTGCAGCCTGATTTTTATCAACATAACATTATATTTATAATGTCTTACACTCAACATACCAGTATAGCGTAGTTACTCACCTGTAACAGGTGTTCTCCAGGAGCAGCAGGAATCAGTCCTCACTTATGGGTGACGTCGGCGCCGACGGAGCCCTCGCGGAGCAATTTTCCCCAGCTTTCAAAGAAAGCCTTTGGGAATTGCAGCGCGCATGCACGGTCCCCTTCCCGCCCAAGGGTGCCATCTTAGCCAGTCAGATGACATAGCTAAAAAAGACAGCATAAAAATTTGCAAAAAAACTAAAGCAGATGATTGCAACTCCACGGGGAGGAGGGAGGGTTGTGAGGACTGATTCCTGCTGCTCCTGGAGAACACCTGTTACAGGTGAGTAACTACGCTTTCTCCAGGACCAAGCAGGAAGTCAGTCCTCACTTATGGGACTCCCAAGCTCAAGGCTACCGGAGACCCTAAGCACAAAAATGAGCTCCCTCTAGCTCAGCAGCACAGAAGGAAAGAATCTTCGCTGAATTATTACCCACCGGTAGCCCACATCCGGGATGGAGGGTAGGAGTTGCTCAGACCTCGAAGAGATTACGGAGGACTGCCTGTCCGAAAGCACTGTCCCTGCGGGACTCCCTCTCGAGACAGTAATGGACCGCAAAAGTCTGGCTCGAAGACCAAGTAGCGGCCCGGCAGATGTCTGCCAGCGGAACAGAGCGGAGGTAAGCCACTGACGTAGCCTTTGCCCGAACGCAATGAGCCATGACTCGACCTTCCAAGGAGAGTCCGGCTGCCCCATAAGCCCAAGAGATACAGTCCGCAACCCAGATGGACAGAGTACGCTTGGAGCCCGGGAGCCCCAATTTATTGGGGTCAAAAGACACAAAAAGCTGAGCAGCTTTACGGTGCTCCCGCGTACGGTCAAGGTAGAAGTTCAAAGCCCTTCTACAGTCCAGGGTATGGAGGACCGTTTCAGCTCGGCTGGAGTGTGGTCTGGGAAAGAAGGTTGGAAGTACCACCTCCTGATTGATATGAAAAGGGGAGACCACTTTTGGAAGAAATTTTGGGTGAGTCCGTAGGACTACCCTATTTTTGTAGAACCGAGTGTAAGGGGGATCAGACACGAGGGCCTGCAATTCACTTACGCGTCTAGCGGAAGTGAGGGCTATCAAGAACAGTGTTTTCCAGAAAGAAAACGGAGAGAACAGGTAGCCATAGGTTCAAAAGGCGGACAGGTGATCCGCTGTAAAACCACATTCAGGTCCCAGTCAGGCGCTGGCGGGCGCAGAGGTGGTTTAAGTAGAAGGAGACCTCTGAGAAACCTCGCTACGAGAGGGTCGTTGGAGAGAGGTCTGCCGTCCACCGGCACATGATGTGCTGAAAGAGCACTGAGGTGAACCTTGACGGAGTTGGACTTAAGTCCCAGATTAGAGAGGTAAAGCAAGTACTGCAAGACCACCGACACCGGGCAGGAGAAGGGATCCTGAGACTGTCGGGTACACCAAACGGAAAACCGACGCCATTTAAGGGCGTAGCATTTGCGGGTAGAAGGTCGTCGCGAAGCTAGGACGACTTCCTCCACCTCTGCCGGCAGGAGAAGGGGAGCGAGGACTACCCTCTCAGCAGCCAGGCCATGAGGTTGAGAGACCTGAGGTTGGGGTGTAGCAGAGACCCCTGATCCTGAGTGAGGAGATCCGGTTGTAACCCCAGAGGGAATGGATCCTCCACCGCTAATTGCAGCAGGAGCGGAAACCACGGCTGTCTGGGCCAGCGAGGGGCCACCAGGATCATGAAGGCTTTGTCTCGGAGAACCTTGAAAAGAGTCCGAGAGACTAGCGGGATGGGAGGGAAAGCGTACAGAAGGCTCCCCGACCATGATAGTAGAAAAGCGTCCGCCGCAACCCGAAGGGGGTGTGGCTGACGAGAGCAGAAGCGAGGAAGTTGCCGGTTGTGAGGACTGGCAAAAAGATCCACCGTGGGGAGGCCCCACTTTAGGAAGAGCTTCTGAACTACCAAGGGATCCAGACGCCACTCGTGCGGCTGGAGAATCCTGCTGAGTTTGTCCGCCAGGCAATTCTCTTGGCCTGGGAGATAAACTGCCTTGAGGAGAATGCCGTGACTGACGGCCCAAGAGCAGAGCTTCTGTGCCTCCCGGCAGAGGAGGAAGGAGCCCGTGCCCCCCTGCTTGTTCACGTAGAACATGGCAACTTGATTGTCCGTCTGGACAAGGACGGACTGGTGAGAAGTCAGGTGGGAGAAGGCCTTGAGAGCCAGGCGGATCGCCCTGAGCTCCAGGAAGTTGATCTGCTGAGCAGACTCCCACGTGGTCCAGAGGCCCTGAGTACGTGCCCCTTGGCAATGTGCTCCCCAGCCCAGGAGGGATGCATCTGTGGTCAGCACCCGGGCCGGCTGAGGTGACTGGAAAGGCATTCCGAATATCAGGTTCGGCTGCTGAAGCCACCACCGGAGAGACGAGATCAGCGGCTCGGAGACGCGCACTAGGTCTGCTAGGCCGCCTGTGGCTTGTCGCCACTGCTGGCGGAGACACCATTGAGCAGGCCGCATATTCAGGCAGGCATTGGGGGTCACATGGACGGTGGAAGCCATATGGCCGAGTAGTCTCAGGAAGCGCCTGGCGGAGACCAGGGGCTGGCTGCGAAAACGGTCGGCTAGGTCCATGAGCCGTTGAGCCCTGTCGAGCGGTAGGTACGCTCGTGCCTGAGGAGTGTGCAGCCTTGCGCCGATGAACTCGAGATCCTGGGAGGGGAGCAAAGTGGACTTTGCGAAGTTTATAACAAAGCCCAAGTACTGCAGAAGAGTCACCGTGCGGCGTGTGGTGTTGGTGACCTCCGGAGCGGACGCTGCTCTGATGAGCCAGTCGTCGAGGTACGGAAAGACATATAGGCTGTGAAGCCGGAGATGGGCCGCCACCACCGCGAGACATTTTGTGAAGACTCGCGGTGCGGAGGACAGGCCAAAGGGCAGTACTCTGTACTGGTAATGATTTCCTGCCACCACAAACCTTAGGTATTGGCGGTGGCTTGGGTGGATGAGGATGTGCGTGTAGGCATCCTTTAGATCCAAGGAGCATAGCCAATCTCCCTGCTGGAGGTAGGGCAGAAGGATTCCAAGGGTAAGCATTTTGAACTTCTCCCGCACAAGGAACTTGTTGAGGTTGCGCAAGTCCAGGATGGGTCTGAGGCCTCCTGTTCTCTTTGGTATTAGAAAATACCTGGAATAAAAGCCTTGACCTTTTAGGTGGTGGGGCACCGGTTCCACCGCCTGTTCCTGTAGAAGACCTGCTAACTCCTGAAGGAGTAATTCCCTGTGCAGAGGGGGTCGTGGAGGTTCTCCCGGAAAATAGGAGGGAGGGACCTGGTGGAAGTGGAGAAGATAGCCTTCTCGCACGACTTGAAGCACCCAGGCATCTGAGGTGATGCTGGACCACCTGTGGGCGAAGTGAACCAGCCGGCCTCCGGTGCTGGGAGGAACCAGCGGGGGGGGGGAGGCTATGCTTAAGGAGTCAAAAACCCCCACCCTGCTGAGCAGGGGCTGGTGGTGCAGGCTTGGGGGCTTGCTGCCTACGGGACCCGTTACCCCGTCCCTTGGCCTGCTGGCCCTGTTGGGGAGCTGCCGGGGCCTGATAATGGGGGTATTGTTTGTAGGCAGCCGCCTTCCTCGGGTAAAAGAACTTTTTTCCCGAGCCCTTCTTTTTCTGGGAAGGGGCGGAGGTCTTCCTAGAAAGCCTGGTCCTGGTGAGAGTCTCCGTCTCAATTTGTGCAGCCTTTTCAGCCATGGGCTTGCCAAAGAGGTTTTCGCCTCGGCAGGGGACATCGACCAACTTGTCCTGCACCCAGGGCTCAAGGTCAGACGACTGAAGCCAAGCCTGTCGGCGGGCACCGATGCCGGCTGCGGCCACTCGAGCCGATGCTTCAAAGCCATCATAGGCTGCTCGGGATATGAATTTTGAGCACTCCCGAATGCCAGTGGACAAGGCCAGGAACCTCCGCAAGGGTTCCTCGGACAAACCAGCGGAGAACCCAGCTAGCTCTTTAGCCAGGTCTCGGAGATACATGCCCATGTATAGCTGGTAGGTCTGGACACGACACGCAAGCATAGAGCCCTGGAAACACTTCTTACCAAGGCCATCCAGGTTACGGGCCTCCCTGCCAGGAGGCACCGAGGAGTGCATCTTCTGGCTCTTAAGACGATGCATGGCCGATTCCACTACCATGGAATGGTGTGGTAGCTGTGCTTTTTTGGAAGCCAGGGCTCTTGCGGACTCGATAGATAGAATCGACCCGCTTGCTCAGGACCGGTGAGGTGGCCGGACTCTCCCACATGCGGAAGAGTAGTCGTTCCAGCATAGGAGGAACCGGTACAGTAAAGTGTTCCCTTGCGGGAGAGTCATACTGGAGGGCGTCGAGCTCTTCGGCTCGAGGCTCCTCCTCGGGGTCCGCAGGGAAGGCCAAAGCCTTGGCCATATCCCTGACGAAGTCCGAGAACCGGCATCCTCCGGGGGGGACTGCTTCCGAGGTTCGGACTCCGGTGAGTCCGAGGGGACACACCGAGTCCGGAAAGAATCAGGCGACTCTTCCTCCTCAGACTCCCAGACCGACTCCGACGAGGACTCGGTGGGGTCGGCCCGGGCAGGGCGCGGCGCCTGCCGCCCCGACGCCGAGGGATTCGGCGTCGGCGACCTCGGTCCCGAACGGGAGGCCGAGGGTGACCTCGACCGAGGATCGACTCGAGTTCGCATCGACTCGAGGATCGGCTCGGTCTCCGGGGTCGACTTGGACGTCGACGTCCCGGCAGTCGGGGCAGCGACGCCAGCGAGCAGTGCCCGCTGCTGGTCCATGAAGGCAGACAGTCTGCTCTCCAAGGCCGTCAACCTGAGTCCGAGCTCAGGTGACCCAGCAGCCCCCGACTCGGGCCCCGACGTCGGCTGTCGCAGAGGCGAGTCCAGGAGGACCACAGGACTTACCCGAGCAGGCAGCTCCGACTCCAGGCGAGGTCGCTTCGGGAGGTGCTCCTTCTCCAAGGACCCGGGGCGGCTATCGGGGCTATGCGACCCGGCCCTCGCGGAGCCAGGAGCGTCCACCGACGCCGCCCTCGCGGGTTTCACCTTACGTCGATGGTCCCCGGAGGGAGAACCCCTGTCGGAGGAACTCCGGCGACGGTCCGAGCTGGAACCTTTGGACGCGGAGGCCTCCGACGAGGTCCGGGTACGGCTGGGGTCAGCGAAGATCCTATCCCGCTGATGCCGCCGACTTCTCAACGCTTTGGAGGACATTTTGCCGCAGGGCCCACAGATCATTTCTTCATGATCCGGGCCCAGGCAGCAGAGGCAAAAGTCGTGTGTGTCAGTTAGTGACATATTTCGGTCACACTGACTACACCGCTTGAAACCACTGGCAGCCATCGGGGGAAAAAGGGCCCCGGCGAGGTCAAAGGACCGGGCTGCCAGGGAAAAACCGAAAACGAAAACTGACTAAGTCAGAAAAACCGAAAAGAAGAAGAGGACTCGTGACCGGCGTCGCGAGTCCGGGCGGGAAAAAGACCGGCGTCGAACCGAAGGAAAAAGAATAAAATTATGAAGAAATATCAACTTTTTCGCGGGGACAAGACGGGGACGTCTGTAGGGCTCCGCGGAAAAAAGAAGACTGGCTAAGATGGCACCCTTGGGCGGGAAGGGGACCGCGCATGCACGCTGCAATTCCCAAAGGCTTTCTTTGAAAGCTGGGGAAAATTGCTCCACGAGGGCTCCGTCGGCGCCGACGTCACCCATAAGTGAGGACTGACTTCCTGCTTGGTCCTGGAGAACTGATATTTCTTCATCACTTTTGTGCATTTGTGTCTAAATTACTAGGAACTATAAAGCATATTTGAGGGTCATCTGCCTATTCCACATAGGAATTGCGATACAGGTTTAAAGCTCCTTACCATAATATGACGACTGATGCTTAATGTTAGATTCTTGACTAACTTATATTATGAAGAATAGGATGTTCCTATTCGGGAGCATTTGAGTCGCACTCTCCTCCCCCATGTTTTTATTTCTTTTGAGGTGAAAAGATCACACTTTCTTTTTATTTTTTTTACAGAAACATTTGTTATACATTCTTTTGCACGGAGTTGCTTTACAAGTAAGTTTGGTAACCCATTATGGCTCTTAATTTTAAATGTGTCCTCCTCATCTCTCTGTCTTCTCTTTGGCGATTTATATTGGCATGTGCACTACCCATATTAAGTTTATCCACATTGTAAATGTTTTGTTACGTGGTTTTGCTTATTTGGTCTTACTGCTCAACCTTACTCTTTTTATTTTATTTTTTTTTACTTTATTTATGATTTTTAACAGTATTTTTAAAGTTTTCCTCTTAAAGTAGTTTATTTTTTTTGTTATTTATGTTATGCATATTTACAAGGTTGTTCATGTTTTAATTTATTTTATATCTTGAGGTTTATAGCGCCTGAGGAAGGCATTTGCCGAAACACGTAGTAACATAGTAACATACTGTACTATTTGATGGCAGATAAAGATCAGTATGGTCCATCTAGTCTGCCCAGCAAGGCAGCAAGAGAAGGTGCATCTGACACTCCATGCAAGTCACTCATCCCCATGCCTTTGTTTAGGGGTGTACCCACCGCTCTGTGTAGGTCACCCTTATTTGATGAGATATGAGATAGTTATGTTTTGATTTTATCCTGTTTCTATAAAGGGATCCACTGTGTCTGTCCCATGCCATTTTGAATTCTGTCACTGTATTTGTCCCCACCACTTCCATTGGGAGGGCATTCCAAGCATCCACCACCCTTTCAGTGAAAAAGTATTTCCTGACATTGCCTTGCAGCTTTTTGTTATGCCCTCTAGTTTTACAGCTTCCCTGTCTTTGGAAGAGGTTTGTTTGTTCGTTCATTAATACTCTTAAGTATTTGAAGGTCTGAATCATATCTCCCCTGTCCCTCCTCTCCTCCAGAGAGTGTACATATTTAGGTCTTCAAGCCTCTTCTCATACATCTTCTGACGCAGGCTCCAAATCATTTTGGTCACCTTCCTCTGAACCGTTTCCAGTCTTTTTATATCCTTTGTGAGATATGGTCTCCAAAATTGAACGCAATATTTCAAGTGAGGCCTCACTAGCGACTTGTACAGTAGCATTAGTACCGCTTCCTTTCTGCTGGTAATTCCTCTCTGTATGCAACCCAGCATCCCTCTGGCTTTGGCCACCGCCTTGTCACACTGTCTCGCCACCTTGAGATCCTCAGAAACAATTGCTCCGAGGTCCTTCTCCTGGTCCATACACACCAACCTCTCGCCCCCTATCGCATACAGTTCCCTTGGATTTCTGCTTCCCACATGCATGACACTGCACTTCTTCACATTAAATCTTAACTGCCAAGCATTAGACCATTCTTCCAGCTTTTGTAGATCTTTCCTCATGTTATCCACTCCCTCAGGGAAGTCCACTCTGTTGCAAATTTTAGTGTCATCTACAAAAAGACAGACTTTTCCATTCAGTCCCTCAGCAATATCACTCACAAATACACTGAAAAATATTGGTCCCACCCCGGGGCACACTGCTAATCACCTTCCTTTCATCCAAGTGAATTCTGTTTACCATCACCTTCTGTCATCTGTCAGTCAACCAATTTCTGATCCAGTTCACCAACTTGGGACCCATCCCGGAGCTGTTGAGTTTATTAATAAGCCGTCTATGAGAAATACTATCAAAGGCTTTGCTGAAATCTAGGTAGATCACATCCATCGCATGCTCTTGATCTAGTTCTCTGGTCACCCAGTCAAAGAACTCATTCAGATTTGTTTGGCAAGATCATCCTTTGGTAAAACCATGTTGCCTTGGATCATGCAACCTATTAGTTTCTTGAAACTAATAGGCTGCATGATCTGAGGCAACATGGCGTAGGGGTTTGTCTTAACAAAGCACCTGTGACCACTTTAATCACATCTCGCTTTTTGAGTCAGGCTGGCCCTGCCTTCAGCCCAGTCCAGATCCGTTGGAAGCAAGACAGCTTTTATCTATGGGCAAAAGCGGCAGCTGCCCCCGAGCCTCTGCTGCCAAAGGTAAGCACAGCCCTAAAGAATTTATCGCCCAAGTCACCGAATGTCTTTTGCACTGGATTCAATTCTCTTTTTTTCTGCTCCCTCAAGCTGCTTGCAAGAGAACTGGGTGGCACTTTAGAATACAGCTCCAGTCTGTTCACTAAAGCACTGCCCATCTCTCTTGCAAGTGACCTGAGGGAGGAGAAAAAAAGAGAAATAAGCTGACTGTGCTGCTCTGGGGAGGCACATTCTCAAGTTTGCCCATGGCCCCATAAGGAGTTGAAGCAGCCCTGGTGGGACATACCAAAGCAGTTCTCAATGACAAAGAGGACCAGTCAGGCCAGCCTGCAGGAGCTGTACTGTAAAAACCAAATCATGTCTGGCATGCACACTGAGTCTATAATTGTGTACAAAGAAATTTAGGGATGGCCATGTTGCTGTTCTGAAAATTGCCTGAAGCAGAACCAGCCAATACTCCGCTCAGGGAGAGGCTTGAGGCATGAGCCCTTGTACAATGTGCTCGCAAGCTCAGCAGAACCACCCACTCCTTAAGCATATAAGCTGAGGCAATGGCTTCCTTTATCCACCAAGCAATAGAGGACTTGGATGCTGCTTGCCCTTTGTGGAGACTCCTGAACCACCCAAAAAGATGATCCAAGTGTTGGAAAGACAGAGTTCTTGTTAAGATACTTGCACAGCACCTTGCATATGTCCAATTTATGCAACACCTGCACCTCTGTACTGTTGTTGACTTCCAAAAATACCAGAAGAGTAACTGACTAATTAAGATGAAAAGTCAACACCACTTTGGGCAGAAAAGAGGCCACCAGTCAAATTATTGCCTTATCCTTAGAGATAACCAAAAACTGTTCTCTACGAGACAGTGCTTGTAACTCCGAAACACAGCTTTCAATAGAAAATCCTTCAAAGAGAAGCACCAACAAGGCTGTCAGCACCAAATTAAGGTCCCATGGTGGCCTCAAGTGCTGGACTCCCTCAGAAAACACACCACATCTTGATGGAAAGAGAGAGACTGACACAGGAGACAACCCCTTGAAACAGTAAGAGCTGCCACTTGCAACTTCAAAGAACTCAAAGCTAAAGCCTTTTCCAAGCCATCTTGCAAGAAGGCCAATATGTCCAGAAGTGAAGAACCTAACAGATAAAGCTAATGGTCCTTGCACCAACTCACAAAAATCCTCCACACCCATACATAAGCTAGGGAGGTAGACCATTTCCTAGCCTGAAGCAAAGTAGCAATGACTCGTGAAGAATAGCCTCTTATTATTCTTGCCCTTTCAAGAGCCATGTTTTAAGCAAGATCAAGCTACATCTAGCATTCGAATTAGACCTTGACTCAATAGGCCCTCTGAAAAAGGAAGAGGCAATGGAGTCTAACACTGCCAGCCTGACCAGATCCACGTACCAGAACATCTGCGGCAAGTCCAGAGCCATCAATACCATCAGCCCTAGATGAGATTTGACTTTTGGAATCATCCAGACTATCAGAGACCACAGAGGAAATGCATACAGTAGACTATCTTGAGGGCACCTTTTGAATCAAGGCAGCTAGGCTTTCTAACATTCATTCCTTTTGCCAAATGAAACACCTGCCAATGCCATCAGATCCATAATTAGAGCCCTCCCCAGTGCCACTTTATCAGCTTGAAGGTCAATTCCACAAGAGGCCACTCTCCTGGGTCCAGGCAGTTCCATCTAAAATAATCCACCTGCACATTTTTCCTTTCCTGTCACATGAAAGGCCATCAGCGCCAGCAGATAGCCCTCTGGCTCACACTGTCTGTGTCTTTCTGGTTGCTTGACTTGGAGATTCCATAAGAGTGTCAGAGAGGGGCCACACCAGCTCAAAGGCATAACCCCTCATGAATCACCACCATAACCCAATGGTCCATAGCAATCTGGGTCCAGGCATTGTGTGTCCTTGGCTCCAGCTGCCCATCCCTACTCCCTTGACAGACACCCCAAAAGAATGGACCTTGTGACATGAATTGCGACCTCTGGGAGGATCCTGATTGAGCAGGCTGAAACATTTGACCTTCATAATAACTGCTCTGTGAGGAAGAAACATGTCTGGAACCACAAGGTTTATTTTTAGAGTCTCCCAGGTCTTTGAGCAGTTTCTCCAAGTCCTCTCTGAACAGGAATTTCCCCTTGAAGGGGAGATTGCTAAGGTATATCTCGGAGGCCAGGTCCGCTGACCAGCAGCACAACCACAGGAAATGACGCACTGTTGCTGCCATAGACATATCCTTGGCCGAAGCCTGAACCAAATCATACAGGGCATCCACCAAGAACACAGAGTCCAATTCCAACTGTGCTACTTCTGAAATGACTGCTGACCCAGAGGCTGAACTCTGGAAGCTTCTGAGAGTATCACAAGAAAACCCTGGCTACATGGGCTCCACAGACAGTTGCTTGCAAAGCCAGGGTGGAGACCTCAAAAGGACTGTTTAAGCAAGGCTTCTATCCTCTGATCCTGAAGATCTTACGTCACTCCTCCCTCGACCAGAATGGTCATTGTCTTAGTGACTGATAAGACTAGTGCATCCACTTTAGGCAGGCGTAGACTTTCCTTCTCACCCTGCGAAACAGGATATAGCTTGGACACAGACCTGCTCACTCACAGACCTGCATCTGGAGTGTCCAATTCCAGCGCCATGATGTCTCAGACTGCTCTGTGAAGTGGAAAGGACCTAGGAGGCCTCTGGATACCCACCAATAGGGAGTCCTCCAAAGGGCTCGTGGGCGCTCTTCAGCGATGTTCAAGGCTGCCAAGGTCTGTGCGATGAGGGAAAGGAGCTCATTCCTATGGAAAATGAGGACTACCATGGGATCGTTACCTACAGGAAGTCCCCGTCCCTCCAAATCTGTCTCAGCAGTCCTTTCCAAAAGCAGAGGGTCCCTCCAGTGGATCTAAGGAATCCTGAGACACCCCCGCCTCCAGATCTTCTTCCACATGTCAGTGCAGCCTTTTGGCATCATACGGGTCATTGTGGAACTGAGACCCTGCCGACTGCACTGAGAGCAACTCTGATGTATTTCCCACTAGGTCCTACTTGAGGCAAAGGCCTGGTGTAGCAACAATACAAATTCTGGGAAAAAGGGTGTCCCCCCTGCAGGAAGTCCACACCTCTGCCTTCCAAGGAGCTCTGAGCCAACATCCACACGGAAGTAAGAAATGGAGGCTCCTTAGTGGTCCAAGCAGCTGTACCTTTCCCAGGCCTCATGGCTGCAGTTCCCGCCAAAATTGGCTCTTACAGATTCCCAACCTCATGTGGTGGTTCCTGCCAAAATCAGCCCTTCCCATGGCCCAAGCATGCCTGATTTAGGCCCAGCAGCTACTTCTGCAGCTTCCTGCCACAAACATACAGGGTTTTCCTCCAGCTGAGTCATGGCTGTGATGGGCTTGGAGGCTGCTGCAGGCTGTGCAGCAGCGGCTATGCTCCTCTTGCAAGGCCATGTGCTCCTGATCCCCCCCCCCCCCTGGTGCAGTGAGAACTTGCTTCCAGCCATGTGCTGATCCTCCCCCTAGGAGAAAACTGTGTCTTTCCCTCAGCCTGTTTCCCTGCCTCAAAGCTCTACTGCAGGTCTTCTTTCCTTTTTATTTTAACTTTATGGGGATGCCACAATAAATACTCAACCCTGGTCCCTTCCAAAAAGATGGGGAAGAGAAAAGGGGAGGCAAAGAAAGGGGGGTGGTTCTCGAGTTCTGCACCCCAGGGCTCATCCACTAACACTGCACCAGGCCCTCACAGGAGCAATCAGTCTAAGCCTTGCTTCAGTCCACTGCAAGACTGCACAGGTCCTAATCCACATCCGTCTGCTAGAGACTGAGAAATACAGACTGGTCTGAGGCTGGCAAAGGACACTTATAGGGTAATGTCATCAAACCAGTGGTTCCCCATCTCCAGTTGGTAAACTCATGTGTCTGGACTGGAGGGACAATAAGGAAGTGTCATCATTCTCTATAGGACCTAATCATGATTTTAATGCAAGGTACTAAATGAGGGGCCTAAACAACAAAGAGATAATGTAACGTGGCCAAGGGCACAAGGAATAGTAGTGGGAGAAAGGAAATTTGAACTTGACTTCCCTGTTTCTCAGCCACTGCTCTGACCATGAGGCGGCTCCTCTGAACAATATCTGAGATTTATAAACTCTCAGTACAAAACTCATATCATTTTGGGTAGCATCTTGGAGCATGTTGGCCACCTTGAATCTCTCTACTATGGATTCTTTGCAAGATGTGATCAATCTTATTGCCCTACCTAAGTATTGAAAAATGTTTCATGTGAGCTGCTGAGACCATACAGTTCCTTCCAGCTGCATCTGAAAACGTCCACAGTTGGGTCTCAAAAAATTCAGGTACATCATCTCTGGCCAGTTCTTTTTTTTTTTTTTTTAAACCACCTTTTTTTTATTAGCATCTGTAACAGTTACATTTCCATCGGAACAACAACTTCAGGACATCCAGATTTCCCCAATCAACATTTGAGAAACCCAGCATTGCACATTTACTACCAGTTATTCAACCCCCCTAGAACACCCCCCCCCGGCCCAACCCCCCCTCTTCACCCCCCCCCTCCTGCCCTTATATTCCAACAGTGTAACTTTTAACATCAAAATGTGGAGGCCTCCGGGCGTACCCCTGATAACCCCCCAGCATTGTCCATAATTAACCTGAACCAGGCAGTCCCCCCCAATATATACCCTCCCCCTTACTTCCACCCCTCTGCGCGCAGCCACTCCCACACCCCCGCCCACCTCTGCTCCATTTGTTCCCTTCTTCCCCCCCTCTCCCCTGTCAGTTTATACATAGCATAAAGATTCGACACTCTACAGGCGAAGCTCGCTATGGAGGGTAGAATCGGCCTGTTCCAATACCAGGCAATTTCACACCGGGCCGCTGTTACACAGTACCAAATAATTCTCCAATCCCCCTCCCAGCTCCCGTCAGGCCTATGCAGGAGACACATCTCAGGGCCAAGCGTTATTGGCGCACCTACAATTTTGTTTATGTGCTCCCCTATTTTCTTCCAATACTCTCCCACCACGGGGCAGGTCCACCACATGTGCATCCAAGATCCTCTTTCCCCACACTTCCGCCAGCATTCATCCGTTTGCACCACTCCCGCTTTGCACAATCGCTCTGGCATGAGATACCATCGACTCAGCACCTTGAACCCATTCTCCCGCAAGGATGTGGCAATGGAGAAGTGAGCTATATCCTTTACTACTGTTTCCCACTCTTCCACCCCCCACGAGACCCCTAAATCTCTTTCCCACGCTTCCATGTACTTCAACTTGCCGTCCCCCCGCACCGTCAATCCTCTGTAGATCCTAGATAGCATCCCCTGCCGCCCCATGGAGCCTAGACAGGCTCCTTCAAACCACTCTCCTCCCCCCCGCCCCCCTTGCTCCCGGCCCTTTTTGTGCACTACTGAACAGAGCTGCGTATATGAAAACATATCCGCCTCCCCCAATCGATAGAGGTCCCGCACACCTTCAAAACCCCGACATTGTGTTCCTACCACGATCTGGGACACCTGAGTCAAACCCAGCTCCGCCCATTTACGCAGCACTGTGACCTCAGGCCCCATCTTTTCCGCACAGCATGCTTGCAGGGACATTGTAGCCGACCAGCGTTTATCCCCTACTAGCCGCTTCCTATATTGTTGCCACACCTGTAATGTATGCCCCACGATGGGATTCCTCCCCTTCTCTCCTTTCCCCTCCCAAACTATCCGTTCCAGTTCTCCCGGCCTGTATACGTCCAGCTCCATCTGTACCCACTGCTTCTGGGGCTCCCGCAGCCACGAGTAGACTGCACGCAACTGCGCTGCCGCATAGTAAAGGCGGAAATTGGGCACCCCCATCCCCCCCTCCCCCACTGACACTTGCATCGTTCTCGCCGCAACCCGAGGTCTCCTCCCCCCCCATATGAATCGTTCTACCTGCTGCTGTACCTTCCTCAGCACTTTCCGGGGTATCGGAACTGGCAAGGCTTGAAAAAGAAACAGAAACTGGGGGAGAAGCATCATTTTCACCGTTGCCATTCGCCCGAACCATGAATAGTACCCCCTGCTCCAGCCCAGCAACCGCCCTTCCACCTGCCCCACCAATTTCGCGTAGTTTAAAGCGTATAAGTCCTCCAAATTCCTCCCTATTTGGACCCCTAGGTATCGGATCGATGTTTTTGCCCATCTAAAGGGAAAACTCCCTTCCCAGTCCCGTTGCTCCTCCTGTTCCCCCACTATCCTCAAAATCTCAGATTTCCCCCAGTTGATCCGAAAGCCCGCCCTTTCGCCGTTATTCCTGAATCTCCCTCATCACTGCCCTCAAGGAGTCTCTAGGTTTCGTAAGCGTCAACAGTATATCATCCGCAAAGAGGGACGCTTTACATTCCTGTCGTCCTACCCTAACTCCCGTGATGTCTGAGTTGCGCCTCAACCTCGCCGCTAAAGGTTCGAGGGACAGCGCAAATAGTACGGGGGACAGGGGGCAGCCCTGCCTAGTCCCCCTTTCAAGCGGGAAGAAATCTGAGTAGCCCCCATTTGCCCGAACACATGCCCTCGGCTTAGCATAGAGAGCCTTTATCCACTGCACGAAACCTGGCCCGAACCCCTGGGACTCCAGAACCGAATACAGGAATTTCCAGGACACCTGATCAAAGGCTTTCTCAGCATCCAATGAGACTAGCAAGGCTTCCGCCCCCCGCTTTTGCGCTGACCACATTACATTTAACACTTTCCGAACATGGTCCGCCACTTGCCGACCCGGCACAAACCCCGCTTGATCTTCATGCACCAATTTTCCTATCAGTCTATTAAGCCTGTTCGTTAACGCTTTCGCCAGAACTTTCGCGTCAATGTTTAACAGCGAGATTGGACGGTAGGATGCACAATCTTGAGGGTCTTTCCCTTCCTTGTGGATCAAAGTGATGCCGGCCCACCCCATCGTCTCTGGCAGCGCCTCCCCCCTTCGCGGCCCGTTGCATACCCTAGTCAGCGGTTTCAGCAAAAGTCTCTCAAATTGTTTATAAAACCGTGCCGTAAGTCCATCGAGCCCTGGGGCTTTTCCGTTCTTCAACGCCTTAATGGCCTGAGAGACCTCTTCAGGTTGTATTTCCCTATCCAGCCCTTCCTGGTCCTCGCTCGTCAGAACCGGGAGCCCTGCTTCCCTCACATACTTACTAATGTCCTCCTCCGACCTCGCCTCTCTTGCCGCATATAATTTACTGTAATAGGCCACAAATTCCTCCCTAATGCGCTGGGCCTCTCGCACCCCCACCCCCTTACTCTTAATTTGCAGGACCACTCCCTCCGTTTTTTCAATTGTCTCGCGAGGTATTTCCCGGCTTTGTTTCCCCCTTCAAAGAACCGCTGTTTCATCAGCTGCAGGCGAAATTGTATCTTCTCCGCCTCAAGTGCGTTCACTTGAGCCCGCAATTCCAGGACCGCGCCCCGCAGCTGTCCACTACCATCCCGCCCATCCCTTTCCTCCATCTCCTGCAGTTCCCCGCGTAGCTGCTCCTCCTTCTCCACCCGTTCCCGCTTTATACGTGCACCCCACTTAATGAGTACTCCCCTAACGACCGCCTTAAAGGCATCCCAGACTACTCCATCCTTCACCTCCCCCCCTTCATTTCGTTCAAAATATACCGGTATTAAGTTTTCAAGCTCGCTCGTCACCCTCGCGTCTTCCAATAGTCCTTCATTCAATTTCCAAAATTGTCGGCCTTTGTCTTCCCCCGACACGCGCACTCGCACCACCACCGGCGCATGATCGGACCATGTGATGGGCTCCATCTCGCCCCCCAGCAGCCTCCCCCCTAGCTCTTTCCCCACCCATATGGCGTCTAGGCGGGAGTACGTGCCGTGTACGGCAGAGTAGAAGGAGAACTGCCTCCTTCCTGGATTTAATACCCGCCACGCGTCTATCAGATCGTTCTCCTGCACGAATCTATGGTAACGTTTCCTATCTGTTCCCCTCCCTACCTTCCGGCCTGTCGTATCTCTCCCAACCTCCCAAGCCATGTTAAAATCTCCTCCACAGATCAACACCCCCTCCCCCATTGCCGTCACCTGCTCACTCAAGTCTTTCCAGAATTCCGTTTGAGTACTCGTCGGGGCATACACATTCACCACACAAAACCACTCTTCCCCCAGCTTAACCCGCAGTAGGAGGTATCGCCCCCCCTTATCCCTGGTTATCACCTGGACCTCGGCAGGGATCTCCCTGTTAATGAAGATCCCCACGCCTCCTTTCTTTTTCTCTTTATAATTGGAGGCAAACACACAATGTTTATATCCCCGGGGTTGTACCAGTGCCTCATGCTTTCTCTGTAGATGTGTCTCCTGCAACATTACTATATCGGCTTTATGCCTTGCCAGTTCCTTATACAA
Source organism: Ichthyophis bannanicus (assembly GCA_033557465.1). Lineage (NCBI taxonomy): Eukaryota > Metazoa > Chordata > Amphibia > Gymnophiona > Ichthyophiidae > Ichthyophis > Ichthyophis bannanicus. The sequence continues at coordinate 33,214,628 of CM066039.1, forward strand.
TTTCTGTCTTTTCATTGGGGAGTTTAATCCTTTCACATTCATTGTTAAGATTTTCAATGCCGTTCCTTCTTGCATTCCCCCTCTTCGCACCCCTGAACCCCTCCGACCCCCCCTTCCCCCCTCCCTCCCTCCCTCCCTCCCCCCCTTCCTTCCCTCTCCCCCCTCCCTCACTGTCCGCTGCGGAGATGTAACTTCCAGTACGGTGACCTCCTCCCCCTCACCACCTTCCTACCCCAACGGCCCCCCATCCTCCCCCCTCCCACCTACCCCCAGCCTTCCACACCCCCCCTCCACCCCGTCCCCACCTTCCTTGCCCACCTTATTCCTCATTCCCCGCTACCTTGTCCCCACTGCCCTCTCTCTCCCCTCTTACCCTACTACCTACCCCCGCCCTTCCCCCCCCCCCCCCCCGTGTCACATCTCATTCATGAATACCAGTCCTTTAGGAGGGTGTAGCAGCTCAGCCAGTCTCTGGTTCGGAATGCCGACTCTCGTTGGAGGCCTTGGATGTTCGGGCCAATCTCCATCCACTCGCCCTCCGCCATTGCATGGTCTCCTCTCCTCCGGTCCGAGATCCCTTTCTCGGTGATGTATTTGGGCCATCGCTCATCTCCGGTAGTCGCTCTGCTCCCAGCTCCCGCAGCGCCTTCCAGGCCTCTGCACTAGATCGCACCGTCTTTGAGCGCCCTTTCACCGTGATAAGTAATCCAAATGGAAAGAGCCACTTGTATCTCAGTTCAGCTTTTCTAAGATACGCTGTGACATCTCTGATCTCTCTCCTGCGTTGCAGCGTCCCTTGGGATAGGTCCTGATACAACTCCACCTTATGTCCCTCCCATTGGAAGCTTTTCAAGTTACGGCTTGCTCCCAGCAGGAGCTCCTTGCTCTTGAAGGATCGAAGGCAGACTACTATGTCTCTAGGCCTATTCTCGCGAATGGGCCCTAGTCCTCTGTGTGCCCTTTCTATGCCCGGTCGGGTATCTTCGGTAATCCCCTCTTGTCCAGCTGCCACTAGGAGATCCCTGAAAATCCGCTGGACCACTGCCTCACAATTTTTATATTGAGGCTCTTCTGGTACTCCCCGCACTCGAAGGTTGCATCTACGGGAGCGGTCCTCCAGGTCCTCAGTTTTGGCTTTAAGGCTCTCCTGCGCCAGCTGTAGCTCTTCCCAACCTCTCTGGATCTGTGACAGGGTCTCCTCTTGATTCTCCAACTTGGTCTCCGCCTCCTCCACTCGCTCTCCCAGCTCCACCAGGTCTTGGTGCATAGTCTGCACTGCTTCCTTGATCTCGTTCTTCACCCCACACATCTCCACCTTCAACTCCTCCTTCAGCTCAAGGAGCCATTGTTTGATCTGCTCAGCGGCCGTCAGGCCTTCTCCACCGTCACTCCCCCCCGGACTCTGCGGGCCTTCTACCGCTGATTTTCCTGTTTTTTCCCCCTCCTTCCCCCCTCCTTTGGAGGTTGCGTACGGGGAGTGGAACTCCGCCAGCTTTTTCCTCATCAAAGTCTCCTTTTTACTTGATTTCTCCATGTTTTTGGGCTGGTGGCCCCCACCCTCCACTGACACTGCGACTCACGCTGCAGGCTCACCGCTCTCTTCCCCCTCTGCAGCTGTTGCCCTGGGTCAGTCTCACACACAGAAGCGCTCTGTCTCCTTCCTCAGTCTCAGCTCTTAAGTCTTAGTGTTGTGGGGACTTACTGCTGGCTTCCGCACTGTCTCTGGTCTCTCTCTTTACTTCTGGTGCTGTGTATTTTCAATTCTGCCGCCGGTCTCTGAGCCACGTGCTAGGCCTGCTCTCCCTCCTCTCCTCCTGTGCTCCAGATGCAGCGTGCCTCCACCGCCCTCCGCTTCGCGGTTTTTATTTGCAGGTTTTGCAGCGGAGGATGTTGCCACTTGCAGGCTCCCGGCGCTCGCTCCTCCCTGAGCCGGCTTGGCTCTGCACGCTCTGCCCTCGTGCTGCCTGCTCCACACCGCCGCCGGCTATGAAGCCCGCGCTTGCCTGGCCTACCGCTCCCGATCTTCTTGCGGCTCGCCGCTACTCCTCCGCTCTTATTTTTTGCCCTCCACTGGGGTCGGTGGCGTTCTCCTCCCTCGCGGCCTCTCTCCGGTCAGTCCTTCGATGCCCGTTGGGGCTAATGCAGCATATTATTGCTTGTTGGTGGCGGAGCTCTCACGCTACGCCACCATTCAGGTGGATGACGTCACCGGAAGTCCTCCTCTGGCCAGTTCTTATGTTGATCCAGTAATTTATTACAACCTTCAAATAATCTTCCTTTCTGAAGGCCATTGAGAATATTCCTAGAATTCTACACACCATTATGCAAGTTAGAAGTAGTTCACTACTTCTATTCCCCTTCAACTGTCTGATGGCTGAATTAGGGTGGCACGCTGTCTGGGCTTAGTGAGGGAGGGTACTGCCTGCAGGCAACCTTCTTTCCTGGTATCTTTTCATTTGTACTTTACCTTTTATTGTAAACCGCCTTGTTGGAACCCCCGAGAGGCGGTATGTTAAGTGTAAATAAACCATAACTGTTTGCACAGTATTGGCTATTCTTACAATGCCAAGGGAAGGCAATATTAATAGTTGCGTGCTTAATTTCCTCCCCCCTTTTACTTAGTCTTTCGGCAATATGATCTTAAATGGAATGGCTTGCTTTTAACTAAATAAAGAGAACAAAAAGCATGGCAAGGATGGATCAACTGCTGGTGGATCCTATTTCCATTTTCACCCCGCTAGCTGCAGTGCGAATGCAGATAATACCATCTGTATTACCGTCTGTGCGTAGCATAAGAGAAAACAATTTTCCAGTTGCCGCAGCCACAGTTTGTCTCCACATGGGCAGAGCGCTTTGTGTGGAGGCATATTGCTTTTCTGTTTTCAAGGCACAGGCCGGAAGGAACAGAGTGCATCTGAAAACCTTTCCAGAACGATTCTATATGCTTATATATATCCTGGTCTGTATTGTCAGTGCCATGCTGTAGCTACAGACCTTATGATCATGGTCAGTTTTCTTCCTAAGCACCATATTTTCCTGATCCTCTTCGAAAATAATTCTGTAGCACTCTACAGAACTCGGAAGGATCATACAAGCAGCTCGCCTGCTGCTCTTCCCTCCAGCATGGCTATAAAAATGATATATAATTCTGTGGCGCTGTGGGACTTTCTCCCTTCAATACATTATTCATGTCAGATTTGCTCAGCTTACAAGTCAAGGTATGTGTGTACTAATGATGCTTCTGCAATTCCAAAATTAACCTAGCTGCTGAAAATCAACTCATATTTAAATAAACATTACTAGGTAACAGGAAATGAGACGTCACTTCTAGAAAGTTTACTGCTGGTGCTGTTGGTGGAAGAGAAGAAATACAACACTATTTTCCAAAGCTAGGTTGTTTCCTGGCTCGTAATGCAGTATGTATTTTTTTTTATGTACCGGGCCATGCCCCGACACTCCCCCCCTTCCAAGTTAGGACCTTAAATACTACGCATCCCCCCTCCTCCATAGGTGCAACTGGGAGAAAGACTTTAGTACATAGGCCCCATTGTTTGAGCTGTGGAAACATGACAGGAAAACAATGAAGGGAACTCACCAAAACCAAACCAAAATGATTTTCACAGAAACTTAGCTGAAAGAATGGGTCATCAAAAGGCTTCTACAGGAGAGAGGAGCTGCCTGAATGTACCTCCATTCGGAGGAACACACAAGCATTTCCCTGCATGCCGACAGAAACATAGCTAACCAGTGGGAATGGAAATTTGCAAACCAAGACAGACATGATGTAAATAAACACACAGTTCCCATTTCAGACCCAAAACATTCTTCTATAAAAGCTAGCCTTCTCCCGGTCTTTTAACTATTTGCCGGTTTCATTCTTTGCTCATGGAAGGCAACGCTGGATTTTCTCCTCACCTGCAGAAGTCAGACCCACGTGTACCAAGGTGACTGTGATAGCATAGTCCCACATCCACCTTTTCACCACTGCAGCAAATAGTAGGCCGCTGGTAAAATAGGTCAGCTCCAAGGACAGCAAATTCACTAAGGAAAGAGGAGGAGATAAGCACTTATCACTTAAGAACATAAGATATGCCATACTGGGTCAGACCAAGGTCCATCAAGCCCAGTATTCTGTTTCCAACAGTGGCCAATCTAGGTCATACGTACCTAGCAGTTTCCCCAAGGGACACAGGTTCCACAATGCTTGTATTGGTTCAAGCATTGATATCCTGGGTCCCTTCTTAATAATGGTTTATGGACCTTTCCTCCAGGAACTTGTCCAAACCTTTTTTAAACCCAGCTACACTAACAGCCTTTACTACATCCTCCGGTAACAAATTCCAGAGTTTGATTACACGTTGAGTGAAAAAATATTTTCTTTTATTAGTCTTAAATAGTTTACCCTGTAGCTTCATTGCATGTCCCCTAGTCTTTCTATATTCTGATAAGGTAAACAATCGATCTACGTTTACCCGTTCCACTCCGTTCATTAATTTATAGACTTCTATCATATCTCCCCTCAGCCGTCTCTTTTCCAGGTTAAAGAGCCCCAACCTTTTTAGCCTTTCTTCATAGGAGTAGCCTTCCATCCCCTTTACCATTTTGGTGGCTCTTCTCTGAACCTTTTCTAAAATTGCTATATCCTTTTTAAGATATGGCGACCAGAATTGCACACAATATTCAAGGTGCGGTCTCACCATGGAACGATATAGAGGCATTATAATATCTTTTGTTTTATTTTCCATTCCTTTCCTTATCATACCTAGCATTCTATTTGCTCTCTTGGCCGCCGCTGCACACTGGGCCGAGGGTTTTAACATGGTATCCACAAGGACGCCTAAATCTTTTTCTTGGGTGGTGGTTCCTAATGTGGAACCTTGCATCGTGTAACCATAGTTTGGGTTGTTCTTCCCTAGGTGCATAACCTTGCACTTCTCCACATTAAATTTCATCTGCCATTTTGATGCCCAGTCTTCCAATTTATCAAGATCCTCTTGCAATTTTCCACAATCCTCCTGGGTTTTAACAACTTTAAATAGTTTTGTGTCATCAGCAAATTTGATAACCTCACTCGTTATTCCACTTTCCAGGTCATTTATGAATATGTCAAAAAGCAACGGACCCAGCACAGATCCCTGGGGTACACCACTATTCACCTTTCTCCATTGGGAAAATTGGCCATTTAGCCCTACCCTCTGCTTTCTATCTTTTAACCAGTTCCTGATCCACAGTAGTACACTGCCTCCTATCCCATGACTCTTTAGTTTTGCCAAAAGTCTCTCATGAGGGACCTTGTCAAAGGCTTTCTGAAAGTCCAGATACACAATATCAACCGACTCACCTTTGTCCACCTGTTTATTCACTCCTTCAAAAAAACATAACAGATTAGTAAGACAAGATCTTCCTTGTCTAAAGCCATGTTGGCTGTCTCCCATTAGGTCATGACTATCTATATGCTGAGTAATTTTATTCTTTATGATAGTTTCTACCATTTTTCCCGGTACTGATGTCAGGCTCACCGGTCTGTAGTTTCCCGGATCACCCCTCGAACCCTTTTTAAAAATTGGTGTTACATTGGCGATCCTCCAATCCTCAGGTATTAGAGATGATTTTAATGATAGTTCACAGATTACTGATAGCAGGTCTGCAATCTCAAATTTCAGTTCTTTCAACACCCTTGGATGTATACCATCCGGCCCAGGTGATTTGCTACTCTTCAGTTTATCTAATAGTTGTAGGACAAAGAACACATGGAGGGAGTTCTATACATGGCTCAGAGTCATTTTAGACTTCTCTATGAAGATTCATGCCTAGTTCTAAAAGCTTCTACCTTCATTTATTAGCAATGGAGCACACCTTAATTCCTACATGGGAAAGCAATTTAGAGAAACAAGGGTCCGTCGTGGAATGCACCAGGGTAGATGAACATTTTGTAAGTCGCTGCATGATATATAATGCTTAATAAAATGTTGGAAAGACAAAAAGGAGCATGTTTACTAATAGTGCACAGTAATGCCCGTTAGTGTGTGTTAAGTGCTGCTGTGGTCATGGGAATAAAATGGGACACAGCAGCACTTAAGGTGCACTAGCAGAGATTAGTGTGCATTGGCCTAAACAGTAACAATAACAGCAGCTGTGGATGCCACTCTATCAACAATGAGACGCCTGACTGAAGATTGAACACAGTTTAGGGCAACTATCCAGAGGGTCGCCATGAACCCACACCAATTTGATGGCACTTAACAACAACAGCAGCCTTTACTAAACATGCCCAAAAGTGTCCAAGCTACTTTGTGACTAAATCGGAAAGGGCTTTCACCTGTGCTCCTTTTGGTGTTTGGATGTTGCCAACTAAGGAGGAATGTGTAAACACCCTACCCTTCTAAATTGAGAGTCAGAGAATTAGCCCCGGGCCACTCTTACCAAGATGTGAGACAGAATTCTAAAAAAATAGAACAAAAACTGGTCAAAGTGGTAGTAGACCCTCCTCCCCCCAAAGAAGTCTCTATCTGAGGAGCTTATCCCAGTCGAAACAAGGTGCTAACTGTATTCACTTACCTAGATATTTGGAATTTGACTGAGAAGGTTCTGTCTTAAAGTCAAATGGAATAAGTCCATCAAATGTCTCCAGCCTATTAATGGCAAAAAGGGACATGTTAGAAGTTCAGACGTAACTACAGGTACATGGAGCTGCGCCCTTGTACTCAACTCTGCAGGAAGTAATACAGAAATGCTGCCTTAAGTTGTTTCAGTTTAGCAACTTTATATCACTTTAATGCTTTGCAGTAATAAAAAATTACTTTGAGTGCATTAATACTTCTGTAGACCTTTGTGCCTTTCAAGCAAGGATCCAAAAAAATGAGAGGCCCAGATCTTCAGCCCTGCTTTTTTTTTTTGTAATTTTTAATTTTTCCAGTTTACAACACAACCCAAGAGCTCAAAGATACAGTCTCCGAATGGCCCTATTTACTTCATAGGCCAATGTACATACACTCTACTCACCATTTCTCCCAACCTAATCATTAACAACGTCCTCCAAAGCTTCCACTCCCACCCCTCTAAGTCCTACCAGCAGTTAGCAATCATAACTTTCATTTACAATACAGTAGCATTAGCAACACAACAGCCATGGCACTACTCACTAGACACCACATGCACCTGTCTCCATGCCCGATACCAGTGCCAAATCCATTGAAACACTGCTTTCAAGTGACACTGATATGCAGCTCTCTCTCCCATACAATAAAACTGCTCCATGTGCCTTATCACCATGTGCCTTGTGGCTACCTCAGATCTCTTCCATACTACCATTAATTCCATGCGTGTCGCAATCATACATAGCCCCTTGAATTTCCTCCAAACCCCCCTTCCCCCTCCAGAATCTCGTTCAGTAAAGCTCAGCTGGGCAAAATCTCACCCACATCCCCACAATATCCCCCACAGGTTGTTCCACCTCCCCCCACAGGCTCCTTATGGCCAGGCAGTCCCAAACAGGTGTTTCAGATGTCCCCCCTGCCCCCACACCCTTTCCAACATTTCTTACTATACTTCCCCGTAATAGCATGCAGGCACACCAGAATCCAATACATCTTCAGCCTAGTCTTTAAGCTGTTCTCCAGTAAAGTTGTACCTATAGCCAACCTGCAGGAAGCCTCATAAATACTCCTCCACCTTCTCTCATCCCACAACCCCGGTAGGTCCTGTTCCCATGTGCCTGAAATAGTAGGGGACCCTTCCCGCCTCCCCTTAGACATTGCCCCAGGATGGACAACAGCCCTCTTTTATGCACCCCTTTTTCCATTAACACCTCAAAAGGCGCGCTGGCCCCCTGCAGATCAGAACAAACCAATCTTTGGTTCAGATAGTGCGCTAATTGAAGATATGGATAATAATCACTAGCCAAAAAGCCCATACCATTCCTTTAGCACCAAAATAGGCAGCACCTCTCCCCCCATCCACTAGCTGGCCCAAATCTCACCAACCCCTGTCGCTCCCATTGCTGAAAACTCTGATCCTGAAGCCCCGGCGAGAAATTTCCCAATCCTCCTATGAAAGCAAATTTAGAATATCGCTTACCCCCCCCCCCATCAGAACATTTTTCCACTTATGCCAAATAGCCATAGTTAAGTGCCCCATGGTATTCTCTCCCACCCTATCCCCTCACTTTTCCTTGCAAATCCCACACGCCCCATTCTAAAGATCGTTCCTCCTGTTTCATCCTCAGCTACTGTGGCGCTCCACCTCCCTTCTAGGCTACAACTGGGCTGCCTCGTAATTGGTAGCAAAGCAGGGGAACCCCAGTTCACTTTCCTCCCGTCTATTAAACATTACCTTATGGGCCACTTTAGATAGCCTCCCCTCCCCAAATAAAAGCCATTACCACACTTTGCAAAGAAGTCAAATATTTCCTCGGGACAGCGTACGGGAGGGACATGAACAAAAACAACGCTCTGGGCAACACATTCATATTCACAACCGCAATATGTGCCAACCACGACAGATATAACCCCTTCCATTTAGAGAGATCCCTCTCCTCTCCAAATTCCTAAGATGCAGATCATAGTTCCACCGTACCAAGTGCTGGTACGTGTTGCCCAGATGTACCCTTACATATCGAAAAGTCTGTTTCACCCACTTAAACGGGAAACTAGCCCTCAGCCTGCTTTCCAGCTCCGGGGGAAGAATGAAGCCCAGTATTTCGGTCTTACCCATATTTATCTCCTGCATCAAAATTGGCAAAAAAGTCAAAGACTCCCCAACAGTAAAGATGATATCATCGGCAAACAGGCTGATCTTCGCCACCTCCCCTGTTATCTCCACCCCCTAGCATCCCCCTGCGCTTGTATTCAAGCCAAGGTTCTATGACAAGCACAGACAATAGTGGGGATAAAAGGCACCCCCTATCTAGTGCCTCATCCCAATGGAAAGGCACTGAATATCCCCCACTGAGCCAGATCCTCGCCCGAGGTCCAGCATACAATGCCTGCACCCAACCCAGAAAATTCACCCCATGCCCATTTCTCCAACACCTGGAACATAAACTCCCACTCCACTCTATTGAATGCTTTTTCAGCATTGACCATTAAAAACATTGCCTTCTCCCCTCCCTGCTGCAATTTCAAGGTCAAGTTTAAAATCCTCCTGTCCCCTCCCCCCCACTCTGCCTTTAACAAACCCTGTTTGATCCCGATGCACGAGCTTAGGAGACAGCCCTGAAGGCAATTGGCCAACACTTTTGCCAGTATTTTTGCATCCAAATCTATGAGGGAGATGGGTCTATAGGACCCGTATACCGAGCAAGCCTTCCCCGGTTTTGGCAAGACCGTAATCCCTGCTTCCACCATTGAACCGGGCACCTTCCCCACAGTCAGCACCCCAGTAAGAACCTCTGCCAACAGCAGTGTCCACTGTACTTGAAATTTCCTATAAAACTTGGCTGTTAAGACTATCCAAGCCTGGCACCTTGCCAATATGCAGGGATTTAATTGCCTCCCTGACCTCCTCTACGCTAATAGCCCCATCCAGGCTCTCTGCCTCCTCCTCCTCTAATTGTCCTATCACATCCCTTTAGGAATTGCTCACCACTGGCTCCCCCCCCCCCCCCCAGGCACTTCCATTTGATATAGCTTGGCATACAAATCCTTAAAACACTTCTAATTTGAGGAGACTCCATAACCACCTCCCCTCTTTGATTTTGTATACTCAGTATCTGGCTCTGTTGAACCTGTGCCCTCAACTGACTAGCTAATAACTTACCTGCTTGGTTCCCATCCTTGAACTGAGCCTGCCTGAGCACATCGAACTCATGAGTAATTTGTGGGCTCAAAGCCTGCTGAGCTCCATCTGGATCTGTGCCATTTGGGCTAATACCTTCGGGTCCCAGTCACTCTAGTGACATGCTTCCAGTGCCCGCAACCTCATGTCTCTCTTTGCCCTAGAAGCCATACCAAGTACCCTCTCACCATCGCCTTTAACCCATCCTAAACTGTTCCTAGATCCACCCCAACTCCTTTATTAAAAAGAATGTATTCCTCTATCACCCCTTGTACCTTCCTAACGTTACAGTCCTCCAGAAGCGCACCCTATCATCCTCCTTCCCCATTTCCATGACCATCACCACAGGAACATGATCTGACCAAGTGATGCTACCATGGTCAATGGCCTGTACCTTGCACATTAGACTCCCACTCACCCAGACCATGTCAATCTTACTGGGTGAATTGTGTAGGTGGGAGTAGAAGATATATCTCTGCTTTCCCGGGTGTCGATTCCTCCAAACATCTACCATCCCTAACTGTTCCTTCAAACACATCATACACCGACTCTCTCTTCTCCCCCCCCCCCCCACACTATTGTCCACCCTGAGGTTTACAGTCAAATTGTAATCTCCTCCCATTGTGATAGGAATATCTTCCATGCCCCCCAGCACTGGCAGTAGTGCAGTAAAAAACTGCCCTTGTTTCTCATTCGGGCCAGACAAACTTACCAGCCACACCTCCGCATCTTCCAACTTCACGTGTACCCTGATATAACGCCCTCCTGTATCCCTTACTACTTAGCCCACTTCATCCCTCGCATGCTCACTCAACAGTATAGCCACCCCTCCTTTCTTGGAGGCCCCCTCTGGGACACTAAAAATACTTGTGGACTGTAACATTTGCTCTTGCTCCATCCGTAAATGTGTCTCCTATACATAAAGTATGTCAGCTTGACGTTGCCCTCCCTCCTTCTCCAACAACTTCTGCTTGGACCAGGACCCCAACCCCTTCACATTAAGTGTCCCTTCCCACCTCCCTTTTCCTTCTCCCTTCCCTCCTACCCACTCCACCTCACTTCCCCGACACCCTTCCTCCCCCATCTCCAGAGGCTCTCCCTGGAGTAGTGCTCACCAAGCCAGAGCCCCAGCCCCCACCTTTCCTCACTCTCCCCTTCAACACAGACATTCCCCTCCCTCCCACTAAATCACCCATCTAGGCCTCCAACGGAACCTCTCTACTCCATTCACTCCCCTCATACCTCAACCCACCTCCCTCAGACCTCCCGTTCACCAACGCACACAACCCATACATATATCCTTCATCCGCACGTACTTTCCCCTCCCATCATTTAACACCCCAGCAATACCTCCTATAATAATAGTGACCATCTGGAACCAAGTCCCGCAGACTCTCATCAAGTCTGCATCTTCCTGATTTGCTCCTTCTTCTTGTTTCTGACTCCTGGCACAATTGTCCACCACTCCTCGCTCCTATCCTCTCAGTGTTGGCATTCTGACCGTGCTGTCTTCTCCACTTGCACTCCTGTTTCTTGCAGGGCTTTCTCGGTTTCTCCTACCGAGTGCACTCTCCACATCTGACCCTCCTTGGAGAAAGCAAGTCCAAATGGGTATAGCCAGAGATATCTCAACTGGCCTGGGAGTGCCTTTGTTGTACGTGCCATGTCTCTATGATGCTGTAGGGTACAACTGGCCAGGTCAGCAAATATGGCCACTTGATACCCCTGCCAATCAAATTTGTTCAGTCCTCTCATCTTGGCTGCTACCCTCTAAGATTGTAATCCTGAAAGTAGACCATTATGTCCCTTTGAACATTTTTCCATGGTGGGCCCATGGCTTTGTGAACTCCTTCCAACACAATGACATTTGGTACCTCCTCATTGCCCCTGCATCTCAGGGCCTCTTTAAACACCGCAATTGGCACCTTCCAGCTGTCTCCAAATCACTCTCCTCCAGGACCCCTTGTTTGCACAAATTATTCCTCCAGGTCCGATTTTCCAGATCTTCAAGTTCCAAACTCATCTGCTCTTTCCATTCCTCAGCAGCCATCAGCTTCTTTAACTCCGCATAATCCTCCATTTGTTCTAATCTATCTTTGTGTTCGCCCATGCGGTGCCCCAGATCCAGCATTTCTTCTTTAATTTCTCCAACAAAGTTTCCCAGCTCCGCTTTTACAGCTACCAGCTCAGTTTTAAACTCTGCTTTTTGATAACTGGACCTCAAGTCACCATTGCACAGGCCACCTCCTCCTTCTCTCTCTCCTCTTGCGCTACTTGCCCAGAATTACCGGCCTCTCTGGCCATCATTTTTGTATCTCAAAGGTTCTCCTGACCCCCTCCCATGTAGGCAAAGTCCTTTAAATCAACCACCCCGCCCCCCTCCCCCCACCCCCGGAGTCGTCATAATCGATGCAGCCCGACTCGCTCTCACCTCTGATGTACTATTCTGCGTGCGGGTCTTCACTGGTGAGGGAAAATGCTGAGATTTCACAGGGCCAGCTTCAGAGCTAAGCTCTTAAGCTTATCATTATGCCCAGAGACGTCACTTCCTCCCTTCAGCCCTGCTTTTAACATAGCAAGGAAGAATGAGCCAACAGGGACAAAAATAGTCAACCTAGTTTTGTCTTTCACAAGCGTTAATTCCATTTGGTTGATGGCAGCCATTTTCTGGGGAAATGGCAGCTTGAAGAAGAACTGCCATATCACTCAGATTCCAGGTACAGTTTCTTGGCTATTTCAGGTTTGAGTTTACATCCCAGTGCATTACAGTAATAACTTCCATATGAAGTTAGCATTAGAGCTAGCAATAAGCATCAGGAGGAGAGAGGGCAAAGCCAGTCCTAGACAAGTTACCATGCTGCTCCAAGGTCATTCAGAACAGGCCAAGTCAGTCCTAGATTGACCCTGTTCAGTGCATATATGAGCTTTTAGTTTCAATCTTTTCAAGAAAAGCAGATCTACAAGTACCATAAAAGTCTTGGAGTAAAACCAGGATTGGCCCAGTCTGGTCCTAGAACCACTGGATCTCCCTGCAGAAACTGGTCACTTGGCAAACTACTGGCAAAGAGCCTGGAGAAAAACTATAGAGGTGGTTTGCAAAGCTAGAATCCAAGAACCTGTTCCTAATCCTTTAGGTGAAGAGCTGCAACACCCCAGCTGGGCAGCAAAGCAATAGTTCCTAGAGCAGCGATGGCGAACCTATGGCACGCGTGCCAGCTGTGGCACGCGAAGGCCTTGCAGCTGGCACGCGGGAAGGTCGCACATTAAAAAAAAAAAAAAAAAAAGCCGCCCGCTGCCGCCGCGGCGGCATGGAGTGTCCTGCGGGGCTCCCTCTGCCCGGCGGGACTCTCCCGGCGCTGCTCAGCCCCTCTCTGCCGGCTTGCAGAGACGCGAAGGGAGAGTCTCCCTCGCGTCTCTGTTAAGCCCGCAGGGGCTGATGGGAAATTTCCCATCTGCCCCTGCGGGCTTAAGAGAGACACGAGGGAGACTCTCCCTTCGCGTCTCTGCAAGCCGGCCGACTGGGGCGGAGCAGCGCCGGGAGAGTCCCGCCGGGCAGAGGGAGCCCCGCGGGACACTCCATGCCGCCGCGGCGGCAGCGGGCAGCTTTTTTTTTTTTTATTGCCATGAGCCGAGGGAGGGGGGTTAAGACTGGCAATGGGCTAGGGAGGGAGGGAGGGGGGTTAAGACTGGCAATGGGCTAGGGAGGGAGGGAGGTTAAGACTGGCAATGGGCTAGGGAGGGAGGGGGGTTGAGACTGGCAATGGGCTAGGGAGGGAGGGAGGGAGGGGGTTGAGACTGGCAATGGGCTAGGGAGGGAGGGGGGTTGAGACTGGCAATGGGCTAGGGAGGGAGGGAGGGGGTTGAGACTGGCAATGGGCTAGGGAGGGAGGGAGGGGGTTGAGACTGGTAATGGGCTAGGGAGGGAGGGGGGGGTTGAGACTGGCAATGGGCTAGGGAGGGAGGGAGGTTAAGACTGGCAATGGGCTAGGGAGGGGGGGAGGGGGGTTGAGACTGGCAATGGGCTAGGGAGGGAGGGGGGTTGAGACTGGCAATGGGCTAGGGAGGGAGGGAGGGAGGGAGGGGGGTTGAGACTGGCAATGGGCTAGGGAGGGGGGTTAAGACTGGCAGTGGGCTGGGGAGGGGGGTTAAGACGCAGTGGGCTATGGGGGGGAGTTAAGACTAGCAATGGGCTGTGGGCTGATGAGGGCTGGCAATGGGCTATGAGCTGATGAGGGCTGTCTGGAAATGGGGTGATGGGGGGGTTAGGACTGGTAATGGGCTATGGGGGGGGTTAAGACTGGTAGTGGGCTGATGGGGGGGGTTAGGACTGGTAATGGGCTATGGGGGGGTTAAGACTGGTAGTGGGCTGATGGGGGTGTAGGACTGATAATGGGTTATGGGGGGGGCTAGGACAGGAAATGGGCTGATGGGGAGGGGTTAGGACTTGAGGTGGGCTGATGTGGTTAGGACTGGTAATGGGCTGTGGGCTGATGGGGGGGGTTTAGGACTGGCAATGGGCTATGGGGGGCTGACTGGAAATGGGCTGATGGGGGGTTAGGACTGGTAAAGGGTTATAGGGGGGGGCTTAAAACTGAAAATGGGGTGATGGGGGTTAGGACTGGAAGTTGATTGACGGGGGGCTAGGACTGGTAATGGGTTGGGGTGTTGCTAGGACTGGAAATGGGCTGAGTGGAAGGGGAGGCTTGAACTGCAAATAGCTGATGGGGAGGGGGCTTGGAATGGAAATGGGCTGTGAGGGAAGGGAGCTAGGACTGAAAATGGGCTGATGGAACAGCTAGGATAGGACTGGAAATGGGCTGTTGGGGGGAGCTAAGATTGGAAATGGGCTGTGGTGGGGGCTTGAATTGAAATGGACTCATGGAGGGGCTAGAACTGGAAGTAGGCTCATGGGGGGGCTTGGACTGGAATTGGGCTGAGTGGAGGGGAGCTATGATTTGACATGGGCTGATGGTGGGGCTAGGATTGAAAATGAGCTGATGAAGGGACTTGGACTGGAAATGGGCTGATGCAGGGACTAGAAGGGAATGGATGCTGGGTGAGACTGGAACTAGAAGGGAGCTGATGTTGGGGGAGGATTAGAATGGGATGGGGCTGGGAGAGTAAAATGGAGAGGGGAAAAATATTTTGTGTAGGAGGGATGAAAAATCTACAATTGGCCAGGTATTGGGAGAGTAATTGGGGATTGAGGATGGAGGGGTAAAATTTGTGTGGATGAAATAGGAATGAGGAAAGAGCAAAAGGAGAAAGATTAGTATGTTAAAGCAGATGTAGAGAGAGAGAGAGAGAATGGAAAAAAAAACTAGAAGAGAGAAGAAAGGACAAATGGACAGCAGACGATGGAGAGTTAGCAGAAAACATGAAGAAACCAGAAGAAGGTGGCTGGACCAATTGCAACTGAAAAAAAAATGCACAAAAGGTAGAAAGATATCTCTTTATTTTGAATTTATTAACTGGAATATGTCAGCTCTGGGAAATGTGCATCATTAACATCTGCGCTTTGTTTGGTACAAGAGGAAATTCCTATTTGACGTTGCCACTTGTTCTCTTTCCCCAGTATTCTCTGAAATGTATTGGTTTAATATTTGCAGTGTTGCCTTTTGATAGGTAGGGTATGGTGCTTTGTGAGTCCTGGTAATGCTGTCAGGATACGGCGGGTTTGCTATGGGTTCTAAATGGGCAGCGTTTGTAGTAGTTCCTAATGTGCCTGGCGGTTGGCACTGGATTATAGTAATGTAGAAATCTTTTAGTCTTTCTTTATCCATACACTCATTAAGAGACATGTTTACTAAAAGTTAGTGTATGGTAACATTATGCAAATATTTATGCAAATAAGACCACTTATGCAAATGACGTGCTGGCACTTTGAGGAAATTCTTTGGTTTTGTGCGGCAGTTTGGGCACTCGGGCTCAAAAAGGTTAGCCATCACTGTCCTAGAGCAATGGCATGCACCAACAGTCCTTGAAAGCCACAAACAGGTTGTATTTTCAGGATGCTCTTAATGGAATATGCATATTCATTAAAAGGTATCCTGAAAACCTGACCTATGTGTGCCCCTCAAGGACTCAAAGTCCTAGATCATTCTGAAACATTTTCTCTTTTACTGCACAGACACTTTGACAAGCACTACATTCAGATTTTAATTCTGAAGGGAGTTTTTATTTCCTGGAAGGTGAAATTAGTCCTTATGTGCTAATTTTCTTTCCTTGAGTCCCTCCAGTCCAGTCCAGTCCAGATTCCTAGATTGTCCCAGCTCTAACAGATGGAGACTGAGCCCATCAGACCTTTGTGATGTCACACCATAAGGGAGCGAATTACCCCCCCCCCCCACCTTAAGTCAGTAACATTTATCAAAGCAAAAACAACCAAATGAAGAACTACGTACATACACCCTTAAGGTCCCAAATAGCCCTCACTGGGAGAACAGCCAGCTATCAACTAACCCCTTCCAGGATACCATAACACCAGTGCTGACTGATTCCCGAGTAGGGACACTGAATAATTTGAAGAAATTAAATATACAGGGCATCCTCGCCACAGAATCATCAGATGGGCAGGTTCTGGACTGGACTGAAGGGACTTAAAGAAAGAAAATGAGCAAGTAAGGACTAATTTCACCTTTCATATCAACCCTACAGTCCAGCCCAGACTCCTGGGATGTAACAGAGCAATATTCAAGAGAGGGAGGGACCTGCAAGGCTGGCCTGCAACACCTGCACATCCCACCTGTGATGTCGTGCAAAGGTATGTAAGGATGACCAGGTAGCCACCCTGTAGCTTTCAACTGGAGACGCGAGACTGAACTCTGCCCAAGAAGCTTCTTGAGTGCTGGTCGAGTGCACCTGCAACCCTGCTGGCACCAACCTCATTTGCAACTGATAAGCTGAAGAGATTGCCTCCTTCAGCCACCAGGAAATGGAAGCAGCTTCTCCCCGCCTTGGTCCCCCAAAAAGGACAAACAGATGATCCTACCTACGGAAAGCAGCTGTACGCTTGATGTAACAATGTAGAGCCCTGTGGACATCCAGCAAACCTAGCTGCTGGTCCGCCGCCTCTGCATGCGCCAGGATGACCCCTACTGATTCACGTGGAATGCAGAAACCATCTTAGGCAAAAAGGATGGCACAGTACGCAATATCACCTTCTCCTTGGAGAACAGCTGTTTTATATTTATGGCAACATGTCCGCCTCTTCCTTCCCTCTTCCCTCCTTCTCTATCCCCCTTATATTATTTTATTGTTGGTTCTCTACTTCTTTTTTCTACATATTAGGTCTTGACTGTATAGACTTGAAGCTCAAGATACATTTTCAGAAGTAGCCTGTATACAGTGAGCTTACTCCTTAGTGTTTTTTTCCTCCTCCCCTAGGGTCTGTCTCTCTTCTAGTAGAGGCTTGTTCTTTAATATAACTCATATATACTTGTGTTTTCTATCCGCTTACATTACCTTGGGCATATTGTCATGCCCTTACTTGACAGCAGTGCTTTAGTTTTATCATTAACTGCCAAAATTTACTCCACTTTCTGGTCTTTTATATACATGTATTTGCCATATCATTTTAGTTATGATCTAATGAACACTTTTTAATTTTGTTACTTATTATGGTTTGAGTATTCATGTTTAATTGAGATTTTACCGATATACTTTAGCCTTTTTACATTTATGTGTCATGTGCTATATTTTTTAATTTTTATCATCGTATTTCTTATTGTGTTTTTATCTGGTTTTAAATTGTTATGTTTTATTATTTCTGTTTTACCTTGAGGCAAAAACCCCTGAAGAAGGCAAGTTTGCTGAAACGTGTCAATGTTTGTGTAATAAAGGCTGTCTACAATGCACCTCACTCTGTTTGCTTGTGTTCCCCTGCGAAAGTGTGCACTCCCTTTGGTGCCATGGTGGGAATATGTACAGGAGGGCCTGCTGATGACCAGGGTTAGAGGGGCTCGATGCCCTAGCATAACATCTGTTCCCTTCGTAGACTGAAAAATTGACTGGCTTTGGCATTCGTCACCGATGCCATGAGGTCCATTACCGGCATCCCCCAATGCCAAGTTATCTCCAGAAACACTGACGACTCCAGCACCCATTCTCCCAGATCTAATCGCTGGCAACTGAGGAAGTCAGCCTGCACATTCTCCTTTGCTGCCACGTGTGCGACTGACAGTGCCAGGAGCTTCTGTTCTGCCCACTGAAGAAGCAGCATGATCTCCTCTGCTAGGACTGCACTCCCGATGCCCATCTGGTGGTTGATGCAGGCCACTGTTGTGGCATTGTCCAAGAAGATGTGCACTGCTTTCTGCCGCATGAGCAACCGAAAGGCCTGGAGCACCAGAAACACAGCCTCATATCTAGGCAGTTGATTGACCACTGTTGTTGTTAAAAACATAAGAACATAAGAACATAAGATATGCCATACTGGGTCAGACCAAGGTCCATCAAGCCCAGTATTCTGTTTCCAACAGTGGCCAATCTAGGTCATATGTACCTAGCAGTTTCCCCAAGAGACACAGGTTCCACAATGCTTGTATTGGTTCAAGCATCGATGTCCTGGGACCCTTCTTAATAATGGTTTATGGACCTTTCCTCCAGGAACTTGTCCAAACCTTTTTTAAACCCAGCTACACTAACAGCCTTTACTACATCCTCCGGTAACAAATTCCAGAGTTTGATTACACGTTGAATGAAAAAATATTTTCTTTTATTAGTCTTAAATAGTTTACTCTGTAGCTTCATTACATGTCCCCTAGTCTTTCTATATTCTGATAAGGTAAACAATCGATCTACGTTTACCCGTTCCACTCCGTTCATTAATTTATAGACTTCTATCATATCTCCCCTCAGCTGTCTCTTTTCCAGGTTAAAGAGCCCTAACCTTTCTTCATAGGGGTGTCCTTCCATCCCCTTTACCATTTTGGTGGCTCTTCTCTGAACCTTTTCTAAAATCGCTATATCCTTTTTAAGATACGGCGACCAGAATTGCACACAATATTCAAGGTGCGGTCTCAACATGAAACGATATAGAGGCATTATAATATCTTTTGTTTTATTTTCCATTCCTTTCCTTATCATACCTAGCATTCTATTTGCTCTCTTGGCCGCCGCTGCACACTGGGCCGAGGGTTTTAACATGGTATCCACAATGTCGCCTAAATCTTTTTCCTGGGTGGTGGTTCCTAATGTGGAACCTTGCATCGTATAACCATAGTTTGGGTTGTTCTTCCCTAGGTGCATAACCTTGCACTTGTCCACATTAAATTTCATCTGCCATTTTGATGCCCAGTCTTCCAATTTATCAAGATCCTCTTGCAATTTTCCACAATCCTCTTGGGTTTTAACAACTTTAAATAGTTTTGTGTCATCTGCAAATTTGATAACCTCACTCGTTATTCCACTTTCCAGGTCATTTATGAATATGTCAAAAAGCAGCGGACCCAGCACAGATCCCTGGGGGTACACCACTATTCACCTTTCTCCATTGGGAAAATTGGCCATTTAGCCCTACCCTCTGCTTTCTATCTTTTAACCAGTTCCTGATCCACAATAGTACACGGCTTCCTATCCCATGACTCTTTAGTTTTGCCAAAGGTCTCTGATGAGGGACCTTGTCAAAGGCTTTCTGAAAGTCCAGATACATAATATCAACCGACTCACCTTTGTCCACCTGATTATTCACTCCTTCAAAGAAACATAACAGATTAGTAAGACAAGATCTTCCTTGTCTAAAGCCATGTTGGCTGTCTCCCATTAGGTCATGACTATCTACATGCTGAGTAATTTTATTCTTTATGATGGTTTCTACCATTTTTCCCAGTACTGATGTCAGGCTCACCGGTCTGTAGTTTCCCGGATCACCCCTGGAACCCTTTTTAAAAATTGGTGTTACATTGGCGATCCTCCAATCTTCAGGTATTAGAGATGATTTTAATGATAGTTCACAGATTACTAATAGCAGGTCTGCAATCTTGTATTTCAGTTCTTTCAACACCCTTGGATGTATACCATCCAGCCCAGGTGATTTGCTACTCTTCAGTTTATCTAATAGCTGTAATACAACTTCCCGATGTATCGATATTTCCTTCAATTCTTCCGCACCTTTAAATACCACTTCAGTCATGGGTATCATCCCTACATCTTCCTCAGTAAAGACTGAAGCAAAGAATTCATTCAGTCTCTTCGCTATCGCCTTGTCGCCTCTTAGTGCTCCTTTAACCCCTTTATCATCTAATGGACCAACTGACTCTCTCACAGGTGTTTTGCTACGAATGTAATTGAAAAGGTCTTTACTTCGCGTTTTTGCTTCCGCAGCAAGCTTCTTCTCAAATTCTCCCTTTGCCTGCCTTATCAATGCCTTGCATTTGACTTGTCAGTGCTTGTGCTGTTTCCAGGTTTCGTCGTTTGGCTCTTTTTTCCATTTCCTGAAAGATGCTTTTTTGGCAACAGCCTCTCTGACCTCACCTTTAAACCATGCTGGCAGTTTTTTGGACTTCCTTCCACTTTTCTTAAAGTGTGGAATACAGCTGGTCTGGGCTTCCAAGATAGTATTTTTCAACAACAGCCAAGCCTGATGTACGTCTTTAACCTTTGCAACTGCTCCTTTTAGTTTTTTCTTAACTGTTTTCCTCATTTTATCATAGTCTCCCTTTCGAAAGTTAAAAGGTAGTACTGTGGATTTCCTTACTATCCCTCCTCCACTAATTAAATCAAAGGCGATCATGCTATGATCACTATTGCCAAGTGGCCCCAACACCCTTATCTCTTGCACTAGATCTGGTGTTCCACTAAGGGCTAGGTCTAATATGGCTTCCCCTCTGGTCGGTTCATGAACCAGCTGCTCCAAGAAGCAGTCATTTATTTCATCTAGGAACTTTATCTCCCTAGCATGTCCTGACGTGACACTGACCCAGTTGATACCGGGGTAGTTGAAATCACCCATTATTATTACTGCGCTGTAACTTTTGTTAGCTTCCTTGATTTCTTTGAGCATTTCATCATCCATTTGGTCATTCTGGCCAGGTGCTCGATAGTACACCCCCACTGCCATTGCCTTCCCCCTTTTATATGGCATTTCAATCCATATAGATTCTACAGCAGATTTTGTTTCCTGCAAAACTTTAATCCTGTCTGAGTCAATGCCCTCTCTAACATAGAGCGCAACCCCTCCACCAATTTGATCAGCTCTATCATTACGATATAGTTTGTACCCAGGTATCACAGTGTCCCACTGGTTGTCCTCCTTCCACCATGTCTCTGATATTCCAATCATATCTAACCTTTCATTTAGTGCTATATATTCTAACTCTCCCATCTTATTCTTTAGACTTCTAGCATTTGCATACAAGCATTTTAGAGAATGTATTTTATTCATGTTAATTTGGCTATTGTTAGACATGGGTAAATTGGGATCTTTAAGCTCTGTCTGCTCCATACTTGAGGGCATTTGGGTTACTTTACTCTTTTGTGGAACCTCTCTGCTTTTGGTAGTATCCTTCAAGGATACATTCTTCCGAACCATCCGCTCTTGGGCGACTGTCGGCTTTCCCCTAATATCTAGATGTGATCAAGATAGACAGGTTTTTGTTTTCTATTTATCTAGTATACAGACCACCCACCCCACAATCATGACAACCTCACAGCCATTCTAGAAATTACATGCTCAACCTCACTAAGAAAACTTCACATACTACTAGGTGACTTTAACCTGCCATCCCTACATAACACCCAATTCACCCTATTAATCAACTCCATGACTGACATGGGATTTCAACAAACAATATCAGTGCCCACACACTCTAAAGGCAACACCTTAGACCTCATATATGTCCCTAAACTAACTATTTGCCACCCAATTTACTCACTTCCGAAAACAAACCAAGTCCCATGGTCAGACCACCATACCACAGAATTCACCATACCAATGGAAACATACAATCCCCCTCAAAATAATGGAACAACCTTCAAAAAAAGGTTCACACAGTTTGACAAAGACAACTTCCTAAACAGCCTACTCCCCCATCTAAGCACCCCAACTACAGGCATTAACACTGCAATATATAAAACTTGGAACACCACAATATCAAATGCCTCAATCTCCACAAAACCCCAAAAAAACCCAACCCGCAAACCCACTCAAACTTGGTACACAGAAGAATTAAAAATACTAAAGAGCGAGCTTAGGAAGAAAGAACATAAATGGAGGACAACAGAACTTCTAACATGGAATCACTTCAGAAAAACAAAGAAGCCAACCTCAATAGGAAAATAGACTATCACACCAATATACTTAACAAATCACTCAATCGCCTGAGACAGCTCTTTGAAATAGTTAAATCCCTAACACAAGCCCCCAACGATGCTTCACACAATATCCCAATTAATTCCCATATCTTTGCCATGCACTTCACAGATAAACTAAAAAAAAAAAAGTGCCCACAGATGATACCTCACCCCCAATTGAACCATCCCCTATTCTACCACCTGGAGCTCCTTCCATTTAATATATCAAAAGCAACTTCTAAACATAATCATCAAAACCAATACCACCACATCCTCACCTGACCGATGCCCAGTCAGCTGCATCAAGGCAACCAAAACAGAATTAGTCTCACATCTCCTTCCCATAATAAACCAAACCAATCACTTGCAAAAGGATACATACCACCCAAACTCAAACAATCCATGATCCGCCCAATACTAAAAAACAAATCCTTAGACAAAACGAATCCCAGTTCATACAGGCCCATAGCAAATATCCCATTTGTCTCTAAGCTAATTGAAAAAGTTGTACAAACATAATTATAGGACCATATCGATATAAATGTGCCCCTTGATGAACAACAGTATGGATTCCACTCCCATCAGAGTGGAAACCCTTCTACTCATTCTCATAGACAAACTCCTACGCGGAATGGACAATTCAAAATAAGCAATCATACTAGTATTCCTTGATACTGCATCCACATTTGACAGTGTCAGTCACAGCATATTAATCAAAAGACAGGAACACCTCAGCATCACAGGAACCACACTTCAGTGGTTCAAATCATACCTACAAAACCTCACTCAACACGTACACATTGGTACAGAAACATCTCCAAGCTTCAAACAAGAACAGGGTATCCCCAAGGCTCCGCCCTATCTATGCTTTTATTCAACCTGTACCTCTAACCTGTATGCAACATCTTCAGAAACTTTAAAGTAGGATATCATATTTAAGCAGATAATATCATGCTTTACTTACCCATAGACATTACCAACCCCAACCAACATGCACTCCCTTCATGCATTAAAAAAGTACAATCCTGGCTAAGCACAATGATCCTCTGGATCAACTTCAATAAAACAGAAGTCCTCTACACCACCAGAAACCCAAGCTTCACCCCCCCCCCCCTAATGAATTTCCCAATTGATGAAAGATACCTACCTATCAGTAAAGAAATGAAATATTTGGAGTCACCTTAGATCAATCACTCAGCATGAATTCCCACGTAAAACTAACCACAAGAAACATATTTTATAAACTCCGAACATTACAACACTTGAGACCATTACTGGATTCTCACGACTTCAGATCAGTGGTGCAAGCTCTGATCACACCCCATATTGTCTTCTGCAATAGTCTACTCCAAGGATTTCCCCAAAAAACCACTAATCAGCTCCAAATAGCTCAAAATGTCACAGCCAGGATCATCTGTAAAGCCCCCCTAACCAATCATTATCGCCCCCATTTTGCACATGCTCCACTGGCTCCCAGTTGTAAGCAGAATTAAGTTCAAAATACTGATGACCACCTTCAAACTGCTAAACAATCTCTCCCTCATTCCTATCTATCCTAATTCTCCCATCCACAGAAACTAGAACCAAAAGAGGATGCTCCGTTAACAGCATTAAAATCCCTCAGGATTACAATAAAATCAAGCAAACCACCAGCAATAGAGCATTCTCGTACATAGCCCCCACACTGTGCAATACCCTTCCTGACACATTCAGATCCATTAAAGACCTCCAAACATTTAAAAAACACATCAAGACACACCTATTCATCGAACATTATGGCAATGACAACAGCAATCACACTACATACCCAACTTAACAACCCCTAACAACCAACTCAAATACCACTCTATGAACTCCCGCCCTCTTAACAATTCAGTAACGACCTAAGCTGTATATAGTTCAACATGTACATAGTTAAATGTAAATAATGCTCCCCATATACTACTTCTTACCCCCGGTTTGATTTAACTCCCCAATGTTTAATGTATATTGTTGTTCATTGGAAACAGCCCCTGATCTCAAGAAGGGGCGGTATATAAATTTTTTTAAATAAATAAATGCCCCTGGGTAAATGAAGCCTTGGTCAGACTCAACCTGCTCTTGTCCAGGTTGGCCACCCAGCCAAGTTCCTGCAATTCCTCCAGCATTCGGCAGGTCCCCTTGCAGCCCTTCCACGATCTTCGCACGGATCAATCAATCATCCAAGTAGGCATGCATCAACACCTTTTCGCGACTCACCGCCACCACGACCACCATGATCTTGGTAAAAGGTGCGAGGGGCTGTCGCCAGACTGAATGGTAGGGCCTGAAACTGAAAGTGTCCCATTGGCATATGGAAGCTATGGTGTTCAAGCCTGATGGGCATGTGAAGGTATACCTCCATCAGATTTACAGTGGTGAGAAAATTCTCCTTGACGCACTGCAATGATCACTGAGTGCAGTTTCCATCTGGAAGTGTGGAATGTGCAACACTCCGTTGAAATACTTGAGGTCGAGAATGGGCCAAACAAAATAAATGGGGAACAATAAAATAAATGGAGTATCGACTGGTATCTAACTTGTCTCTGGGAACTGGAATCATCGCCTCGAGGTGCGAAGGCGCTGCAGGTGCCACTTTGCCAGGGCCTTGCAGGACGACATCAGGAAGGTGTCAGCCATCAGACGTGCAAACTCCAGTGAGCAGCCCTTGCAAATAGTAACATATTAACAGAGTATATATGATGGCAGATAAAGACCAGCATCGTTCATCTAGTCTGCCCAGCAAGATGGCAAGAGTAGGTGCACTTGCTGCTCGTGCAGATCACCCCTCCCCATGCCTTTGTTTAGGGGTGTACCCACCTCTCCATAGATCACCCCTATTTGTTCAGATATAAGAGATAGTTATGCTTATTTTGATTTTATCCTGTTACTATAAAAGGAATTCACTGTGTCTGTCCCATGCCATTATGAATTCTGTCACTATATTTGCCCCCACCACTTCCATCGGGAGGGCATTCCAAGCATCCACCACCCTTTCAGTAAAAAAGTATTTTCTGACATTGCCTTTCAGTTTACTTCCTTGTAGCTTCATGTTATGCCCTCTAAGTTTACAGCCTCCCCGTCTTTGGAAGAAGTTTGTTTGTCCATTAATACTCTAAGTATTTAAAGGTCTGAATCATATCTCCCCTGTCCCTCCTTCCTCCAGAATATACATATTTAGGTCTTCAAGCCTCTTCTCATAAGCCTTCTGACGCAGGCTCCAGATCATTTTGGTAGTCTTCCTCTGAACTGCTTTCAGCCTTTTTATATACTTTGCGAGATATGGTCTCCAAAACTGAACACAATATTCCATGTGAGGCCTCACCAGCAACTTCTACAGTGGCATTAGTACCTCTTCCTTTCTGCTGGTAATTCCTCTCTGTATGCAACCCAGCATCCTTCTGGCTTTTGCCACCGCCCTATCACACTGTTTCACCACCTTGAGATCGTCAGAATCAATCACTCAGAGGTCCTTCTCCTGTTCCATACACACCAATCTCT
Organism: Ichthyophis bannanicus; assembly: GCA_033557465.1. NCBI lineage: Eukaryota > Metazoa > Chordata > Amphibia > Gymnophiona > Ichthyophiidae > Ichthyophis > Ichthyophis bannanicus. Next base: position 33,240,212 of record CM066039.1, read on the forward strand.
CGCCCCCTATTGCATACAATTCCCTTGGATTTCTGCTTCCCAAGTGCAGGACACTGTAGTTCTTCACATTAAATCTTAACTGCCAATCATTAGACCATTCTTCCAGCTTTTGTAGATCTTTTCTTATGTTCTCCACTCCCTCAGGGGAGTCCACTCTGTTGCAAATTTTGGTATCATCTGCAAAAAGATAGACTTTTCCATTCAGCCCTTCGGCAATATCACTCATGAATATATTAAACAGTACTGGTCCCAGGATCGAACCCTAGAACACCGATAATCACCTTCCTTTCATTCGAGTGAGTTCTGTTTACCGTCACCTTCTGTCAGTCAACCGATTTCTGATCCAGTTCACCATCTTGGGACCCATCCCCAAATTGTTAAGTTTATTGATAAGCTTCCTATGAGGAACAGTATCAAAGGCTTTGCTGAAAACCAGGTAGATCACATCCATCGCATGCCCTTGATCCAGTTCTCTGGTCATCCAGTCAAAGGACTCAATCAGATGTAAACATAGAAACATAGAAATATGACGACAGAAAAAGACCACATGGCCTATCTAGTCTGTCCTTCCATAACAACTACAACAGTCCCCTTTTTACCTTTGGCAAGATCGTAATTGGTAAAACCATGTTGCTTCGGTTCATGCAACCTGTTGGTTTCGAGGAAGTCCACTATTCGCTCTTTCAGGACCACCTCCATTACTTTTCCCGCCACTGGCCTGTAGTTTGACACTTCTTCCCTATTACCACTTTTGTGGAGAGGTACCACATCAGTCCTTCTTCAGTCCTGTGGAACTTCTCCTGTCTCCAAGGATCTATTAAAAACATCCTTTAAAGGCCCTACAAGAACCTCTCTGAGCTCTTTCAGTATCCTGGGGTGTATCCCATCTGGTCCCATAGACTTGTCCACTTTCAGTTTTGCAAGCTGTTTTAACACATCATCTTTTGTGAATGGTGTGATATCTACTCCATTCCCATTTGTATATTTGTCAGTCACAGGTGGTTCTTCTCCAGTATTTTCTCTAGTGAAAATAGAGCAGAAGTATTTTTGTTTAGCATTTTCACTTTTTCAATGTCGCTTTCCATGAATCCGTTCCAAGCACTTTTGAGTGCTGTAATTCCACGTCTAATTTTCTTCCTCTCCCGAATATACCTGAAAAATGTTTTGTAGCCACACTTCACATCTTTAGCCATCTTTGTGAAGTGTGATGACAAAACGTTTTTTTCAGGTATATTCGGGAGAGGAGGAAAATCAGAGGTGGATCTCCAGAACCCATTGATTGGAAGTGAGTTGGACCCAGGCAGAATAGAACTGGTGTAACCTGCCACCAACTGGTCGGATCCCCGCCCAAGTCCCCCTCACCTTATTGGGACATCTTGGGCCAGGCGGCACAGCTAGGGAAAAAAACCTCTTTCCGCACCCCAACCACCTCGAAAAGGACTGCCCTTGAGTAGCATACCTTCCTCCCTGGTAGGGAGTAAACCAAGCTGCATGAAAGCAACAAAAATCTTTAGACAGTCCCTTCGCCAATGGAGCCAACTTATCAGCCTTTGGGGCTTGTTCCAGGAGTCTGGTCGGCTTGGCCTCCCCCATGCCCTTGACTAACTTCTCAAAGGCATCCCCAAAAAGCAGCCTGCCTCGAAAGGACAACTGATTCTGATGGTCCTTGGACAAAACATCCGCGCACTAACTGCATAACCATAGAAAATGCCAGACTGCCACAAAAGAAGCCATGCCTTTGGACAAGGCCCTAAGAAGGTTGTAAAAGGTGTCTGCCAGATACGCACAGCCCGACTCCAACTTGGCCACTTCGGGCAAAGACTGTGCACCCGACAGCCCCTGTGACCAAAGCATACAGGCTCTCACCTCATACGCCCCACACAAGGAAGCTTGAAGTGCCAAGGCATTCACCTCAAAGGCCTGCTTCAATAAAGTCTCCAACATTTTGTCCTGCATGTCTCTGAGAGCTGCACCTCCTACTGGAATAGTGGTGGTAACCATGAAGATGACTATCAGGGCATCCATCTTAGGCATCTTGAAGAGATCTTTCTCTGCCTTGAGGGCCCTATGGACTGGAAAGGCTGTTTCCGAAGTCTGAATGCTCTGGAGCAGAGGATCCTCCAGTGGAACCTCTAGGTCCTGGGAAGTCTACCGGATATTCAGGGCTACCAAAGACTGCAAGTTAGGGTGTTCCGGCATGAGGAACTCCCACAGCTGAACTACAGTGGGATCCTCCCCTTGCAGAATCGCACCTTCCTCCAGATCTGCAGCAGTACCAGGAAGATCTATCCCCAAGAGTCCCTCCAAGGGGTCCTCAGAGGGGTCCAATACCTCAAACAGATCCTGAGGAAGCCCCCACACCCCTTGATCGAGGTCCTTATCCGCCTCTGCATTCACCACCGACCACAAGGCCCTCGCAGGCTCTTGGTCAAACATGAAGGAGCTGAAGGAGATCTCCCCGAATCCCCACAGCTCTGCTTGAAGCAGTAGGACTTGTGCATGTGAACTAGGGGAAAAACAAACAGCTTCTGATGAAGAAAGATGTGCAGGGGCCTGCTTGGCTGAACTGTGGGGAGGCTCATGAACTGAATCCTACCTCCCTGTATTAGTGGACACTAAGGCTGGCTGGATCTAAAATGGCTGCGGAAACCACGGGCTGAAGCAAACAAGTCCTCCCCATTATGCTGTGTTAAGGAGTTTTGCCCTGAGGCTTCCTCCAACTTGAAGCCATGGCAAAACCTGGAACTTGAGAGATGGCCCCGATGAACTTTGCAGGCTGCACAAATGGCTTTTGGCATATCTGCCCTGCACATACTCACTGTCAAGAAAAACATGTTTGCGCACCCACCCGCAATTGCTGAGAAAGGCCAACAGTGCACTGCTCACCGAATAAGGACCATTGCCCCCAGTGCTTACCCTTAGTGTCCAAGTCATTGCTCAAGACTAAGCCTATCGAGCTGGCTTAAAGGCACGGTACCGCCAAATTTAGGTAAAGTGGGAAATAAACCAACAAATCTGACTAAACAGACTCTGCTGAGGAACCCACTACTAACCAGGCCCCTGTTTGAACCAACAGCCCAGGGATCCCTGAAAGGGGTTAGCTGCAGGCAAGTTGATTATCTTCTTTTTTCCCTCCTTTTAGCTTTTAACCAAACCAGAAACTCCTTAAGAAAACCTGCTAGTTAATGTGAATCTTTGTATGCTAAATGTCCCTTCAGTACAGCCCAGACTATACTGAGTTCCTCTCACCTGCTGGAGACCGAGCATACTGATTTAAGGGAGGGTAATTCTGCTCCCTTATGGTGTGACATCACAAAAGTCTGATAGGCTCATTCTCCATCTGATGGAACTGGGACACAACCCAGGAGTCTGGACTGGACTGGAAGGACAAGATGGAAATCTATGATTTTATGGGACTGGATTCTGCCAAGCAAAACCTGAGACATTGTATTTTACTGCTAAAACAAACAAAATGTAGAAGCTTATTGTGAAGTCATTTATAAAGCTACTCTTTGACTTTCTCCTATCTTCAGCAGCCAGGCCACAGGCCCTATGTGAGTAAGCAAACAAAACCAGTACAGCCCATTATTTTACTTCAAGGACAAGAAGGGATTGCCCAAGGTCAACCTCACCTGAAAGCTCCAAAGCATATACTACCAGTCATGTAGTAGACAGTATAGAAAATGATCAGGCACAGCAGCAGTTGAAGGAGCACAGTCTGAAAAGAGCATTGAGAAGTTAATCACATGAATATCCAAATCCTTCTTTATTTATGCACGCAATAGTTTTAGTAGCGCTGGCCCAATGGCAACACTGCACACTAGGGTTTGAGCCCCTGACACCCCTGGAGAGGCACTGTATAAGAAATATTTTTAGGCTGGCTCAAGAACACGCATGAAAGCTTCGGGGGTAATTTCTCCAAATGGGTTAATTTTTTTACATTTAGATCAATGATCACAAACTAACCACTGCCAAAAGGGATACTAAAACTATTTTTCATTAAAAGTAAATCCCTAATTAACAATCATTCACATTTAGAAAAATTTTTTAATCAGTCCTGCTCTCTTTCTCTTAACCTCGATATCGGAAAAAAATTAGAAAATATTAGTATTAGATAAAGCATATAAACGTGCATGGTATAATCACTGAGATGGCTCTTATCACCAGAATATCTGAAGTCTAATGAAGTGTCAGAGTTGAAATCTTCAGTGGATACAACTATGTGTACTCCAATACTCTGGTTTAGCACGACAATTAGTGACGTCTATTAAGAAGAGATGGACAACCTTATTGGTATACCCAAGCTTAGCTCAAAGTCAGCCATGTTTAGCAGAGGACATAATTTCCAAGTCCTACTGTGTTTGGCAGTACCTAAAATGCCATCAATCGTAAGTACAGTTGGACAAACATTGTCGGAAATGTTCCTGTTGTAGTATGATAGACGAAGGTTCTGCCTTTTATTATAATGATCGTACCTATCATCTACGAATATCATCTTCTTGTATAATTTCATATGTGGTGTATGTTTTAAGGTGCCCTTGTCAAAAAAGTTGTATATTGGAAAAACATCTTCTCAAGCGTTGAAGATTCGTTTAGAAGAACATAAATATAATCTATCTAAAATTTGGCTTGATACATCTTTGGTAAAATATTGTAGTCAATTTGGACATTCTTTTGACTCTTCGATGTATGGTATTAGATTACATCCCGCAGAACAAACGAGGGGGCGAGAGAGGGAGAACACTTCTGCAACGAGAGCAAAGGTGGATATACCGTTTGGATACATTAGAACCTAATGGACTTAACGGATAGAATGGAATTTTTTTTTTAAGATATTTTGGGATAAAGTTTGGTTTCTGGTAGTTTTTTTAGAGTTGACTTTGGTGCTCAGACACACTTTTCTCATTAGCTTATTAGAGTTGAGGGTGAATTTAGGTTTTTAGTAGAAAATTGAGGAGTTGTGAATAAGAAAGCAGACTCTACCACTTAAGGAAAAGAGCAGGAAAATCACAATGATTGGTTGTGAGTTATTTAAAAATAGTGATGTCGGGAGAGCGTTTGGAAGGAGTACGGAGGTGTGCTGGGCTGTGCAAGCGTGCTCAGAGTGAGCTGGGACTGCTCCTGTGAAGCCGACGCTGAAAAACCCTGAGGATATCGGGCAGGCACGCCCGGGACAGCTTGCTCCTGGTAGGGCCCTGTTTAAATTTCCTGCTTCTCTCTCCGTGACCGCGGAGCGTGACCGCGGGGCGTTTACTGAAGGAGCGTGTGTAAAGGGGCAGGTTTGGCCCCTTAGACGCCCCTTCGACGCCAACATGACGCTGGTAGCTTTCAGGAATTGAGGCTGAATGTATGGACATCATCTTTGCTGTTACATTTCACCTGTATTGTGTAAGTTTGGAAGGGTTTTGTTTTTTTTTTCCTCTTGTGTATTAATTTGTTTACTTGCATAAGAATTTGGTACGATTACACAAATGGGGAAGCGGAAAGCAAAGGCAGTTGTCAAGTCTCAGGGCGCCGGTTCCGGGGATATTAAGCCGGTCGGCCCTTTAGATAAGCATGTAGTTCCTCTCCCTTTGGCGCAATCCTCTCCCGACGGGGTTTCTTTAAGCCCGGGCGGGAGATCTCCTCCCCCCTGTCCTGGTTCTGCTGTATCTGTAGTCTCTAAGGCGCCCCTTGAAGGTATTTTTAAGGTTGGGCATATTGTGATACCTACTCCAGTTCTGGGAATAGATCTAGGTGCCCCTTCGGAGACACCTGATCTATCCCCCGAGGCAGAAGTGACTTTAAAGGATGTGTGGAGGGCTATTAAGACTATGGATTTAAAAGTGTCTTCTAAATTGAATTCTTTATCTACCTTTACCCAAGAAACTGCAGTTGCTCTGCAGCAATTGGATAATAAGGTAATTTTGCTGGATACGGCTGTTTCCAAATTAGAGTCCCAAGTTCCTGCTTTGCAGTCAGTTAATGTTTCCGCCATAAAGGATTCTTTGGTTTTACACTCCAAAATGGAAGCCTTGGAGAACTCTATGCGTAGGTGTAATTTAAGGTTTCTGAATTTTCCTCAATCTTCTTTGCTTTCGGCTAGAATCTTGTTGGATAAATATCTTAAAGAGGTTTTGGCTATATCCGATTGTATTGGAGTTTCTCAAATTTATTACATTCCCTCATCTTCTAAAAAGGAAAACGCTGCCGACGACAAACTGGATGAGATAGTTCCTACTATTGCTAATCTCACTGCTTTCATTGAGGACTCCTCTGACACTATTTCCTTAAGGTCCACACTTCTAGTTACCTTTCCGTCTGTTTCAATTAAACAACGTATTCTTAAAGCTTATTTCAAAGCTAAGGCAATTAAATTTTGTGGACAGGCTGTTTTGGTTTTTCCAGATGTGGCACGAGTTACTCAGTTACGAAGGAGGCAATTTCTTGTTTTAAAGCCTCGAGTGTTAGCTCTGGGTGCTACTTTCTTCTTGAGATTCCCGTGTAAATGTGCTATCAATTTTGATGGCGCTTCTTATATTTTTACTGATGTTTCACACTTGGAAAAGTTTCTGCAGGACAGGCAGGGGTTGTTAGGAGACGGCTCTGTTAGAAGTTAATCACCTTCTATGATTGTGGACCTCGGTCCTTGGTTGCTGTTTTATTTTCATTTCTTTATTTTCTCTTGGTCTAAACTGCTCTCTCATGATGTGGACTAAATCATGTATCATTTTCCCTTTGTATTGTGAAAGGCTTTTGCTTTGTGTATCATTTATCTTGATTGACTTGTTTAAATTTATTTGATCAATGTATTTTGATTGAAAATCAATAAAAAAATAATAGTGATGTCAGATGAAGTTTAGTCAAACAAGCCAATGTTGGATGATTGAAGGATAAGCCCCTGAAGCAGCCCTTTTTTTTAGGGTACAACAAAGATCTTTGTTGGGTGGCAAGGTTTATTATGGCCAGCGGGCTATATGGACAGCGAACCTCTGGATTGAGCAGATAAGTACAGTAATATTGCTGAGCTTGGAAGCATTGTTTGTAGACGACTACCCTGTGGGGTTGTTTTGTTACAGGGAGTCGGAGCTGTGGAGGCTGGTGGCCTTGGTGGAACTGAAAAAATATATATATAGATTTTTCTAAAATTATCATTAAAAACTAAAAAATGAGATTATTAATATGATATATTGTCACAGAGCAGGAGCTAATAAAAGTGAGGATATAGGAAAAGAAGCTGTCTGTCCCAAAACAAATGAGGTGCAGAGAATGCAATTGTCTAGCAAAACAGCTAGAGGGAGCAGGCGTGCACTTACAGAGGCTGAGTGGACACACCTAGCTAATCAGCAGCACCTGAGAACTAGCCCAGGGAGCTCAAAGGCAGAAGACCTTTATAAGCAAGTGGCTGGAGGCAGAAAGGAGAGCAGCATCGGAAAGCAGAGCACTGCTGAGAAACGGAGCAGTGGAACCAGGACTAGTGGCACGGCTGCAGGAACTGGAAGAGAACCAGAAGATCCCAGGGAGAAAGACAGACGGAGGAGAGTCAGTCCTGTGGAAGTCGTGGTAGCCAGAAACTCCCTACGCTTGCCAGAAAGCCCAGAGACCACATTGAAAAGTACCAGAAGCTTTCAAGAGAAAGATTGTCAGAGAGACTGGGTCCTAAGGGAAATACCTGAGGAGGACACTTCCAGCTATGCCTATTACAGGAAACCAAGGTATGATGATTCTTTATTCATGAAGAAAGGCTCAGCTGCTAGAAGCCCTTATAAAACAGATGCCCAGTTTAAAGGAAGAGAAAGCAGGCCAGAGTTTCACCAGCCAAGATATAGAGGCTATAAAACAGGTCATGCTCATTTAAGAACCTTAGAACAATTGTATGGAAAACAAGGGAACAGAAAACAATTGTATGGAAAACAAGGGAACAGAAAGGGACTGGCCAGTGATAACAGCCAGAGAAAGCCCCAGCTCAGAAGAAGATAATAGTGACTTAGAACCGATGCAAGTGGAGCTTATAGACCCTATTCCCTCGTCTCAGGAGGAATTGATGGATTGTTCCATGTGTGTTGTGGGTAGTTTGGAATCACTGCCGGAACTGTGAGCCATACAGATATTACCTTAAGAAGTTTTCATATTTGTGCTGATTGAAAGAAGAATGTTCAGACATGTAATTTACTCCAATGTTGAAAGAATCCTTGGTTAAAATCCTTTCCACAACTGTGAAGATAACAGTTTACTTTGTACCTCGAGTTTGGTTTATGCCTGAAAAGAAGGACTTTCTTTAATTTTTGTAGCCCAACGAATCTTTTTGTGAAAAGGGAAAATAAAAGCCTTATTCTCCCTCCATTTGGCTTACATGACTTATTTGCACCAGGAGCAGGACTACATAGACCAGGCTGCACCTGGCCTTAAAGAACCCTCCTCTCCTAAAATTAACTATATGCCCACCTCCCCGTTCAGCCACCGGCCACCAGGGGGAGGTTGGTGACAATATAGAGGGAGTTTTTTTATGACCGGTGATGTGAGATAACAATTTCCCTATGGTGATTGACTTTGCTGCATAGAGGGAGTACCGGCTATACTGAGGTCTTTTTCTCCCTTGTTGTAGATTAAGTTATTACTGAATCCGTTTTTTAGTAATAACCTATGGTATAGGAAAAGAATAGAAAATATCTTAAGAGAAAGAGAGCAGGACTGATTAAAAGATTTTTCTAAATGTGAATGATTGTTAATTAGGGATTTACTTTTAATGAGGATTAGTTTTTCACATACCATGACAGTCATGAACCTCACTCCTAAGCATCTGTGAAGGACCTATACAGTAGCTGAGCCTTTCAGCTAGAGAACTGATTGATGACTGGGCTATAAGAGAGGGGCACAAATATATAGGAAGGGGAGGAAACCTGTCGGTGGTTGCAAAAGGTAGCTCACGGTCCCACAGCCCCAGTTGGGGCAGGTTCTGATTGAACTGAAAGTCCAAAAAAGGCAGTGGAATCTGCTGCAAAGCTAAATCACGACAAATAATAGTTTTAGCTGATTTAGGAGGTTTTTGTAAATACATTTTGTGTTAAGTTTAACATGCGAGAACAAAGACAACTTCCATAATGACTGTATTTTTTGCTATTATGAACTGCTTTTCACTATGTAGGAAGATTTGGAAAAGGCACCCAAGAAATCTGCTAATCAGAACAATAACCCTAATGAAACAAAGTGGCCTCATCTGGCATTAAAAAAGGCTCACGGAGCCCTTCCAAGAACCACAATGTAGAATCAGATGGTTTTCAAGCTCTTTGAATATTTAGATTATTGCCTTTAGGCATCTATTGAAATCTTGTGTGTTACTCTGGATTAATTTCTTATTCAAATCATAAATGTCTACCAAGAAACTATTATTTTAATTCTCGGATCAGTAGTCAGAATGTGTAGCTAGTGTCCTGAAGCACAAGACTGCTCAGGGATAGTCTGACAGGACTGGATGGGAGCAGGGGAATAGCACCTCCACTACTGCTGTTGCTGACAGTCTTAAGCGTGGAAACTGAATTATCCTCTTCCACTTAGAAATGGGCAAAGTTGAGGCACATTTTTGAGGCAGGACTGAGAAGTTTGCATTGCCGCAGCCAATGCTGTGGATAAACTGAGGACATCCTTTTTCAATACTCACAATCCAATTCATTTCACAAGCACCAGATTAGTTAGAAAAAAAATAAAAAAAAAGTTTGTGCACAGTTTGTCTGTTTCAAGGCGAACACTTTGAGGGCATGTTTACTAAAGGTTTTAATGTGCATTAAGTGCACAAAGCCCTTTTATTTCTACAGGCGCAGTGGTACTTAATATGCGTTAATGAAGTTAACGCACGTTAACCTTTAGTAAGCATGCCCTTTTGTCATTGTCTGTCACAATGCTGCCATCTTTGACTTTATGGTGAACAGTGTGTCTTAATCTGACTTTTCTGGTTAAACTACTTGTACTCACTGCGAAAACATAGCATGCAGAACTACAGTGGGCACACTGCAGTCTGCCCCTACAGCTCCTCTATCATACGGACCCAATTTAAATTAATCATGATCTTGCTGTACGTTCAGTATGATCTTGTTCTGCACTTCCACAATATTAACTCAAAAATTGTCTAGCCAGAAATTTAACTCTGAACACTATGATATAAAATGTACACAAATTCATGTTAACATACATATAAATGCTACGATGGGCTGAACATCCACCAGTCAACAGAGCTGGTTTTAAGATCTTGGCATTCATAGGCAATACCAGACAGCCGATCCCAGAGAACGAGGGATGATGCCAAAGACTGGAGAGCCAAAAGAGAATCAAAGGAAGGTCACAGCACATGCACCTGGCCCTAAAGTAAGCAGCTTCAAGTTATTTGGCACCCTAGACAGTTGCTTGGGTTGTCTATGTCCAAGTACAGGCCTGCCAGTCAAAGTAACCAAGTGTGCTACAATAGAACTTCCATCAGGGTCCTTTTATTCTACAAGCTCTTTAGGAATTTTTATTACTGTCTTTTCCAGAGAGCACAAAAGTGAAGCCACTGTAAAAAACATTGAGTAAAGTCAAGCCTCTCGCCTTCAGAGACCAAGCCCTATGACAAATTTGATTTTATTCTCATCACATCTGTCAGTTAACTAACTAGAATAAACTATATCAAATCATACTTAAAGAGTTATTTATACAGTTCATCTCCTTTTGATGTACAGCAAAACAGAATTTGCAGATGCCAGTAATTCTTGAAGCTGGAACAGATTATTAGCTGAGTGCACATTAACGGGATCAACGCTAAAGAAAGGAGAACATATTGTGACATACAGAGGGACATCGCTATATCAGCACTATCAACAAAGTCAGGCAAAATTGACTAGCTGGAATGCACAAGGCACACTTAATTAGTTGATTTAAGCTAATTATGGTTTTTGTTTTAACTTCAATCTTACATTTTGCAGACAAATGCAGTCTTTCTGAATCCCCCACATAATGTGACTGCAGTCTGATTCGAAGAGAGAACAGCTGTTCTACCCTACTGGAGCTGCTTGTAAACAAAATCAAAATGAACAACCTGGGATTGGAAGCAAGCAAACACCTGGGAAGTTACCTTAGTGCCTGCAGCCTTGACTTTTTTAAAAGCCATGGAAACATTCATATGTGCAGATTCAGAAAGCTAGGAGCTAGGTGTCTTGCTGTCTGTGTGTTTCTCCTGCAGGAAGACACCAGAACAGTACTCCTCAGAAAATGGACTCCAGAGAGCTTCTTACTTCCATGAGAATCTAAGGTATACAACACACAGTGGATTAGTACAGTATCAATCTGCCATGCAAACGCAACTGTGAATAAAGACAACGTACTTCTCAGTTCTCATGGCGGACCACATTAGGAGGAAATAGTTTGAGAATCCAGAGAAAGAGAGAGGAACCACAACCTTCTCCATGAGTTATTAGTATTTATTACTCAGATAATGAAAGTACCCAGAAAGAAAAGACTAGTGAAAATGTGGAAACAATTTTCAGCAAACACTAAAGTGATCAGTATTTAAAATGAGATTATATGCTGCTCACAGAATAATTTGAAATTAAACTAGACCAGCGATGGCGAACCTATGGCACGCGTGCCAGCTGTGGCACGCGAAGGCCTTGCAGCTGGCACGCGGGAAGGTCCGCATTTAAAAGGTCCCAAATTTAAAAAAAAAAAAAACCAAACAAACCGGCTGCTTCTGCCGCGGCAGCCTCAAGAGCTCTGCCGCGGGGCCCCCCCCTGCCCGGCAGAGCCTCCCTGCATCATCTACCTTCAAGTCGCAAAACGCGGGCTTCTTTCAGAGAAAGGAAACTCTCGCGGCTCTGAAAGAAGCCCGCGTTTTGCGACTTGAAGGTAGATGATGCAGGGAGGCTCTGCCGGGCAGGGGGGGGGCCCCGCGGCAGAGCTCTTGTGGCTGCCGCGTCATAGCTGTTGTGTGTGCCGCGGCTTATGCAGCCGATTTGTTTGGGTTTTTTTTTTTTTATTTGTGATGATAGGGGGGATGGGGGTTTAGGACTGGTAAGGGGCTATGGTGGGGAGGCTAAGACTGGAAATGGGCTGATGGGGGGGGGGGTTAGGACTGGTAATTGGCCATGGGGGGGGCTAAGACTGGAAAGGGGCTGATGGGGGGGGGGATATGACTGGTAATTGGCCAAGGGGGGGGGCTAAGACTGGAAAGGGGCTGATGGGGGGGGGGTTAGGACTGGTAATTGGCCATGGGGGGGGGGGCTAAGACTGGAAAGGGGCTGATGGGGGGGTTAGGACTGGTAATTGGCAGGGGGGGGGTAGGACTGGTAATTGGCCAGGGGGGGGGGGGGTTTAGGACTGGTAATTGGCCATGGGGGGGGGCTAAGACTGGAAAGGGGCTGATGGGGGGGGGTAGGAATGGTAATTGGCCGGGGGGGGGGTAGGACTGGTAAATGGCCGGGGGGGGGGTAGGACTGGTAATTGGCCAGGGGGGGGGGGTTAGGACTGGTAATTGGCCGGGGTTAGGACTGGTAATTGGCCATGGGGGGGGCTAAGACTGGAAATGGGCTGATGGGGGGGGGGGTTAGGACTAGTAATGGGCCATGGGGGGTGCTAAGGCTGGAAGTGGGCTGGTGATGGTGATGGTGATGGTGATTTGGGGGGGGGTAGGACTAGTAATGGGCTATGGGGGGGGGCTAAGACTGGAAATGGGCTGATGGGGGGGTTAGGACTGGTAATGGGCTGATGGGGGGGTTAGGACTGGTAATGGGCTATGGGGGGGCTAAGACTGGAAATGGGCTGAGTGGAAGGAGGGCTTGAACTGCAAATAGCTGATGGGATTGGGGCTTGGAATGGAAATGGGTTGTGAGGGGGAGGGAGCTAGGACTGGAAATGGGTGAGGGGGGGCTAGGACAGGAAATGGGCTGATGGAGGGGCTAGAATAGGACTGGAAATTGGCTGTTGGGGGGGTGCTAAGATTGGAAATGGGCTGTGGTGGGGGTTTGGATTGAAATGGACTCATGAAGGGGCTAGAACTGGAAGTAGGCTCATGGGGGGCTTGGATTGGAAATGGGCTGAGTGGAGGGGAGCTAGGATTTGACATGGGCTGATGGTGGGGCTAGGAAAGGACTAGAAATGGGCTCATGGGGGGCTGGGTTTGGAAATGAGCTGATGGAGGGACTCGGATGGGACTGCAAATAGATGGGGGAGCTAGGACTGGAAATGGGCTTATGGGGGGTTAGGACTGGAAGTGGGTTGATGAGGGGGGGCTAGGACTGGTATTGGGTTGGGAGGTTGCTAGGACTGGAAATGGGTTGGGGGGCTGCTAGGACTGGAAATGGGCTGATGCAGGGACTAGAAGGGAATGGATGCTGGGTGAGGCTGGAACTAGAAGGGAGCTGGTGTTGGGGGAGGATTAGAATGGGATGGGGCTGGGAGAGTAAAATGGAGAGGGGAAAAATATTTTGTGTGGGAGGGATAAAAAATCTACAATTGGCCGGGTATTGGGAGAATAAGTGGGGATTGAGGATGGAGGGGTAAATTTTGAGTAGATGAAATAGGAATGAGGAAAGAGCAAAAGGAGAAAGATTAGTATGTTAAAGCAGATGTAGAGAGAGAATGGAAAAAAAAAAACCAAGAAGACAGAAGAAAGGACAAATGGACAGCAGATGGAGAGTTAGGAGAAGACACGAAGAAACCAGAAGAAAGTGGCTGGAGCAATTGCAACTGAAAAAAAATGCACAAAAGGTAGAAAAATATCTCTTTATTTTGAATTTATTAACTGGAATATGTCAGCTCTGGGAAATGTGCATCATTAATTTTTGCGCTTTGTTTAGTACAAGAGGAAATTAATTTATAGTTTTATTTCTACAGTGTTGTTGTATATTCCAAGTTTGGCTTTTGGGGTTCCCAGTTTAATTATTGTCTTCCTGTTTTTAAATTGTGATTCCTTGTTTGGTGATGGTCTGTTCTGCATGTGTAACTGAGCTGAGGTATTCTGTTTATATAATTCCTATTTGACATTGCCACTTGTTCTTTCCCCAGTAGGTCATGTATTGTTGTTCTCTGAAATGTATTGGTTTAATATTTGCAGTGTTGCCTTTTGATAGTTAGGGTATGGTGCTTTGTGAGTCCTGGTAGTACTGTTAGGATACGGCGGGTTTGCTATGGGTTCTAAATGGGCAGCGTTTGTAGTAGTTCCTAATGTGCCTGGCGGTTGGTACTGGATTATAGTAATGTAGAAACCTTTTAGTCTTTCTTTATCCATATACTCATTAAGAGGCATGTTTACTAAAAGTTAGTGTATGGTAACATTATGCAAATATTTATGCAAATGAGGCACCTTATGCAAATGAGGCTTTAATGGACGTGCTGGCACTTTGAGGAAATTCTTTGGTTTTGTGCGGCAGTTTGGGCACTCGGGCTCAAAAAGGTTAGCCATCACTGAACTAGACTTTATTTATTTAGTAGTATTTAGTTCACACCTTTCCAGTAGTTCAAGGAGTTACATTCAGGTACTGTGGGCATTTTCCTGTCCCCAAAGAGCTTACGATCTAAGATAATAAGAACAGCCATACTGGGTCAGACCAAGGTCCATCAAGCCCAGTATCCTGTTTCCAACAGTGGCCAATCTAGGTCATAAGTACCTAGCAGTTTCCCCAAAAGAGACAGGTTCCACAATTCTTATATTGAGGCAAGCAGTGGGATTTCATTTGGGTCCCTTTTAATAATGGTTTATGGACCTTTCCTCCAGGAACCTGTCCAAACCTTTTTTAAATCCAGCTACACTAACAGCTTTTACTACATCTTCCAGTAATGAATTCTAGAGCTTGATTACACGTTAAGAGAAAAAATATTTTCTCTTATTAGTCTAAAATAGATCACCCTATAGCTTCATTTATTTTATTTAACCTGTTTTTTATACTGCCTTATCCTTAAATCAAAGTGGTTTACATTAAACTAAGAACATGAAACATTATAATTAAAAATTGAGGTAAACAGGGGGGAGAAACTATTTACAACATGATCAACATATTTAGATAACAACATATGGTTGTGGTTGTTTGGAGAGATTATGTATTTGTGTCCATGTGGGTTGGTCCATGATTCTTTGATCATTTATGTCTATATGGGTCAGTCCGGATCAGTCAAATTGTATGTTTAGGTTATGTGTCCATAGTGTTCTGTGAACAGGAAGGTTTTAAGTTTTTTACGGAAGTCTTTAATGTTTTCAATTCCATGTATGTCTTCAGGGAGGGAGTTCCAGAACTGTGGTGCAGCAAGGGAGAATGCTCTTTTGGAGGTTGATTGTTTGCTCTTTCTGTAATCAGGAGGGATGTTAATGGTGTGTTTGTTTCTGGTTCTTTTAGAACAGGGGGAGGCTTCTTTTATGATTAGTGAGTCGAGCACATCTGCTGAAAGGTGATGAATGCTTTTAAAGATGTTTAGTATGGTCTTGAATTTGGTCCGTGATTGAATTGGTAGCCAGTGTAGTTAATGCAATGCTGGTGTGATGTGGTCGGTTTTGCTGGTTCAGTTGCTGATTCGTGCTGTTGTATTTTGAACCATCTGCAGTGGGTGTATGACTTGTTTCGTTAGACCCTGGTATATCGAGTTTCCATAGTCCAGGATCGGTGTGATGATGCTTTGGCAAACAGTTCGGAAATGGTCTTGCTGTAGGACTCTATCATATCTCCCCTCAACTATCTCTTTTCCAGGTTGAAGAGCCCTAACCTTTTTAGCCTCTCTTCATAGGGGCATCCTTCCATCCCCTTTACCATTTTGGTGGCTCTTCTCTGTACCTTTTCTAATAACAGTAAATCCTTTTTAAGATATGGCGACCAGAATTGCACACAATATTCAAGGTGTGGTCGCACCATGGAACGATACAGAGGCATTATAATATCTTTTGTTTTATTCTCCATTCCTTTCTTTATGATTCCTAACATTCTATTTGCTTTCTTGGCTGCTTGCTGCACACTGGGCGGAGGATTCAACATGCTATCCATCACACCTAAATCTTTTTCCTGGGTTCCTAATGTGGAACCTTGCATCGTGTAACCATAGTTTGGGTTGTTCTTTCCTAGGTGCATAACTTTGCACTTGTCCACATTATATTTCATCTACCATTTGGATGCCCAGTCTTCCAATTTATCAAAGTACTCTTGCAATTTTTTCACAATCCTCATGGATTTTAACAACTTTGAATAATTTTGTGTCATCTGCAAATTTGATTATCTCACTCGTTATTCCCATTTCCAGGTCATTTACAAATATGTTAAAAAGCAGCAGACCCAGCACAGATCCCTGGGGTACTCTACTATTCACTTTTCTCCATTTGGAAAATTGGCAATTTAGCCCTACCCTCTGCTGTCTATCTTTCAACGAGTTCATGATCCACAATAGTACACTGCCCTCCTATCCCATGACTTTAATTTCTAATAAGAGTCTCTCATGAGGGACCTTGTCAAAGGCTTTCTGAAAATCCAGATACACTGTATCAACCAACTCACCTTTGTCTACCTGTTTATTCACACCTTCAAAAAAAAACCATAACAGATTAATAAGACACGACTCCTTGATTAAAGACATGTTGGCTGTCTCCCATTAAGCCATGACTATCTACATGTTCATTAATTTTGTTCTTTATAATGCTTTCTACCATTTATCCCAGTAGTGACGTCAGGCTCACCTATCTGTAGTTTCCCGGATCACCTCTTGTTTTAAAAATTGGCGTTACATTGGCCATCCTCCAGTCTTCAGGTATTACAGATGATTTTAATGATAGTTCACAGATTACTAATAGTAGGTCTGCAAGGGAGCTGTCTGCTGGAGCGTGAAGGAGGTGTGCTTGCCCTGCTGAGGGCTGTTGGATTGCCGGGACTGTGCTGCCGATGCTGCGGTTCCATCACAGGCACTCCCGGGGCAGCCTGCTCCTGGAGGGGGCCTTCCTCTATATAAAGTTATGGTGTTTCTCCGCGACTGCAGAGTGCAGCCGTGGGGTGTTTCTGAAGGGGCGTGTCTAAAGGAGCAGGTTCTGCCCCTTTAGACTCCCCTTCGATGTCACAGCGGCGTTGCAGTGTTTGCGATTCTTGGAGGTTCAGGAGCTGAGTAACTGCTGCATGTATTGGTATGTCCTTTGGTTTTTTTTTTTTTTTCAAAGAAATATTTATTAGAAGCACTTAAAACAATACAACAACAAATTACAGAGTTGCTTCAAGTTTTTCCAGTATATAGTCAAAATTAAATGCCTACATACCCCGGGCAGGGTTGTATCTTATCCTCCGCCCCAGGGTGTTGCCACAGTACAAACCCAAGTTTCCCCCAGCTACCAACCCCTCCCCTTCCCCCCCCTCTCCCCCCACCCACCCACCCACCCACCCACCCCTCCCTCTCGGGATCTGCGGGGTCATCGGGGATTCTCTCCTCTGTGAACCAAAAACCTCCACAAGTTCTACCCCAAGCATAGAATCTCACTGCGAATTTTGGGCCCCAATTTCTGAATATAGGGTGTCCACACCATGAGAAAAGAGGCCCAACTGCGGGGGTGTCTCTGTGCACTCCTCCTCTCCAGAAGCATATAATAATGAAACCCATTTCGCCATTCCCAAAAGGAGGGGGCTGCAGGCTCCAACCACCGCCTCAGCACAGGGCCTTTCCCCACCAGACATGCCTTCCGTATCAACAGTTTCTGCCACCTACCCTTCGGGTGGAGTGGTCCCAGCTGATCCAGCACTATAAGCCGCCCTGTCCAGCAAACCTGTTGTTGCAATATATCGCTCAGAAAAGTTGCTATTTTCAACCAATAGCGGCGGATGTGCGGGCAACCCCACCACATATGACCTAAATCCGCTAACGGACATGCACATTTCGGGCACCCCCCATAATCCGTAAGATGACTACGCAGTGCCCTCCTCGGAGAGAAATGGGCTCAGACAATACTCTTAAACTGCATTTCCCGCCATCGAGCTCCCTCTGCCAGACGGGCCACCCTGCACAACGCCGCCCTTATGGAACCCGGAGCCACCTCACAGCTCAGTTCTCGCGCCCAGGAGGCCTCCTCCGCCGAGTAGTCTACCGGCTTCCCATAGGGCTCTAATGCTTTTTTAAAGTGTGTAATAGTAGGTACGTCCCCTGTTCCAAGGGCGAAGAACTCTAAGATCCGTGCGGAATGGTCACTCTGTAGTTCCCGTCTCGCCACGGAGTTCACATAATGTGATAACTGCCAGTGTGGGAACAAAGAAGTCTTAGGGCACAAGTCATATTCATGACAGAGCGCTTCCAAAGATTTACACCGCCCATCTAAATCGACTACGTGCCCCAACAATCGTATTCCGACCTGTGCCCATTGACCAAAGGGGGTCGACTCCGAACCCGGTGGAAACAGGGTATTCCCTTGCAGCGGCAGCCAACTCGAAGTCTCTGATGAACTCCCCCACAGTGCATTCAGCCGTTGCCAAGTACGCCGTGCTGCCTGTACCAACACACCTTTCACTATGTGACTCGGCAGAGCCGTCCGCGGGAGGTGAAGAACCGCCAGCAATGAATGCGGTGCTACCAAGGCCTCTTCCACCTCCCTTGGGGTATACACCTCCGTATTACCAAGCCAGTCCCCCAGGTGCCTAGCCTGGCAGGCCAAAGCGTAGGTCCAGAGATCAGGCACTCCAATCCCTCCAGATCTCCAGCCCCCCCTTAAACGGCATAGCGGTACATGTGCCCTAGCTCCCCGCCAAAGAAAACCACGAAACTCCCGTTCAATGCGCAAAAGGTCGCGACGGAGCAGCCAGACCGGTAAAGTTTGTAACCAATAAAGAATCCGTGGTAGTATCACTATCCCCAGAACTGCCGCCCTGCCTAAGAGGGACAAGGGGAGAGGCATCCAGGCCCGGAGCTGCGAGCGAACTTTAGACCAAATACGCTCGAAATTCTGTTTATACAATGCCGATGTATCTTTGGTGAGTACGATCCCCAGGTAAATGAAGGAGGCATCCGCCCACCGCAACGGGAAGCTCCCTTCCCAACGCCCCTGTAATTGACCCCCAATGTCCAAGGCTTCCGACTTGTCTCGATTAATCCGTAAGCCCGCGAAAACACCGTAGCGAGTAAACTCAGCAAGTAGACTCGGCAGCGAGTGTTGCGGGTCGCATAAATGAACTAAAATGTCATCCGCAAAGGCGGCCACTTTAAAACCACAGGGCCCGACAGGGACACCGCGAATCGCGTTAGAGCCCGCTATGCTCCGCAACAGTGGATCGAGAGTCAACACAAACAATAACGGGGAGAGCGGGCAGCCCTGTCGCGTGCCCCGTTCGAGGTTGAATGAATCAGACAGGGCCCCATTACATAAAATATTGGCGGTAGGGTTTGCGTATAATAACTCCACCATTGCAATAAAGGGGTCGCCCAGCCCATAGCGGGTAGGAGGAACCTCAGATAGTCCCAATTGACCCGGTCAAACGCTTTTTCCGCGTCGAAACTGATCAACAGGGACTGTATCTCTCGCGCACGCACCCATTCCATAGAGGCTAGAATCTTCCGCAGGTTCCGCACCGCATGCCTCCCTTGCACAAAGCCCACCTGTGACTCATGCAACAGGCCTCCCAGGACGGCAGCCAAGCGATCCGCTAGAACCTTTGCGAGCACCTTCAAGTCGAAATTCAATAAAGAGATGGGCCTATAAGAGGCAGCCAGCAGGTGGTCCTTACCGGGTTTAGGAATCAAAGTGATAAATGCATGATTTATTCCCCAATTAAACTTCGCCTGCTCCACCCTCCTGCGGTACACCTCAGTTATGACAGGGGCAACCCGGCCTGCCAATAGCTTATAGAACTCTGCCCCAAAGCCGACCGGGCCAGGCGATTTGTAGCAGCTAGCCCCCAAGATTACTTTGTGGATCTCCGCTTCTGCCACCGGTGCACCCAGCACCGAGCTCTGCTCCGCGGTCAACATAGGGAGTCTCAGTTCCTGAAAGTAGCTTTCCATGGACGCCAACGACCCTGCGTTTCCCTGATATAATTTCCGAAAAAAACCGCGGAACACTTGGGCTATTGCCTGACTATTTGTATGCAGTTGGCCCTGATCGTCACGTAATGCCACTATAGAGCGGGGCCCCCTGCTACCACGTAGGCAACGCGCCAGAAGTCTCCCCGGTTTGTTCCCAAAACGATAAAGTTGATACCGGTAATATAGCAACGATTTTTTTGCCCTCTGATGAAGCAATTCATTGAGCGACGATTGCAGCTCCCAAAGCAAGCGTCTATTAACCACCGTGGGGTTCCCCGCGCACCTTCGACGAGCCTTTACAACCTGTCGTTCCATTTGAACTATTCGGGACGCAATTAACTTCCGTTTCCGTGCCCCATAGGCAATAATGTCACCGCGCAGGACCACCTTCGCTGTTTCCCACAATAGCTCAGGCTCATCCCTGTGCTGCAGATGATTGTCTATGAATTCACCCCATCTCTGTTCCAAGTAGGTATGAAATTCGGCATCCACGTACAGCCCCAAAGGAAACCGCCAAATGCGCTGCAGGGGAGCGGGTTCCCCCCACCGCAATTCTACCCATACTGGCGCATGGTCGGATATCACACCCGGACCAATCTCCGCTTCTCCAACCTGCGGAAATAATCTTTCCGAGAGCAAAACGTAGTCAATCCGCGCACTTGAGTCATGAACCCGTGACTGATGCGTAAAGTCCCGCTCCAATGGGTGAAGTAGACGCCACGGGTCCACCAACCCAAGGCGGCGTCGTAGGCCCTGAAGTGCCCTAGTGGTCGGGACTCGCCAACCCTCCCGCCCTCCTCCTGACGTATCTAAATCGATGTCCATAACTCCATTACAGTCTCCCGCCAGGATCAGAGGGGCATCTGGGAGCTGCTCAACCTGCGAGGCCAAACAGGCATAAAAAGATTTGTCCAGGACATTGGGGGCATATAGATTACTCATCACCACCTGCCGTCCCTCCAAGGAGCCATATACCAAAAGATAGCTACCTTTGGGATCAACATATTGCTGCTCAAGTTCAAATCGCACACGCTTATGGATCAGCAGGACCACCCCACCTTTTTTCCCATGCGCTGGGGCACCCCAACTCTGCCATACCCAATCCCTCTGTAGTTTCACATGTTCCTCAGCAGTCTGGTGGGTTTCCTGCAGGAAAGCGATATCACATTGCAGCCAGGCTAGAGCCTGCAGCACTTTATAACGTTTAATAGGGTTGCCTATTCCACAAATGTTCCAAGACACGATCTTCAGCTTAAGGCGGGTTATAACACCACACATAGACCGGTATATTAATCATCTGTAAGTGAACCCCCCCAGCCTGGGGTCCACCCCTGCACAATCCCAATTCCTCAGTGTTTACCACCCGCATGACCTCGTGATCCCATTGCACCCCCAACCCCTCCCCCCCAGAGCCCCCCTAACCGTCCCTCCCCTCTCCTACCCCTTCCCCAACCCCCTCTCCCCCCTAATCTCAGGACCTTCTCCACCTCCCCACTCTAGAGAAGTCCAACCCAGGTCCCTCTGAGTGCGCCCGACCCCCCGCCCGCTAGACAATATATTCTTAATCCCACGATCAATTTGATCGCCTCCCTTCGGTGCCACTAGCATATACAAAATCCCGCGTCACCCAGGCAATCCAATGCCCCCAAAAACCCAGACCCCCCGTGAGGGCCCTAGAATCTGCTGATGGCCAAGCCCCATATGCTAGCGAACTGAAACAAACCATAGGCCCCAATAAGGAGAGGGCTTTACTGCAGGCTCTGAGTTTATAAATTGCAGGTAATAATACACAAAAAAAAAAGAAACCAATCGCGCCCTAGCAATAAAAAAACAAAAAAAAAACAGAACAGAGGGCTTTAACGTCAATGAGAACAAATACATTGAACACAGTCAGCTAGTCTTGCAGTATTACAAGGCATAAAGATTAACCCCCCGGGCTGCATTCTACTAGGCCCTCCTCCCACGACAGCATTACTCCCAGCCCCCCCAGCATAAGGAAAAAAGAAAGGAGGAGAGAAACAACCCCAACAAAGTAGGGAGGGACCCAAATTGCAGGAATCATGTCCCCGGATCCCGCTCCCGCCTCCCATACACACAGAGCGATTGAGGGGGGGGGGGGGGGAATATCCAAAACTGCGCGGTAAAGCAGCGCATCTCACACAGTCAAGTGGTTTGGCACCCCGCAGGGGACCGGCACTCCCCCCCCCCCCCGCCCTCAAGCGGCAACAGAGTGTCCCAGGACCAGCCTATCAAGCAGATCCACATTCCCGGGGTAAAATACACTAATAATAAAGAAGAAAAAAAGAAAAAAAATAAAGTAAATAAAATAAACGTCATGCCCCCAAAGACTGCGAACTCCTAAACATACCTATGCCTGAGAAAGAACTCTCCAGGAGAGAATAATAATCAAGAGAAGGCAAGGGAAGAAGCACAGTCAACAGGATACATTTCTTAGCGGCTTTGCAGAATCTGGAACAATGTTGCAAGTCACCCCCAGGCAAGTTTGTAACTGAATTAAAAATCCAATGGGCACATTGTTACTCAGCCGACAGTCAATGATACAGGCCTAGCTAATGCTGAGGCCTGTTTTTTGGCTTCCTGCTGCCATGTGCTTCACTCTCAATGAAGAGACAGGTCGCCACCAAACAGTCCACGCCGGGAGACTCAATGAGGTGATGTTGAGGGTGTCTGTCCCCTGGCGATCAGTTGGTTCACGTAACCCTCCGCCTCTGCAGCCGCTGCAAACACGTGGTGGGATCCTTCGTGCATTATGTGCAATTTAGCTGGATATTGTACAGTAAACCAGATTCCAGCACCAATGAGTTTCTCACAAAGAGGGGCATATTCACGGCGTTTTCGACTCAGCACAGCTGAGTAATCTTGTGCAACGCGAATCTTTGAGTTGCTATAAAGGGCTTCCCCCTTCTGTCGAGCCGCTCTTAGTATCTTTTCTTTTTGGGGGAAGTAGGTAAACCTTACCAGCACAATTCTAGGCCGGGTGTCCCTTGTCTGCTTGCCACCGACACGATGCGCTCGTTCGATGCGAATCAGGCCACCGCGCTCATCGCCATCCAAAATCTGTGCGAAGAGCGTCTCCAGGTAGCCCTGCAGGTCTTTGTCGGCAACGCTCTCAGGTATACCCATGAACCGGAGGTTGCTGTGCCGTGACCTGTTCTCTAGGTCATCAAGCTTAGCCTCGTGTGTTACAAGTTGGTGCCTTAGGCCAGCCACCTCCGTCTCCAGCACCTCGATCTTATCTTCAGCTTGCCCCAGACGGTCTTCAGCCTCCCGAAGTCGATTCCCAAGGCTATCGACAGAGGCACGCAATCCATCCATCTTCTCATGGAGTGCATCAAATTGCGGCGATAGAGCAGCGGCTACCGCCGCTGACATCATGTCTAGTGAGGCAGGAGATTTAGGTGAACCAGACGCCATAGCCATGTCAGCAATCTTGCTTGGGCCAGCCACCCGCTCCCGCTCTCTCCTGGCTGCTTTAGGCGCTGCCGCCATGCTATCTGTCTGCAAGAACCACACACAAGAGCTCTGTGGGCACTCCAAGGTACCCTGGATACCTTTTCGTCCGTTTTCCGCGGGAATTACACGGTTCTAAATCGCCGGTTTGGGCAGCAGGGCTCGGAGCGCTCTCAGGATGCGACCACTACTCTGCTCGCATCACGTGACCCTCCCCCTTTGTTTTTTTTTTTTACTAAATCTTGTTTAGTTTCTTGGGTAATTATGGGTAAGAGGAAAGCTAAATTGCAGAGTAGATCCAAGATGGCTGATTCCGGAGGTTTGAAACCGGTAGGCCCTCTGGATAAGCACTTTGCTCCTGTTCCTCTAGCACAGTCCTCTCCTGAGGGGGCGTCCTTAAGCCCTGGAGGGAGATCCCCCCTCCCCCTCTCTGCCCTGGTGTTGATATAAATTCTATCTCTGGGGTTCCTTCTGTGTCTACAGGAAGAGATAAGATAGTGATTAATTTACCTACGCCAGTTCAGTTGGTAGCACTGGAGGGCTCTTTTGAGCTATCAGTTCTACCTCCGGAAGCAGAGGTTACCTTAAAGGACCTGTGGGGATCTTTGAAATGTATTGATTCTAAAGTTTCTTTAGCTGTTGGTTCCCTTTGTACTTTCTCTCAAGAAACTGCGGTTGCTATGCAGCAACTTGATGAGAACGTCTCTATGATGGATAGGGCGGTAGTTAAATTGGAATCTCAGGTGCTTCCACTTCAGTCTATTAATGTGATGGGAATTAAGGACTCTCTAATTTTGCATTCAAAATTGGAAACACTTGAAAATTCTATGCGGGCTTGTAATTTAAGATTTTTGAATTTTCTTCAAACTCCTCTTTTGTCACCTAAAATTCTTTTTGATAAGTACTTAAAAGAGATTCTCACCATATCCGATGTTATTGATGTTCTACAAATATATTAGATTCCCTCCGGTACTAAAAAAATTAATTCTGCAGATGGGGAACTGGATGTAATTGTTCCTTCGATGGCTAACCTTACTGCATTCTTGGAAGATTCCTCAGATAATATCAATGTTCGTTCCACTTTGCTGGTTACCTTTTCATCTGTTGTGGTGAAGCAGCAAATCTTAAAAGTTTTTTTTTTTAAGGTTAAGTCAGCTTTATTTTGTGGACAGGCAATCAATATTTTTCCGGATGTCTCTCGCAGCACCCAATTACGATGAAGGCAATTTCTATCTCTTAACCCTCGGGTTTTGGCTTTGGGTGCTACTTTCTTCTTACGATTCCCTTGTAAGTGCCTCATTAATTTTGATGAATAAACGCAAACCCAAAATAGTGAATGAATCACGGCTATCCTCAAAGAAATTCACCAGTTAAATACCCCAAACCTTTTTTTCTTAATATTTTTTTGTCGAAGTATGCCAAGTAAATCAGGAATTTAAACATCATGCCTCTGATCTTCAAAATCAGTTTTTGGCCCGAGGGTATCCTATTCCAGTCATACGGAAGGCTTATCGCAGGGCCTCTAATGTACATAGGGAATGGCTTCTGGACCCCCTTTTTTCGTCAAAAAATCAGCAGCCCCCTGATATGGTGGGGGGAATTTTACCCTATATGGAACGTAGCTCTGAAGTATTACGGATACTTCATTCTCATTGGTCATTGTTACAATTGCATGTCTGTTTTGATAAACCTTTACAAGTTGCTTTTTCACGGGGCCCAAATTTGTCAGATCGTCTAGTAAAAACTACTATGCCTGTTGATCGACCGATTTTAGCAGAAAGGGAGGGGGCACATAATCCCTGTTCACATTGTATGTATTGCCCTTCTATCAGGGTCGGAGTGGCAACATCCAGGAACAAAACAAATATATAAACGTCGTTGGCACACCACTTGTTCATCTTCCTTTTTGGTGTACTTACTTAGATGCCCTTGTGATTTATTGTATGTGGCCGTACTATTCGCCCAATTAAAAAATGTTTGGCTGAACATTCTTCACGGATACGGCAACAATTACAATCTGCACCGGTGGTTTCCCACTGCCTTACCCAGCACCATAGCTTTGATGATTTACGTTGGACAATAATAGATCATGTTCCTTGGGATCCCCAAGGTGGTAATCGAGAGAGCAAGTTACAATGGAGGGAACAGCGATGGATATTTCAGCTTAACACTAACCCCTGCAGGATTAAATCGAGAAATAGAGTGGCTTAATCTGCTATGACATCTTTGCAAGTATGTTAGAAACGAGCCAATGAAATGAGGGATTCCCTCAATAGTGGGTTTTCCCCTTTTCATTGGTTGGTACTCTTTTGAAAAGGACGAATGAAGTCGGGACTATGGTGATGGAAGAATAAGCCTCAAGCTGCTAGACGGTGTTTTTTTGAGTTCGCAGTTGCATTGTCTAAACATATGGATGAGAAGGCACTTGAGACAGGAATCTTTTTCCGAAACGTGCACTGTCCATCAAGCAACAGGGACAACTTCAAATGAACAATCTTCTAAATTGGAAACAGATAAGTTCCGTGTTTTAAATTTCATTTAGAGGTGGAGTACCTTAAAGAATAAAAAGCAGTTTGTCGTCTGGAGGGGGTTAGATATTCAATTCTTACCCTCCCTCGGCATACTTCGACAAAAAAGTATTAAGAAAAAAGGTTTGGGGTATTTAACTGGTGAATTTCTGAGGATCATTAATTTTGATGGCGCTTCTTATGTTTTTCTTGACATGATTCATCTGGAAAAAATTTTGACTGATCGGCAGGGTTTAGCAGGGTTAGATAGTAAAGATAAAAGTGCCTCCTAAATTGTGGGTCATATTTGGGCCTTGATTTCCTTTTATATTCTATATTTGTTTTGATGTTACGCAGTCAACTCTTGTGATGTGGTCTGTATTTCCAATATTTCCTTATATTTGTTTTGATCCTTTGGGTGTATTTATTTCTTTGTTAACAATTGTTGGAGCTGTGTCCTGTATAAATTTGGTTATTGTATATGACTAAAAATTCAATAAATAAAATTAAAAAAAGAAATAGTAGGACTGCAATCTCATATTTCAGTTCTTTCAACACCTTTGTATGTATACCATCCCGTCCAGGTGATTTGCTACTCTTTTGTTTATCAAATAGCTGTAATACCTCTTCCCGGTGTATCGATATTTCTTTCAATTCTTCTGCAGCATCACCTTTAAATATCATTTCAGTCATGGGTAACGTCCCTCCTTCTTCCTCAGTAAAGATTGAAGCAAAGAATTTGTTCAGTCTCTCCACTATGGCCTTGTCCCCTCTCATTGCCCCTTTTACCCCTCTATCATCTATCGGTCCAACTGACTCTCTCACAGGTGTTTTGCTATGAATGTATTTGAAAAAGGTCTTTATTATATGTTTTTGCTTCCATAGCAAGCTTCTTTTCAAATTTTCTCTTTGCCTGCCTTATCAATTCCTTGCATCTAATCTGACAGTGCTTATGTTTCCAGTTTTCATCATTTGGCTCCTTTTTCCATTTCCTGAAAGATGCTTTTTTGGCAACAGCAGCCTCTCTGACCTCACCTTTAAACCAAGCTGGCAGTTGTTTGGACTTCCTTCCACTTTTCTTAACGCGTGGAATACAGCTGGTCTAGGCTTCCAAAATAGTATTCTTAAACAATACCCATGCCTGATGTAAAGCTTCAACCTTTGCAACTGCTCCTTTTAGATTTTTTTTCTTTTGTACCTGAGGCAATGGAGGGTTAGGTTAAGAGACGAAAGAGTGCTAGTGGGATTTGAATCCTGGTCTTTATGGTCCCAGGCTGTTGCCCTAACCATTAGGCTACTCTTCTCTCATCCCTTAATTAGAACAAACATACACATGTAAAATTGAAAATGTTTTGTTATTTTAGAATACTTCCATGTTTAAAATGGTTAATCACTGTATATATTACTTGAGTCTCCGCATGAGAACTGTGAACGTACATTTAAAATACATATAAACAAATTGTAATAATTCTTCATACAATATCATTTAGACGTGCAAAAGATGTGAACAAATTCTTCAAGGAAAGGTCCATAAACTATTAGGTAGATGTGGGGAAAAGCACTGCTTATCCCAGGGTATAAGCAGCTTGAAATGTGGATACTTTTGGGATATGCCAGGTGCTTGTGCCTTGGATTAGCCATTATTGCAAACAGTATACTGGGCTTGAGAGACTTTGGTCTGACTATGACAATTCTTATGGTCTCAAACAATTACAATACTATATTAAGTGATAGGTGCATTTGTTCTTTTCCATCCATTTTTTGTGAAGGTGAAACACTTTAAAAATGTTTAAAAGTCTTCTAAAGCTATGCATACAGAAAAAGTCTCCTATTTTAATGCAATTTATGTCGCTGTAAAATAGTTTTCAACCTATGCATCAGTTATACTCCGGATGAATGAGAAAGCAAGTAGCACACAATAGTCCAGTTGGATAGCCCTTCTTGTGTTGTCCCACAAAGAATGGAGTTCCATTTTATGTATTGAATGCCTGCTGTTATATTAACAGTAGAGGAAGATATTCAGCGGTTAGCCGTTGCTGCTGAACTTTGCAGCTGGATATTCAATACCAGGGCCATATTCAGCCACCAGCATTGAATATTCTGGTTGACCGGATAACACTGAAGCTAACCAGGCAGCAACAATATTCAGCCGCTGCCCATTTAGCTGTCAAATCGATGCATCAAACACAGATCCTCCATTCTTCTGATAAAACCCACCCTCTGAGGATTCCCCAACCCTATCCAGTGTTGGGCTCTCTCATTTCTTGCTGCCACTATGCAGTGATTCAGCACACCCTTCTCCCTTTCCGGGATATCTTCCCCCAGCTGATGTAGAAGGCAGACCTCCGTTTTTTTTTTCCAATCTGTATCCTGTCATTTGGTGAATGAGCAATAATACCTCATCCCAGAATCCTTGAATCTGCCCACACTTCCACCACATGTGTAACGTACCCTCCTCTCCTGGCAATCTCTGCAGCACCGATCATTTGTCCCTAACTTCGCTTTCTTTTGCCGTATCGGTGTCCAATACCACCGATAAAGTACTTTGTAGGCGTTTTCTTTTATTTGAGTAGCGATAGATATTCCTGCTGTTGTCTGTATTACTTTATCCCATCGCTCCTCAGGCCTTTGTACATCTAAGTCTACCTCCCATTTCATCATGAACTCTAATTATCCCTCTCCGCCCTCCATTAGCCCTTTATAGATCTTAGACAAGGCTCCTTTCTGGCCTAAGTGTCCTGAGCATAAGGCCTCAAACCACCCTCTGTTACTCCACAGGTCTCTCCAAATGCTCTGCCGCCGTACAAAATGACCGACCTGGATATAACTATAATAGTCCATACAAGTCTTTAATACCCTCAAAATCCTGTATTCCCTCCTTAACCACTCTCTGAGAGATATGTGTGAGTCCCCGCTGTTTCCATCTCAATATATTCACCCCTGGCCCCTGTCCCCTCTTGAAACAAGCCTCTAGTGTCATCCCTTGTATATATTTTTTGTCGTGTACTAATGCTTTCCTATTTTGTTTCCAAATATTCAAGGTATGCATTATGAAATAATTCATGACACTACTAGTTGGCACTATACTTCCCCTCCACACCAGTTTTTCCAATCCCATTCCCCTTACCGAGTCGTCTTCCATCTGCACTCAATGATTCCATTTTTCTCTATGCCAGTCATATAGCGGTTTCAGTTGCACCGCTATATAATATTTTCTAAAACTGGGAACACCCAAACACCCCCCCCCCCAGCTCTCTGCAGTGTGGACATGGCAACCCTAGGACTCTTATTTTGCAATATAAATCGATTAATGCTTTGTTGTAAGTGCTTCAACTTTTGCCGTGGTACTAATATTGGCAACGTTTGAAAGAGAAACAAAAAGCGGGGCAGTAGCATCATCTTTACTGTTGCTATTCGTCCAAACCAAGATAAGCATCCCCTCCCCCACCCAGCCATTAAACTTTCTACTTGCCCAAATAACTTTTTATAGTTTAAATCATACAGCACCTCTATTATATGGCTTATTTGGATCCCTAGGTACCTAATCTTTCCTTGGGCCCATTGAAATGGATACTATGTGCTTAATCTCGCCTGCTCTTCCTCTGGTAGTGACAGGTTCAAAATTTCAGATTTTGTCCAATTTATAGTGAATCCCGACAGCCTCCCATATTCTTCTAGTTCCCACATTAATATTGGTATTGAGCATCTCGGTCTGGACATACTCATTACGATATCATCCGCAAATAGAGATATTCGATATTCTACCTTTCCTACCACTATACCCTTCAGATCTTCCCTTTCTCTCACTCTTTCTGCAAACGGCTCTAGGGATATCACAAATAAAAGGGATGATAGTGGACATCCCTGCATAGTTCCTCTCCCCTGCTCAAAGAAATCCGAGTAGGCTCCATTTACTCTAACACACGCTTTCAGGTTCCGGTACAATGCTTCCACCCATCCCTTGAACTCTCTTCCCAACCTCATTCTGTCCATTACCTGAAAGAGGAAGGACCAAGACACTTGATCAAACGCTTTTTCCGCATCGAGAGATATTAGCAGTGCCTCCTTTTTATGTTGCCCCACCGACCATATAGTATTCAAAGTTTTCCTAATATTGTTGACAACCAGCCTCCCCGGAATAAAGCCCGCTTGGTCTTGATGCATCAACTTCCCGATTACCTTATTTAAATGGGTTGCTAATATTTTAGCTAATAACTTGGCATCTAAGTTGAGCAGTGAAATTGGTCTATACAAGAACACTCATGCCGGTCCTTATCTTCTTTGTGTATCATTGTAATGCCCGCCCATCCCATGGTGGCCGCTAGCACTCCCCCCTCCCGGGGAAGATTAAACAACCTCAACAGTGGAGCAATTAAAAGCTCAATAAATTTTCTGTAAAACCTTGCTGTAAGCCCATCTAATCCCGGAGCCTTATCTACCTTGTCGCAACCCTCGCCTGGGCCAAAGGCTTACAAGCATAGGGCTGCCAATGTTTGTCCTTAAATAAAGAGTTACTATCCTTGTCTCCAGCAGGGAATTCTGGGACTTGTAGTTGATTCTTTTACTCCAAGACAAAGTAGTGCGAGACCGTTGGTTTTTAAGGCAAAACAAGAATTTTTATTTAGGTTTCCATAAGCACTAAGGTTCAACGCAGACATAAGGATTATTCTCCAAGTAAATAATAACAGGAAACATATGCAACTGGAACTGAAGAAACTGAAAGAACCTTTAAACATGTGCAGCTATTTTCAGCAAAAAACATTTCAGCAAGTAAATCACAGCTTCCTTTGTTCATCCAGCACAGCTAAATTTCTTCATTTATCATGTGCTGCTTTGGTTATCAAACTCTAGGTTAAGCAAGGGTCTTTTACCTTAGAAGAAGTTCCTGGCATTCACATGGCTAGGTAAAACCCTGCTTCTCAAAAAGCTTCTTCTGTTAACACTTTTTATCACCAACTTTCAAACTTCCTTCTTACACAAAGAACAGTCCATAGGAGACTCCTCAGTAACAGAATCCTGCCCAAAAGAGTCAATTTGCATTTCTTCCTGTGCTACGAAATGCTTGTCTGTCTCTGGGTTTTCATTAACTCCTTTAAGCTTACTGTTCTGTAGGAACTTCTGAATTTCCTTCCACAGCTGCTCTCCCTGATATGGAATATTTGTACCTTGAGAGTGGGGCTTCTTTCCCTGGATCAATTGCCTCAATGCTTCAATCATGGTCAACTCTGGTTCTCTGCCCTCAGCTGGGTTCTGGTCACTTCCAGTTGTAACCGTATTCACCCACCTTCTGGCAGCTTGAATTCTCTGAGCTGGTTCACGAACACTCTGCACTGCAATCTGTTCCTCGTTGTCAGCAACTCTCCCAGCCACCCATCTGCTGGTTTCTGAATTAAGAGTACAAGGACTGCTTCCTCTGTTGCTAGAGCCGTTCTCCAACTCAAAGTCAAACTTCCCACTTCTCCTCTTCCTCTCCTCTGAACAGGGCTTATAAAGCTGTTTCCTAACTAACACTCCCCTGTCTCTGTACAGGTGATTATCATTACCCTCCAAGCCTGCACTTACGTTAGAGCTTGGGTGTGGCTTGGCTTCAGCAACTACATGCTTCTTTCCTTTGCCTGCAGTCTGAACCCTGTGAATACCTTGCCTGCCTCTCACCTTAAAGGCATATTCACTGTTTTCTTCTGTTTCCATCGGCTCAGCACAGCTCTCATCATCACAACCTTTAACTGTTTTATAGCTTGCAAAACCTCCTCTGCATTAATGGTGGTATTTAACTGTGTTTGTTCCTCCTCCATCAATATCGGGAGCTTTATAGAGTCTAAGTAACTTTGTAATCATTCTGAAACTGGAGCAGCTCGGGCTGCATACAACTCTTGATAGTTTCTTTTAAAAGTCTCCCGAATATCCCCCTCTTTATGAAACTAATTTCCCTTCTTTATCCCTAATTTTCATTATATGTGACCGTAATTTCCTTTGTTTCAACCTCTGTGCCATATACCTCCCTGCTTTATTTCCCCCCTCAGAGAAACCCTGTTTCAATAGTTGCATACAGTATCTTATAATATCCGCCTGCATGGCATTTAATTGCGCTCTAGCAACCAGGACTTGGCCTCGATATGTTCCCCTTCCATCTTGCACATCTAGCGCTTCCAGATTCATTAACCTTTCTCGCAGTTCCCTTTCTCTCTCCTCCCTCTCCCTCTTTTTACGTGCCCCCCATTTAAGAAACACTCCCCTCACTACTGCCTTATAACCATCCTGACACCCCCCAGGCCACCTCTCCATTATCATTCCATCTAAAATATTCCACTGCCTCCCTCTCAGTCTCCTTCCTAACCCTCTCATCCTCCAGTAAAGATTCATTCAACCTCCAAAACTGGGTTCCCCCTCCCTCCCTCCCTCCATTATCAGTCTTGCCTCCACTAACGCATGATCTGACCATGTGATAGAATCCATGTCTGCCCTTTTAACCCTGCCCGCCATCTCCTTTGTTACCCAGATTGCATCTATCCTGGAATATATACCATGCAATGGAGAAAAGTATGAAAACTGCCTCTTCCGGGGATGGTGAAAATCGCCACACATCTATCAAGCAGTGCTGTGTAACAAAATTTTGATATTTATGCCTATCCGCTCATTTGCCCTCTTGTTTCCCCGTTGCATCTCTGTCTGGGTTCCATGTCAAATTAAAATCTCCCACACATATGATTTTTCCATCCCCTATCTATCCCACCTTAGCATCTAAGTTTGTCCAAAATTCTCTTTGTCCGTCCCGCCCCCCCCCCCCCCCGGTCGGTGCATATACATTCATTATACAATACCATTCATTACCGATTTTTATACGTAGCATTATATATCTCCCCTCTTTATCTCTAATTATCTTCTGTACCTCCACCTTAAGTGTGGAGGCTTTAAAAATTGCCACCCCACCCTTCTTTTTTCCCCAGTGTTGATGCATAGAGACTTAAGGAGTTTGACCAGATGTTCTGTTGCCCTTGTTAAATGTGTCTTCTGTATGAACACTATCGACGCTTTTTGATGCCTTACGTCTTTATAAAGTTTCTGCCGCTTCAGTGGCGAATTAAGCCCTTTGACATTCAGTGTTACAAGTTTTAACTCACCTTGTAGGGTAGAGAAGGTGGGGATAAGAAAAGATACATCTGCTATCTCCCCCCTCCCCTCCCCTCCCCACCCCCTTCCCCTCCCTCTTCACCTCACTGTAGATATGACTTCCATTCAGGTAACTGACTATCGGACCTGCCTCTCCCCTTCTCTGCCCTCCCTTTATACTCCAGCTTACTCCTTCTTACACCTTCCCCCTCTACACTAAAACCCCTACCCCCTTCCATCCCCCCCTTCAAAACACTGTTTTCAATTCACTTAATCAGGACCCTCTTCCCTCCCTTCCCACGCCCCATCCTTCCTCCCCCCTTGCCTCCCCCTCCAGCCTCCCACTGTTAATCAACACCTTTACAGTTTATATATTTCAACAATCCAAAACCCTTTCCTTATCAAACAGCATCTGGTTCAAGTCTGTATATAGTCCTTGGATTCAGCCTGATTCTTTTGCCATCTCTTTTCCTCTTTGGCTGTCTTTGGCCAGTCTCGCCAATCTCCTGCCACCTTCTGCTGCTCTATGCCATCTCTGGCTAACCGTTCTCGAGGTAGTTACACTGTTGTCAGTAGTTTTTTGGCTGGGCTTCTGGCCACTTCCGAGAGGTTAACTTGATCCCAGATCTCTCAGTGCCTTCCAAGCATCTTCACTTGTCCTCACTCTCCGCGACCTCCCTTGCACTGTAATCAATAATCCAAAAGGAAAAAGCCATCTATATCTCAGATCTGCCCTCCTTAAGTAGGCCGTGACCTCCTTTAACTCTTCTGTGTTGCAGCGTTCCCTGGGATAAGTTCTGAAATAGTTCCAGCTTGTATTCTTCCCACTGGATGTTTTTCAGCTTCCTGGCTCCCAATAGACACGTTCTTTCATCTTGAAGGAGTTCAAGCAGATTACGATGTCCCACAGGCGATTATCTCTTATGGGCCCCAGTCCTCTATGCGCCCTTTCTATGTGCGGAGTCTCCCCTTCACACTCCTCTGCTACCGCTGCAGCTTTTAAGAGCTCTCCAAACACTTTTTGAATAACTTCCTCACAGTTCTTATATTTGGGAGCCTCGGGGATACCTCGCACTCTGATATTACATCTTCTGGACCAATGTTCCCTCTAATTTTCTGTAGGCTGTGTGCGCATAAAATATCAGCTGTGCAGCTTTTGAAGGAAGGTTAAATTTTAGTGCGCCACATAGCGACACGCGGAGTTATATATTTTAAAATTTGACTACACGTCAGAATACAGTATGTACACCACATTGATTGCACTAGAAAACATTGTAGAACTTGTGAAAACCGTAAATACATAACAACTTTTAAATTTTAAGACGTGTGTTGTTTTCTATCAGAATCAGAACCGTAATTTTTGTGCGCTATGTTGTAAAGTATGTGCGCTCGCTCGGCGAGGTGTGTGCGTGCGTGCGCACAGCTTAGAGGGAACAGTGTTCTGGACTGGTCCTCCAAGTCCTCTGTTTTTACCTTCAGCTCCTCTTGAGCCTGCTGTAAATCCTCCCAGCCTTTTTGGATGTTTTCCCACTGCTACCCCTTGTTGTTCCAGCTGATGCTCTTTGTCTTCCACATGGTCTCCCAGATCCGTGATCTCGTCTGATTGTTTGTAGGGTCTCTTAACTCATTTTTTATTCCACTAATTTCCACCTTTAATTCTTCTTTTAATTCTGTAAGCCACTGCTCGATTTTGCCAGCCATTGCCGAGCACTCCTCTCCTTCGATCTCCTCCTCCTACTCAGGTGCTTTCTCAGCTGCCAGTTTACCTTCCTTCTCTCCCTCCTCAAAATGGTGCATAGGATGATCGAAATTCCGCCAGTTTTTTCTTTGCAAACAACTCTCTCTTACTTGTATCCATTTATAATGTTTTAGCTCCACACCTCTTGCAGTGATGACTATAGAAAAGCTCTGCTTTTCTCTCCCCCTCAGAGGAGTGCTCTGTCTGGTCAGTTTACTACTCCCATTTTCTGATGCCCTCCAGGTCTTCCAGGCTAGGGTAGCCACTTAAATTTATATTTGCTTGCCTTATTTTTAGTGTTGTAGGACCTCCTGACTAGTGCTTATGTCACTTGCCTGTGCTGTGCTGCCGGTTACTTTTCCTGCCCGGTGTTGCTCCCATCTATGCCATCTTCTGCCTTCAGTCAGATTCCCCCTTCACCTCCGCATCCTCGTCTCTCTCCCGATTCACCTCCGGGCTGCTTGCCTCTGCGGTGTCTCCACAGGGAGCCATTTATTCCGCTTGTTGCTATAGCCTTCAATCCAGTCCTTCTCACAGTTTGCCCCGCTCCCGTGGATGCCACTCTCACCAGATACGTGGCTCTTCATCTGGGCCTCTCATTGCTCCCTATTTAACTGCTCTCCCCCCGACTCGCCAATCGCTCTTCCTCCGGCTCTCCTCCAGGTAATCAGTTCTTGGAATTCAGTCTCCCCGACTCTCCGATCGCTCATTGAGCTCCACTTAGTTCTGCTCTTTGCACTCTCCCGCATGTACCGTCCCAATCGGGCCTCTCCTTCCTCATGCACCATGCATTGGGTGATCGCCGTGGCTCGCTCCGGCTCCAATGCCGTCCTCCTCCGATAATACTGTCTCATTTCACTGCCGTTTTATACTTTTTGAGGTGCCATTCCCCTCTTTGGCAGGCCTTGATGTCGGAGCTGGCTTTTTACTCTGCCATGCGCTCTGACGACGTCACCGGACGTCCCCCATAGTAAGATCTTTAAGTCTGTCCTTATATGCTTCACAATGAAGCATATGTATACTTTAGAGCAGCGGTTCTCAACCTGTGGGTCGCGACCCCCATGGGGGTCGCCTCACCTCACTCCGTTAAAAAAAAAAAAAAAAAAAAGAAAAGCACCCAAGTTGCTGCAGCTGCCGAGTCCGCTTCTTGGCAGCGGAAAACTCACCGCCTCCCAATCCCTTCTAATGCAGCCGGGGCTCCCTGCCTCTTAGGGAACTGCGGCTATGCCAGTAAAACCACTGCGGAGCCTTCCTGTCTCTTGACGGGCTCCGTGCAGCATTGTCCCGCCTCCAAAAGAAGTTGTTTACCACTTCCTTTGGAGGCGGGACAAGCTGCGCGGAGCCCATCGAGAGACGGGAAAGCTCCGCAATGGCTTTACAGGTATAGCTGCAGTTCCCTAAGAGACAGGGAGCTGCGACTGTAGAACAGCAGGGCAGCAGCAGGCAGACAGGGAGAGGGGAGGAGGGGCAGGGAACCTGCAACGGGGCTGACATGGAGGGATGGATGGAGGGAGGGAGGGGTCTAACATGGACCGGGGGGGCTGACATTGATGGATGGAGGGAGGGAGGCTGACATGGACAAAGGGAAGAGACAGGGGGACATACTGTACAGACGGGCAATAAATGCTGGACAGAGGGGAGAGACAATGCGGGTTAGGATTATAATGGGCAGATGGGGGGGGCTAGGAATGGTAATGGGTTGATTAGGGAAGGCTAGGACTGGGAATGGACTGATCAAGGGGGGGGGGTTGGGACTGGTAATGGACTGATGGGGGGCTAGCACTGGAAATGGGCTGATTAGGGGAGCCTAGCACTGGTAATGGGGTTGAGGAGGGACTAGCACTGGAAATGAGCTGATTAGGGGAGGCTAGGACTGTTAATGAGCTGATAGGGGGGGTAGGACTGGTATTGGGCTGATTGGGGAAGCTAGCACTGGTAATGGGGTTGAGGTGGGGGGGACTAGCACTGGAAGCAAGCTGATTGTGGGGCTGCGACTGGGAATGGGCTGATTGTGGGGAGGGGAGGATAGAGCTGCTGGCCCTGGAAGAAAACTTGGAGTTAAGGCTACAAATGGGCTGATACGAGGGGATGGGAGAATGGAACTGGAAGAGAGTGGATCCGAGAGGGGCTGCCATGGTATTTGTACTAGAAGGGACTGCTCAGTGGGGAAGGAGGGGGACTGGAAGGGAATGGACACCAGTGGCAGTCATGGGAATGCAAGTTGACATTGGAAGGTACTGAGAGTGAGGACTAGAAAGGGGCTGATACTGGGGAGGGTTACTGGGACTGGAAACAGGCTGATGGAAAGAACTGAAGAAAACGAAAGAGGAGATAAGAAATGGCAGATGGACCATAGACCACAGAAAGAGAGCTAAGAGAAGACAGGAAAGCAGAAGCCTCAGATCGGGACCAGCATGATCAGAGAATAAATTGGTCAGACAACAAAGGTAGAAAAAATAATTTTATTTCATTTTAGTGATTAGACAACAAAATCATCATAATTTTGAAATCAAATATTGTTACTTATTGTGATTAATTGTTGTGGTTTAAATAAGTAAATTTTATAAATAAAAACATATTGCAAAGGCCTATAATATATTAATAATTCAACAAATGATTACAGCGACAATGCGTTAATGGTAAAGGAAGAGAGATGCATTTGATTTTATCATTGGGGGTCACCACAAGTTGACCAATGGTAAAAGGGGTCACGGTACAAAAAAGGTTGAGAACCACTGCTTTAGAGGAAAGGCGGGATAGGGGATATATGATAGAGACATCTAAATACCTCTATGGCATAAATGCACAGGAGAGTCTTTCAATTGATGGCAAGCTCTGCTATGAGGGGACATAGGATGAGGACATAGGTGAAAGGGGATAGACTCGGGAGTAATATGCAGAAATATTTATTTACAGAAAGAGTGGTAGATGCATGGAATAGTCTCCCAGTAGAGGTGGTAGAGAGTAGGACAGTATCCGAATTCAAAAAAGCATGGGATAAACACAGAGGATCTCTAAAGGAAAAAAGGGCACTATTGTAGTTGTAACCGAAGGGCAGACTAGATGGGCAAAGTGTCTTTCTACGTTTCCCCGATTTGCAGAATCGGGCATGTGGGGAATGAATATATGTGCGTCATGGTGAATGTTGGGGGGGGGGGGTGCCTGTATGTTATGGGGGATTTCCCATTCCTACCCTTTAATACTCTCTCTCCTGCACTCTCTGGTACCCTCACTCAGCAGTGCACTCGCCCCCTTCCCTGTCTTTCACGCCCTCAAATTTCAGTCACTCCTCTAACCCTGCCCAAACCCTTTTCTTCCTCCCTCCTCTTTAGTCCTTTTACCTGCCTTCCTCCTCTAACCATGCCCCTTCTCTCCATGCTCCGCTCCTTACCAGCTCTCAGGTATCCAGGCTTCAGTCCCTCTCTTCCTGCTGGCAGGACCCTGGGACTTCTACCGGTGATTTCTAGCCATAGCCCCGATCTTCATACCAGCAAGAACCAGGGATGCCTGCTGGTGATTTCTAGCCACAGCACTGCTCTTCATACCAGTTGGGCTGGGACTCCCATCAGCACTTCAAAAATGTTGCTTGGGTGGGGTGGGGGCCATATGCATCTGTTTGCACATGCTTGTGCAAGCACAAATAGATGCGTACAGTCAGACACACAATTTTACCCGGTTGGAGACTCCCCAACTTTACCCAGCTTTCTCCAATGGGAAAAACCAAGGCTGGATCGCACTTTTGAGTTTACTTAGGATTTGTGTGTTTGGGGACCAGGAGGATCTCCACCATAATCACGGAGGACAGAGGGATCCCCATCCCAGTGAGGGAGAGAAATCATATGTAAATTTTAACAATAAATACTTCTACAAATTCCATAGGTTTCTATTTATTTTAATTCACAACTATAAATGTATTAGTCAATCCTTAATTCAATATTTATTATTCATAGAGAAAAAAAAAAGCATAAATAAAGCAAACTCCTAACGGCTTCCCCCCCCCCCCCCTCACTTGGTTTGCAGCTGGTCATGCTGTGAAGACTTATTGCATCAGTGATGCTGAGAGCTAAGCTATCAGTAGCTCAGCTACTGGCAGGGTCTCCCAAGATAGACAGGGCTCAGCTGAGCCCTGTCTAAGACAAACTACCCATCTGGGCAGCAGCAGAATGGGATGGTGTTCTAAGCAGAGGATCATATTTGTTACAAATACAACACTGGAATTAACTGCGCGGAAGAAAGGACTGGCAAATCTACTTCTGTATCTTGCCACGAAATCCCAATGGATAGTCACAAAACAAATTGCACTACAGTGCTGGAAGAACAGACCCCCAGGTTGGAAAGCACTCAAATGACTACTGGGGATGAGCTAAAGATTTCTCAGAGTAAAACCAGCATTTATGATGTGGTTGGATCTGCTGATGTAGCTGCACATGAAAAGAGTCAGAAGTTGCAAAGATTTTATTTTATTTATTTACATTCTCTTATATACCGTGCTATTCTGCATCACTGCGGTTTACATTGAACAAATTGAAATTACATTGAACAGGGCATTATAACTTGGAGATAACTATTTTACAGGGAACATGGGCTATGGAGGGTTAAGTGGCTTGCCCAAGACCACAAGGAGCACCTGTGGGACTAGAAACCCCAGTCCTTCTGGCCCAAGGTTGCTGTCCTCTTGTGGGATTTGAACCCCCGACCTTCTGGCCTGAAGTACCTTGCCCCAACCACTAGGCCACTCCTGAAATTGACAGAACATGCAAACAGGATATCCTGATAGTCATGGGTAAATGGAATGCAAAGGTTAGCAACAAAGACAAAGTGTTTGGAAAATATGGACTTGGCGACAGAAATGAAGCTGGAGAAAGATTGATAGAATTCTACAATACCAATGATCTATTCATCTCAAACACCTTCTTCCATCAACACAAGCGCTGAATGTACACATGGACTTCATCCAGTGGAATGTACAGAAATCAAACTGACTACATCTGTGGAAGACAAACGATGGAAAAGCTTGATAACATCAACAAAGACAAAACCTGGAGATGACTGTGGTACAGATTACCAACTACTAGTATGCAAACTCAAGCTAAAGTTGAAAAAGAGCAAGCCACTCATGAATGTAGCAAAATATGACCTTGAGAATATACCATTGGAATTTAAAGACTGCCTGAAAAATCAATTTGTTGCTTTAGATACAAATGACAGAGGTCCAGAAGAGTTATGGAATGACATCAAGAAGATTGTGGTGGAAAGAATATAGAGTCATTATACCATAAAGATCAAGTGGACCAACAGCTGTTTCAACCTGTACTTTATGATCAGGAACCATTGGTGATGAAAGAAGTAGTCGAAGCAGCATTGAAAGCCTCAAAGAACAAAGCACTGGGCATTGATGCCATTCCCACTGAAGTATTACAGCAAATCGGATGAAGTTATTATCATACTTACAAGGCTCTGCCGGGAAATTTGGAAGACAAATTCATGGCCAACTGACTGGAAAAGATCTGTGTTTATACCAATACTGAAGAAAGCTGTCCCGATTGTGCAATAATTTCCACTGTCAATCGCTCTGATCCCATATGCCAGCAAGATTCTACTCAAGATCATTCAGCAGAGACTACAACCATATCTGGAATGAGAACTGCCTGAAGTGCAAGAAGGGTTCAGGAAAGGGCGAGGAACGAGAGACATTGCGGATGCGAGATGGATCCTTGAAAAGACAAGAATACCAAAAGGATATCCATATTTGTTTTATTGACTACAGCAAGGTTTGGACTGTGTAAACCATGAGAAACTCAGCCACATAAGCAGCATGGATATACCATAACACCTGATTGTTCTCTTGCACATCCTTTACAATGATCAAGAAGCAACAGTTTGAACGGAACTAGGAGAAACAGAATGGTTTAAAATCAGCAAAGGTGTACGACAAGGCTGCATACCTTTCCCCCACCTCTTTAATTTATATGCAGAACAAATCATCACAGAAGCAGGACTGTATGAAGACAACCGAGGTGTGAAGATTGATGGAAGACTCAAACAACCTTTGCTATACTGATGATACCACATTACTGGATGAAAGTGAAGACGATTTGAAACATTTGCTTCTCAAGATTAAAGAATATAGTCTTAAAATGGGTCTGTACCTTAACGTTAAAAAGACAAAGATCCTGACAACTGGCCAAATCAATAAGTTCAATTTCTTCTCCATCAATAATGAAATTATTGATCCAAGTTAAAGTTTTCAACTATCAATAAAGAAGGGACCAGCAGTCAAGAAATCCAACAATGTATTGCGCTTGGTAGAATGGTTATGAAGGACCTAGACAAGATCCTCAAGAGCAGAGATGTCTCTCTCCATACAAAGATTCGACTTGTCCAGGCCATGGTATTTTCAATGTCATGTGGATGCTAAAATTGGACAGTGAAAAAGATAGAGAGGAAGAAAATTGAAGCCTTTGAATTATGGTGCTGGCGACGAATATTGTGTATACCATGGACTGCCCGAAGAACAAACCTCAGATGACAAGACTTTGACTTTCATACTTGGACATATCATGTGAAGAGATAAATCACTGGAGAAAGACATAATGCTTGGCAAGGTAGAAAGTCACTGTAAAAGAGGAAGGCCAGCAATGAGACGGATTGATACAATAACAGCAGCTATGGATTTTACTCTATCAACAAATAGCCGCTTGGCTGAAGACCAAAGTTTAGGTCAACTATCCAGAGGTTTGTCAGGAGTCGACACCGACTTGATGGCACTTAACA
Organism: Ichthyophis bannanicus; assembly: GCA_033557465.1. Classification (NCBI taxonomy): domain Eukaryota; kingdom Metazoa; phylum Chordata; class Amphibia; order Gymnophiona; family Ichthyophiidae; genus Ichthyophis; species Ichthyophis bannanicus. The sequence goes on from CM066039.1 coordinate 33,281,777, forward strand.
ACAGCTTCCCATTAACCATCAATGCTAATCAATTAGATTCAGTTATATAAGCCAAATGTACATCAGGCCCAAGATGAACTACAGCTCTATTCTGTACCTGTGGAGGCTTTCTAACCCCAACCATCAGGTTTGTTCTATTTAACCTTTTATACTGCTCCATTCCATGGACTCTAGATGATATACAACAGCTAAAACATAAAATGCAATTTATTTTAGGTTTAAAAAAAGCATGCAAATACTGTATAAATTAAGATCATGTTATTAATATTGTTTTAATTTTAACATAAGAAGCATTGCTATATAGTCAGAAAACCATTCTATGCCATTTGTGGGCATTATCTCGGGAGATCAAAAATAAAATCCATAGGACTAAATTATAAAACAGCATTCTGTTAACCAAGCCTTACTATGCTCCCTGGAAGCCAAATACTCAGCTAATGAATCTCATCTTCCTGGTCCCGAGACTCCCGACTGTCTGTACGGGTCAGTCACCTTTATACTTCGGAATTTATGCCGGCTCATTTTCATTGGCCATCAACAATAGTCTTGGTTTTGTCATCAACAATCCCAAATACCTGATTGGTAAACGTCAAGGTTCTAAATTCCACTTTTTTTGACAAGTGATGCGATATGATGGACACCTAGCAACTGCCAATCAGATTTTAGCTAGTGCCTAGCAACTGTAAAAGACACCTGATCATCAAAATTTAATTTCCGTTAGATCTCAGTTAATTTCTGTATAACTTTAAATTAACCAGATGCGACTTACAAACGAATGCATGGCCATAAAATACAATGTGCGCAGCTATTTTCCCCAACACAAATAATACAACTATCAGTAAAGGACAACAATAATGTGCCATTAAATTATCAGCACGAGACCAATATTTCGTTTCTTCTTCATTTAGAGCTCATTCTCTTAATAATTGCAATACCTGGATGATCACAGTAATATACAATCTCAGAATAAATTTGGTCTAAAAAGTATACCTCCGCTCCGAAATGTCACTTATTTCTCTTCCATAATAATGGAGCTCTGTCAAACGAAACACATATTTTAAACAGAGCAAAAGGCACCATTTCGTAGTCCGGCGTTCTATCGTCTCAAGACGCTGCAGCTGAAGTGTGGCCGTTTCGTCTTTTCGTAGCCATTTGCACTTTTGGGACGACAGATAAGGCGTTATGTAACAGTCTATGGGACAAGACTACAGCGCTGGGCAGGCCACAGAGACAGCCCACGTGCTATATGTCGTTCGAAAAGTCTTTCAATGCCCTTTCAGGTCGCCGCATTTTTAGAATTTTCTGACGTCCCTGGGACCAAGCTGTAATTATTTAAATATTGTAACTTATACAATTATGCCGGTTCAGGGGCAAACTAAAATGGCCGCTGGTCATCAGACATTAATGCCCAGCACCGGGGATTAGCTGACGGGGAGAAAAATCTTAAAGGGGCAAGGTTCTTAAAAAGGCAAACAAAATAAAAATAGCTCGCAACAAAGGCGGACTAGCAGTGATCTGGGATCTCAGGTAATAAGGGTCATTGACACCCCCCCCCCCAACCACTCAGACGTCAAAGATAGAAGCTAGAAGACAATGGGGTCCCTACTACTGTGGGCTCTCGGGCACTGCCCTGTTGCTTCCACTGGTCAGTCCGCCACATTCACGTTTTAAAAACAGCACACTGTATTTAACCATAATATATATATATCTGATATGCTCGAAAGACTCAGAATTGGACAAATACCATTCAAAACAATATGCATGGATGTCTGCTACACTGGCACAAAGATGTGCATATTACACAAAGTAATATCAAACTAAGTCAAGAAAAACAGAAAATTACTTAATACACACTATATAATGAAAACCAAATCATAAAAGTCTTCTTTGGTGCCATGAATAAAAACACATAAACCTTTCCTCAGGTATGGGGGTGTCCAAAAGCTTAGAGAGCAAGAAGAGAAAGGCCCCAATGGCACCCCTTTGAAGCACCACATGCACATGGTAAGAGGGTGCAGGTTCTTCTGCCTGGGTGTTTAGTGTCTTCAGGAATTAGGCATAGACAATTGCCTAGGCTGCCAGATTTTAAAGATGAGCCTGCTTCCACATTACAGCTATGTGTACATGGTGCTTCAAAGGGATACCACCAGGGCTTTCCTCCACTCCTCTTCTGGCTCTGGGATTTCTAACCAGCTGAGATCTGCTGTCTGGTCTTGCCGATGGATGCCAAAATCCTATATCCACCCAAAAATCTCCAAAAGAATCCCCAGTGAAACTCTAGTAATAATTCTTTTTGTCGGATCACATCGAGGGAGGCTTAGAATGGTATCAAAACCCCACCAGACAGATGTGATCCATTTTATTCATAGAACAGTTCTTTGATAAATAACACAGGTACACTAAAAAAAATTTTTTTTTAACTGCCTCTAAGGTTTCGATTGATTTTTACGTTTTTTGGTGCGCTGAATCCAAATCTGGTAACCAATTTGCTCCATCACGTACAGATTTTTTGCTACATTGGGTTAGCAGTTTGAGGTGAACGTTTCAGATTGAGTGCGATCGAGATAAAAGTTTCTTGGATGAATTCTTTATACTAATTGTTTAGTAGTTATTCAAATAAGAATAAAGAAAATTGTAACAAGGTAGCACATAAGAATAGAGTAATGTCAACAAAACACACTGTGATGGTAGCAAAATTGTCTGCACTTAAAACAGCCACATACATGTGCACAAACATTGAGCATATAAGAGCGAGGTTAGACACAAAGCAAAGCAAAGCAAAGCAATGTGCAAAAAATGTTGTACAGGTATGTATGTAAGAATAGAAAACGCAAACCGCACCATTGCAATACATGAAGACAAACATCCGATGGTGTGAAAATAAAATTCTAATAAATGAGATCCGACACTGTGGTAATAACTAGCAAATTTTTATTTCAAAGTTTAGTAAAAACACGATATTTGTCAACACAGTTTAGATTTTAAAGTCATTCTTGGGTCAATCAATCTCCTGGTGGGCCCGTTTCTTCTTCCCCCGAATGCTTCTCTTGGTGCGCTGCTTGGCGTATTTTTCATCTGGGGTTTCCCGCAGCAGCAACCAGCAGAAATCAGCCATCATAGTGGTGTTCCATCTTCCTTGGTACCTTCTCTCTGCATCCTTGATGTCCTGGTGAAACCTTTCACCTTGTTCTTCACTGTACACCCCCAAGTTTTCGGGAAAGTAGTTCACATGGGAGTGCAAGAAATGGACTTTCAGGCTCATGTTACAGCCTTGTTCTTTGAAAGCATTGAGCATCCTGGCAACAATATCCTTATAGTTCTCATCCCGCCTGTTTCCCCAAGAATTTGAGAACAACATCCTTGAAGGAATCCCAGGCTTCTTTTTCCTTCTCAGACATCGTTTCAGCGAATGCCCCATCTGAAATGAGTTTCCTTATATCAGGGCCAACAAACACTCCTTCCTTTATCTTTGCTTCAGAAAGTCGGGGGAACTTTGAGCAAAGGTACCGAAAGCACTCACCATCTTTTGGAAGGGACTTGATGAATTGTTTAATGAGACCCAACTTAATGTGGAGAGGTGGTAATAGAATTTTATCACGAGGTACCAAGCTCTCATGAAGAACATTTTTCTCACCGGGTCTCAAATACTCCCGAATTGGCCAGTCTTTTTTCCCCCAGTGTAGGTCGCAGGCCCGGCTATCCCACAAGAAAAGGAAGCAGGGATATTTGGTGAAACCGGATTGCTGCCCTAATAGCATGGATAGAATTTTAAAGTCTCCACAAATCATCCACTTATGCTCATCATAACGAATCTTCTGAAGAATCAGGGCCAAATTCTCGTATTTTTCTTGGAGAATAACAGAGTGAGCAATAGGAACTGAAGCAAATGTGTTGCCATTATGAAGAAGAACACCTTTTATGCTGTCTTTTGACGAATCAATGAACAGCCGCCATTCAGCAGGATCATACTTGAGTTTAAACTTTTCCATCACTCCGTATATATCGTTGCAAAATACCAAATCTTCCTCTTTGCTGAAATACTTCAAAAATTGTGTCTCGCGGTTGCGGTACCAATAAGAAGTTGTTCCTGGTGACAATAGATTTTTCTGTTTAAGCCGAGAACCTAGCAGTTGGGCAGCATCTTTTGGGAGTCCTAAATCCCGGACTAAATCATTCAATTCAGCTTGAGAGAAAAGTTCAGGTTTCGGATCTGGTTCAGTTTCAAACTCGGAAGTACTGGACTCATCGGGAAAAGCCATCTGATGAGTCTCATCATGATCAGAACCGTCCACACAAATATGATCCAAAGATTTTGGTGGTTCAGGCACAGGTACTTCGTTGCTATGAGGCATAGGCCTAATTGCAGAGGGAAGGTTGGGGTAACTTATTACGTTCTTATTTTTTAAGTTGTATCCCTTCACAATGCAAGAGTAAAAATAGCAGTCACTGCTGTGGTCTCTTTGTTCACGCCACATCATAGGTATTCTGAAACGAAATGCTTGTTTTTTACCTTTCATCCATAAGCGTAGATCTTCCTCACATGTCTTGCACACTTTGTGAGGAGCCCATGGTTTGTCTTGATCGCCTAACTTCAAACCAAAATAGGCGAAATATACTTTAATAAATGCAGAAATGTTCCTCTGCCGCTTTTTCATGGTATATTCCCCACAAATAAAACAAAAGCTGTCCGGAGAGTTGACGCAACCTCTGGCTCTGTGAGCCATCACAAATACACAGCACTGCAAACTACAACTGTAGTGAACCACTTCGGAATAAAGCTGGATTACGACTGAGCAAACAAAAGGTAATAATGAACTTGCAAGAAACTGAAATTTGACAGGAACGTTCATGTCGCAACCACCGTGTTTGAGCGAGCGAACGAGGCGAGGCGAACAGGAAAGAACATGCGCTAGCGCGAGTACTGGATTTAGCCCCCCGCCTCCCAATTGTCCTGTTAATGTATAAAATGAATACAAAACACTCTAAAATATCATGAGGGAGTGTTTCTAGTTAGTTAACCATTACAACCTCTATTTTGGGCCAAGAAAATAAACTGCAGTCGGCTAAAAAGAAATTATGTGAACATTCCTTATATGGGTAAGAAATCTAATTTTGCAAGAAAACGTGACGTGATGGAACATTTTGGCTATTTTTCCTGGATTCAGCACCTCAAAATCTATAGGAATCAGTTGCAAAACTGGAGGCAGTTTTTTGGTAGTGTACCTGTGTAATCTATTTAAAAACACCAACTTATCTTGAATTGGTTTAGAAGAGAAGCCCAACTCGATCCGTGTGTCAAACATCCAAAGTCCTGAGACATGACGTGCACGTTTCGGGACGAACAAGTCCCTGTATCAAGTGCTCCAACGTAGGTCAAACAGGCGTTATTCTTCTTATAGCAGTAATCAAATTAATGGCATTAGTACATTTTAAACTACCGGTTCCTCACCGACATCCAATCACTGAAGGAAACCGATCCATTTATCATTGGTCAGCAAAATCTGTCCATCATCGAGGAGAACCAATGACAGATCGAGGACTGTCCCACAATGAGCCCCCTTTCTGATTGAATGAAATCAGCAACCCTGCATGACGTAATTGACCAAACAAATGCCTGCCAAAGAACAGCCCACCGCAAAGGGATATCCCACCACTGTAGGGAACCCCTTAGCCGATTGGCTCCCCTCACAAAACACTCAACCATTCGATTTCACGGTTCAACCCACCAGGATGTATGCTGCCCAGATACGAGCCACCCTATCACCCCCTGTAGGGTCTTCAGGAATGTGATCGATCACTGTCCAGTGTAGATTTTCAAATGAGTGCCCCTGCTCAATGCAATGCTCCACTACTGGGGCCGAAATGACCCGTTGATGAAGTCGGGAAGCATGCTCACTGATTCAGATTTTAATGGATCGTACCGTACGTCCCACATAGATTAAAGGGCAATCACACTGAATCAGGTAGACCACAAATTCGGAGGAACAGGTGGTGAACCATCTCCGCCAATATGTGTGCCCAGTATTATTCTTTTGGAGATTTTGGGGTGGATATATATCTATCTCTGAGTGTGGGATTATTTTTGGTGAAAATCCTATATCCAGCAGTGGATATGTATGCATGTACACATACAAACATGGGAAAAGGATCAGCTGTAGAAGGCGTTTTGTTTTTATCAGGCTTTAGAAAAGATTGTAGTAAATAAGTGAAAGACCTGCTTTTTCAAAGTGCACCATGAAAATAAAAGGTTGTGTATGCTTAAAATAAAAGTGAATTCTACTTCAAAAATGTAGCACACAGTTCATTCCTGGTCAGGGCTGACCCTACCACTAGGGGAAATCAGGCAAGTACTAAGCTGCCAGAATTTGAGGGGTGAGGGCGGTGAAACAGCATGGTTGATGGGAATCCTAATGTCCCACCAAGCAGAGAAAATTAAGTTGGCTAGACAGGGCAGCAGTGATAGCCTGTATAGTGACTTTTTTTTGTTCTTCCTCTTTTATTTGCAAAGGGAAGAAACTATTAATCGGTTTTCTCTCTTTTGTTCAATTCTGGACATTTCTTCATTAGTTTAATATGTTCATTTAATAGGGAATTTTTAGTGCATGTTAAAGGGCATGTTTACTAAGGCCCAAGGCAGTAACGTGGATGTGGGTGGCATTACCACTGCAGGAGGTGCTCGTTAACTTCAGGAAGCATGTGCATCCACCCCCCTGCAGTTAGCACAGGCCCAAGATGCTGCACCACACAAGTGCACTTAAACCCTGTGTTGTGCAAGTTAAGATGTTCTATGTATAAAGTTATAATGTTCTATGTAAAACAAGCTCTGCATTGTTAACTGTTGTTAATTGTACACCGCAACTGATCACTGGAAGATGCGGTCTATAAATAAGTGTTAAATAAATAAATAAATGCCACCCATAGAGCTTGTGTTAAGTGCACCCACGCTAAGAGCAGCACTGACAGTTTGTTGCCTTGCCATCCACACCTTCATTCCACCCATGGCCCACCCCACTGCACACAACTCGAGTAGTGTGGGATTTCTGGCACTGAGGCCCATACTACTTTTTAGCATGGTGCCCAAACAATGCATTAAATCCCATGCACCGGGTTGCACACTTTAATTGACTTAGCATGCCTTAATTGATCAATTAATGCACATTAAAAAATGTAGGACATGCTAAATTGATTTAAGGTGCACTAACAAATTAATACCTCCATCTTCTTAAGGTCAGTCTCATGATCACATTCAAAATGCAGTTGTCACCAAGCCAGCATTTCTTGATATGTTGTGCACAGTGCGCCAGTCTTAAAAAGGAAAAAAAAGCAGGGAGAAACAAAAAAAAAAACCAAAGTTGGCAGGATGGGCCCAAGAACGATTTGCCTGAGGTGCAGAATAAAAATAATAAAAAAAAGCCCTCAAACTATTGTCTTAACTTCAAACCCTTACTGCCTGCACTAGACAAAAGTATTTGTCCCCAGTCCCTATAGCAGGTACTTATTGTGCAGAAACATGGCCTGGTCACAGGACTGGCTCAACCATTAGGCAAACTAGGCAGTCACCTAGGGTGGCAACTTCAGGGGAGGGGAGGGGAGGGGAGGGGGAATACAACAAAAAAGTGATCATTCAAAGCTAAATAGATTTTGACAGCTGGAGGGGGTGTAAAGCTTAAGGTTTGCCTGGGGTGCTAACACCTCGAACCAACTCTGGGGCCTGTCCTGCTTGGTCATGTTCAGGATTTAAAACCAAGGGCCATGTTTACAAAATGTTAGTGTGTGATATCTACTGCAGCACTTATGTTATTCAGATGGTAACAGATAGCATGTGCTATTTAGCAAAGATTTTCCAATTTTAGCATTTTTTTCCTTCAGAAAAGAAAACATTGCTATCTATTGGCTTGGTCTTTGTACAAGTTATCTCCTGGACCATTCAATCCATAGTTCAGGACAAGTATATCTACAAGCTACAAACATCCTGTAAAACTTAATATCTAGTTCAAAACTGAAAAATATGGTTTATTCAACTGATAAAAAAAAAGATTTTTTTTTTATTTTTTTACAAAACACCCCATAAGAACATAAGATATGCTATACTGGGTCAGACCAAGGTCCATCAAGCCCAGTATCCTGTTTCCAACAGTCGCCAAGCTACAAGTACCTAGCAGTTTCCCCAAAAGACACAGGTTCCACAATGCTTGTATTGGGTCAAGCATTGATATCCTGTGTCCCTTCTTAATAATGGTTTATGGACTTTTCCTCCAGGAACTTGTCCAACCCTTTTTTTAAACCCAGCTACACTAACAGCCTTTACTACATCCTCCGGTAACAAAGTCCAGAGTTTGATTACACGTTGAGTGAAAAAATATTTTATTTCATTAGTCTTAAATAGTTTACCCTGTAGCTTCATTCCATGTCCCCTAGTCCTCCAATGAGATGCTCTGCAATTCTTTGTACTTGTTCATTATTATACATCTAAAGCACGGAGATTGTACTATGTACATTTTGACCTGTTAAGGTAATTTTTTTGTATCAAGCCTTCCCTGGTTTTGTTTTCACTACATGTTTGCGGTAAATGGAGGTTTACTTGTACACTACAATTTTTTTAATATATAAAATACATTATGTAGGGCAAATGATTCTGCCAGTCCACTCAGTTGAGATTCATTAAGCTCGGGTCACACATGCCAGCTCTATGGGTTCAGCGAGTGCTTGAGTACTATTAAGCCATTGAGTTAATTGTGTTGTGAAGGATAGGTCATTTTGAATTTACAGTTTAAGATCCTCAATTGTTTTCGAAAAAAAAGTTGGCTCTCACGGTTTTGGTAGCTGATATAGACAAACAAAAATGATCCTTCACCTCTACTCAGGTATACCTCTGTAAATATATTTGTGCATTCTGTTGCAATATAGCAGCGTTCCCCAGTTTAATACTGTACTTTATTGCATCACCTGTGGGTAATTGATTTATGTGACAAAATTCAGTACAGAATACAGAACACACAATAGTTAATTAAAAAGGAGAGGCCAAAAGGTCAAGTGCTATTATACAACAAACATTTAGGGAGCACAAAAGCTGTGTATTATACAATGACATTGCAACAGCTAAAACGTTAAAGTGAATACAGCATTATCCAAGACAGCATATCCTACCTTTAAAAAAAACACTATAAATGGCTGAAAGTATATAAGTGTACATCGTGAACCTTTTTCAAATCCATTTTATTTAAAATTCTCAAAAAACGTAAAACGGTAACAAATAACCATGGTGCAAACTATATCCAAATATCCATTTATAGAAAAAGAAAAAATGTGTACGGAATTTAAGAGCAACCATTGTTTCAACATCAAAAAAGTAATCTTCCCTAAGAGCTTCTGCCCGTTAACTGCTAAACCCCTTCTTCCATGAACCCGTGACAAACCTATTCATGCACCTAAAAATAAGAAAACCTCGTTCTACTGTTGATATAAGATAGCACCAAGTAATTGTGATTTGCAGTTTACTCTTCATACAAGCTTAATGTATCCAGTTTTAATCCAAAGCACTCCTTCAGCTGTAAAGTGGGATAAGACTAATTGCAAATAAAAAAAACTGCAACCATCTCCAGTTCTGATGACTTACAAGAAATACTTTACACCTGCTCTAGTTTTTTTTCTTTGTTTATTCGTCAATACAAAAATGTAGCAAACGAATAGTCAGACAAGATGCAGAGGCATCACGAACAAACCCTTCCAGCTCATCAACTACGCTCCAAGCCGGAGCAAGAGGATTGTAGGATACACGTGGCTTACCGCATCCTCTGACGTCAGCACGCAGACTGCAGTGCCGCTAGCGCCGTTGGAGCCGCAGTAACTGCGCGAGCGAGCCGCAGACTTCGGGAAATAACACCTCTAACCCCCTCCCCCCTCTTACCAGAAATAAAAAAAAAAAAAAAAAAAAAAAGGAAAAGCAGGCAGAGCCGCGCGGAGAGGGTGCGCGCGCGCTTCCCCTCCGTATCCTGTCACACGGTGGCCATTCCCCCAATCATGCCGCGGGTCTACATCGGCCGCCTCAGCTTCAACGCCAGGGAGCGGGACATCGAGAGGTTTTTCAAAGGTTACGGCAAGATCCTGGAGGTGGACCTGAAAAACGGGTACGGGACAGCGCGCGGCGCCTCACTGGGTGGGTGGGGTATTAGCACGCTTCGCATGCCGCTCTTACAACCCTTGCGCACTCCCTCCATTCGTCGTCCTCCCGGGGGGTTGATAGCGGCCTGTGCTTGCTATCACACGGGAAGGAGGCCGTCAGTCAAGTAACTGTCAGTGGCCGTTGACGGCGCCGTGTAGGCCCGCGCCTGGGTGCGCCTGCGCAGACGACGTCGCCCCTCTTGGTCTTGGCGGGGTTGGATGAAGGAGGGAAGCGGCGGCCTGTGTTCCGATTAGGCCTGCGTCGTCAGTAGGAATCCAGTCGTCTTGTTTCCGATTCTTATTGAACGGAACTATAATCCGTGCCAATGCACCTCTCTCTTTTATTCTGTGCAGTTTTTACACGTTAATTCTCAATAGTCCTTACACAATAAATCCTTTGCGCTAGCCGACTTGTTATGCGGAGATGGTTGACTGTGCTCTTAGTTTTTCTTCTTTCTCTACCTCGTGGAGAAGTGGCCCGGCAGCGTCCTTCGCTTGTCCGGGATCTACTCCCAGGCCAAAGATGGAAGCGACCTTGCGCGCTTTCTCACCACGTCCCTGGGATTGAGGGAGAGGGGGGAATGGATTCGAAATGTGTGCTATGTAACTCCATGTTTTAACTTGGACAGATTCACCTCTTCCTTTTATTCTCTAGTCTCATACAGAGATGAGGCTTAATCATACGTCTGATCAGAGTGTGTGGGGTGACAATTGTCTTATTAGCGATTGTGTAATATAAATCTGAATTGGTAAAAGAGATTGTGCACCTTTGACCAAGGTATAACTGCGAGTGTTAATTGCAAACAGATGTAAAACTGGAAAAATAAAAAATCAAGGTATAAAACTATGGAGAAGACTTCAGCTTTATAAAATTGTAGAGCACATTGAGATCATTTAGTACACGATTGTGGAGTTTTCCCTACTATTTGCGCTGTTCCAGTCCATACTGCAAAGTATAGATTCTACTTGTCCTTATCCAGGATAGTTTATGTTGCCACAATTAACAATATTTTATTTTTATTGCCACTTTTCTCTGGGTCATAGCGGTGTACATTCAGGTATGGTATATATTTGCCTTGTCCCTGAAGGGCTCACAATCTGTTTTGTACCTGAGGCAAAGGAGGGTAAAGTGGTTTGCCCAAGGCCACAATGAGCACCTGTGAGACTAGAACCATCAGTATGGTCCATCAGTCTGCCCAGTAAGGTGGCTAGAGTGGTTGTAACTGCAGCTCCATGCAGGTCACCCCCTTTATGTCTGTGTTTAGCACCCCCCCCCTTTATTTATTGAACTATAAAGTATCATAATGTTTTTAATAACTAGAACTGTGGGGGCGTTGGTCTTGCAGAATTCCATAGAATCCAGATTTTATTTTCATTATGTGATGCATGCCCATGCTTTGTCTACTTCCATAAAACTATATAAAAAATTGTAATAGAACTGAATATTTTAGCCTTTGTGTTCGCCCCTGTCAGGCAGTAAATGTAATTTTGTTATGATATCTGCTTAAATTCTGAGAAACTGGATACTGTAGGCTTAATGTGCAGAAGAAAAGCCTGGCAATCTACTGTACTTCAACCACACCTTGCCAAGAAAGCTTAGGGGATAGTTGCAACATGGACAACTATACTATCCTCAGGGTTGCCAGGAGTCGAGATTGACTTGATGGTACTTAGCAACAATAATTATCATCACCTTCTAGTCACCAAATTGAAAATCTTCAGCCCATTGCGGTGCTGTCATAAAATACAAAACAATGTGCTTTAGTGATTTATTTATTTCTTTTTTATACTGCGCTCTTTAGAATCAGTGCAGTTTACATGTATACTTTTTTTTTTTTTTGTGCCATCGAGTCAGTGTTGACTCATAGCGGCCCAGCTACCTCTGGGTTTCTTGGCAATGTATCACCTGAAGTAGATTGCCAGCCTTTTCTTAGTTGCTCTACCACTAGGCTGCTCCTCCCTTCCACATGTATACTAACAGGTACTTTTTATTCCCTTGTCCCTGAAGGGCTCACAATCTAAGTGTACCTGAGGCAATGGGGGTTAATGGGGTTAAGTGACTTGCCCAAGGCCACAAGGAGTGGCCATGGGACTAGAGACCCCAGTCCCTCCAGCCTGAGGTTGCTTGTCCCCATACAGGAATTGAACCCCCGGCCTTCCGGCCTGTGGTAGCCTGTCCCAACCACTGAGCCACTCCAAAGGCATGTTTAATAAAGCTTAGTATGTGTTACTAGACACTAGTATGTGCTATATACTGATGGGTCGTGATGGCACTTAATGCATTGTAACAAATGTATAGTGCGCTAAGCATTAGAAAACATGCCCCACAACTTATTTTGATATGTGGTATATCAGAAATAACAGTACATTTTGTAACAGATATTTATAATTGTGAGGTTTTTTTAGAAAGATGTTTGTAAAGGGCAGAATTAACTGTTAATGTGTTTAGATGTTTTGCGCAAGCTCTGGGTATCACATTTAAATTACTTGTATTGTAAGTTAACACATTCTGTTAGTGATCGCTCTATTTGAAGGTTACTGCTTGCACGTTCTTTTGAAGATTGCTGAAGTAAAGTGAGTTGAATTATTTATGCAGCCTTTAATGTGTGTTTATTACTAACTGTTGAATAACATGGGACCTACATTAAAATAATATTTCATCCACATCCCTCCAATCCGGTCCAGACAAGTGGGTTGTGTCCGCCCACCAGCAGCTGGAGACTGATTATGCAAATCTTTTTGTGCTGTCACCCCATAACAGTTGAGGAACTTGCCTCCTACTTCCAATGTCTTCGGTCTCCAGCAGCTGATGGGCAGACTTCACTTTAGGGGTCTGTCTGGTTGATTGTGTCACCCAGTGATTAGATGTTTGTGAGAGAAGATCAGCAGAGCTGTCCAACTTTAGTAAAGATTGCAGGCACCAATGGGGGTCTTCTGCACAGTAAAATTGCAGACAAAAAAAAAAGTTGGGTCAGATCATTGTAAGAGTGCTCTGGAGCCCTTCAGTGAGTGGGAGCCGACATCCATGAAGACCCCGTGAGTTGTTGAGTCGACATTGGGGTCTCCCAATGCTAGGGCAGCGCTTAGCCTTTGTTTTAAAGACCCTGCCTCACTGTTATAGCCTGCTGTGGTAAGTCTGCTGTATTCCTTGACAGTTTATTCTTGTGGCCTTTGACTCTTGGGTGTAGCACGCATCACGATGCAGGGCTCTAAATTGGTGTGCGCCGCATGTGGATCCTGCCACAGCTCACTGTCTCAAGCCAGGTGCTGCCGAACATGTAAGAGGGAGAGCCAGGAGGTTGAGCAGTGCGGGGGCCCGCGGAAAGTCAGGAAAGCGATGGTGAGTCTTTCTCTTCCTTGAGCAGGCGGGAAAATTCCCACGCTGAAATGCTGTTGACCATTTTGTCTGCGGGAAACTAAGAACATAAGATGCCATACTGGGTCAGACCAAGGTCCATCAAGCCCAGTATTCTGTTTCCAACAGTGGCCAATCTAGGTCATATGTACCTAGCAGTTTCCCCAAGGGACACAGGTTCCACAATGCTTGTATTGGTTCAAGCATTGATATCCTGGGTCCCTTCTTAATAATGGTTTATGGACCTTTCCTCCAGGAACTTGTCCAAACCTTTTTTTAAACCCAGCTACACTAACAGCCTTTACTACATCCTCCGGTAACAAATTCCAGAGTTTGATTACACGTTGAGTGAAAAAATATTTTCTTTTGTTAGTCTTAAATAGTTTACCCTGTAGCTTCATTGCATGTCCCCTAGTCTTTCTATATTCTGATAAGGTAAACAATCGATCTACGTTTACCCGTTCCACTCCGTTCATTAATTTATAGACTTCTATCATATCTCCCCTCAGCCGTCTCTTTTCCAGGTTAAAGAGCCCTAACCATTTTAGTCTTTCTTCATAGGAGTATCCTTCCAAACCCTTTACCATTTTGGTGGCTCTTCTCTGAACCTTTTCTAAAATCGCTATATCCTTTTTAAGATACGGCGACCAGAATTGCACACAATATTCAAGGTGCGGTCTCACTATGGAGCGATATAGAGGCATTATAATATCTTTTGTTTTATTTTCCATTCCTTTCCTTATCATACCTAGCATTCTATTTGCTCTCTTGGCCGCCACTGCACACTGGGCCGAGGGTTTTAACATGGTATCCACAATGACGCCTAAATCTTTTTCCTGGGTGGTGGTTCCTAATGTGGAACCTTGCATTGTGTAACCATAGTTTGGGTTGTTCTTCCCTAGGTGCATAACCTTGCACTGGTCCACATTAAATTTCATCTGCCATTTTGATGCCCTGTCTTCCAATTTATCAAGATCCTCTTGCAATTTTCCACAATCCTCTTGGGTTTTAACAACTTTAAATAGTTTTGTGTCATCTGCAAATTTGATAACCTCACTTGTTATTCCACTTTCCAGGTCATTTATGAATATGTCAAAAAGCAGCGGACCCAGCACAGATCCCTGGGGTACACCACTATTCACCTTTCTCCTTTGGGAAAATTGGCCATTTAGCCCTACCCTCTGCTTTCTATCTTTTAACCAGTTCCTGATCCACAATAGTACACTGCCTCCTATCCCATGACTCTTTAGTTTTGCCAAAGGTCTCTGATGAGGGACCTTGTCAAAGGCTTTCTGAAAGTCCAGATACACAATATCAACCGACTCACCTTTGTCCACCTGATTATTCACCCCTTCAAAAAAACATAACAGATTAGTAAGACAAGATCTTCCTTGTCTAAAGCCATGTTGGCTGTCTCCCATTAGGTCATGACTATCTACATGCTGAGTCATTTTATTCTTTATGATGGTATCTACCATTTTTCCCGGTACTGATGTCAGGCTCACCGGTCTGTAGTTTCCCGGATCACCCCTGGAACCCTTTTTAAAAATTGGTGTTACATTGGCGATCCTCCAATCTTCAGGTATTAGAGATGATTTTAATGATAGTTCACAGATTACTAATAGCAGGTCTGCAATCTCGTATTTCAGTTCTTTCAACACCCTTGGATGTATACCATCCGGCCCAGGTGATTTGCTACTCTTCAGTTTATCTAATAGTTGTAATACATCTTTCCGATGTATCGATATTTCCTTCAATTCTTCTGCACTTTTCAAATCATTTAGAATCCCTTCAGCAAAGGCTTCAACGATCCTGTGAGCAGTGAGTGAGAATCAGCTGTGCCTACTTAGTTGGGAACTGTGTGTGAGAGAGAACTGCAGCCAATCTGAGCACTTTTCAAATCATTTAGAATCCCTTCAGCAAAGGCTTCAACGATCCTGTGAGCAGTGAGTGAGAATCAGCTGTGCCTACTTAGTTGGGAACTGTGTGTGAGAGAGAACTGCAGCCAATCTGAGCACTTTTCAAATCATTTAGAATCCCTTCAGCAAAGGCTTCAATGATCCTGTGAGCAGTGAGTGAGAATCAGCTGTGCCTACTTAGTTGGGAACTGTGTGTGAGAGAGAACTGCAGCCAATCTGAGCACTTTTCAAATCATTTAGAATCCCTTCAGCAAAGGCTTCAACGATCCTGTGAGCAGTGAGTGAGAATCAGCTGTGCCTACTTAGTTGGGAACTGTGTGTGAGAGAGAACTGCAGCCAATCTGAGCACTTTTCAAATCATTTAGAATCCCTTCAGCAAAGGCGCGCCCGCGCCTTGCGGGCCCGCGCCTGAGGGCCTCGCAAGAGGGCCCTTTGGCGTGGCCCTTAGGCGTGGAACGAAGGCGCTTAGAGATCAGGATCAGCGTTTTAACACGCAGGTGAAAGATTTGAATATCGGCAATTTAATATTTACATCCAGCAGTTGCCGGTTCTCTAAGCAAGCTCAAGAAGAAGTGTTGTCTACGCCGGATAATGAACGTATCCTTTTCGTGAGCTTCCATCTGCCTCTTTTTCCCTGCAAGAAACACTGTGAAAGTCGTTGGAGCTAAAGAAGGTATGTCATTAGTTTTATGCGAATTGGCAGCAACAGCCTTCGTTAGTTAAAAAAAGAAGTATCATAGTCATGGTCAAGCCCACCTTCCACCCCAAATTTCTCTTGGACACCCATATCATCCTTCAACGATTAGGCACACCCCACTTACAGCTCCAACATTTATATATGGCTTCTAACAATCATATCAATATACCACATTTGGAATTGCTCTTCCACGAGATCTCACAGTAAATCCTGTAACAAACATGATGTTGGCAGCCACCTCAATCATTTGAATCCTAAAGCATGCCCTAAAAAACCCCACACACTAAACATCACTTCTATAGAACTTATGAATACTAGATCAGTAAGAAACAAAATTCATTTAATCAGAGATCACATTGTGGACCAGCACCCAGACATTTTATGCATTACAGAATCTTGGCTCTCCCCCTCTGATAGTGTCCTCCTCAACCAACTGGTCCCCTCTACATACTCCGCCTTTAATAATCCTCGCACTCTAAAGAGAGGTGGCGGAGTTCTAATCATTGCTAAAGACTCATTGCAACTTCAAACACTCACTTCTAGCAACTCTGAGCATTGCAGTTCTATTGCAGTGGGAAACAAGTATCTAACTATTTGCCTTGTTTATAGGGCCCCCCACGCACCAGCTGAAGAGCTAACTACCACTCTTGAAACTGTCTGTGCAATCACCACAATTCACAAACCTTTAATCTTACTAGGTGACTTTAATCTCAGCTCTGCAACTAACAATGATAGGCAAACCTTCCTTCAGGCAATGGACTCTTTACTATTCTCTCAGCTAATAACCACTCCCACCCATAGACATGGTTCCACACCAGACCTAGTTTTTGCCCCAAATTATCTCTTAGACAAGGGATTTATTTCCTCACCCATAATCACCCCGATTCCTTGGTCTGATCATCACAGAATCAAAATTGAATTGACAAACAATACGGCCAAGTTCAACATAACACATTCTGCTTCATTTGGAATCAGAAGATTTAAAGCTTTCAAAAAAGATCAATTCTTAAAAGACACACTACCCTACCTCAACTCGGATGAACCTAACTTGGACAAACTGGTTAAGAATTGGAACATTACCATCAGTACAGCAGCAAAATCCAAACCGTACATAAAATCAAAGAACGTAAGACAACACGCTCCATGGTACTCCAATACAATTCGCAACGCTAAAAGAGAATTAAGAAAGCTGGAACGCCACTGGAGACGCTCCAAATCTCCAACTGCACAAAACACTTACTTAACAAAGCAAAAAAGATATAATGATCTTATTAACGATACAAAACGAGAGCATCACACAAACACCATTCTGAAAGCCTACAATAAACCCAGAGAACTCTTTGAGATAGTAAAAGACCTAACTAAAGAACCAAGTCCTGACAAAGACATACAAATCAATCCTCAAACCTTTGCAAACTTTCTCCATGAGAAAATAGGTCACATACCAACTCAAATACATACCGAAACCTACAGCTCCATCACAACAACAACAACAATAACAACAAGTTGGGACAGTTTCCACACTCCTTCAACCAAACAGATTTCGGATATCATCTCTGCTCTCAATACTAGCACTGCCCCTACTGATCCTTGCCCAGTTCAATGGCTCAAAGCAACCAAGCATAACTTCCTCAGTTATATACACAATATCGTATCCATATCCCTATCTCAAGGAATAATACCCGAACAACTTAAACTAGCCTCAATAAGGCCTATCCTCAAAAAAACAAACCTGGATAAGAACAATCCAGCGGCTTATAGGCCAATCTCTAGCATACCATTCTTAGCCAAAGTAATAGAAAAAGCAGTACAGCTACAACTCCAAGACCATGTTGACGACCATGCCCCACTCGATCTACATCAACATGGCTTTCGCCCCAACCATGGAGTTGAAACACTGCTGCTATATCTGTTCAATGATATCACCCAGACCATAGACAATTACAGGCAAGGATCTTTATTGATCTTCTTAGATATTTCAGCGGCTTTCGACACAGTTGACCACACTATCCTCCTATCAAGATTGGAAAGTATCGGTATCTCTGGTACTGTCCTTAGTTGGTTTAACTCTTATTTAACAAACAGGCAGTTTCAGGTTAAAATTGGAAACAACACTTCACAGCCTACAAATATCAAGCAAGGAGTACCTCAGGGATCTGCGCTTTCTTCCCTTCTATTCAACATTTTTATTCAGCCAATTTGTCAAATTATGGCAGCCCATCAAATAAGTTATACGATTTATGCAGATGACATCATGATTTATACACCGATTGATCTCATTAACCCCGACTACAGCAAGATCACAAATTGCCTTGACAACATGTCTTCCTGGCTCACATGCAATAACCTTGCCTTAAACTACAATAAAACAGAGGCGCTTATTGTCACTCGAAACACCGACTTCAACCCCCCACCTTTCATTAAATACAACAACATTACAATACCAGTTAAGGATGAAGTTAGATATCTTGGAATTACCCTCGATAAAGGTCTAACCCTCCAGTCACACATCAGAAAAACTGTGAGGTCTGCATACTACAGAATGAAAGTGATTAGACGCCTCAAGCCCTTACTCTCATATGACCACTTCCGGTCTGTCTGCCAAGCCTTAATAACTCCTATTCTGGACTTTTGTAATCCTATCTACTACGGTCTTTCAAAACACTCACTTAAACCTCTTCAGATGGCTCAGAACACGGCAGCCAGAATTATTGCTGGCTCAGCATCTCAAGATCACATTACCCCTACTCTCAAAGACCTCCACTGGCTTCCAATAAGCCAGCGCGTCAAATACAAGATGGTAATTAATATATTCAAGATCAGACATAAATGCTCTGCTTTTAGCCTTCATAACCTCTTACTCCAGAATAACAACAGGCCAAGACGAATAACTACATCAAACACCCTCAGCACCCCAAGTAGTTTCAGAAAAGCGTGTAAATGTACTACACAAAGGGCAATTTCCTTATCGGCCCCACTTATATGGAACTCTCTCCCTCCCGATGTGCGATCCATGGATGATTTAAAGGAGTTCAGAAAACAACTGAAATTTGTACTCTTCACTGAGTACTATGGCACAGACATCTAACAGTCTCTATTATTATAGCCTGCATGTAACTTGTTTTACTGTAACGGTTCCTTGATGTTGCGTATCCCAATTTTACCTTCACTCTTTAGTTTAGTCAGTGTATGCCCCCCTGTCTCTGTTCTCCCTTCTTGTGTCTGGTAACCGCTTTGATTTAAGGAAAAGGCGGTATAGAAAACCTGTTAAATAAATAAATAAAATAAATTTCAGTCATGGGTAACATCCCTACATCTTCCTCAGTAAAGACTGAAGCAAAGAATTCATACAATCTCTCCGCTATCGCCTTGTCGCCTCTTAGTGCTCCTTTAACCCCTTTATCATCTAATGGACCAACTGACTCTCTCACAGGTTTTTTGCTACGAATGTACTTGAAAAAGTCTTTACTTCGCGTTTTTGCTTCCGCAGCAAGCTTCTTCTCAAATTCTCCCTTTGCCTGCCTTATCAATGCCTTGCATTTGACTTGCCAGTGCTTGTGCTGTTTCCAGGTTTCGTCGTTTGGCTCTTTTTTCCATTTCCTGAAAGATGCTTTTTTGGCAACAACAGCCTCTCTGACCTCACCTTTAAACCATGCTGGCAGTTTTTTGGACTTCCTTCCACTTTTCTTAAAGCGTGGAATACAGCTGGTCTGGGCTTCCAAGATAGTATTTTTCAACAACAGCCAAGCCTGATGTACGTCTTTAACCTTTGCAACTGCTCCTTTTAGTTTTTTCTTAACTGTTTTCCTCATTTTATCATAGTCTCCCTTTCGAAAGTTAAAAGGTAGTACTGTGGATTTCCTTACTATCCCTCCTCCACTAATTAAATCAAAGGCGATCATGCTATGATCACTATTGCCAAGTGGCCCCAACAACCTTATCTCTTGCACTAGATCTGGTGTTCCACTAAGGATTAGGTCTAATATGGCTTCCCCTCTGGTCGGTTCATGAACCAGCTGCTCCAAGAAGCAGTCATTTATTTCATCTAGGAACTTTATCTCCCTAGCATGTCCTGACGTGACACTGACCCAGTCGATACCGGGGTAGTTGAAATCACCCATTATTATTACTGTGCTGTAACCTTTGTTAGCTTCCTTGATTTCTTTGAGCATTTCATCATCCATTTGGTCATTCTGGCCAGGCGCTCGATAGTACACCCCCACTGCTATTGCCTTCCCCCTTTCACATGGAATGTCAATCCATATAGATTCTACAGCAGATTTTGTTTCCTGCAAAACGTTAATCCTTTCTGACTCAATGCCCTCTCTAACATAGAGAGCAACCCCTCCACCAATTTTATCAGCTCTATCATTACGATATAGTTTGTACCCAGGTATCACAGTGTCCCACTGGTTGTTCTCCTTCCACCATGTCTTCTGATATTCCAATCATATCTAACCTTTCATTTAGTGCTATATATTCTAACTCTCCCATCTTATTTTTTTAGACTTCTAGCATTTGCATACAAGCATTTTAGAGAATGTATTTTATTCATATTAATTTGGCTATTGTTAGACATGGGTAATTTAGGATCTTTAAGCTCTGTCTGCTCCATACTCGTGGGTATTTGAGCTAATTTACTCTTTTGTGGAACCTCTCTGCTTTTGGTAGTATCCTTCAAAGATACATTCTTCCGAACCATCCACTCTTGGGCGCCTGTCGGCTTTCCCCTAATATCTAGTTTAAAAGCTGCTCTATCTCCTTTTTAAAGGTTAATGCCAGCAGCCTGGTTCCATCCTGGTTAAGGTGACGCCCATCCCTTCGGAAGAGCCCCTTCTTTCCTCAGAATGTTCCCCAGTTCCTAACAAATCCAAAACCCTCATCTCTGCACCATTGTCTCATCCACGCATTGAGACTCCGGAGCTCTGCCTGCCTTTTGGGTCCTGCGCGTGGAACAGGAAGCATTTCGGAGAATGCTACCCTGGAAGTTCTGGATTTCAACTTCCTACCTAAAAGCCTAAATTTAGCCTCCAGAACCTCCCACCTCATTTTCCTATGTCATTGGTACCGACATGTACCAAGACAACAGACTCCTCCCCAGCATTATCTAAGACCTTATCTAGGTGACGTGTGAGGTCCGCTACCTTTGCACCAGGCAGGCATGTTACCAGGCGATCCTCACGTCCACCAGCCACCCAGCCATCTACATGCCTAATGATCGAATCACCAATTATAACGGCTGTCCTAACCCTTCCCTCATGGGCACATGGCTCTGGAGAAACTTCCTCGGTGCGAGAGGGTTTTACATCACCTGGAGGACAGGTCCTAGTTACAGGATTACTTCCTGCCACACCAGGGTGATGCTCTCCTGTCACGTGACCTCTCTCCTCCATGGCAACAGGGATGCTGCCAGACTGGAGGTGGGACTTCAGGACTATATCCCTGTAGGTCTCGTCTATGTACCTCTCTGTCTTATGCTTTCCAAGTCTGCTACTTTAGCCTCTAGAGAACGGACTTGTTCCCTGAGAGCAAAGAGCTCCTTGCTCCTAGTGCACACGTAAGACCTCTCACCAACTGTGAGAAAATCATACATGTGACACTCAATGCAAAAGACTGGAAAGCCCCCATCCCGCTGCTGGACTGCTGTCTGCATCTTAGTTTTAAGTTTGTGTTTAGATCTAAGTTCTTTACTTACTAAGGGTTGCTATGGATATTTATACTAATAAAACTGTACCTTAAGACGTGTAATCTACCTTGTTCACCTGAAGCTTAACTAATCTCAGGTCCTTAGTGTATGACTGATTTGGGTAATGAGCTTCACCTGAGAGCACCTCCTGTCTTGTAAGATATGTAAGTACCTATAAAGCTACGATTATCCCAGGGGTGGGTGGGAAATAACACTTATTAAAAGAGGGCTGCTACACAGTACCCTGTCTTGTGCTGCTGAGGTAAGCTATATTTTGATTTGATTTAAATTATAGCTCTTAGCTGTTGCTAGGCTCTAACTTCTTATGAAATTTAAACTACAAGCTCTCTGCTGGGTTCTAAATTTAAACAGAAAGCTCTCTTCTGTGTTTTAAATTTAAACTAAAAGTACTTTTCTGATGCTAGGCCCTGAGTGACTGTTAAATGTAAACTTCAAGCTCTCTGCTGGGTTCCAAATGTAACCAGAAAGCTCTTCTGTGTTTTAAATTTAAACTTAAACTGCTGCTACTAGGCCCTGACTGATTTAACAAAAATAGTGGGTTCACAGATTAATTAGCTTTAATACAAAGAATTCCTTTTAGAAAATTACCAGAAGTATATACTCACAGTTGCAGATCTCTCTCCAGAAGTAACAGTCCCTTTTTCTAGTCCTTCAAGACTGCTCTCCCATGGCCATTTTTGGGTCTGAGCAGTCAGCGGTACTATTACCGGGGGAGAAGCAGGGTCCTCAGGACTTGGCAAGATCTGGGCAAGAGAGCAGTTCCTTGTTTTCCTCGGAGTTGATTTTGTTACTCCAAAGGGCTTATAGATTGGAAAAGAGCTCCTCTCCTCAGAGAAAGCCTTCGAGAAAAAGTGCTCCCTTCCTCTGCAGGGGGAGCAGACATCAGTTAAATGCTTGCGTATGGTTCATCAATTGGCTGAGGATTGGGAAGAAGAGGACACCTCGGGGGAGGTAGAGGATGCTGGAGAGGGCCCCTCTGTCTCAGAAGAAGATCTGGAAGTCTTGGGACTGGAGGAACGGGACCTTGGCCCTGGAGAGAATCCCACAGTAGTGCAGGTTTTTTCCACAAGGAAGAACTGTTGCCTCTAATTTCCCAATTCTTAGTGGCGTTGAACCTGCCTTTCAGGTTCACACATGAGGAAACCCCGTTGAAGGACCCCCTGCCATGGAATATGCACGCCATAAAACTCGTTTCCTGTTCATCGGGCCATCATGCAGATGGTCGAGGCGGAGTGGGAGGGGTTCCTGAGGCGGGGCTATGGGGTGGTAAGGTGATGGCCCATCTCTTCCCTGTTTCACGGGGGGGAAAAGGAGTTGTTTAGTACCCTTAAGGTTGATGCCTTAGTCACAGCTGTGACCAAAAAGACTACAATCCTGGTGGAGGGTGGTACGACTCTCGAGGATCAATAGGACCATTGTCTTGACGTGCTTTTACAGCAGGCATTTGAAGTGAACGCCTTGTCCCTTCAGGCCTCCATCTGTGGAGCTTATGTTCAAGCCCTCACGGTTTTGCTTCAAGATTTGGGCAGGAAGCCGGAGGAGATTCCTAAGTTGGAATCTGCCACAGCCTACTTGTCTGATTTTTGTTATGATCTGGTCCGCTCCTCTTCCAAGAGCGTGGTGTTGGTCGTTGCGGTTCGATGTTTTCTGTGATTACATAACTGGTCGGCGAATGTCTCTTCAAAGATCCATGTGAGTAAGCAGTTCTTTAAAGGCAAGTTGCTGTTCAGGAAGTTTCTGATGGAGCTGGTTAAGGATCTTAGTGATTTTAAGGAGGGTAAGCTGCCGGAGGATAAACCTTGAGGAGGTCAGGGGCAGTCTGGCCCGTCACAGGGAGGGGTGAGAGATTTCTACTGCTTTCAGGTGGCACACTTTCCCTCCTCACAAAGAGGACGTTTTCCATTCAGGGGACAGTTGTTTCGAGGCAGAGGCCCCTCTTGTGGATATTACATGGGGGTCTCCAAGAACCGCAGTGAAATGAGGGGGGCCCAGGAGTTGGGGGAGTGCATTGGCAGATGCCTTAAACGCCTCTACCACTCTTGGGTCCAAATAACCTCTGATTAGTGGGTATTGGAAATTTATTTGCGAGGGCTATGCTCTCGAATTTCAGTACTAACTGGCAGACATCTTCACGTTATCCCTTTTCTTGGCTCCAAGCAAGCATCATGCATTCTGCGCAACTCTACAACAGTTGCTAGCAAACAAGGCTGTTGTCCCCATACCATCGGAGCAAAAAGTGTCAGGTCGATACTAGATCTATTTTGTGGTGCCCAAGAAGGAAGGTTCGTTCCAACCTCAAGCATATAAATGTCACCTTACGGGTTCTGCAGTTTCATATGGAAACATTGCGGTCAGTCATGGTGGCAGTGCAGGGAGGGGGGAGTTCCTTACTGTGCTGGACCTCACAGAAGCGTACTTGCATATTGCCGTATGTTCAGACCATCAGCGCTTCCTCGGGTTGGTTATTTATTTATTTATTTAACATTTCTTATATACCGCCTTTCATGATATCAAGGCGGTTTACATTGAACAAACTGAAATTACATTGAACAGGGCATCATAACTTGGAGATAACTATTTTACAGGGAACATGGGCTATGGAGGGTTAAGTGGCTTGCCCAAGACCACAAGGAGCACCTGTGGGACTAGAAACCACAGTCCTTCCGGCCCAAGGTTGCTGTCCTCTAGTAAGATTTGAACCCCTGACCATCCGGCCTGAAGCACCTTGCCCCAACCACTAGGCCACTCCTCCACTTATGACTTGGTTGGGACATTTTCAGTTTCAGGCGCTGTCTTTTGGTCTAGCGACTGCACCCAGGATCTTCACCAAGGTCATGGTGATGGCAGCAGCAGCCCGAGGAAACACAGAATCCTGGTCCATCCATTTCTGGACAACTGACTTATTCGAGCCAAGTCAAGGTACGAGAGTTAGGCAGCAATGCGAAAGGTGGTCGCATTTCTGCAGGGCCTAGGTTGAGTGGTTGGTCAACCCAGTCAAGAGCAAATTGATCCCTCCCAGCAATTGATTTATCTGGGCGCCTGCTTCAACATGGCAGTCGGCCTGATCTCCTTAATGGAAGAGCGTGTCCTCCAGATCCAGAATCTTCTATGCCGGTTCCGGTGGATGACACGGCCTTCGGCATTGCATTATCTACAGCTTCTGGGGCTAATGGCTGCAGTGCTAGACCTCATTTCTTGGGTCCAATTTCATATGTGGCCTCTTCAGAGGTCTTTGCTGTCGTGCTGGTCACCTCAGTATCATCCCCTGTCTCACAGGCTTCAGTGCCCAAGGGACACCAAAGTGCAGTTAAAGTGGTGGTTGCAGGAGGACAACTTGAAGAGGGGAATGTTGTTTGATCAGCCAGATTGGGTTCTGGTGACCACAGATGCTAGTCTAAGCAGTTGGTAAGCACATTGCCTCTCCCAGGTGGCGCAGGGGACTTGGTCAGTGGAGCAGAGTTCCTGGCCCATCAAATCGTCTGGAGATTCGGGCGGTTTGGATGTTTTACTCCTGCTTGAATCTTATGAACCCAGAAACCAAAGGAAAGACAGTAGCCCCAGCATGGTTTTAATTTACTTTTTTTTTTTAAACGCTGAATATACTCCTGGACTAACATACTATGAGGCATCGGCTTACTGAGAGCCTTACCCCAAGGAGCCCATTGGATGTGTGCAACCCCCTGGATTATGAAACAAGTACCTATACCCCTGGGTGAATTCATAAGCTTCTATGTTTGCGCATCCCCACCCAGAGAATGATGAAACACCCTGCCGGAATGTAAAACTCTGTTCCACATTCACTAGCCATTTCTTAAATTATGGAATCCTTCCCCCACTGGCCTTATTTAGTGTCCTTATGAAGTAGAGGAAACTAATCCAGTAGATAGGGGGAGAACTAGAAATAAAGTTGAAATAAAATAAAATAAAACTCTAGGGTGTAAGGTGACCACTTGGAGGCAAGGGCCCCTCAGTGAACTGGACTGCGCCTGAGCTGAGAAGCCAAGTAGCATCAGGCCTGGCCAGCACCTGGGTGACCCCGCAGCACCCGATGCTGGCAAGCGTATCAATGTCCTCTCTTCCCGACGACGCCTGCCAAGAAATTCAGGGAATGAAAGCTGAGGTTGGCTAGAGGGAACACCCTGAGCAGTCTGTCTCCCATTAGCTCCCCCCCCTTTTTTTATTTATTTTTAATATATGTTTAAAACAAACTCGCTGATGAACCCCAGATTCCTAACAAAATAAATTGAATTTAAACTCCCACAGAGTCTATCTGCCTAAACCAAGCACCTACAATGTCCGTTCTCCGACTTCCATGACCGTGTGTCGCTCCGCGCTGCTGCTTGCAAGAGGCAGTGGAGCGCGGGAAACAGTCCAGGCTTCAAATGGCTGAGTTTCGAGTTCAATTTTACACTGCCTGCTCAAGCTCCAGCAAAAAAAACTGCGCTGCAGAAACAGCACTCACCTCAGCGATTACAGCCCTCCAGTGTTTTCCGTACCGGGCCGAATCACCACCCTGCAAACCGCTATGCTGCTCATCTCTGCTGAGAGCAGCGTTCGCAGTGAGGGCAGGCCACGCCATCTCGCTGGCTCTCCTCACCACCCCGAGCGGTCTGGGACAGTGTGCAGGCCTCTCACTCCTTCCCCTGCCGGGCTCCCCTCCGTGCAGTCTGGGAGGGGAGAGCCAACCAACGGCATGCTGGTAGAAATAGAAGGGGAGGCTACAAAAGGCACCGGATCAAGGCTTGGGGCTGCACAATACTGCCTTTTTTTTTTTTTTTTTAAACGTATAGCACCCCAAAAGAAAAAGAAATGCAAACAGTAATTGAACGAACAAACCAAAATCCAATTTAACCCCTAACTAACTGCTCCTTATCTGTTCCTCAAGTGAGCCCAGCACCTAGGCTCACTAAGTCGTCCTGCTGCATGGAGACTGGACACACTGGGGCTGATGGGAGAGACCAGCAGGCTATATCCAGTGATGTCACAGTTTTGACATGCCCAGCCTCCAAGCTGCAGGAGGAGGTACACAACCCAGAGGTGGAGGACTGAACTGGAGGAACGATAAGGAACAGACAGAATTTACCTGGGTGGGTTTGGGAATGGATTGGAGGGACTCCATGAAAGTAAATTAGCAGGTAAACTCTAATTTTCCCTTCATCCACATCCCTCCAATCCAGTCCAGACAAGCAGGATGTACCACAACAGTACCTAATGATGGGAGGGACCCGTGGGCCCCACCCAAAGCATCTATCAAAATGCACTTCCTGCCCTGCTGCACATCCAGACAGTAATGCTTCATAAACGCATAAAAGGAGGACCATGTCGCAGCCCGACAGATGCCTCCCAAAGTACCCCCAACATGTATTTGTATATAGTTTTTTGTACATAGTTTACAAGCCAGTTTGCTGTTTTGCACTAGTTCATACTGTTAACCATTACTTTTATTGTTACAAAATGTTCGATGTAAAACTAAGCTTATGCTTTGTAGATTGTTGTTTTATTGTGAACCGCAACTGAACTCTGGAAGTTGCGGGTTATAAATATATGTTAAATAAATAAATAAATAATAATAATCGGGAGCTACCAGAACCACCTGCCCACTGTGTACGGCAATTCGCTGTAGCAAACGGCCGATCAGGGCCCACGGAGGGAAGACGTTTAGGATCTCCTCCTTGGCCAAGGCTGCGTCAGGGCATCCAGACCTTCCAACATCCGCTCCCTTTGTCGACTGAAGAAATGACTGGCCTTGGCATTGTCTGTGGTCCCCATGGGATCCATCATCAGCTGACCCCAGAACCGAATGATCGTGGCAAAGACTGTGTCTTCAGTCCACTCTGCCGCATCTATGCGATGTCTTCTGAGATAATCCGCCTACACGTTGTCCTTTCCAGCCACGTGTGCTATTGACAGGGTGCTTAGATGTTGCTCTGCCCATTGAAGAAGCGGAAATACCTCCACTGCCAGAGTTGCACTGCCCGTGCCACCCTGTCTGTTGATATATGCCACCACTGAGGCATTGTCTGAGAACAATCGCACTGCTCAGGCTTCCAGTAGCGCAGCAGAGTGGAGGAGTAGCCTAGTGGTTAGAGCACTGGCTTGGTAATCCAGAGACCAGGGTTTGATTCCCACTAGCACTCCTTGTGGCCTTGGGCAGTCACGTAACCCTCCTTTTGCTCTGAAAAATCCAAGTTATCAATGTCCCTGTTTAATGTATGTTTAACAAGTTTAAGTTACAATGCTTTGATTGAAATAATAAAGCAGTATAAAAAACGGTTAAATAAAGTGTTTCGGCACCTTCCAAACTGCCCGAATCTCCAGACGATTTGATGGGCCAGGAACTCTGCTCCACTGACCAAGTCCCCTGCGCCACCTGGGAGAGACAATGTGCTTCTCAACTGCTTAGACTAGCATCTGTGGTCACCAGGACCCAATCTGGCTGATCAAACAACATTCCCCTCTTCAAGATGTCTTCCTGCAACCACCACTGTAACTGCACTTTGGTGTCCCTTGGACCGCCTGAAAAGGTTGTTAAAAAAAAATTTAGCTCTAGCTACGAGGTCTCCGGAATTTTGGACTTAGACCCTTAAATTGACCCTCATTTAGTCAAAACGCTCTCAACAATAACAAGTAAATATTAATAGTCTGAAAGACTAACTGGCCAGATAAAGTACGGGAAAATGGGGTCAGGTCAAAGGAGTTCGGGGGTTGGTTCAGAGGGTTCGCTTCTTCCCCTCAGTGACTTCTCGAATGCCACAATGAGGCAAGGCGGGTCCAGAGAGGAACCCTACCAGTAGGAGGGTGACGTCGGTGGTTGCTTCCTGCCTGGGGCCAATTAACGTCCGGCCAGTGGTGTGGGAGGTGCTATGCGACGGTTCTGCTCTTGAATTTGCTCGACCGATGCTGGACTGGTTCAGACTATTCCCCTGCAGAGGGCAGTGGGGACGGCCACGATCTAACAATCCCTAGATCATCTTCTTCAGTTAGGAGCAGTGGGGCAGGAGCGGTACGGCGTCGGTCGTCACTCTCTGGTCGTTCATAGTGGCGGTTCAGCAAGGGTGGTCCTTGCCTTCTATCAATCGGTCATAAGCGTACTGGCATATTCCGCTCAGAGCTGCTACCCGGACGTTCCTAGGATTCGTGCTTCCTGGGGGGACCTTTCAAGTGTCTGGTTTTCCCTCGGCTTAGCAGTAGCCCCGCGTACATTCACCAAGGCCAGGCTGCGGAGTGTGGTGGCTCGGCGAAAGGAAGGAATCTCATATATACGATTGGTCGATCAGAGCCGGAGCTGAGAGCATTCAGATTTCAAACTAGTGGGGCAGTTCTTTAGAAGTTTGGCGGAGTGGTTTAGCAGAAAAAACAGTTAGTGCCGTATCAGGTTCTAGAAAGCTTGGGAGTGTGGTCTACACTCAATGGGGAGCTGTGTGTCGGCCGGAACAGCGAGCTCAGGCCTCTCGATGGGGGAATAAGACAGTCCCTATCTACTCTGGCTCTGGTGGCGGGCAGTTGCCGTCGAGCCTGAAGGACAAGGGCAGCGACCCTGGAGGTAGGACCAGAGCACACATACGGTCCTTACAAAGGGGCATTACTTTGGGTCTGTTCTCCCTAAGCGGTTTGCTAAACAGACATCGGCCTTGCTCATTGTAGATCAGACAATCTCTTCAGTGGTGGCTCTCACCAGGGAATTGTGTCGGCGGGATTGCCGCTGGGGGAGAGCATTGCGGAGCTTGGTTTGTACAAGGAGTTTGGAACGAGCAGAAGGCCCAGGATCGATCACCCGCCTGGATCTGGATCAGTACGGCTAGTACTTTAAGTGTTCGAGTCCACAGTGAAGGGTCAGGCAGGGCGTGGCCTGTATGGCAAATGCGCAGCAACGGCTTATCCTAAACGATAAGGGATCACAGGAAGAGCCGCCATGGAGAAGGAAACGAAGCTTTGGTTTGTTGTCAGTGGAGCCACGGCTGCAGGCAATCTCTGCAACCCGAGTGGATGACAGAGAATGGGAGCCTCATCGGCAGGTGTTTGCGCAGTTAGCTAGCTGAAGGAGTACTTTGTGATGGAGCGCAGAGCGGGATTTTCGGACAACCAAAACGAGTCACTTTCCAGATGAGGACGAGAAAGGAGGTCAGAGGGCATTGCTGCCCTAATATGGCAATGACTGATGTCCTGGCTACCCTACGGATCCCCCCCGTGGAAGGCGCTTCGGGGGAGAGTATGGCTGGTGGCACCCGGTTGGTCAAAACGTTCCTGGTTTGTCCATCTGGGGCAGTGTTACCTCGGAGCTGGGGCGGCCTCCTCGACGCCGAATCCCCTGGTTCAGGGTCCACTCTGCCTCAGGTGGTGCGTCTCTTGCTCACGGCTTGGCCATTGAAGTGGCGAGGTTAGAAAGAAGGGTTGTTCTAGAGCAGTGGTACCCTTCTTATTTCGAGCCCGTAACGAATTCTCATCTCTAGTGTACAGGAGAGTTGGAGGATATTGAGGACTGGTGATCGCAGTGGCAGTTCGGAGCTTTCCAGTTTTCGTACCTATGGTTCTGGGTGTTTCACAGACCGGATTCGATTTGGGTCTAACGTTCAACTCCTTTACGCTTCAGCTGTCAGTCCATTCGTGTCATTGAGGTAAAGGCCAGGGGTCGACCTTGGGGCTCTCACGTCGACGTTATATGATTTTAAAAGTGGTGTCTGGTTGCGCCCTGCTTACAGGTGGGTGGTGTCTGGGTGGGACTTCACCTTATTCCGTGGGGCTTTGACTAAGGAACCTTTCGTGCCCTCATAGCTGGATTGCCATATCTCGTAGTGGCTGAATTTTCTGTCGAGCAGGTCTTGATTTCTACAGAGGACAAGGGGGTGCTTCGGCCGGACTGTCCCTTTTGCCTGTAATGCTTTTTCTTTTCACGTGATCCAGTCAGTTTCGTTGACTGTTTTAGGCTATCGGGAGATAAACGGTTCTGACTGCAGCTTGAGGAGGTTGCGCATTGTAAGGACACTGCGTCAGGATTTAAAGTTTTAGATACTTCCCAGAAATTCGTTCGCCCCTTGGAGGCACGTAAACAAGAGGAAGCGTCGGCCAAGGCTTCGCTGGTCAGTTGAGTCCAGGAGGTTTTAGCATCCGGCATCCACATGTATATTTTGCAGGGGTGTCAGGTGCCTGTGGGGTTACAGGCGCACTCTTTTGCAATGCAGGCGTCGCCATGGGCGGAGCACAGTTTGGTTCCGCCATGGGAGATGTGCAGAGCGACCCTTGGGCATTGCGCCAGCCCTTCGGTGGGCACTGTCGCCTGAGTGCTCAAGGGACGAGCGAGGCCTGTTTTGGGTCGACGGTCTTGCGATCCAGGTGGATAGGTCCCTCCCATTGATTACTGCTCTTACTTCCCAGAGGTGGAGGACTGAACTGGAGGAACAATAAGGAAAGAGAAATTACACTTACCTGGTAATTGTTGTTCCTTGAGGAACTCCAGTTCAGTCCTCAATCTGTCCGGGTGTGGCCTTTTCGCAAGTTAGTGTGGTTTAGGAGGATTGTCAGGTACATTGGGGGTAAGAACCTTGGATAGTATCAGAATCATGGGGGTTCTTCTACTCTAGTCTTTCTTCTTTACCTGCTTTCTTCTTCTTTTTTATGGGTTGCAGGAAGGAAGAGCCAGTTAAGAGAAATAGTTCCTTCTCAATAGAGGGAAATTTAGTTTATAAGTTGAAGTTTAAATTGAAAGTTCAATTAAATGCTTTAGCTACTTATTTGTTGCTTCTCTGAGTCTGTTTGGTTACGATGTAGTTATAAGTTAATTATAATTTATAAGTTCATGTTGAGCTTAAAGTTGAAATTCATATGATAGCTACTTATTTGTTGCTCCTTTGAGTCTGCTTTGTCAATAGTTCACTGGGGCTGATGGGAGAGACCAGCAGGCTATATCCAGTGATGTCACAGTTTTGACATGCCCAGTCTCCAAGCTGCAGGAGGAGTTATACAACCCAGAGGTGGAGGACTGAACTGGAGTTCCTCAAGGAACAGCAATTACCAGGTAAGTGTAATTTCTTTTTAGTTGCTGTGAGTCGCTCATGATAAGGCTGTGATGGAGGGGGTCCTTGGCTCCAGGGGTAAGAGTTGCCCTGCGGCCACGAGGTAGACGTTTGGACCCGCTGAGAGACTTGTGAGTTTGACTAGAAAGATTGCAATATTTAAAATGCACATTGAAAGATGTTCAAAGAAGGAAAGCATTTAAAAAAAAAAAAGTTTGGTTATTGTGCCATTTGCTAGATGAGTGGCTGGACGGTCTCTTCTGTTCTCTGAGCTCTGCTAAGAGCATACAGTTTTTGCTAGGCTTATTTAGAGCTGCTGTGTCAGTGGGATACTGGAAATAGGAGACAAGTTCCTCATTACAAAAAGATTTGCATAATCAGTCTCCAGCTGCTGGTGGGCGGACACAACTTACTTGTCTGGACTGGATTGGAGGAACTCCATGAAAGTAAATTAGCAGGTAAGCTCTAATTTTCCTGTGTTAATGGTAAATTAATATATCTTAATGTTAGTACACATTAGTAACTAACCCCCTTAATTTATCAAAAGGTTAGCAACTATTTTTGGCAAAATATCCTAGAACTCTCTCCAACAAGATCACATTTTCAGTAGATGAGATATCTCTACTGAAATTATGCTGACATTTTAGGTTGCTGTTTTTTTTTCTGCCTTCACCCTTTTAATGCCAACCCACACAATTCCATTCAGCACACCATTCCTTTCATCTGCACACTTATGGGATAGCATTGAGCACTTTCAAAATTTGTAAGCCAGCTGTGCTGATTTTGTACATTTTGAGAAAGAGAGTCTACTTACATATTTTGAAAATGTTTATGGCAGGGCTTGAAAAATCCCAAGCGCCAGGTTGGCATGGGAATTTAAAATTTCTTTCCAAAATAGTTACTTGTGTGAAGGCGTGGTATATTAAGTCCTCCAATAAAAGGATGGCGGGGAGGGCTAACTGGGGCAGGGGTAAGGACCGGGGGGGGGAGGGGAGCTCACTGGCTAGTTGTGTGGTGAAGGCTGGCCAGGGTGGAAATGAAGAGGTTGGGGCAGGAGCTAGACCTAAGAGGCTGGCCAAGGGAGATGATAGAATAGGGAACTGAGACTGATGAGGAATGGTATGCAAGAGGGAGACTGGCTGATGACAGTGTGGGATGGGTGAAGAGAGAAAGACATTGGGTGGGTGAGGAGGGGGGCTGCATTTCTGCCAGTGGCCTATAGAGGTGCCCGATTTACCATGCAAAACAGGTTCATTAAATCGGGCCATAGAGAAGCTGTGGTTAGACACTCCTCCCTGGCTCCTCAATTTCAGCAGAGACACAAGTGAAGAGGGGAGGGGGAAGGAAAGTTTCACTGGCTCTCAAAACCTTTGTCAAACCCTGGCTTATGACATCAGTATTGTGTGAAGAGGAGACATGATCTGCTGTGTGTAATGTTTTTGCCGTGGGTTTTTCACTCCTGGAAATACTTTCAATAATATTTATAAAGAGTAGTACAGTTGAACCTAATGTAAATAGGATAGAAAATGATACTGGGAAATAAAAGTCTCACTGTTGTTCCTTACTATGTTTGGACTCCTGTTATCAGGTTGTGTCTGAGTTTAATACAATCAAAATTGGATCAGGCTGACAGTAGAACTCTTATATGCATTCTAGTCTATTTGGCTTTTCAAGTCTGTTTTGTTGTTAAGTGCATTCGAGTCTGTCTTGACTCATGGCAAACCTCTGGATAGTTGTCCTAAACTGTGTTCAGTCTTCAGTCAGGCGGCTCATTGTTGACAGACTGGCACCCATAGCTGGTGCTGTTGTATCGATCCATCTCATTGCTGGCCTTCCTCTTTTGCGTTGACCTACCTTGCCAAACATGATGCCTTTCTCTAATGATCTCTTTCTTTGCATGATGTGTCCAAAGTATGAAAGTCGAAGCCTTGTCATCTGAGCTTTTAAAGAAAGCTTAGGTTCCTGATTGTATCTCCAGTCTAGTCCCGGACCTCTGGGTTGTCTACCTTAAACAGCAGCTTGGAGACTGAGGAACCACCTTCTTTTCCTGATGTCACCAGTATATCATCCTGGGATCTGCCTCCACTTCCCAGTTACCTCAGTCTCCAAGCAGCTGAAGGGAGTGAGCCCCGGGGTCCAGGCTCCCTGGATCTAAACGAGAAAGAGTACACTGGTTGTATTAAACCAGGGGATTGCAGTAAGTTCTGTGCCTTTTAAGATACTGCAAGAATATTCCCCCCACCCGTTTCGGCCTTACCGGTTAGTGCGAGAGTGGGGGAGCTACACTTTAAGGGGCTGGAGAGGGTCCTGATCTGTACTGCTCAGCTGAATTCTCAGACCGGATCCCTCTGTGTGTTGGAGCCGGCGCTTTACAGACGCTCTGCCTGTCAGCGCGCCTGGCTCCTTGCGGCAGCAACTGAGCCCGCAAAGCAGAGAATCTTATCTTCTTTGTTGTATTTTCAAGCCCGGAGAGCCCCGATGTAGGATCCGGTGCGGCGCCGGTGAGGAGTGTGGCAGGTCGCTTAGCGAGAGACCGGTGAACGTGAGTAGGCCCGATATGGGGTTTTTTCACTCAGCTCGTTTGGGCGCGGTATCGGAGCAGAGGCCTACCGCGTGGCAGAGCCAGCGCTGGGACGTGGAGGAGCTTATTTTTTCCTTTCTTTCTCAAGGGTGTCTTGTTTTGGCAACCTTTCACCGGCCTAGCACCTGGAGTTATGGTTTTTGGAGGTCGATATTTTTGCTGTTGTTTTTGCTACTATCTGTAAAAAAAAAAAAAAAAATCAACAAAGGAGCATAGGAAGGGAACAGCTTAAAGGACATAGCTAGCCTTGTCCCCCAGAGTACCTAGTACAGGGACGGTTGTCCGGAGGGAAGGCCTCTAAGTGCCTTGGTGGTTCTGATTGTTTCATAAAATGTCATCTAGACCCCAGTGTTTTGTGTGTGGGGCTAGAAGTTCTGTGACTGAGTCCGGTGTTTGCAAGGGGTGCGCAAAGGAGGCCACAGTGATGGAACACGTGAGAGAAGCCAAGGAAGGGGCCCTAGAGGCAGAATCGGAGGTAGCTCGGGATCAGGCATCCTTCCTGCCCTTAGCGGAACCGGTGGCAGGACTGTCTGCCCTGGACCTTTCTCCATCTCCAGCGGTCTGGACTAAGGGTCTGGCGTCTATCTTTTCGAAAGATTTTATGGCTCTGCTGCAACAGGCAGTGGGAGGTGCTCCACTAACGCAGCAAGGGGGCGCGCCAGAAAGGCGTGGTGTAAAGAGGACTTCCTCTACCGATACTGCGGAAGAGCGCCAGGAAAAGGCACGGCGAATGGAGGAGGAAGATTTTTAAGGATCAATCGGTTGCATCGGAGGGGCGGCTTTCCTTGGAAGACTGCCACAGTGTGGACCTGGAGGAAGAATTGGAGGAAGGGGAGCTCGCAGAGAAGGAGGATCAGGCGAGAGTTGTGCGAGTGTTCCGCAGAGAGGAGCTCCCAGCGCTTATTGTGGAAACACTTGGGGCATTGAACATGCCGGTCCTGGGATCGACGGAGGATGACGCCCTGGAAGATCCATTATTGCAGGTCTTTAGGAAGACTCAAAAGGCCTTTCCGGTGCACAGAGTCTTTCAGGAGATGATTCAGGAAGAATGGAATGTTCCTGAGGCTCCGCTGAAAGGGGCCAGAGTGATGCGCCGGCTCTATCCCCTGGTGGATCGGGATAAGGAAGTTTTTCAACCACCTAAGGTGGATGCAACGGTGGCAGCGGTCACAAAGAAGACCACAATCCCGGTGGAGGGTGGTGCAGCCCTCAAGGATGCTCAGGACAGAAAATTGGATGCCATGCTGCGTCAAATTTTTGATGTGAATGCCTTGGTGCTCCAAGCGGCTATCTGTGGAGCGTGGGTGCCAGGGTCTGTCTTCGCTGGTCATAGCGGGTACAAGGAGAGCAGAGCAGCAATGGTGCCGGAGAGGCCTCCAGGCTTGAGTCCGGAGCGGCCTGTCTAGCGGATATACATTATGATCTCATGAGAGGACTATCAAAGAGCATGGCTTCTGCGGTAGCGGCCAGGCGCTATCTATGGCTTCATAATTGGGCGGCAGACAATTCATCTAAGTCAAGACTGAGTAAGCTGCCTTTTAAGGGACGTCTCCTTTTCGGAGAGGATCTGGAGACGTTTGTTAAGGACCTTGGCGAGTCGAAGGACGGTAGATTACCTGAGGACAAGCCTAAGCAGGGATGGTCAGCTCCTGGGGCAAGGGCCAGTTGAGAGACTTTCGCAGGTACCGTTTTCAGAGATTTAATTCCCCTCAAAGGGGCAGATTCCCCAATAGAAACCAGGGCTTCCGGGGGTTTCGGGGGCTGGGAAGAGGATTTGGATCCTCTTCCGCGTCGTCTTTGTCCAATTTTAAGAAGTCGCAATGATGCCAGAGGGATCCAGGCCCCCCTAGTTTCCATAGGGGGAGGAAGACTGCAAGAGTTTTATGCAGCCTGGGTCCGCATCACGTCAGATCAGTGGGTGCTGGAAGTAATTCGAGAAGGCTATGCCTTGGAATTGAGGATGCCAGTTCGGGACGCCTTCGTCATGTCTCCCTGCAGGTCGCCGGGCAAGCGCGAGGCGGTGAGGGGGACAGTACGGAGGCTCCTAGAGCTCTGGGCAATAGTTCCGGTACCCCGAGATCAACTCAGCTGCGGTCAATACTCCATTTATATTGTGGTACCAAAGAAAGACGGAGGTTGCCGTCTGATTCTGGATCTCGAGGGTGTGAACCGCACTCTTCGCGTGTCCCGGTTTCACATTGAAACACTTCGGTCGGTGATCGTGGCGGTGCGAAAGGGCGAGTACCTTACGTCGCTGGACCTTACAGAAGCGTACCTCCACATACCCATTCGTTCGGATCATCAGCGTTTTCTCCGCTTTGCGGTTCCTTTCGGACACTTTCAATTCCGAGCGTTGCCCTTTGGTCTAGCAGTGGCTCCCCGCACGTTCACCAAGATCATGGTGGTGGTCGCAGTGGCGTTGCGAAAGGAGGGAATTTTGGTTCATCCGTACTTAGACGATTGGTTGATTCGAGCAAAGTCAAAGGACGAGAGCGAAAGAGTGACAGCCAGAGTAGTGTCCTTCCTGGAGAGCCTGGTTTGGGTGGTCAATTTTGGAAAAAAGCCATCTCCTTCCCTCGCAGAATTTGGAATACCTAGGTGCGCGATTCGACATGGAGTCGGGGCACGTGTTTCTACCTCGTCGAAGGGCCAGCGCCTTGTGAACACTAGTGCGGAGGTTCCTGCGCTGCCTGGCGCCCACTGCATGGGAGTACCTGCAACTGCTAGGCACAATGGCGACGACGATCGAGTTGGTGCCGTGGGCGAGAGCGCATATGAGACCTTTACAGAGAGCGCTGCTCAGGCACTGGTCACATCAGCGAAATCCTCTGTCAAGGAAGCTTCCTTGTCCATGGAAGACGAGGGTAGCCCTGCGCTGGTGGTTGAATCCCGAGGGGTTACAGAAGGGGAGACCTTTGGAATCGCCTGTCTGGGTGCCGTTGACGACGGACGCCAGCCTAATGGGCTGGGGTGCGCATTGCCAGGGCCGGTTCACCCAGGGGCAGTGGAACGCGCAGGAGCGGACTTGGTCAATCAACAGACTAGAGCTGAGGGCAGTGGTGCTGGCCTTGCAGAGTTTTCAAAGTTTTCTTGTGGGGTCGGCGGTTCGAGTATTCTCCGACAACGCAACGGCAGTGGTGTATGTAAATCGTCAAGGGGGAACCAACAGCGTGGGGCTGGAGGCCGAGGCCGAGGCCCTGGCCCTGGCCCTGTGCACTTGGGCCGAAGAAAAGCTGGTGATTCTCTCGGCGGTGCATGTGGCAGGAGTAGACAATGTGCAAGCGGATTTTCTGAGTCGCGTGAAGGTGGATCCAGGGGAGTGGATTCTTCACCCAGAGGTGTTCGAGATGCTGCAGCATCGCTGGGGCTCGCCAGTCATGGACCTCATGGCGACCTTCCAGTCGGCGAAGACCAGTCTGTTTTACAGCAGAAGAAGGGAAAGAATGTCAGAGGGGCTGGATGCTCTTGTAATGTCGCTATTACCCCACAGCTTGTGCTTGTAGAGTTAAGCGGCCTGATCCCTTCTTCCGGTAGGAAAATAGTGCTTGGGGAAAGCACTGCCTCTTGGGAGTTGTAGTTTTCACCAACCGAAATAAAGAGAGTAGTGGAGCTCGAGTGTTTCAGGCAAATAACAGGATTTTAATTCCCCTTCCAAACGGCTTTTACATATAGAAAATAAAGAACAGTTGGCGATGTATCTTCTGGCAGGAAATATAAAATAAGAATGTAACATAAACAGCTTCCTATATCCAGCATCACAGTAATCCAACTTAAAGAGCAATTCTCTGTTCCAAAACCTTTGGTGCTTTTTCTTCTAGCTGCTACCTGCAGCTCTCTCTCTGCCCAGCTTAATCCTAGCACACAGGTTTTATCTTCTCAGACACAGATATTGTACAGTCCATTGACTTAACAGGCAGGTATTCTAAAGATGGTTCTGTTTCCATCGGTTCATATTGGTTCTCAGCTGGAAATGTCTGCAATTGACTACAGGGTGTTTCCAAACACACACCTATTCCTTCAGCATGAGACTTTTCCCTGCAGCCTTCTGCTACACAAGGTTGGGAATGGCCACAGTATTCAGCACACGTAAAGCCCCACCCTTCTGGGCTAATATCAGAGCACTTCTTTAAAAACAGCTTTGCTTCTATACCAGTCACTCAGCCTACCTTTTGGCTTTCTT
Organism: Ichthyophis bannanicus; assembly: GCA_033557465.1. Taxonomy (NCBI): domain Eukaryota; kingdom Metazoa; phylum Chordata; class Amphibia; order Gymnophiona; family Ichthyophiidae; genus Ichthyophis; species Ichthyophis bannanicus. The sequence goes on from CM066039.1 coordinate 33,320,387, forward strand.
ATGGGAGATTCCTTCTGCCCTCCAGGATCAGCTACAGATACAAGCCTTGGAGTTTCTATGTGCACACAAGTCTGCCTTCTTGGTACATTTCCCTTCTGGCTGCCTTTTATATACGGCACCAAACCTGGGCTGCTTTCACCTGGCTCCTTTGCACTGGTTCTCTGCTCGTTTCTTTTGCTGATTTCCCTTTCTGAGTCAAAGGTCAGAGAATCTTCTGTTACCATTAGTTCCTCTGAATCCTCACTCCCAAGCCAATCCTCTGCTTCTCGTGACTGCTTTCTTGACTGTGCTCCTGGCTGTGTTCCCGGCTGTGCTAACTTCCTTCCTAATGAGCTTCCCTTATATCTATGGCTTCCTGGGTTTAATCTGACCCCTCCCTCCAGCAGGTGTTCTGCCTCAGCTCGTGACCGATGAGTTGAACTGCAGCAGGGGCGTGTTTTCCTCTCCTCTGATCTGCTCTGTTTGTGGTTTCCCTGGAAACCAGGAGCCATGTGCATTTGTTTTCTTTCTTCAACTGAAGCTGAGTCCTGCGTTTTATCACTCTCTAAGGGATCTGAGGGACCTTCTACACCACATTGTTCAAACTTGGCCAGAGGAGCAGCTGCTGTATGTTTTCCCTCCATGGGCCCTGATAGGCAGAGTTATTCAGCGCATAGAGGAATACCGAGGAATAGTGATTCTGATAGCCCCAGATTGGCTTCGCAGGCCCTGGTACGCGGATTTGGTGAGGCTGTTGTTAGAAAGCCTATGGCGTCTTCCGAGGTGAGCGGACTTGTTGTTGCAGGGCCCGCTGTTGATGCCCCACCTGGATCGATTCTCGCTTACGGCTTGGCTATTGAAAGGGCGCGGCTAAAAGCGAGAGGCTATTCTGCTGCGGTAGTTAGCACTTTGTTGAGGGCTAGAAAGAGGTCTACCTTGCTGGCGTATGTTAGGGTCTGGAGAGTGTTTGAGGCCTGGTGTGCTGCTCGTTCGGCCGCGGCGTTAGAGGCTACAGTACCGCAGATACTGCAATTCCTGCAGGATGGTTTTGACAAGGGACTGGCGGCTGCTTCGTTGAAGGTGCAGGTCGCAGCCCTGGCCTGTTACAGAGGTAGGATAGGTGGACGGCCGCTTGGGGGGCACGCTGACATTAAGCGGTTCCTTAGAGCGGTCTCGCTTTTGAGGCCTCCTGGGAGGCACTTCGTGTCTAAATGGAGTCTTCCGTTCGTGCTGGAAGCCTTGGAACACGAACCCTTTGAGCCTTTTAAGTCGGGCGTCGTTGAAGGATCTAACCTTAAAGGTTGTGTTCTTGGTCGCAATTTGTTCGGCGCACAGGGTCTCGGAGTTACAGGCCTTAGCCTGTAAGGAGCCTTATCTGTGATTCTTTGAGTCCAAGCTAGTTTTGAGGCCAGTGCCAGCCTTCCTACCCAAGATGGTGTTGGCATTCCACCTGAATCAGGTCGTCTCCTTGCCGGTGTTTCGGAGGGAGTCGGAGGACCCTGCCACAAAGGCTTGGAGTCTCTTGGATGTAAAGCGTGCGTTGAAAAAGTACCTGCGCCGAACGGCGGAGTTCCGTAGGTCAGAGAGGCTGTTTATGCTGTTTGCGGGCCCGCGTAGAGGCGAAGCAGCCTCGAAAGCTTCCATTTCTATTGCTTCCACGTATGTTCTGAAAGGTAGGGCTGTGCCAGAAGGGCTGAGAGCCCATTCCACGAGAGCGCAAGCAGCGTCTTGGGCTGAGTCGCGTTTGGTTCCGCCGCTGGAAATTTGTAAGGCGGCAACCTGGTCATCATTGAATTCCTTTGTTGAGCACTACCGTCTGGATGTTCAGGCACAGCAGGACACGTGTTTTGGGGCGGCGGTCATTCAGGCTGCTAAAGGGGGTCCCTCCCGTTGAGTACTGCTCTGGTACAAACCCAGAGGTCCGGGACTAGACTGGAGATAGGATCAGGAAGGTTAAATTAGACTTACCTGCTAATCGTTGTTCCTGGAGTAGATACAGTCTAGTCCCGTGTCCCTCCCCAGTGTGGTTTCATTTAGACGGCAACAGCCTGAAGAACAGGGCAGCTGTCACAGGTAAGCATATTAGTCAGACCAGTTGGTAATTTTTGTTCCATGACAATCCCTCGAGGCATTGACGGGGGGGGGGGGGGGGGGAGATTCTTAGCAGTTTTACAGGCTACATATTACTGTTTTCAATGTTGGTTGATGGGGGGGTTCCTCTCTCGGTTGGGGTAAGGTTTGCGTAGAATAGTGCCTGACAAGGCTGTTTTAAATGCCATGAATACTTTCTTGTTGCTCCAGTGAGTCTGCTTTGTCAATAGGTAACTGGGAAGTGGAGGATATACTGGTGACATCAGGAAAAGAAGGTGGTTCCTCAGTCTCCAAGCTGCTGTATAAGGTAGACAACCCAGAGGTCCGGGACTAGACTGTATCTACTCCAGGAACAACAATTAGCAGGTAAGTCTAATTTAACCTTTGATCTCCTCTAGTACTGACTGGTTTGTTCTTCGGGCAGTCCTTGGTATACATAGTATTCATCGGCGGTACCATAATTCAGAGGCATCAATTTTGAATACTTGTAAAAGGAGTTCTCTGTGAACAGCAAGATAAATCAGCCATACATGTCGTCGTCCTTGATGGTACTAGAACATAAGAAAATAAGATATGCCATACTGGGTCAGACACAGGTCCATCAAGCCCAGTATCCTGTTTCCAACAGTGGCCAATCCAGATCACAAATACCTAGCAGTTTCCCAAAGAGACACACAGGTTCCACAGTGCTTATATTGGAGTAAGCAGTGGATTGCCCGGGTCCTCTTTAATAACGGTTTATGAACCTTTCTTCCAGGAACTTATCCAAACCTTTTTTTTAAGTCTAGCTACACTAACAGCTTTTCCTACATTCTCCGGTAATGAATTCCAGAGTTTGATTACTTGTTAAGTGAAAAAATATTTTCTCGTATTAGTCAAACAGGTTACACTGTAGCTTCATTGCATGTCCCCTAGTCTTTCTACTTTTTGATGGCATAAACCAGTTGTTCCCAGGCCAGTCAGTTTTTCATGGTATCCAAAATGAATATGCATGAGAGAGATCTGCATACAATGGAAGCAGTGCAATCCATATCTATCTCATGCATATTCATTTGTGGATATCCTGAACTACTGGCATAAACAATTGATCTACGTTTACCCATTCCACTCCATTAATTTCTCTTTCTGCCAGTTCAGCATTCCTGAATGTGCTGCTTTTAACGCAAGAGGCAAGTAACCTTATAATTCGTATTTTACTGATGACATTCATGTCTTTTATAGCCCTCGTATCTAAATTTTAGTTTATCTGCTAGATCACACCTTCCTACTTTGCTTTTATCGGCATTACACTGAGTTTAATAGTCTCCCCAAATATCAGATATTATAATTGTTTTCCCTTTCTCTTATCTCTATGTGCACAGGATACTTTAATTCTAGTGAGAAGATCTTTTACTTTCACAGCCACATTATTTGTACTCTATGGATTCTCATGCTTGCAAAGATCATTTCACTTCCACTGACAAGATCTTTTATTTCTACGGTTACATTGTGTGCACTTTAGAGATTTAATGTTTTGCTAACTTTCCGTTTTTAAGCAACAACTCATGTCCTCATCCCTTCTCATGTTGCACTTGGTAATATGTGATGCCATAGTTTTGTCTTTTCTCCTCCAAGTCACTCTTGTTCGCAGCCTTTTTAGATCCAGTTGTTTTTTACTTTTCAAATGTTTTAACATAATGTTTTCATATTTGGTAATTTTTAGCACACTATTTTTTACAAAGGTACGCTGGTATTTATTTATTTTATTTACTTGTGTCTGTATATTTGTTTTAAGGTTCATATTTTCTTTTCAATAATTGTTTTTAATGCTTGTTTTCAAATATGGGTTGTTTTTATGACTATTTTATTTTTTGTGACTTATATTTGAGGCTAATACCCCCTAAAGAAGGCGTCCAGCCAAAATGCATTGGGGCTTTTAAATAAAAGCATTATAACCACCACTGTAGGTACTGTACTGCCTGCATCTATCACCGACAGGTGTTGGAGTACAGACCAAAGTAGAACACAATTATTCACCTTTCTCCATTGGGAAAATTGTCCCTTTAGCCCTATCCTCTGTTTTCTATCTTTTAACCAGTTCCTGATCCACAATAGTATACTGCCTCCTATCCCATGACTCTTTAATTTCACAAGTATCTCTCATGAGGGACCTTGTCAAAGGCTTTACTTGAGGGGATAAAATGAAAAACTAGGTTGCTGCAAACTGTCTTTTCTATTTCTTGCTGTAAGTAGATGTTCGGTTTTTTTTGTTTTTGTTTTTTTTAAGGTATGGCTTTGTTGAGTTTGATGATCTGCGCGATGCGGATGATGCAGTTTATGAACTCAATGGTAAAGATCTTTGTGGTGAACGAGTAATCGTTGAACATGCCAGAGGCCCTCGCCGTGATGGCAGTTACAGCTCTGGACGCAGTAAGCATGTCAGGCATTTGCTTGCTTTCATTTTTATAGCAGTATATTTATATATATAAGTACATATATCTGTATGTTTAAAATATGTAATCTACTATTTTTTAAACAGCTAAATTTTAAGTTTGCTAGTTAATGATGCTAAAGTAAAATGTTGATTTGAATATTACATTAATTTTAATAAGATTTATGTAAAACATTTTTAAAATTTTGACTGAAAATGAATTAAATTTCTTGTCAATCAGTTTAATTTGTAAAGTATATAAATGGTTGTTTGCAATGTGATGTTTTTTTAACATAGATTTAACAAAGTCCTCAATGTTTTAATTGAAAGAGTCCTTTGAGGCTAAGATGACTGACTGCCTGTTCCATTTGCTGACCTTGGGTTACCTTTCCATGAGTGGCTCTTTGACCTTTGTGGCCCTTGGCTGTCCAAAAAAGAAAGCCATGTGACGACCGCAAGCTTTTCCCATTAGACCTGGGTGGTGAGGATCCCAAGGGTTAGAACAGATGAGATTAAGCTGAAATAGGTGCCTGAATTTTTTTCATGGCAGATATTCAGAAAATCTTTAATTGCCGTAAGTAATAATAGTAACTGGCTTAGTGATTTCATTATTTAAATATTTTAAATTGTTTAATAGTTAAATATTTTATGCATGTTTTTTAATATAAATGTAATGAATATAATCTTTATTAAAATATTCTAGAATGCCAGTTGTATTTTATATTTACTGCTATAATTTTTAATTTTTTAACTGAGCTTTATAAATTATTATAGAGGGAATGGGTTATATTATTTAATATACTTTTATTAGCTGGACTTTGGGAAATATAACTTATCTGGCAATGGGTAGAATCTGTTACTTGCTGTTCCTTCACTAAAGTATGCATATCCACTTGTCACCGTTTCAAGGTGGATATGGTTATAGAAGAAGTGGACGAGATAAGTATGGACCACCTACTCGTACTGAGTACCGATTGGTTGTGGAAAATCTGTCAACCCGATGTAGCTGGCAAGATTTGAAGGTTTGGAAAAACTCTTTTTTTTTTTTTCTCGATGTGCATGGACTGAGATGTGAAATACTTAGAGTGCTTATTTGTATACATAGTGCTGTACAAGATGAATAACAAGCTCCTTATGCTAGGTCATATACAGTCTTGAGCTTGACTAGTGGAAGATTTGAGTCTTGGTATAGAATAAAAGTTGTATGTTTAGCGTCATTCCCTGTGTATTGCTTAATCCAGTGGTTCTCAAACCAGTCCTTGGGACATACCTGGCCAGTTAGGTTTTCAGGATAACCACAATGAATTTTCGTGTATTGCCTCCATTATATGCAAATAATATCATACATACTCATTGAGGTTTTCCTGAAAACATAACTGGATAAGTATGTCTTGAGGACTGGATTGAGAATCCCTAGCTTAATCTGTACTTAGGTATGTATCTGAGCCCAAGCAAAATTTTTAGAGAGGACTCTGCCTAGAGTAAATCTAAGAATGGGAGGAAGAGAGGAATAAGTCCTCTTCTGAGGATCCAGGAATGGGAAGAAGCATGAAGGGAATGGGCCACAGCTGAGTCTGAATGTGTATCCTAAGGCTCTGTACTGGCTTTTTCTGTTATCTACAGCTGAAAGGTGGCCGCTGGGAGACAGCCCTTGGCAGCTACTCTAGAGTTGAAGACTATTGAGAGTCCCCCACGCTTTAGGGGCTGCTTGGGTAAAACATGCCACAGGCACCCTGTAAGAAAAACATGACCATATCAGAAGTAGACTACTAAAGTTTGTGACCCACATATGTTAAAAGAAAATTACACTTGTAAAACTTACATCTCTGGGAACAAGCAGCTATGCAGTCTACACATATGGGTGAATGTTCTCCAGCGTCCAATAGGAAAGCCTTTGGAGCAGTCCACTGCGGCTCTGCCTTGCCACCTTCCCTACTGCTCACTTCAGTTTCCTTATCGGTCCTACAGTTCAGTCCTCCACCACTGGGTAGTGCACCTCCTCCTGCAACATGGAGACTGGACAAGTCAAACTTGTGACATCACCGGGTATATCCTGCTGGTCTTCTCCCATGATCCCCCAGTGTGTCCAGTCTCCATGCAGCATGAGAACGTAGTGAGCCTAGGTGCTGGGCTCACTTGAGAAGCAGTTTAGGAGCAGTTAGTCAGGATTTGATTTACCTTGCATTTCTTTTGCCCTTCTTTAGGTGTAATCCTGTAAATTGTATTCATTTTCATTTTCATTTAATTTCATTTACTTTTACTTTATTTATTTTCACCTAGTCTGCCTTAGTGTAAAGGGGGGTTCTGTCCCTTTTCAAAGTTCACGCTGCCAGCTAGCCTCTCTGCTTGGGATTCTTCGGTCTCTGTGCCCGGTGATGATCTCTCCCCCAGGACTGTACGGGGGAGAGCTCTGTGGAACACCTGCATTTTGGCAGTGTCCATGCGGCAGATTCCCATTGCGGCGGGAGCCTCAGGCCGTTCGAGGTTCTTTAGCCGGTGGGCCGGGGCTCGCAGCGTCTGCTACTTCTGGTGGCGCGAGGCAGCAGCGTGTCTGGACAGCTCTTCACCCCGCAGCTACAGCGGGGTAACTGCTGCATCCCGACGCCACAAGGGAGTCTCTCGAGTCCGCATGGAGGGGCTCTGAGCTCTTGCCGCCTCTGTGGTGTCTGGTGCCAAACGGGCCTGCTTCGGATTGGCGCTATTTTCTCGGCAGGGCTGCGCCTCGTGGCGGAGAGCGGAGCAGCCCCGCGTTTGAGCAGACGACGCAGTTCCACGCGGCTACACCCAGATAAGGACTTCCTTTTGCTGTTACTTATAATTTTAATTCTAATTTTAATTTCCTTTTAATTTCATGATAGTTTATAGTTCTTTGAATGCAATGTGATTGGTTTGGGTTTTACTTCTTGGGGGGTGCCTTTACCTTTGTCTGCATTCTGGCAGTTAGCGACGTCTGTCAGCAGCAGGTTTCCGTGCTAGGATTTGGCCATTCAGGGTCATCGGCGGCACAACCACCTGCAAATTGAGCCCTTTCTGAAATTGTCATTTACATAAGGATGCTTTTTCCATGTTTATACGCTTGGAAATTGTGCAGACAGCCTCTAAATGTCGTTATGCCATCTGCAAATTTGATCGCCATGCTTGCTGATCTCTTTTCCAGATCATTTCAGTGCAGTAGATGTTACCAGATGCCAGTTCCAGTGCAGATCCCGAGACATTCCACTATTTACGGGTCTCCTGTGAGAAAACTGGCCAGTTAGTCCTATTGTGTTCCTGTTTTTGATCCATTTCCCATTCTATAATAGCACATCATCTCCTTCCTCAGGAGAAGTTCATAAGGGGCTTTGTCAAGTACCTTCTAAAACATCCAGATACATATCATTTGGCTTACTCACATGTTTATTAACCCTTTGAAAAGACAGCTTGGTGCTGCTTTTCAGAACAAGTTCTATCATTTAACTGGCACTGAACTCAGATTCATTGGTCTGTAGTTTCCAAGATCGCCTTTGAAGCTCTTTAAAAAAAAACAACAAAAAAAAAACAATTAGTGTTACATTAGTAACTCTTCAATCTTTAGAGATCATTAATACTAATGTTATGATTGAGCCTGGCTGATATTATGAATGATCACTATTAGACAAAAATTAGCTAGGTTAAGACACTTTGATTTGGTTTTCTGCACTATGTTATCAGAGCGCAGCTTGCCCATTTGGCGGGAACACTGCCCATCTGGGCCATCTGGGGAAAGGCCCCTGCTGGGGATCGTGAGAAGTGTTGCTGGATGGCACAGTCCGGGGCTTAGTGTTCCAGGGTCCTGGAAGAGTTGATAGCGGCAGTCAGGCCTCCCTGTCTTTGCTATGACGGTCACCTAGGTTCAAGCGTCCTGTGTTTTGGGTGACAGGAGTGGGACACCTGGACATGTGGTGCTGGATGTTGGATAGGCTCATACTTCTTAGGTGCACTCTCCTTGAGTGCGTCTGCATGTCCGTGTTCCGTCTGTGATCTCATGCTCAGGTGATTGTTGCAGCAATGACAGAGATTGCTTGGGATATTGTGAGCGGGGTTGTCATGGTGTTGCATGGGGTTGCCAATGCAAGACGGGGCCATCCTGAGGAGTTTGGGCCTCAGTCATCAGCTTTCCCTTCGGTGGCCCGGCTGTCCAGGAGGCACCCCTCCAGATCCGCCGGTCCAGTTCTTCTCTGCCTCTTCTCAATGTGGGCAGGGGGGCTGGCAGATCTGGAAATTCACGTCCACTGCACATTCTACTGTTTTACCTCTGCCTTGGGGTTCTGAGGTCATATATTCCCAATCATTTGTTTGGTGGGGTGCTGCTGTCTGTTGTGCAAGACAAGGTGGTCCACAGTCGGAGGCTGTCGTCTATTCCCCTTACCCCTGAAGGTGCTCACAATTTAAGTTTTTTGTACCTGCGGAGGTGTATGTTGTTAAAGGCTAGCAGGCGCACCTGTGGGACCAGAATCCTCGGTGCTTCCGTCCTTCCGTTGAGGTGCGCGTGTGGGGTTTACTCCCTTGGTCGGCTAGCAACTTGCTTCACCCATTGCGCCTTCCCTTTCCTCAAGGCATCGTTGCGTCCCACTTCTTCGTGGGGGCTCGCCGCAGGGCCTGGAGTTATGCTCAGCTGGTTCCAGCCAGGGCTGAGTCCTTGGGGGGAGGCTCCGATACTAACGATACAGGGAGTGCTGGGATCCGTTCAACCAGGTTCCTTCGGGCCCAGCGTACGTCATCTTTTGCTGGCCGGTTTAGGTCTTCGGGTCGTGGCGGTGCTCAGAGAAGACCAGTAGGCTGCACAGTGCTTGTCTTGGAGCAAGCGTGGGATATCTGTAGGTTCATATTCAAAGCCGTCCGGTTACATGTCCCTCCATTGTGGAATGCTGTACTAGTAGGCATACTTCATATGCTGGGCTTACAAGTTGGCTTCCGTGCTGCTCGGCATCAGCCAAGGTGACTGCCGGTTTAGGCTGTGGATGTGGAGTCAGCCTGGAGGAGGGGCCTTGCGTTCTCTGGACAATGCCCTGTTCGGTTGTGTGACTTGTGGCCCTTATGGAGTTGTAAAAAGGAAAAAAAAAAAAAAAAAAAAAGAATAATCAAACAGGAAAGCCTTCCTAATTGTCCCCACTTCTTTTTTATAAGGTTCTGTCCCTTTCTTCCGGGAGCTTGGCCGGAGCGTGGTTAGACTCAGCTACATTTTGGGGATCCTTTATGTACAAGGCATTTTAGTGTACGCAGCACGCCCAGTGTTCCATTGTCTGACTGGAACGGTACGCGGTACGTCAGCCGTGGCAGACGTTCGCGGACACGGTAGCGGATCGAGCGCTGTAGGTGCTGTCTGAGATCTCCGGGATGGTGGCCTATTTCGATCGGCAGGGTGGAGTCTGTCGGGTGGTCAGGGTGGCCCGAGCGAAGGGACAGCGTGCGCGGTTGAAGCCTTGGCGGCCTGCGTTTCGGTGGGGACACTGTGGTGGCGAATGTCCTTAGCGGGGTCCGAGTGTTTGCCGGAGGAGTGAGATTGCATCAGACGATGTGCGCGCCGCGTGTGCTCAGATGCGGTCAGCCCATATTGGACCTCATGGCGACCTGTCAGTCTGCGGCGACGGGTCGATGTTTAGCAGAGGACATATGAGGCTACTGGATAGCATTGACGCATTGGTACGGGGCCGTGGCCCGGTCCATTCTATGCCTTTCAGAGGTCATAGTGAAAATGGCCGACTGGGTCTGGTTGCTAAGATATGTGCTCTTCATTAGTCAGTGGGGACCATTACCAGTGTATTCTGCAACATTTGCGTGAGCTTGCATAATCTTTACTTGCAACCAATCGAAATAACTGTCCAAAACCAGTTGATGCAGTCACTACTTAAATTTGCCTCGCTTGACAGTAAAAAAAAAAAAAAAAAAAAAAAAGACATATTTATTTTATACCGATAGGTCACTCACAGCATATTTGGCGATTCCTCGTACTGGTGTTAATCATGCAGATAATTTCTGCTCTAGTTGTGGTGATGTGACTTTTACATCACAAAAATGGCATATGACTGTGGCGGTTCAGAAAGCCTACAATTTATATTTTGGCTGCAGAATAAAAGATCAGGATAAAAGCTAGGCGCCACACATATGCTGCAATACATGTGTAGCAGATCTCAGGCTGTGGATGGATGGGAAAAGACCATCAAAGTCTTTTGCGGTTCCAATGATCTGGAGAGGGCCCATGGATCACGTCGGCGATTGCTACTTCTGCATGGTTCCTCCAATTCCGGAGGGCATATCCAGGTGATGTAAGCGGTTGGCCTACTGGCATTGCGTCGTGGGCGTGGCTACCAGAGTCTCCTTTCTTTTTTGTCACACCATGTAAGACTCCACATATTCTGAAACAACGCTGGACTCTGGGGCACTTGACACCCTCTTATATGCCCTTGGTGGATCACGCTTGGTTTATTGCAACTCATTGCTTAGCTGCATTCCACATTCTCAATTAAAAAGACTCCAACTGGTCCAGGACATAGCTGTAGAGCTACTTTGTGTTGCAAAGAATAAAGCCCTTAAGAGGTGTGACAAATAGGGTGTTTGACGCTGGTGGTTTTTCCATTTCCCTCATTTTGCTTCCCACCTCTGTCTGGATGGACCTCGGTTCCGTTCTCCCTCGTGGAATCCGGCTGTGCCTGTCTAGTTGTCGGTTTGGGACTTACGCAAGAACACTTTGCTTGTAACCTGCGTTTCTTGGACCTTAGGTAAAGGTTCCGTCGCTTTCTGGGAGGTCTCTTCGCTGCCTGTCCCTCCGTGGAGGCGGGTTCTGCGGGAGAGCAGCGGTTGCTAACACTTGACACCCTGGTGGGGTCGAGAGCCAAGGGGGAGCTCAAGCGGATTTTTCAGGCGGAGCTCCGGTAGCCTTCTCAGTAGGTCTGTTTCTAGGGCGTTCAGTGTGTTTGCGATGGCGAGTTTGTCTTTCTGAAGCACTAGCGCTGCTTGGGGCAGAGTTCTGTGCTGTTTTCACCAGTGAAGAGGATCCAAGTGGGCTCTCGGTCGTGTCTTCCTGGTTGGCTTACCGCCTGTTGACGTGAGGAGCGGGCTGGGGTCGGTGCCTGCTCTGTTCGTTTAGGGGCCGAGCCAACTGGATAGGTCCCTCCCAATGATTACTGCTCTGGTACATCCCAGTGGTGGAGGACTGAACTGTAGGACCGATAAGGAAATGGAAATTACACTTACCTGGTAATTGATGTTCCTTGAGGGAGTACAGTTCAGTCCTCATTCCCGCCCGGGGATGGATGTTTCAGACGCGAGGCGTCAGTTCCGAGTGTGCTTTCGGATCCTAGCTTCGGCAACGGGCTCTGATTGGCAGGTAATCGCGAGAGCAACCTTTTCTGCCTATACTCTTCCTTAGTTCTCCTTCCTTCTAGCTCTCTGTCTTCCGCTGTTTGGTGCGCAGGGGGACAGGGGCACGGAGGAGGGTGTTTTCGGCCTTTCTTTTTGGGGCCCTGTGATTTTAAAGTTGAAGTTTGAGCATAGCTTTGTATTTAGTACTTTAACTGGTTGTTTGTTTGCTCCTTTGAGTCTGCTTTGACAGTAGGTCACTGGGGGATCATGGGAGAAGACCAGCAGGATATACCCGGTGATGTCACAAGTTTGACTTGTCCAGTCTCCATGTTGCAGGAGGAGGTGCACTACCCAGTGGTGGAGGACTGAACTGTACTCCCTCAAGGAACATCAATTACCAGGTAAGTGTAATTTCCATTTTTCGTTTTCCACGGAGCCATCAGGTCACTCCTGTTCCTGTTGCCACTGAAAAACGTGTATTCCAGTTCATACTGCTAGACCAGTCCAGACAAACGGGTTATGCACCCCTGCCAGCAGATCTTGGAGACAGAGAATTCTACCAGAGCTCTGATAGGCTGGAGCCTGGTGATATAATCCTACCCCTAGGGGTCTCCCTCAGTTTTTCTCTGTTTCCAGCAGATCTGGATGCTTTTTTTTTTGCTCCTTCAAAAAAATTTAAGATGCTTTATTTCTTTGTGATTTCTCTGGGAGAGATTATACCCTGTAGTTGCCAGTGTACTTATCTGGGCACCAGGATGAATTCCAGCTGAGCTCCTGTGTCCTGCGGGTCACAGTAGAGCTCACTGATGTGCAGACTTCCCAGCACTAGTCAAGAAGACTATTTAGCTGGATGGTAAGCCTCCTAAAATCCAGTCCCTGGGGCTGATTTTAGTGGTGAGGCAGCTGGCAGTGCTCTCAGCAGCGGTCCGTGGATTCTCTGCACTTTCGGTACTGTGAGTACAAAACCTGTCTTTCTCCCACTGCTGTCTGCAACTCTGTGGTGACTGGTTTTATTTTTCTTGATTTTTCAGCGATTTTAGGCATTTCTCTCATGCCTGCAACCCCCCCACCTTGTCATTTGACTTTTTAAGTTAATTCCTTGGCTTTTGGGGGTTTTAATTCACTCTTTTTGAAGTTTATTTTTGCCGGCGGCCATTTTGAATAGCTAATGAGCCCTGGTTTTTGGCAGGAAGCCAGATTCCTTCTCTCTTTGCTGGCTTCTAGCACCAAAAAAAATAAAATTGCTGTTTAAATTTTTCCACAACACTGGCTAGCTGTGAGTTGTGTGGGGGTTCCTTTTTCTCTGCCTATGTATTAACATAAGAACATAAGATATGCCATACTGGGTCAGACCAGGGTCCATCAAGCCCAGTATTCTGTTTCCAACAGTGGCCAATCTAGGTCATATGTACCTAGCAGTATCCCCAAGTGACACAAGTTCCACAATGCTTGTATTGGTTCAAGCATTGATATCCTGGGTCCCTTCTTAATAATGGTTTATGGACCTTTCCTCCATGAACTTGTCCAAACCTTTTTTAAACCCAGCTACATTAACAGCCTTTCCTGTTCGGTAATCCAGTTTAGTCCTCCAACATCGGGTAGTGCCCCTCCTCCCGCAGCCGGGAGACTGGACCAATCAAATCTTCTGTAGTATATATGCAACCGGAGCTCCCAGAAGTCCCCAGTGTGTCCAGTCTCCCTGCAGCTGGAGGACTTCTGTGCCCCTGCTGGGCACGCTAAGTGACACTTGAAGGAGCAACACTAGTTAGTTAGTTCTTTTGGGGTTTATTTCTGGTCCTTTATGTTCTATTTCCTTTGCTAGGTAGCTGTATCTTTAAAAAAAAAAAAAAAAAAGACATAGGGGACTTGCTGGGGAAAGCCAGACCTGCCTTGGGCTCCTGTCTTCCTGCCTGGGAATCTCTGAAGCCTGGGTTGAGCTCTCCCCAAGGCTGTTCGGGGAAGAGCCATACCGGCTGCAACATTGCCTGTCACTTGGAGAAGTGGGCTGAGTTCCTTGCTGTTCCCAGAGCTGGTAGGAATTTTCCTTGTTTTAAGCTTTCAGCTCTCTGTTCTTTGCTTGGGCAGAGGCTCTGTCGGCTCCCCTGGCTTCCAAATTGCACTTTTTCCTGCCTTTTTTCGCTTGCCCTGTATTAGAGGGTCGTTTTCTTTCTTTTCCATATTATTTGGGTACCTTTGTATTTTCGCGCCGTTTTTTACCGCGGGTGAAAAAGTGCGGCGGCCATTTTGGATTTCTAAAGTGTGCTTTTTAAGGGCACTTTTTAACACTTGCGCACGGGTTCCCCTGGTGTTTTTGGGGTTTCTTTTGCTGGCGATTTTGCTCAGGGCACCCCTAGGATTCTGGGGAGTATTTTGTTTACTGTAAAAAAAAAAAAAAAAAAAAGGTTTTAAATTTAATACTGTGCTGAATTGAATAAGGTTAGTCCCCTTGGTGTGGGCTTCCCTGTTCCTATTGCCTTATTTTTCCCTGAGAGCAGGTGGCCTTGGCATGGCTGCCAAACCTCAGTGTGTAATTTGTGGCTCCCGCAGAGGTACAATGACTGACTCTGGAATCTGTAAGAGCTGTGCTGCAGTTTCTTCAGAACTGGAGCTGCCTATTGAAATTAAGGAACAGCATGTGCCCGGGGACCCTTCTCTTTCGGGGGACAGTGTCCCTTCACCGAGCATCCTTCCTTCTGGTCTGGGCCCGGCGTCTAATACGTCGGTCCCTGAGCTCCAGCAGGCGTCTATGGTGGCGTCGCCTATAGACTTTTCCCCGGATTTTGTTCTGCTCATGCATCAGGCCTTCCGCTTAAGCCGGTCTGGTCATTTGCCGGAGGCTTGGCCCGCCTCTCTCCCCCCAGCTTCCGCAGGGGGGGTTCAGCGGTCTTCCCAACCCGCTGTCAAGCGGCCCAGGTTGGGGGACCAGGATCAGGACGCCCTTTGCCTCCCGGATTCCGAGGCTGAGGGGGATCCGGATATTGAGGCGGAGGAATTAGAAGACGGAGAGCTTCCAGAACCGGAAGATCAGGCTCGCATCATTCGGGTGTTTCGAAGGGACGAGCTGGTACCTTTGGTCACGGAGTCTCTCCAAGCACTTAACCTCTCTGCGGTGCGGCCGCTGGAGGAGGAGGGTCTCGAGGATCCTCTCATTCAGGCGGTCAGGGATGCCCAGGTAGTTTTTCCTGTGCACCGAGTAGTTGAGCAGATGATCCATGCGGAATGGGAGCAACCGGAATCCGCTTTGAAAGGGATTCGGACCATGAATCGTCTTTACCCCCTTGCCGACAAGGACAGGGACTTGTTTAAGTCTCCACGGGTGGATGCTGCCGTTTCGGCAGTGACTAAGAAAACCACCATCCCGGTTGAAGGGGCCGCGGCCCTGAGGGATGTTCAGGACAAAAAGGTTGATAATTTGTTGAAGCAAGCCTTCGAGACCAACGCCTTATCGTTACAAGCTTCTATATGTGGGGCGTGGGTAGCTCGAGCTTGTTTGCGATGGTCGCAGCACCTGCGCTCGGGGTCCGGTATGGACCAACAGGGGCTGTTGGACGTTACCCGCGTGGAGTCGGGATCGGCCTACTTGGCGGATTTGTGTTATGATTTAATACGCTCCCTAGCTAATAGCATGGCCTCCATGGTAGCGGCACGACGGTCCATCTGGTTGCGCAATTGGGCGGCCGACGGTTCTTCCAAGTCTCGCCTCAGTAAACTACCCTTTAAGGGCAGGTTGTTATTTGGTGAGGCTCTGGATAAGTTGGTGAAGGATCTCGGTGAGTCGAAGGGTGGTCGGCTTCCAGAGGATAAGCCTAAGCTTAATAGGTCGTCCACCTCAGCGCGCGGCCAGTTTCGGGATGCGCGCAGATTTCGTTCTTCCCGGCTGTGGACTTCGCAGCGCGGTCGTTTTGGAACCCGTCATCAAGGGTTTCGTGGTTTCAGAGGAGCGGGAAGGGGCTTCTCCGGAGCCGCCTCTTCCTCGGCCTCTTCCTTTAATCGCAAGCCACAATGAAACGAGGCGGGCTCTAGAGGAAGACCCGGTCATCGGGGGTCGTTTGCGCGACTTTCTTCCTTCTTGGGCCCAAATTACGTCAGATCGGTGGGTGCTGCAGATTATAGAAGAAGGTTATGCCCTAGAGTTTGCGCACCCACTTCCGGATTCGTTTGTTCTGTCTCCCAGCAAGGGAGCTCAAAAGGCGCGGGACATCCGCGTGACCCTGGATCGGCTTCTCTCTCTGGGGGCCGTGGTTCCGGTCCCGCCTTTGGAAAGAGGCGCAGGTCGCTACTCCATCTATTTTGTGGTTCCCAAAAAGGGCGGTTCCCTTCGTCCGATCTTGGATCTCAAAGGCGTGAATCGCGCTCTCAGAGTACCGCACTTTTGCATGGAGACCCTGCGGTCAGTCATCGTAGCGGTGCGTTAAGGGGAATTTTTGACATCCCTCGATCTTACAGAGGCCTATTTACACATTCCCATCCGGCCCTCCCATCAACGGTTTCTCCGCTTTGCGCTCCCGTGGGGCCATTTTCAATTCCGGGCCATGCCGTTCGGACTCGCCACGGCTCCCCGCACCTTCACAAAGGTAATGGTTGTAGTCGCGGCGGCGTTGCGCAAGGAGGGCATCCTGGTCCATCCATATCTCGACGACTGGTTGATTCGAGCGAAGTCCAGTCGGGAGTGTGTGCAAGTCACGAGCAGGGTGGTGGATCTCCTTCGGTCCCTCGGATGGGTGGTGAACGAATGCAAGAGTTGTCTGTCTCCGACACAGGATCTCGAGTATCTGGGAGTCCGCTTCGACACAGCAAGGGGCTTGGTGTGCCTTCCGGAGTGACGCGTGCTGGCGTTGCGGGCTCTGGTCCGTCTCTTCCGGGGGATGCCAGCTCCGTCGGCGTGGTGGTACCTGCGGCTCCTCGGCACGATGGCGGCGACCTTGGAGGTGGTGCCTTGGGCGCGCTTCCACATGCGTCCGCTGCAGAGTGCTCTTCTGCGACGTTGGTCCAACCAGTTTGACTCGTTGAACAAGAGATTGCCTTGCCCAAAGACGGTTCGCCGATCCCTCCGGTGGTGGCTCTCCGCCGAGAACCTGTCGCGAGGGATTCCCTTGGAGCCTCCTCTGTGGGTTCCGTTCACGACGGATGCGAGCTTAACCGACTGGGGGGCTCACTGCGAGTTCCGCTTTGCTCAGGGGGAATGGTCTCCCCTGGAGGCCTCTTGGTCGATCAACCGTCTCGAATTGCGGGCAGTCCGGCTAGCCCTGGTGGACCTGGAGTCCCTGGTTCTCGGACGGCCGGTGAGAGTCCTGTCGGACAATGCGTCCACTGTCGCTTACATCAATCGCCAAGGGGGTACCGGCAGCGTGGCCCTGGAGGCAGAAGCGGCGGCCTTGTTCAACTGGGTGCAAACTCGCCTTCCAGCGATCTCGGTGGCTCACATTGCGGGCGTAGACAATGTCCAGGCCGATTTTCTCAGCAGAGTGCGGGTGGACCCCGGAGAATGGGAGCTAAACCCACAGGTTTACGCACAAATCGTCCGGCGGTGGGGTCCACCCATCATGGATCTCATGGCGACCTTTCAATCAGCCAAGACAGGGCGCTTCTTCAGCAGGCGAAGGGAGCGCATGTCCGAGGGGCTCGACGCTCTCATTCAGCCGTGGCCCACGTCCGGTCTTTTTTATGTCTTTCCTCCGTGGGCTCTGATCGGCCGGGTCGTACAACGTATCGAGAGCCACCGGGGTCGCGTGTTACTGGTGGCCCCGGATTGGCCCCGGAGGCCCTGGTATGCCGATCTGGTCCGGTTGCGCGACGGCGTTCCTTGGCTCCTGCCCGCTCTACCGGATCTTCTTCTTCAGGGTCCCTTGCGGATGCCCCAAGTGGATCGATTCTCACTTACGGTTTGGCCATTGAGAGGGCTCGGCTGAAAAGGAAGGGATACTCCCCCGCGGTGATTTCTACCCTTCTGCGGGTGAGGAAAACGTCCACTTCTCTTACTTACGTTCGGATTTGGAGGATTTTTGAGGACTGGTGCTCCCGGCGGGGAGTCCGGGCGGCGACGGTTTCCGTGCCCGTCGTTTTAAGTTTTCTTCAGGATGGTTTCGATAAGGGCCTTGCGGCTAGTTCCCTAAAAGTCCAGCTGGCGGCTATCTCGTGTTACCGCGGCAAGGTTTTGGGTCGTCTGCTCGGGGCTCATCCGGATGTACGCCGATTCCTTACGGCTGTTTTTCATTTGCGGCCCTCCCGCAGAGTTTTCGTTCCTCCTTGGGACTTGAATTTAGTTCTGAGGGCCCTGGTTCGTGAACCTTTTGAGCCCCTGCGCAGGGCGTCTCTGAAAGATCTCACGCTGAAGGCGGTTTTTCTTGTAGCCATCTGTTCGGCACGGCGCATTTCAGATCTGCATGCATTGTCCTGTCGAGAGCCTTTCTTGTCTTTTTCTGCGGATCGGATCGTTCTCCGTCCGGTTCCTTCCTTTCTGCCAAAGGTGGTGTCTCCCTTTCACATGAATCAGGCAGTGTTTCTTCCAGTGCTTTCTTCGCAATCTGTCGGGTCAACGGACAAAGGTCTTCTTCTCCGGCTCGATGTGGGTCGTACGCTCCATTGTTATTTAAAGGTTACCGAGTCTTTTCGGAAATCTGACCGGCTTTTCGTGCTCTTCGGGGGTGCGCGTAAAGGGGAAGCGGCAGCTAAAGCCTCCATTGCTAGATGGCTCAAAGAGGCGATCGCGTCTGCGTATCTGTTGCAACAGCGGTCTGTTCCGGAGGGTCTGAGGGCTCATTCCACTAGGGCTCAGGCGACCTCTTGGGCGGAGTATAGCCTGGTTCCGCCGGCAGATATCTGTAGGGCGGCCACTTGGTCGTCTCTGCATGCTTTCAGTAGACACTATCGCTTAGATGTGTCAGCGGCTCGGGATTCCTGTTTTGGTTCGGCGGTTCTGCGCGCCGGATGGCAAGGTCCCGCCCGGTCTTAACTGCTCTGTTACATCCCGATGTTGGAGGACTAAACTGGATTACCGAACAGGAAATGGAAATTACACTAACCTGGTAATTGTAGTTCCTGGAGGGTCCGGTTTAGTCCTCCTTCCCTCCCGACTATCTGCTAATGTGGTGCGGCGCGCCTTTCCGAACGGTTGATATTAAGACGGTTCCCCTTGCCGTTCGGTCCCTCTGTGGCAGCCGCGTTTTTTGCAGAGGCTCTTCCCTGTCTCTGGGGTTCAGGCAGCTCCTGAACTTCTGGTGGGGAGCGGTGTTTTGATTCCTGAGGCGTCGGTGCCGGCGCAATGCAGTGTTCTGACTTCCTCGTTTGGGGAGGGGGTTGGATATTCCTTGGGGGGGAACAAATTGTTCTTTAATTAGGTCATTTTGTATATTAATCTAATGTGTTGCTTCGTTAAGTATGCTTTGTTACTAGTACACTGGGGACTTCTGGGAGCTCCGGTTGCATATATACTACAGAAGATTTGATTGGTCCAGTCTCCCGGCTGCAGGAGGAGGGGCACTACCCGATGTTGGAGGACTAAACTGGACCCTCCAGGAACTACAATTACCAGGTTAGTGTAATTTCCATTTACTACATCCTCTGGTAACAAATTCCAGAGTTTGATTACACGTTGAGTGAAAAAATATTTTCTTTTATTAGTCTTAAATAGTTTACCCTGTAGCTTCATTGCATGTCCTCTAGTCTTTCTATATTCTGATAACGTAAAGAGTCGATCTACGTTTACCCGTTCCACTCCGTTCATTAATTTATAGACCTATCATATCTCCCCTCAGCCGTCTCTTTTCCAGGTTAAAGAGCCCTAACCTTTTTAGCCTTTCTTCATAGGAGTATCCTTCCATCCCCTTTACCATTTTGGTGGCTCTTCTCTGAATCTTTTCTAAAATCGCTATATCCTTTTTAAGGATAATGAATAAAAAGTACGGAAGGCATGATTAGAGAACCGGATGCAATTCAGAGCCACAGTACAATGCTAAGACACTGACCACTGGTGCAGGGCTCATGGGTTCCATCCCCCACTGTGCCCAACAAAGAAGGCTGGCTGAAGCATTGCATAGTATGGGGAATATTGTTAAATGCCTGTTCCTCCGGGGCAGAGTTTTTTTTTTTTTTTTTAGTTCTCCCTATGCCTTATTCAGGTCTACGCTGCATAAGCTGTCAGAAGACACACAGGGACCTCAGAAATCAACTGTGCTCTTCCCCCAGCGTCTTGATTCCCCAGATAAACTTGGGATCTCCTGAGCCTGGCTTCAGTGGAGCTCTCCATTGGCTTTACGCTGCGCTGAGTCTTTGCCACGGACATCCCCGGGAAGTTCAGGTATCAATTCCTGAAAGGAAACTGTGAGTAGCCTGTTTTTTTCTCACTTGCCTCAGCTACTGCTCCCGGACCGGCTGCCTCTGAGTTTTGAAGTTCCTACTTTAAAATTTTTAATCCACATACTGCAGCCGGATTACTTTGTACGTCTTACTGGAATATTGTACCTGTCTTTTTCAGTATACCATTTGATTGGAATTTTAAGTCAGTGTTTTGGATCCTGACTGTTTTGGGCTCTACCTAATTAAACATACTCACTGTCATCTTCCGTACGGCTGGGTTTGAGCTTCTACATCCCTCCCCAGAAACACCTTTCAGCCCCTACCATGGAGGTCTGAGTGGCTGTGGAGGAATCAAACTCTAATTTCCCTACTTTCAGTCACTGTAATGGCCTTACCCTGACTTTGAAAGTTTCTCTGTACCAGCACAGTGAATGACTGACAGTTCCCTTCTCAGCTCAGTGAATACCTGACAGTTTTTCTGTGCCAGCGGCTATTTTGTTTTTCTCTTCAGTGTTTCTTTTTCGAGGGAACAGCTCTAGACAGCAGTTTCCACACATTTAAACATGCTGTGGAGGCACGGAGAGTTTCAAAATCCTTTTCTTTGAAGAGTCTTCGGTTTCCCTGAGCCTACCTTGATTTTTGTTTTAAATGGTCGCTTTAACTTGTTTTCGGGGTCCTATACCGGGGCGATCGATAGCGTCGTATTCGGACGTGTCTCGGTTTCTCCGCGGAATTGGGCCTTCCGGCCTCCTCTGCCTGTGCCAGCGTGGTCTCTCGTGCTTGTCCTCTGTGCCCTCGTTGCTCCTCCCTTTGAGCCTCTGAGGACCTGTTCTCTTCTAGATTGGACTCTGAAGGCAGTCTTCTTGGTGGCCATAATTTCGGCACGCCGTGTTTCTGAGCTCCAGGCTCTCTGTGTCGAGATCCCTATCTCTCGTTTTCCTCTGAAGGCGTTTCTCTGAGAACTGTCCCTTCCTTTGTTGCCCAAAGTGCTGACGCTGTTCGCTGTTGACCAGCCTCTTTCCTTTCCGTCTTTTCCAAAGACGCAGTGTGACAGTGGTCGGTCTCCGTTGCGGGCGGTGGACCTTAAGAAGGTTCTTTTTCGGTATCTGGGGGTCGCCAGACCCTTCCATATGACTGTTCCTCTTTTGTCTTGTTCGCGGGTTCTCGTCGGGGATCCGCAGCCTCCGAATCTACCATTTCTAGATGGGTTACGGAGGCCATTGAGGTGGCGTACCTTCTTCAAGGAGAACAAGCTCCACCGGGACTCCGTGCTCACTCTTCTCGGGCGCAAGCAACTTTGTAGGCCGGGAGGTCTCATGTAGTTCCTCTCGATATTCGCCGGGCGGCGACTTGGTCGTCGCTGTCCACCTTTGTCGGTCATTATAGGTTGGACGTTCATGCCCGTCAGGAAGTCCGTTTTGGAGTTGCTGAGCTGTCGGCGGCCTTGCCCCCCCTTGAAAGCAGGTAGCTTGGGTACTGCCCGTTTGTCTGGACTGGTCTAGCAGTATGAACTGGAAGGAGAAATTTCACTTACCGTTAATTTCCTTTCCTGGAATACTGCTAGACCAGTCCAGGACCCGCCCTGCTATTGGTTGGAGTGCCGCTGGTGCGGTGCAGCCTCCGACCGCGGTTCTTCTCTTTGCCGGTATGCCTCGCCCTGGGCAGTCCATGGGTTCGTAGGTGGATACTGTTTTCAGCTCTAGGGAGTTCTTCGGCTCCCTTGTATATAGTTCACTTGGGACCCTCTGGGGTGATGTTACAGTTCATGTTGCATTAGCTTGTGGACGTAACTGAGGGAGACCCCTAGGGGTAGGATTATATCACCAGGCTCCAGCCTATCAGAGCTCTGGTAGAATTCTCTGTCTCCAAGATCTGCTGGCAGGGGTGCATAACCCGTTTGTCTGGACTGGTCTAGCAGTATTCCAGGAAAGGAAATTAACGGTAAGTGAAATTTCTCCTTCCTTATCGTTCCTCCAGTTCAGTCCTCTACCTCTGGGTTGTCAGTCTCCTCCTGCAGCTTGGAGACTGGCATGTCAGAATGATGACATCACTGGATATAGCCTGCTGTACTCTCACTTCCATCTCAGTGTGACCAGTCTCCATGCAGCAGGAGGACTTGGAGAGCCTTAGATAGAGGCTCGCTGGAGGAACTAATAAGGAGCTAGGGGATAGTTAGGATAGTTGATTTGGATTTCTACATGACCTTTTCTGGATAGAGGGTCTGGCTCTTTAAAAAAAAAAACAAAACCCAAAAATAATCCCAAAAACAGGCTGATTCTCTTCCTTCGGGCCTTCTTACTCCCTGTCCCTGTTCTAGTGCTAGGGGTTCAGAGGGGTTCATCGGCGGAGGAGTCAGTCTGATTCTCCAGGACCAAGCAGGAAGTCAGTCCTCACATATGGGTGACGTCGGCGCCGACGGAGCCCTCGCGGAACAATTTTCCCCAGCTTTCAAAGAAAGCCTTTGGGAATTGCAGCGCGCATGCGCGGTCTGCTTCCCGCCCAAGGGTGCCATCTTAGCCAGTCTTCTTTTTTCCGCGGAGCCCTACAGACGTACCCGTCGTGTCCCCGCTGAAAAAGTTGATTTTCGTGATTTATTTCTCTTTTTCCTTCGGTTCGACGCCGGTCTTTTTCCTGCCCGGACTCGCGACGCCGTTGCGAGTCCTTCTCTTATTTTTCGGTTTTTCTGATTTTGATCAGTTTCGTTTTCGGTTTTTCGCTGGCAGCCCGGTCCTTTGACCTTGCAGGGGCCCTTTTTCCCCCGATGGCTGCCAGTGGTTTCAAGCGGTGTGTTCAGTGTGACAGAAATATGTCACTCACTGACACACACGATAATTGCCTCCGCTGCCTGGGCCCGGATCACGAAGAACTGATCTGTGGGGCCTGTGGCAAAATGTCCTCCAAAGCGTTAAGGAGTCGGCGGCACCAGCGGGAAAGAATCTTCGCCGACCCCGGCCGTACCCGGACCTCGTCGGAGGCCTCGGCATCCAGAGGTTCCAGCTCTGACCACCGCCGAAGCTCCTCCGACAGGGGTTCTCCCTCCGGGGACCATCGACGGAAGGTAAAACCCGCGAGGGCGTCGTCGGTGGACGCTCCTGGCTCCGCGAGGGCCAGGTCGCATAGCCCCGATAGCCGTCCCGGGTCTTTGGAGAAGGAGCACCTCCCGAAGCGACCTCGCCTGGAGTCGGAGTTGCCTGCTCGGGTAAGTCCTGTAGTCCTCCTGGACTCGCCTCCGAGAGTTCCGACGTCGGGCCCGACGCCGTCGGGGCCCGAGTTGGGGGCTGCTGAGTTGCCTGAGGTCGGACTCAGGTTGACGGCCTTGGAGAGCAGACTGTCTGCCTTCATGGACCAGCAGCGGGCACTGATCGCTAGCCTCGCTGGCGCCACTGCCCCGACCGCCGGGACGTCGACGTCTAAGTCGACCCCGGAGACCGAGCCGATCCTCGAGTCCATGCAAACTCGAGTCGATCCTCGGTCGAGGTCACCCTCGGCCTCCCGTTCGGGACCGAGGTCGTCGACGCCGACTCCCTCGGTGTCGGGGCGGCCGACGCCTCCGCCTGCCCGAGCCGACCCCACCGATTCCTCCTTGGAGTCGGCCTGGGAGTCTGAAGAGGAAGAGTCACCTGATTTCGTTTCGGACTCGGTGTGTCCCCTCGGACTCACCTGAGTCCGAACCTCGGAAGCAGTCCCCTCCGGAGGATGCCCGGTTCTCGGACTTCGTCAGGGATATGGCCAAGGCTTTGGCCTTCCCTGCGGATCCCGAGGAGGAGCCTCGAGCCGAAGAGCTCGACGCCCTTCAGTACGACTCTCCCGCCAGGGAGCACTTTACTGTACCGGTTCCTCCCATGCTGGAACGACTACTCTTCCGCATGTGGGAGAGTCCAGCCTCGTCGCCGGTATTGAGCAAGCGGGTCGATTCCATCTATCGAGTCCGCAAGAGTCCTGGCTTCCAAAAAGCACAGCTGCCACACCATTCCATGGTAGTGGAATCGGCCATGCATAGGCTTAAGAGCCAAAAGATGCACTCCTCGGTGCCTCCTGGCAGGGAGGCCCGTAACCTGGATGGCCTTGGTAAGAAGTGTTTCCAGGGCTCTATGCTTGCTTGTCGTGTCCAGACCTACCAGCTATACATGGGCATGTATCTCCGAGACCTGGCTAAAGAGATAGCCGGATTCTCCGCTGGACTGTCCGAGGAACCTTTGCGGAGGTTCCTGGCCTTGACAACTGGTATTCGGGAATGCTCCAAATTCATGTCCCGAGCAGCCTATGATGGCTTTGAAGCATCGGCTCGCGTGGCCGCAGCTGGCATCGGTGCCCGCCGACAAGCTTGGCTTCAGTCGTCTGACCTGGAACCCTGGGTGCAGGACAAGTTGGTCGATGTCCCCTGCCGAGGTGAGAACCTCTTTGGCAAGCCCATGGCTGAAAAGGCTGCACAAATCGAGACGGAGACTCTCACCAGGACTAGGCTTTCTAGGAAGACCTCCGCCCCTTCCCAGAAAAAGAAGGGCTCGGGAAAGAAGTCCTTTTACCCGAGAAAGGCGGCTGCCTATAAACACTACCCACAATATCAGGCCTCCGCAGCTCCCCCACAGGGCCAGCAGGCCAAGGGACGGGGTAACGGGTCCCGTAGGCAGCAAGCCCCCAGGCCTGCACCACCAGCCCCTGCTCAGCAGGGTGGGGGTTTTTGACTTCCTCAGCATAGCCTCTCCCCCTCCGCTGGCTCCTCCCAGCACCGGAGGCCGGCTGGTTCACTTCGCACACAGGTGGTCCAACATCACTTCAGATGCCTGGGTGCTTCAAGTCGTAAGAGAAGGATATCTTCTCCACTTCCATCAGGTCCCTCCCTCTTATTTCCCGGGAGAACCTCCACGACTCCCTCTGCACAGGGACTTACTCCTTCAGGAGTTAGCAAGTCTTCTTCAGGAACAGGCTGTGGAACCGGTGCCCCACCACCTGAGAGGTCAAGGCTTTTATTCCAGGTATTTCCTGATACCAAAAAGGACAGGAGGCCTCAGACCCATCCTGGACTTGCGCAACCTCAACAAGTTCCTCATGAGGGAAAAGTTAAAGATGCTTACCCTTGGAATCCTTCTGCCCTACCTCCAGCAGGGAGATTGGCTATGCTCCTTGGATCTAAAGGATGCCTATACGCACATCCTCATCCAACCAAGCCACCGCCAATACCTACGGTTTGTGGTGGCAGGAAATCATTACCAGTACAGAGTACTGCCCTTTGGCCTATCCTCCGCACCGCGAGTCTTCACAAAATGTCTCGCGGTGGTGGCGGCCTATCTCCGGCTTCACGGCCTCTATGTCTTTCCATACCTCGACGACTGGCTCATCAGAGCATCGTCCTCTCCGGCAGTCACCAATGCCACACACCGCACGGTGACTCTTCTGCAGTACTTGGGCTTTGTCATAAACTTCGCAAAGTCCACTTTGCTCCCTTCACAGGATCTCGAGTTCATCGGCGCAAGACTGCACACTCCTCAGGCACGAGCTTTCCTGCCTCTCGACAGGGCTCAACGGCTCATGGACCTAGCCGGCCGTTTTCGCAGCCAGTCCCTGGTCTCCGCCAGGCGCTTCCTGAGACTACTCGGCCATATGGCTTCCACCGTCCATGTGACCCCCAATGCCCGCCTGAATATGCGGCCTGCTCAATGGTGCCTTCGCAAGCAGTGGCAACAAGCCACCGGCGGACTAGCCGACTTAGTGCGCATCTCCGGGCCGCTGGCCTCTTCTCTACAGTGGTGGCTTCATCGGCCGAACCTGGTGCTCGGAATGCCTTTTCAGTCGCCTCAGCCGGCTCAAGTGCTGACGACCGATGCTTCCCTCCTAGGTTGGGGAGCACATTGCCAAGGGGCGTGTACTCAAGGTCTCTGGACCGCGTGGGAGGCTGCTCAGCAGATCAACTTCCTGGAGCTCAGAGCAATCCGTCTGGCGCTCAAGGCTTTCTCCCACCTGACTTCTCACCAGTCCGTCCTTGTCCAGACGGACAATCAAGTTGCCATGTTCTACGTGAACAAACAGGGGGGCACGGGCTCCTTCCTTCTCTGCCGAGAAGCTCAGAGGCTCTGCTCTTGGGCTGTCAGTCACGTCATTCTTCTCAAGGCAGTTTATCTCCCAGGCCAAGAAAATTGCCTGGCGGACAAACTCAGCAGGATACTCCAGCCGCACGAGTGGCGTCTGGATCCCTTCGTAGTTCAGAAACTTTTTCTGAAGTGGGGCCTCCCCACGATGGATCTCTTTGCCAGTCCTCTCAACCGGCAACTTCCTCGCTTCTGCTCTCGTCAGCCACATCCCCTTCGAGTAGCGGCAGATGCTTTTCTACTCTCATGGTCGGAGAGCCTTCTCTATGCTTTTCCTCCCATCCCGCTAGTCTCTCGAACTCTTTTCAAGGTTCTCCGAGACAAAGCTTCCATGATCCTGGTGGCTCCTCGCTGGCCCAGGCAGCCGTGGTTTCCACTCCTGTTGCAATTAGCGGTAGAGGATCCGTTCCCTCTGGGGTTTCAACCGGATCTCCTAACACAGGATCAGGGGTCCCTGCTACACCCCAACCTCAGATCTCTCAATCTAATGGCCTGGCGGCTGAAAGGGTAGTCCTTGCTCCCCTTCTCCTGCCGGCAGAAGTGGAAGAGGTCGTCCTAGCTTCTCGGCGACCTTCTACCCGCAAATGCTACGCACTTAAATGGCGTCGCTTTTCCGTTTGGTGTGCCCAGCAGTCTCAGGATCCCTTCTCCTGCTCGGTGTCGGTGATCTTGCAGTACTTGCTCTACCTCTCTAACATGGGACTTAAGTCCAACTCCGTCAAAGTTCACCTCAGTGCTCTTTCAGCACATCATGTGCCAGTGAACGGCAGACCTCTTTCCAGCGACCCTCTCGTGGCAAGGTTTCTCCGAGGTCTCCTTCTACTTAAACCACCTCTGCGCCCGCCAGCACCTGACTGGGATCTGAATGTGGTTTTACAGCGGATCACCTGTCCGCCTTTTGAACCAATGGCTACCTGTTCTCTCCGTTTTCTGTCTTGGAAAACCTTATTCCTGATAGCCCTCACTTCCGCTAGACGCGTAAGTGAATTGCAGGCCCTCGTGTCTGATCCCCCTTACACTCGGTTCTACAAGAATAGGGTAGTCTTACGGACTCACCCAAAATTTCTTCCAAAAGTGGTCTCCCCTTTTCACATCAATCAGGAGGTGGTACTTCCGACCTTCTTTCCCAGGCCACACTCCAACCGAGCTGAAATGGTCCTGCATACCCTGGACTGTAGAAGGGCGTTGAACTTCTACCTTGACCGTACGCGGGAGCACCGCAAAGCTGCTCAGCTCTTTGTGTCTTTTGACCCCAATAAATTGGGGCTCCCTGTCTCCAAGCGTACTCTGTCCATCTGGGTTGCTGACTGTATCGCTTGGGCTTATGGGGCAGCCGGACTCTCGTTAGAAAGTCGAGTCACGGCTCATTGTGTTCGGGCGAAGGCTACGTCAGTGGCTTACCTCCGCTCTGTTCCGCTGGCAGACATCTGCCGGGCCGCTACTTGGTCTTCGAGCCAGACTTTTGCGATCCATTACTGTCTCGAGAGAGAGTCCCGCAGGGACAGTGCTTTCGGACAGGCAGTCCTCCGAAATCTCTTCGAGGTTTGAGCAACTCCTACCCTCCATCCCGGATGAGGGCTACCGGTGGGTAATAATTCAGTGAAGATTCCTTCCTTCTGTGCCGCTGAGCTAGAGGGAGCTCATTTTTGTGCTTAGGGTCTCCGGTAGCCTTAAGCTTGGGAGTCCCATATGTGAGGACTGACTTCCTGCTTGGTCCTGGAGAAAGCGTAGTTACTCACCTGTAACAGGTGTTCTCCAGGAGCAGCAGGAATCAGTCCTCACAACCCTCCCTCCTCCCCTTGGAGTTGCGATTATCTGCTTTAGTTGTTTTGCATATTTTTACGCTGTCTTTTTAGCTATGTCATCTGACTGGCTAAGATGGCACCCTTGGGCGGGAAGCAGACCGCGCATGCGTGCTGCAATTCCCAAAGGCTTTCTTTGAAAGCTGGGGAAAATTGCTTCACGAGGGCTCCGTCGGCGCCGACGTCACCCATATGTGAGGACTGATTCCTGCTGCTCCTGGAGAACACCTGTTACAGGTGAGTAACTACGCTTTCTCCGTTTGGCCCAAGAAGTTCTCTCCCCCCGGACACTTCGGGGGAGAGCCCTTCTATTTCCCGCTAAGCTGCCGGCTGTTCGTGCTTGCGTCTCAGTCACAGAGACTGCAGCGCGTCCTATCAGCGGGGCTCGAAGGACCGGCGTTTATTCTGGCAGCGCTGTCTATTAGCTCCGGAGCTGCGGCTTTACCGGTAGGACTTTCACCGGGGCCGGGCTGTCTAATTTAGCGGCGTTCCTTTCACTACTGAGCCAGGTACGATCACCCTTTGTTTTGGCGCCTTTTTGGGTGTCCTGGTGAGAATCGCGGTGGCCATTTTGGAGCCACGTGCATTGCCGCGAGCGTACAGCCTGCTAGGATCAGGAAAGGGGGTTTTCTTTAGTTTATTTGTTTGGTTTCCCTTGTTTCTGGCCTTAATTTGATTAATTCTTTGGTTTTCCTTCATTTCTTTATTTTCTTTGATTTGTTGTTGTTGTTTTTTTCGGCCGCTCCTCTGAGATGGGGGGGGGGGGGCTGTAGAAGGTCAGTTTTCTTCACGGAGTAGGGGGAAAACTCAAATTTTTAGCTTGTATATTAAAAAAAAAAAAAAAAAAAAAAAGGAAAGGGTAAGCCTAGTCTGCCGGATGGCTACTAGAGCGCAATGTGTGGTGTGCGGTAATAGGAGGGGCACGGTAGCTGAGATAGCAGTGTGCCGGGCCTGTGCCACCCTTTCTTCAGCAGTGGAGCTGCAGATGGAGCCTAAAGAATCTCCAGAGCCGCAGGGGCCTCCAGCAGGGGGGGGCGCTTCCCCACGGTCTCAGGTCCTTGGTCCAGAGGTAGAGGAGATGGCGGGGCCCTCTGGAGCAGCTCTCGCGGTTCCGGCGTCGGATCTCGAACAGTTCAGCCCTGAGTTCATGTTACTCATGCATCAAGCCTTTTGCCTGCGGCGCATGGGCAGAGGGGCTGATGCTGGAGCGCTGACATTGACCCCTCGGCAGCTGGAGGCAGTTGCCACATCTGCTGAGGAGCCACCGGTGCCTAAGAGAGCCCGCAAGCAGGATCTGGCGACGGCGGAGACTGAGTGGCCAGGCGCACAGGATCCGGACTGGGATCAGGACCTAAGTGCGCAAGACTTGGAAGAAGGTGAGCTCCTTGAGCCAGAGGACCAAGCGAAAATAATTAGAGTCTTTCGTAGAGAGGAGCTACCGGCCTTGATCTCCGAGACGTTGCAAATGTTAAATCTTGCTACGCCAGTAACGATAGAGGATGAGGTCGAGGATCCCGTCATTCAGGCAGTGCGCCGCTCTCAGGTGGTGTTTCCGGTACACAGAGTGGTCAACCAGATGATTCAAGAAGAATGGGATAAGCCTGAAGCAGGTTTCCGGGGGATTCGGACGCTCAATAGGCTGTATCCCCTTGTCGATAAGGATAAAGAACGGTTCCGGGCGCCCAGAGTGGATGCGGTGGTGTCTGCGGTTACCAAGAAGACTACTATTCGGGTGGAAGGTAGTGCGGCCTTAAAGGATGCCCAGGATCATAAAGTTGACGGGTTGCTGAAGCAAACCTTTGAGGCGAATTCTCTTTCGCTTCAGGCTTCCTTCTGTGGAGCTTGGGTTGCCAGGGCCTGCCTGCGGTGGGTCCAGCGACTGCGGCTGTCTTCCCACCTGGATAGCGAGGAGGTCAAGGAACTGGATCGGTTAGAGTCCGGGGCGACTTATTTAGTCGATGTACATTACGACTTGATAAGGGCGCTGGCCAATAGTACGGCGTCTGTAGTGGCCGCCCGTCGGTCGGTGTGGTTACGGAATTGGGCGGCAGATGGATCTTCTAAATCCCGCCTGGGCAAGCTTCCCTTCAAAGGGGGTTTGCTTTTTGGTTAGGATTTGGATAAGTTGGTAAAGGACCTAGGGGAGTCCAAGGCCAGTAGACTCCCGGAGGATAAGCCAAAACCAGGAAAGTCCACTTTGGGTTTTCGGGGCCAGTTTCGGGATTTCCGCCGATTTCGTTCAGCGCAATTCGGTGGTTTCCAGAGGGGTCGGTCTCAGGCTTGAGCCCAGGGGTTTCTGGGGCTTCGAGGGCCGACTAGAGGATTTTCCTCCATCCTGACGTCAGCGTCTCGTAAGCTGCAATGAGGCGAGGCGGGTCCCGGCGGAGGGGCCTCCCATAGGCGGGTGACTTCAGGAGTTCCTTTCCACTTGGACCCCCCATCACATCGGACCAGTGGGTGTTAGAGATAATTCAACACGGCTATGCTCTGGAATTGGCTCGTCCGGTGAGGGATTCCTTTGTCATGTCTCCTTGCAGAGGACCCAAGAAATTGGCAGAGGTTCGCGTAACCTTGGAGAACCTGCTTCACTTGGGGGCGGTGGTGCAGGTTCCCAAAGGCGAATGCGGCTTGGGTCGATACTCGATCTATTTTGTGGTCCCTAAGAAGGGCGGTACATTGCGACCCATTTTGGACTTAAAGGCTGTGAACCGTTGCTTACGGGTGCCGCATTTCCGGAAGGAAACGCTCAGATCGGTTATAGTGGCTGTGCGTCGCGGAGAATACTTGACATCTCTAGATCTTTCGGAAGCGTATTTGCACATTCCCATCTGGGAGGCGCATCAAAAATTTTTGAGGTTCGCTCTTCCTTGGGGGCACTATCAATTTCAGGCTCTGCCTTTCGGTCTGGCGACGGCGCCGTGCACCTTTACCAAAATCATGGTGGTGGTGGCGGCGGCCTTGCGCAAAGAAGGGATTCTAGTTCATCCTTATCTGGACGATTGGCTGGTTCGCGCCAAGTCCGAGAACGAGAGTTTCCGAGTGATGGACCGAGTGGTGAAGTTTTTGCAAAGTCTCGGTTGGATGGTGAACCCGACAAAGAGTCATTTGGAGCCCACCCAGGATCTCGAGTACCTCGGGGTCCGGTTCGACACAAGAACAGGGCACGTCTTCCTTCCGCACAAACGAGCCGAGGCTTTGAGGTCTCTAATACAGAAGTTCAGGTCGGAGCCCGCTCCGTCGGCCTGGGATTATCTCCGGGTGCTGGGCACTATGGCGGCGACATTGGAAGCGGTACCTTGGGCCAAAGTACATATGCGACCCCTGCAAAGAGCGTTATTACGCCGTTGGTCGCATCAGTCCGATCCTCTGAGCAAGCGTCTTCCTTGTCCCTTCAAGGTCCGACAATCTCTTCGATGTTGGCTGATCCAGTCATTGCTGGCAGCAAGGGATGCCGCTGGAGCAGCCGGAGTGGGTGCCGTTGTTGACGGATGCCAGTCTGCTGGGCTGGGGAGCCCACTTCGAAGCCCATTTTGCGCAGGAACTCTGGTCGCCTCAGGAAGCCGTCTGGTCCATAAATCGGCTGGAGCTCCGAGCAGTCTTTCGAGCACTGCAGGCTTTTGAAGCGGTGGTACGGGGTTGGCCCGTGCGAGTCCTCTCCGACAATTTGGCAACGGTCGTGTACATCAACCGTCAAGGCGGCACGGGGAGTGCCGCAATGGAGGAAGAGGCGGACGCTTTGTTTGCTTGGGTGGAAGTTCGCTTGAC
Source organism: Ichthyophis bannanicus (assembly GCA_033557465.1). Classification (NCBI taxonomy): domain Eukaryota; kingdom Metazoa; phylum Chordata; class Amphibia; order Gymnophiona; family Ichthyophiidae; genus Ichthyophis; species Ichthyophis bannanicus. The sequence continues at coordinate 33,352,135 of CM066039.1, forward strand.
AGCGATCTCGGCAGCGCACATTGCCGGAAAGGACAATGTTGCAGCGGACTTCCTAAGCCGAGTTCAGGTAGATGCAGGAGAATGGGAGTTACATCCTGACGTTTTTCAGCAGGTGATAGAGCGTTGGGGACCTCCAATAATGGATCTGATGGCGACATTCTGGTCGGCGAAAGTCAGCCAGTTCTTCAGCAGGAGGCGAGAAAGGATGTCGGAGGGAATCGACGCGTTGTTACATCGTTGGCCAGTCGATGGCCTTCTTTATGTCTTTCCCCCTTGGGCTTTGATAGGCCAGGTGGTTCAAAAGATTGGGGCACACCCGGGGAAAGTTCTGTTGGTGGCGCCCGATTGGCTGAGACGTCCTTGGTATGCAGACCTTGTGCGTCTTCTGGACGGGCAACCTTGGCTTCCGGAGAGGGCAGATCTGCTCTTTCAGGGGCCTCTCTTCATGCCTCAGGTGGATCTTTATCTTCTTTATCTTTATTAACACTTGATAGACCGCTGTTGTACAAACATTAAGCGGTGTACAATAAAAACTGGTTACACACTGCAAACCTAGAAAATGAACGCCAAAAAATAGACAGGAAAGAGGGGAGCAAAGTGAGACAGGGCACTGCACACAAATATCAAATCATAAACAAAGTGGCCGAAACTGCGCCACACAGATCACAAAAACAGGGGTAAGGGAGGGCGGCTGTAGACAAGACACAAGACAAGGACAGACAATACTCAGGACAAAGTCTCAGGGGTGAGGTCAAAGGCTTTCTGGAAAAGATGAGTTTTGAGCAAGGACTTGAACTGAGGATATGATGGTTCTAGCCGGAGGTGAGTTGGTAACATATTCCATAATAAAGGTCCAAGAAAGAAAAAAGCTGAATGGCGTGTCTGTTCCAGATGGGCTTGGGAAGGTGAAGGTAGGGATAGACGATTGGTATGGATGGAGCGAAGTTGTCTGTGAGGGGAGTGTAATGAAACGCAATCAGCTAAATAGAGGGGGTTACTGGTATGAATAGCGCGATGAACCAAAATCAAAAATTTATAGTGAAAACGGTAGCGGAGGGGCATCCAATGTAACCGGAGAAGAATCGGGGTAATATGTTCAAAAGAACGAGAAAAGGTAACCAGACGTGCTGCAGTGTTCTGAATGCGTTGTAATCTTTGAAGTTGATAGTTAGGAAGATTGGCCAGGAGAACGTTGCAATAGTCTAACCTGCTGATGACTAAAGCAAGCACAAGGGTGATTAAGGAACTAGGGGGTAACACAGTGCGGACAGCCCTAATTTGTCGTAGGGCAGCAAAGGAACGGCGGGAAACCATAGAGATGTGCTCGTGGAAGGACAGAGAGGAGTCTAGAAGGACACCTAGATAGCGGAAAGAAGATGTGAGGGGAACGCTAGATGAGCCGATAATAGGTGCAAGGGTGGGACATGAGCCACTCAGAGACACCCACATTGCTGAGGACTTCGCTGGGTTGAGGTGGAGAAAGTTTTCGGAGAGCCAGGAGGCAATGTGGGAGAGACAAAGATTTAGCTGGGAAATATCAGGGGACACTGGTGAGGTATGGAACAATAGAACTATGTCATCTGCGTAGAAGTATGACGAGACTGGATATTGCTGAATAATCAAAAGAAGTGGAGCGAGAAAAATGTTAAACAGAAGAGGGGAAAGAACGGAGCCCTGCGGAACACCACAGGTGAGAGGAAGTGTAGATGAGGACTGGCCATTAACACATACAGAAAAGGAGCGGGATGAAAGAAAGGAGCGAAACCAGTGCCAGACAGTACCTCGAATACCAATTTCTGTAAGCCGGGACATTAGTGTACGGTGGTCTATCAGGTCAAAGGCTGCAGATAAGTCAAGTGATACAAGGAGTGTAATGCCACCACGGTCATGAGTGATATGTAGTTCATTTAATATTGCAAGGAGGACGGTTTCAGTGCTGTGGCCCCGGCGAAAGCCAGCTTGTCTTGGGTGGAGTGAGTTTGTGGATTCGATGTGAGTGCTCAATTGGTCGAAAGCACAACGCTCAAGGAGTTTAGCAAGGAAAGGGAGATTGGAGACCGGACGCCAGTGGGACAAAACAGAGGGGTCCAGGGAGGGTTGCTTCAGGAGAGGGTGTACAATGGCAGACTTCCAGCATGATGGGAAGTGGCCTGAGGAGAAACTGGAATTAATAATGGTGGTGATGAGTGGTACCAATTGAAGAGAAGGTTCTGCGAGCCACTGAGAAGGGATGGGGTCGAGCATACAAATGGTTCTTCCAGACTTGGACAGTGACAGTAATACTTCTGCTGAGAGGACCGGGTGAAAGGATGACCAAGTATGGGCAAAAACGAGATCACCTGGGGTGGGGGTTGCTGATAGATGCGCAGGAAGAGAAGCCGGAAGAAAAGTGGGAGGTGCGACTGAGGAAGAGGGAGAGAGAGGAGGAGGGGGAGGGGGAGTGGAGAAAGAGGAGCGCAAGGTGAGCACCTTATCGGAAAAGAATGTGGCGAGGGACTGGGGGTCAGGGGCAATGGATGCCCGTGGGCTCTTAGAACTGGTGGACGACAACTTCCGTAGAATGGTGAAAAGTTGTCGCGAAGAGCTAGCTGCAGCTGAAATCTGGGTGGAATAGAAAGTAAGCTTAGCAGATTGAATAGCTGAACGATATTCGGATGCTAGATGTTTAAAGCGAAGGTGCAGTTCTGGAGAGGGATGTCGAGACCAACGACGTTGGACTTGACGCAACTGGGAACGCAAAAGACGCAGAGCAGAATGATACCAGGGCGAAGAGGGTGATCTGGAGGACTGAGAAGTTGAATGGAGAGGTGCTAATTCATCTAGAGCATTTGCTAAAAGGGAATCCCAAAGGGCAGCCTGCTCATTCAAGGAACGAGTGGCAAAATCGGCTGGGAAGATTGCGGATGCGGAAGGAAAAGCCAGAAGCGTGTCCGAAGTGATGCGGCGACGAAGTAGAGGCTTAGGGGGAGACACTGGGGGACCATCTTCAATAAGAGAGAAAGAAATTGACGAGAAAACGCAAAAGTGGTCTGACCAAGGAATACTGAGGGTAGAGGGAGGCGAGATCACTGGATGCAATGATAGAGGTGACAGGATGAGATCCAAGGTATGACCGGCCACATGAGTAGGGCCAACCACATGTTGCTGCAGGTGAATATCGTGGATAAGGTTAGTGAAGGCTCGATCTTTAAGCCTAGTGGGGTTATCAATATGAACATTAAAGTCGCCCAGGAGAATGAGATTGGGGAAATGAAGAATGAGGTCCGAAATAGTCTGGAGGGCTGCCTCCCAACGGGTGGGAATAAGAGAAGGAGGTAAGTAAATGAGGAGGAAATAGAGAAGGGGGGAGGAGGCAGATAGCCTCAGGAGGAGAGATTCAGGGAAGAGTGTTACTGGAGAAGGAATTTCCTCAATACAGATGGAGGTGCGATGTAGGAGGGCCACCCCACCCCCACCCCTGCCCCGCCGGGGACAGGAGAGAGCCGCGAAGCCCGGGGGGAGAGAGCTAGAGAGGACAGGTTGATCACCGTCCTTCAGCCAGGTCTCTGTAAGGAAACAGAGATCAAGCGCGTGCTGGCTGATGAGATCTTGGACTAGTACAGACTTTGATTTAAGGGAGCGACAGTTCAAAAGGACAAAACTAAGAGTCAGGGGGAGGGGCAGAGAAGCAAGTGGCCGAGAAGAGCGAGAAATCGGTGAAGAGTGAGTACTGCAGGGGATCAAATTGGCAGTGCAGCGTGCGAGCGAACCAGAGGGAGCCTCGAATGTAGACGCTGGGCGCCAACCCCAGGAGACGGGGATTGCAGACATGGCAGAAAAGGCCAGGTTAGGAAAATCAATACAAGAAAATGATAAAGAGACCAAGAGGGACAAGATGAACAAACATTGAATTCGCCAAGATGGCGAAAGGACAGCCTTCGCCCCTCGCTCGCCCCAAGGAGCTCGACCAAGGAGCAGGACCTGCTCCTTGGGCGCGCTCCTTCGGCGCGGACCGCCGCAGGCAGCTTGAATATATTGGCAATGGAGTACCTGGTGAGATCGAGTCTGGCTACTTCTGGTTCCAGGGAGGCGGGTTCAATTGGGAAACGAGAGGAGCACACAGCAGGACCAGTTCCCTGGTGAGATCGAGTCCGGCTACTTCCGGTTCCAGGGAGGCGGGTTCAGGGATCGATTCTCGCTTATGGTATGGCCCTTGAGAGGGCTAAACTGAAGAAGAAAGCATATTCGTCGGCGGTCGTGTCCACCTTGCTTAAGGCGCGGAAGCAATCAACTTCGTTGGTGTATGTGCGTATTTGGAGAATCTTTGAGGATTGGTGTTCGCAACATCATGTATGAGCGGCCACAGTTGATGTCCCTTCGGTGTTGGAGTTTCTGCAGGACGGCTTTGTTAAGGGTCTTGCAGCTAGCTCCTTGCGCGTTCAGTTGGCGGCGATTGCCTGTTATCGCGGCAAGATCAACGGAGTTTCTCTGGGGACTCATCTGGATGTGGGTCGCTTTCTGAAGGCGGTTTCTAGGTTGTGGCCGGCACGGAGAGCGTGGGTTCTGCCATGGGATCTCAACCTCGTTTTGGTAGCCTTATCCAAACCTCCTTTCGAGCCGTTGCGTCGGGCCTTCTTGAAGGATTTGACGTTGAAGGCGGTGTTTCTCGTGGCGATTTGTTCAGCAAGGCGCATTTCAGAATTGCAAGCTTTGTCGTGTCGAGAGCCCTTCTTATCCTTTTCTAAAGAGAAAGTGGTTTTACGTACAGTTCCGTCCTTTTTGCCCAAAGTAGTGTCCCCCTTTCATGTGAATCAGATGGTTTCTTTGCCTGTGCTGGGGGCTTTGGAGGGTGATGCGTCAGATCGAACTCTCCGTTGTCTAGATGTCAAGAGGGTGTTGCGGAGGTATCTGCGGGTGACAGCGTCTTTCCGTAAGTCGGATCGGTTGTTTGTGGTGTTCGGAGGCGTGCGCAAAGGGGAAGCAGCAGCTAAGGCTTCCATTGCGCGATGGATTCGAGAGGCTATTGCTTCTGCTTACTTGCTTCAAGATCGTCCTGTACCGGTGGGGTTGCGTGCGCATTCCACCAGGGTGCAGGCGTGTTCATGGGCAGAGCACAGTTTGGTTCCGCCAGGGGACATTTGTAGAGCGGCGACTTGGACGTCGCTCCATACGTTCAGTAAACATTACCGACTGGATGTTGCATCGGCCGCGGATGCCCGATTCGGGGCGGCGGTGCTGTCGGCTGGCTGGCAGGGTCCCTCCCACTGATTACTGCTCTGGTACATCCCAGAGGTAGAGGACTGAACTGGAGGAACGATAAGGAAATAATAATTACACTTACCTGGTAATTGTAGTTCCTTGAGTGATGACAGTTCAGTCCTCCTTCCCGCCCAGTTTTTTGGAGGGGTCCAGGTTGCTAGCGAAAAACACGACTGATACAGATAGGTCTGAGTGCCTTTCCTTTTGGGAACGTTGCCCTCTCTTTCTCTCTCTCTTTCTATGGGGGGGGGGGGCAAGGGGTAAGAATGCCTTGCCGGAGGGGGTGTCTGTTCTCTATTCAGTGTAGATTTTATATATATATATATAGTTCTTGTTTGCTATTTATTTATTGCTCCTTTGAGTCTGCTTTATTAATAGTTCACACTGGGATGGAAGTGAGAGTACAGCAGGCTATATCCAGTGATGTCATCATTCTGACATGCCAGTCTCCAAGCTGCAGGAGGAGATTGACAACCCAGAGGTAGAGGACTGAACTGTCGTCACTCTATTTATTTATTTATTTACATTCTCTTATATACTGCGCTATTCTGCATCAGTGCGGTTTACATTGAACAAACTGAAATTACATTGAACAGGGCATTATAACTTGGAGATAACTATTTTACAGGGAACATGGGCTATGGAGGGTTAAGTGGCTTGCCCAAGACCACAAGGAGCACCTGTGGGACTAGAAACCCCAGTCCTTCCGGCCCAAGGTTGCTGTCCTCTAGTGGGATTTGAACCCCCGACCTTCAGGCCTGAAGTACCTTGCCCCAACCACTAGGCCACTCCTCCACTCCACTAGGCCACTCCACTCCACTTAAGGAACTACAATTACCAGGTAAGTGTAATTATCATTTCCAGATCTTCCTGCTAGACCAGTTCAGACTAGTGAGTTATTTCTCCCTGCCAGCAGATGGGAGACAGAGAAAAGAAAGTAAAACTATGCTGTGACATCACCGTTGGCAGAAAACCTAGCACAGCTAGTGGGAGCCCTCAGTATTTCCTCTGTCTCAACAGATGATGAATTCTTCCAGAGAGGCCTATAACTCCACTCCAGTCTGTGTCTGGATGCAATGTAGCTCGGCCACTTTAGATCCCAGGGGTTTATGAGATACCTTTTCCTGGTTGATCTGTTACTTTGGGGCTAGCTCCTGGCTAGGAGAGCCAGTGTAGCTTGGTAGGGGCGTTGGATCATGAGGATTCTTCTGAGGACCCTTAACTGTATTTTGGCCTCTTTCTTTTCTTTCTTCCTTTACTTTTCTTTCTTTAAACAACAAAAAAAAGTATAAAAAGTGTGTGAGTCTTCTGCACGACTCCATGTAGCTTCTTAGCATGTGGCTGATCGGGTTGTTTCTGTCGCAACCGAAAAACGTATAATTCTCTTCAATAGTTGTGCTTCCAGATCGTCCAGCTAGACCAGTCCAGACAAGTGGGTTAAGTCCCCCTGCCAGCAGATGTGAGACAGAGAAAGTAACAAGTCAAAGCTGTGACATCATTCCTGGCATAAGCCCAGGCACAGCTAGGGGTCTCTTCAGTACTTTCTCTGTCTCAGCAGATGTTGGACATTTGTTTTTTTCTTTGCCTCTTTGGCCTCAGCCTTCTGCCTCTGGCCTTCTGGATGCTGGGCCATGCTGATCCCTGGGGTGTACGAGACACTCTGTCTGGTGGATCACATCTGGACTAGCTCCTGACTAAGAGAGCCAGTGCAGCTTGGCAGGAACTTTGAGTCAGGAGGACCCTTGGAGAGACCCTAGGACATTAAGATTTTTGTTGAATTTCTTCCCTCTGCTTCCTTTCCTTTCCTTTTTTTTTTTTTTTTATAACTGAAAAAAGTCTAAACTAGGTAGATTAGTTCATGGCCTGTGTCTGCCTTGCCTGAGCATTCTGAGAGCAGTTTCACAGACTCTGGGTTCTCTCTCCTTCCCCCTCCCCCCCCTTTTGCCCACATTCCTCCAAATTGGCAGGGAGGTTGAGAGCAGCTGATCACCGCCTGCCTCTATCCCAGCTAACATGCTGCCTCTCTTCTCTCAGCAGCATCGGAGCTGCCGCATCTAACTGTGAGTTCCTTAGTGTTCCTCCAGTTTAGTCCTCTACCACTGGGTAGTGCACCTCCTCCTGAAGCTTGGAGACTGGGCATGTCCAAAAAGTGACATCACTGGATATAGTCTGGAGGTCTCTCCCATCATCCCCAGTGTGTGTCCAGTCTCCATGCAGCAGGAGGACTTAATGAGCCTAGGTTCTGGGCTCACTTGAGGAACAAATAAGGAGCTGTAGAGTAGCTATAGATCAGGGTCTATTTCATTTGTTTGTAGATTGTTCCTTATCGTTCCTCCAGTTTAGTCCACACTTCTGGGTAGTGTACCTCCTCCTGCAGCTTGGAGACTGGGCATGTCCAAAAACATGACGTCACTGGATGTAGTCTGCTGCCATCTCCCATCAGCCCCAATGTGTCCATTCTCCATGCAGCAGGAGGACGTAGTGAGCCTAGTGTCTGGGTTCACTAGAGGAACAGATAAGGAGCCGTTAAGATAGAATAGAAACTTTAGTTTTAATTTGGGGTTTTCACTTTACCTTTCTTTAATTTGGGACTATAGCTTTAAAAAAAAAAGCCTTCGGTGCTTGTGCTGGTTCCTGCCTCCCCATACAGCTCGGCTACGTGGTTACCTTGGGCCGGTTCAGATCTCTCTCCCTTGGGCATACGGGAGAGAGCTCTATGGGGCAGACAGCATCAGTGAGTCTCCGGCGTTTTTCTGTCAGCCGGGACCCTGCGTGTGCTTCCATTCGCTGCGTTCAGCGTCTTCCGATGGCGCCCTGCTCGCTGTGCAGAGGAGCGCGGGGCGAGCATAGCATAACTGCGGCAGCTGAGAAACGCCAGCGGTTTGATCTACTTGCAGGTACATGGTGTGGGGAGCGGGCATATCGTTGCAGAAGGCTGAGAAGAGGCCGGGGGGCTCGGCAGTTTTCTTCGTGCCTTTTTTCTCCTTTAGTCAGCGGCGGCCTTTTTGACGGCATGTTTGCCGCATGCCGTGCCGCTGCACCGGGGCTCATGCTAGGTTGTTTTTCATTCCTTTTCTCTCTCCCTCATGCTTGATTTTTGGTTTAATTTGCTTTTCCCAGCATTTGGGGCTGGGTAAATTAGCGGGGGAGGTTGCTAGTTGGTCAAACCGTTAATTAACATGGTATGTGCTGTCACTTCAGTCCCTTGGGACTGGGAGCCTCGTTGATTAATTGTCCTTACTGGCTGGTACAGAGTCCTTGGGGGGGGGGGGTAGAACATAAAGAGATTTTAGTTTCCTGGAATTCTTAAGGACAGGAGATTCTGTCTGGGCAGGAGCGGCGGTCAGAATCGTTTATGATGGCTTCCCGTCCACTTTGTGTCGTCTGCGGGTCCTGTAGGGGCTCTAGCACAGACTCTGGAATTTGCCGCAGCTGTACAGCGGCTTCAGCTAGCGTGGAGCAGCAGCTGGAAATAAAGGTAGGGCAAGAGCTGCAGGCGGTCTCCTCTGAGGCAGTCGGGGACGCCATGCAGGGTTCTATTCCAGCAGCCGGACCAGAGCTTTCGCTTGGCCCTTCGGGGCCTTCTATGGCGGCAGATACAGGGCATCAGCTCGGAGATTTCTGCCCGGATTTTGTATTACTTATGCATCAGGCATTTTGTTTGCGGAGGCAGGGTAAGCTGCTGGAACCGTTGCCGGAGTATACCATGCTACAACACTCAGGCACGGCGGAAGCGGGTACTTCTTTCGCCAGGGCCATCAAGCGATCCAGGCCACGGGAGCTTTCGCCGGCGGAGGTGGACTGGCAAGAGGCAGAAGAAACCGAAATGGATCTGGAGGCCGGGATAGAAGAGTTGGAGGAAGGAGAAGTCCCGGAGCCGGAGGATCAGGCCAAAATAATTTGCATATTCCGGAAGGATGAGTTGACAACGCTTGTCATGGAGTCTGTGCAAACACTAAAGCTGGCCATTGACCAGCCAGTGGAGGAAGATACTGGTGAGGACCCGATCATCCAGGCAGTACGGCAAACCCAAATAGTGTTTCTCGTGCACAAGGTAGTCGATAGGATGATACAGGATGAGTGGGATCAACCAGAAGCCGGCCTCAGAGGCGTTCGGGTGATGAATAGGTTGTATCCCCTAGCAGATAAGGACAAGGAAAGGTTTTGTTGACGTGGCGGTATCGGCCGTGACCAAGAAGACCACTATTCCTGTAGAAGGGAGCGCGGCCTTAAAAGATGCACAGGATAGAAAGGTGGATGGGTTGTTGAAACAATCCTTTGAAGCCAACGCCTTGTCCTTACAAGTGTCCATTTGTGGTGCTTGAGTGGCAAGAGCGTGTCTTCGCTGATCTCAGAGCTTGAGGCAGTCTACTCAGCTGGAACAAGAGAGTCTGCGGGAGCTTGATCGTCTGGAGTCGGGATCTACCTATTTGTCAGACGTGCATTATGATTTGATCAGAGCCCTGGCTAATAGTATGGCTTCGTTGGTAGCCACCCGCAGATCTTTATGGGTACGAAATTGGGCGGCAGACGGTTCTTCCTAGGCACACCTTAGTAAGCTTCCGTTCAAAGGGAGATTGTTGTTCGGTGAGGATCTAGATAAACTCGTGAAAGACTTAGGGGAGTCCAAGGGGGGAAGACTTCTGGAGGATAAGCCTAAGCAGGGAAAGCCCTCGGCGGCCTTTAGGGGGTCCTTTCGGGATCTTAGAAGATTTTGAACTTTTCGCTTGGGTGGTTTTCAGCGAGGAAGGTTTTCTTCTCGGGCCCAGGGATTTTGAGGGTTTTGAGGATGCGGTAGAGGTTTTGTCGCGACATCTGCGGCAGCCAGTCGTAAGTCGTAATGAAGTGAGGTGGGTCTCGGCAGGAAGGCAGCTGATAGGTCCGAAGCCGCCCTCCTTTCTTCCTGCATGGACCCAAATAATGACTGACCAATGGGTGCTGGAAATAATTTGCGAAGGCTATGCACTGGAGTTTGTGCGGCCGGTTCGAGTCGTTTGTGATGTCATCTCCCTGCAGGGGGCATCAGAAGGTTCGTACAGTTCGCGGGACGTTAGATCGGCTATTGCAGATCGGAGCGGTCGTTCCCGTGCCCAAGGAAGAATACGGCAGGGGACGATACTGAATATATTTCATGGTTCCAAAGAAGTACGGATCTCTTCACCCTATATTAGATCTCAAAGGTGTAAACCGTTGTCTCCGGGTTCTGCATTTCAGGATGGAAACCTTACGGTCTGTCATTGTGGCGGTGCATCAAGGGGAGTTCTTGACGTCCCTTGATCTGATGGAGGCGTATCTGCATATTCCGATCAGAGCGGGTCATCAAAAATTCCTGTGTTTCGCGTTGCTGTGGGGACACTATCAGTTTCAGGCATTGTCCTTCGGGCTGGCGACGGCGCCACGCACTTTCACCAAGATCATGGTGGTGGTAGCGCGACATTGCGGAAAGAAGGTATTCTGGTGCATCCCTATCTCAACGACTGGTTGATTTGGGCAAAATCCGAGACCGAAAGTATGCAGGTTACGAACAAAGTGGTGAAGTTCCTGGAGGAGCTCGATTGGGTGGTCAAATGCATCCAAGAGTCGTCTAATCCCATCCCAAGACCTTGAATATCTGGGGGTGCAGTTTTTCTGCCGGATCGTCGAATTCAAATTCTTCGGCAGGTGGTAAGCCAATTCAGAGCCACGCCGGCACCCTCGGCATGGAGTTATCTCAGGGTGCTGGGTACGATGGCGGCGACTTTGGAAGCAGTGCCTTGGGCCAGATTTCATATGCGGCGGCTGCAACGGGCAGTGCTGCGCCGCTGGTCTCATCAGTCTGACTCGCTGAGCAGACGTCTAACCTATCCTATGGGGGTCAAGGTGGCGCTGAAGTGGTGGCTGAGTCCGAGTTCATTCTCGGTCGGGATGCCTCTAGAGCAGCTGGAGTGGCTACCAGTGTTAATGGACACAAGCAGGGGCGGCCCAAGGGGGGTGCGGGGCCATGTGTGGAGACTCGGTGCGGGGTCTCATTTGCATAAGTGGTCTTATTTGCATAAATATTTGCATAATGTTACCATACACTAACTTTTAGTAAACATGTCTCTTAATGAGGGTATGGATAAAGAAAGACTAAAAGATTTCTACATTACTATAATCCAGTGCCAACCGCCAGGCACATTAGGAACTACTACAAACACTGCCCATTTAGAACCCATAGCAAACCCGCCATATCCTGACAGCATTACCAGGACTCACAAAGCACCATACCCTACCTATCAAAAGGCAACACTGCAAATATAAACCAATACATTTCAGAGAATACTGGGGAAAGAGAACAAGTGGCAATGTCAAATAGGAATTACATAAACAGAATACCTCAGCTCCGTTACACATGCAGAACATAGACCATCATCAAACAAGGAATCACAATTTAGAAACAGGAAGGCAATAATTAAACTGGGAACTCCAAAAGCCAAACTTGGAATGTACAACAACACTGTAGAAATAAAACTATAAATTAATTTCCTCTTGTACCAAACAAAGCGCAGACGTTAATGATGCACATTTCCCAGAGCTTTCATATTCCAGTTAATAAATTCAAAATAAAGAGATATCTTTCTACCTTTTGTGCATTTTTTTTTCAGTTGCAATTGCTCCAGCCACTTTCTTCTGGTTTCTTCATGTTTTCTGCTAACTCTCCATCGT